>JAMPIV010015783.1:0-727434 GCA_024509875.1 Oreohelix idahoensis | reverse complement strand
TTTTGTTGAGAAAGACGATGATATTGAGAGCTATATAATAGGTATGAACTATTAGCTACCACGTATGGGTTAGAGAGAGAAAGGTGGAGCTTAAAGTTATCTCAGGGACTTCGTGGGGCAGCTTATGAAGTTTTTGCAAAAATGAGCAGAGGTGATCAGGAAAATTATGACATGCTAAAGCAGGCTCTTTTGTTAAGATATGAAAAGAATGCAGAGTTTTATAGGAAAAAATTTAGGAATGCTAAACTACTGTCAGGTGAAACCTATCACCAGTTCTCTGCACGAATAGAGACATACTTGGAGAAATGGACTTCTCTGGGGAAAACCCAAGATCTTAAGGAAATGGTCCTTATAGAGCAACTAAGAGAGTCCATGGCTCCAGACCTGAGAAAGTTTCTCATGGAACAAGGTGCAGAGAGGCTGGGTGAGTTGCTAAATGTTGCTGAAAGGTATCAAGCAGCTCAAGCAGAGGTAACAGGTAATAAAAAGAAACAGGTGGATAACTTTAGGGCACCACAGAACTTTAATAAATTTGATCCTAGGGATCAACACAAAGGTAAGCACCAATTTGATAGGCCACGGTATGAAATAAAAATAAATTCCCACAATTCGATGAAAGGAAATATGATGAAAGAAAATCTTTCAACCAAGGAAAAAGGTGGTGTAAGAATTGTCAGATGGACAATCATGACACTGACCGTTGCAGAAGGAAACCTGTGTATATGGCAACCCTTCAGGTCAGGTCGACCTCAAGACAGGAGGAGGATATTATGTTAGATACCACTCCAGAAGAGATGAGGAAGGCACAGGCTGGGGATAAAACACTCAAGCCTTGTTTCAGAAAATTGTCAACTTGTCATACAACTCCAGGCAAGGGAGATTTTTACATGAAAAACAAGTTGATGTATAGGAAGACTGGAGCTAGATCCAAAGGTCACGGACAGCTGGTTCTTCCAAAAAGATATAGGACAGAATTAATAAGGAGCCTACATGTGAAACCAGATGGGGACCATGAGAAAATAGGTACCATCATTCAAAAGGTGGCTCACAATTATTATTGGCCCAAAGCAAGATGGGACATTGAGAATTTTGTAGAAAGGTGTAGCATAGCACATGAGGGAACACCCACAAGTGGGAACATGGATCAGGACCTGGACACGCCACGGGGCAAAATTAGGCCTGACAATAAAAAGAAAATAGATTTGATAAAGTGGACCAAATGGAATGGGAAGCCCCTTTTCACGGACAAGCTTCACTTAACTGTTTTACAATGGCCACTATGCGGAGAGTGCAAAAAGATGTCTTACCCCAGGATAAGCCGAAAATCCCTCAATCGGACTTAAACAAACTGGAGGAAGAGGATGTAGAGAGGAAATCTCTCATCAAGAATTTTAAGTGGGGAGAAAGCCCCAAAAGAAAAATTGGTAGCGGTCGTTTTGTGAATGATAATTCTGGAAGGAAAAATCATCACTATAAAGCTTCGAGTGGAAGAGACCATACCGGTGCATGGACAAATAGGTCCACACAATTAAAGGTCCATATGTAGCTTTGTTAAGAACGTGGACTGATGAAAAGGCAGAGGAAAACATTACATCTTCATACCAATATGTGAATGAGCTGACCACTCGGTTGAAAACTGGCTGGAAACTTGCCAATGAAAATTTGAAACAAGCCAGGAAGAAACATGCTGCCTATTATAACAGGAAGGCGAAAGACAGAAATTTGGCTGTGGGAGAGAAAGTACTGCTTCTTTTGCCCGGGAGTCAGAATAAGTTACAAATTGGATGGCAGGGTCCATATACAGTTCTAGAGAAGGTGTCTAGAACAAATTATAAGATAGATAAGAAGGGGAAAGAAAAAATCTATCATGTGAATCTCCTGAAGAAATATTTGGAAAGAGAACATCAGGAAGAGACACACTTGTTGACCTTGTCCATCGCCATGGAGATGAAAAAGGAACCACTTTCATCATTTGAATATCCATTACACCCCTGTGAGACAGCAGCACAGGTGAAAATCAGTACACATTTAACGAAAACTCAGAAAGAGAGAGTGCAACAGGTTCTAAATAATCATGCAGAGGTGTTAACAGACCGACCAGGGCATACAAACCTATTGGAATATGATATGAAACTCATAGACTCCACACCTGTCTGTATGAAACCATATTCGATTCCGTTTGCTAAGGAAAAAGCTTTGAAGGAAGAGATAGACTATCTATTGAAGGAAGGAATTATTTCGCACAGTGAGTCTTCGTATAGTTCCGGTGTTGTACTCTTAAGGAAGCCCTCTGGAGAACATAGACTCTGTATAGATTACAGGAGACTGAATGCTATTACAGAAGGACAGGTGGATCCATTACCGGATACAAATCAGCTGTTTGCCAGACTAAATAAAGCTAAATATTTCTCACAAGTGGATCTGAGTAAAGGATACTATCAGATTCCAGTAAAGCCTGAGGTTAGACCATACCTAGCTTTTAGTACCTCAGAAGGACACTATGAGTTTAATATATTGCCATTTGGATTGAAGAATGCGCCTAGTGTCTTCTCTAGAATGATGAGAAAATTATTGGATCCTCTGAATAATCCCTGTATAACAAATTTTATGGATGATATCCTTATAGCAACAGAAACATTTGAGGAACACATTGACGCTCTGAACATGCTGTTTGATCGACTTAGGGAGGCAAATTTAACAGCCCGACCAACCAAATGTTGCGTTGGATGTAAAGAATTGGAATTTTTGGGACACACAGTTTATCAGGGAAACATGACCCCTGACCCAAAGAATTTAGAGAAACTACAGACAGCCCCGAGACCACAAACCAAGAAGGACGTGAGATCCTTTGTCTCATTATGTGGTTTCTACCAGAAGTATATCAAAAACTTTAATTCCATATGTGCACCGTTAACTGAATTGACACGTAAAGGACTTCCAGATCGCATTACATGGACACCACAATGTGAAATGACTTACCAAGAATTGAAGGAAAAGCTCACAAGTAAACCCATTTTGAAATTACCTGACTTAAGTCAAGAATTCATAGTAAGGACGGATGCAAGTAATATTGGGTTAGGTGCAACTTTACTACAGAAATCAGATGCATTGGATGGGGAATTAAGCCCAGTGGCATATGCTAGCAGAAAGTTGAATAAAGCTGAAATCAACTACTCAACTAGCGAAAAAGAATGTCTTGCAGTAATATGGGCAATAAAGAAATTCAATATTTATCTATATGGGAAGGCATTTAAGTTGCAAACTGACCACAAACCTTTATCGTTTTAGCACAGGCTAAGCATGAGAACTCTAGGTTACTCCGATGGTCTTTGCTTCTGGCTCCATATAATTTTAGCATTGAATATATATCTGGAAAAACCAATCTGGGAGCGGATTTTTTAAGCCGCCATCCGTGTGATGAGAATCACCGTAAACCCCAGAAATAATAATAAATTTCTCTATGTGTATATAGAATAAAGGACTGACATATAATGTCTGTTTTAAGAGGGGAGGTGTCATGAAATATTCTAATCCACATATATAAATTATTAGGTAAATATGAAGCCTAACAAATAAAATTAATAAAGAGAAGAGCAATGGTAAAATAACAGTGCTGTCACAAAGAATGTACTCGAAATCCCCTTGTTTTCTGCTTCGTCTGCAAATTGTAACGCTTTCACGTTGATAGTAAAAGCTTACTGTATTATACCCGCTTTCTTCAATGAAACGTGTGCTGTATTTCTTGGAAAAAACATTGAGAGACTGCGTAATGACCTAAATTAATCCTAACATTAATTATATTACGTTACCAAAACGAACGAACAGATGGACAAAAGGATAGCGAGAGGGGAGGGCTGAAAATCAGGAACGCATGCAACACGCGACGCGCGATATACAAATGCTGGCATCACGCGTGTAAGTCTACAAGCACTAACTTTTTTTCAGACGGACAGTGATAAAATACACTACCCTTTCCCAGAGTTAGGTTTATAAATCATAACACACTCTTATTAGAAAAGATAACAATAGATGGGTTTACGGTTGAAAACATAACAGTACCCAGACAGCACATCTTCGAAACAGGAGGTAGAAGAAATTGCATATTTTGAACGCAGCCACGTAGCTCCTTTAAATTAGTATTTTGGGTTCCTTAGGGCTTGCTGACAAATAATATGTAAAACGTTACGCAAATAGTCCAGGAATTAATAAATTATACCCAAAATAAAATATTGGGGGTGCCTGACAGCATAAAATCATTTCTGCTCATAAATTTTTTTTAACGTGTTTGAAAAAAATTTACGTTACAGAAATAGCCTACCATGTAAACTCCAAATTGATTGGAGCGCAACAAATGAAAGACTAACCACGATTGGTCGGGCTATAAATACTATCTTGGTTGTTAGGGAGACGTAGGAAGGTAACATTTTTTCAAACACTTGTCGAAACGTGGCTCGATTGGCCAGTCTCGCTGATATACACACTTGGGAGCGTTAGTTCGAGACCACGTGGTTAAATACACTTGATAAAGTAGCAGTGCGTTGAAGCCAGCTTATATTTTGGCTAAATAAAAGCCTGGAAATAAGCAGATGGAATTTGTGCCAGTTTGTGCCAGAATTCATTGCTAATCAACGTATCTGTGTTTATTCGTATGAATTGTGGTAAGCTTGAACCATTTAATATCTTTTAATGAAAATTGAATGTGAATTGTTGATTTATGCCTGTATATATATGTGTAGTTCAGTGGCAAACGTGAGGTAAAGCCTAAAATGCTCCAGCCTGAACAGAGGGTGTCGGAGAGAAGTAAAACGGCATGGAATGGCCAAACAGTACACTGACACCTGGATGATTGACTAGAAAGAAATAATGCTGGAAGTGCAGAGGCGTAGTAACCATTAAGAAGGGTAATACTGGAATAAAGTATTTCAGATGAAGCTGACTGTTGGCCTAACGCTCTGAACGCAATGTTTGTGCTGTATTGTGATCAGTGTAAAAGAGAATATAAATTAGTTATGAAGTAGAAGGTACATCCTTCTTGATTTCAGGGACAGTGGTCTTGATGGTACTGAGCAGCACCTGGTCAGAGCTTTGCTGAATCCAGAGTCGGACAGCATACTCCTGGTCTTTTTAGCTATCAGTGAGGTGTCTCCTGAGCCCAGAGGAGAATTCGAGCAGAGGAGTCCTTTCCTGCCGCCATCACTCAAGATAAGCAGAGTTGGCCAGCTGAGCTCAACATTATGTCCCCTCATCTTGAAATAACTTTATAAAAATACTATGCAGAGGGGAATTTACTTGTCTTAAAATCAGGAACGGTGAACATCTCCAATACTAGTCCCTAAAGACAAACTATTGAAGTCATGATGACAAATACCAACAGAGCTTGAACAAAACAAAACCAGTATTACCTCATTTTACTACTACACAACTGACACACATAGAACATTTGTAATAATATATGTCACTACAATATTCATATTAAATACATTCTGTACATAACTTGTAATTTAAATTGATTGTGATTCCTGGTTCCCTTGTAGTTGAATCAGGACACATATTCATTCATGCCAGTAATGAATACATATTGTTATTTGAAAGTTTATCAGTGACTCTTTAAGATATCTTTGTAGAGTGTTATATGTATGTGAGTGTCACAGTGTTGTCAAGAGTAGTGGATTAAATTAAATTGTTTATCTGTCTGTTGTTGTGACTTACACTTCATCATACACATACCCTAGACACATAACGTAGCATCACACTATTCCAGAATAATTCTGACTGAGATATATAGATATGTGGTAGCAAGTAAGGTTATCTATAATACACTACTCTTAATAGATATAGATACCTTCACAGCTGATCTCAGTCAGTACACTAAGTTCCCTATAAATATTTATAACATCCCACTTCACCACAAATATATATATATTATATATATTATATATGATATATAAATTATAATATAATAAATAAGATATATAAATTATATATAATATATATATATATATATATATAAATATATATATATATTATATATATATATATATATATATACAGTAGAACTCCATTTATCCGAACCCCAATTATCCGAACATCCAATTATCCGAACACTTTTTCCAGAAAAAAAAAAATCAGATGCCACAGTCACGTTAGACTAAAATTCTGAATCTTTTGATGCGGCAAGCTTCAAATGTGTGCGAACAATTTGTAGAGAATGGGATGGCTAATGGTCGGTCGCTTACGTACAGGAAGTCAGTTAGATCATAAAGTCAGTTAATATCTGGTTTACCAATCCAGTGTACGTGTGCGTTCTAGGCAGAACACTGGCTAAACAGACAGTTCAACTTAAAATAATTGTGTCTGCTACTACAGCAGAATAATTTTGGTGTACAAGTATTTCTCTGTGCGATATGGCATCTTCCAGTAGGCCTAAAGCATATAAAAGGAACCGCAATGTTTTGTCAATTGAAACGAAAACAGAAATTATCAAGAGACTAGGAAAAGGTGAAACTGTGTCTTCACTTGCGAGGATTTTCAATGTTGGGAAAGCTACCGTCTCTGACATCAAAAGTAACAAGGATAAAATTATGAGTTTTGCATCGAAATTGGATAGTGAAAATGGGTCGAAGAAACGTAAAACCATGAGAAATGCGAAAGATTTGAAATTGGAAGAGGCTTTGTATATATGGTTTGTGCAAAGAAGAAGCAAAGGGGAACCTATCTCTGGCTCTCTATTGTGTGAAAAGGCACTTCAGTTCAACAATCAACTTGACGGTCCTCCTGACTTTAAGGCTAGCCAGGGATGGTTAAGAAACTTTAAATCTCGTCATGGCATACGAGAATTGGAGATTCACGGGGAATCTTTATCTAGCGATGCAACTGCCGCTAAAAATTTTAAAGAAACATTCTCGGCTTTTTTGGAAGAAGAAGGTTATTCACTCGATGATGTGTATAATGCCGATGAGACTGGCTTATACTGGAAATCATTGCCTCAAAAATCACTTGCATCTCAGCGCGAAGCAGTGCCCCTGGGTTTAAAAAGTGCAAAGAGAGAGTAACAATTTTGGTAGCCGCGAATGCCAGTGGAAGTCATCGTTTACCGGTGCTAATGATCGGCAAAGCCAAAAAACCACGTTGTTTAAAGAATGTGACATGTCTCCCATTGTGCTACAAAGCACAGAAGAGTGCTTGGATGAATAGTGAAATATTTCTTGATTGGTATACAAATCAGTTCATCCCAAATGTGAAGAGGTTGAGAGAACAAGAAAAGAAAACTGGAAAAGTAATTCTTCTACTGGACAATGCACCATCTCATCCAGAGACGGATACATTGAATGCAGTTGATGCAAATTTTAAAGTAATTTTTCTGCCTCCCAATGTAACAGCACTGATTCAACCAATGGATCAGGGTGTTATAGCAAAGCTTAAAAAGATGTACAAGAAGGAAGTCCTGCGTCGTTTATTGTTGGCTGAAGATGAAGAAAGTGTGGTGGCGTTTTCCAAAAAGCTTAATCTCAAAGACTGCTGCTATATGTTAGCTGATGCTTGGACCACCCTGTCACAAGATAATCTCAACAAGGCTTGGAATAGATTGCTTGGGAAAAAAGGAGGAAATGAAACTACTGCAGTGGACACAAATGATGATTGTATAAATGAAGTTGTGGAACTGTTTCAAGCAATGCCCGGATTTTCGGACTGTGACAAAGATGATGCACACATGTGGCTAGAAGATGATAATGATTCTGGTTTTCAGTTTTTGAATGACAAAGAAATTTTGTCTTTTGTGCAAGAAGAAAACCAAATACATGTAGTGACCGATGATGAAGACTCCTCAGAAGTACATGATGTACTTGTAGATTATGAAGAAAACCCAAAACGTCGACCAAGTCCTGAAGAGGCCTTTATAGCACTAGAAACAGCGATGGCTTGGTACGAGCAAGAAGATGACAGCTGTCCTACACAGCTTCTGCTGTTGAAGAGAATGCGGGACTTAGCAGCCAAAAGGAGACTATCCAGTTTGGTGCAAAAGAGGATTCCTCATTATTTTAAATAGTGGGCTACATCTGTGCAAGTACATGTATACGTAAGTTGCGCCTGGTTTTGAATCGTTTGTAATGTTATTTTGAAAACATTTCTCTTTCTTAAAAAAAAAAATTAATACAAGTAGTACATGCACTGCAGTGTAATGAAAGATTTTGGTGATACAGTGATCTAATACAGTGTGGGTATTATTATTACAGTACAAGTAAATATGTTTTATAGTGTATTTTCCTTGTGATGGTTAATTATTTTTAGAAATATGTGTACATGTACTCGATACATTATGTAATCCAATTATCCGAACATTTGATTATCCGAACGATGCTCGGTCCCATGGGGTTAGGATAAATGGAGTTCTACTGTATAATATATATATATATATATATATATATATATATATATATATATATATATATATATATATATATATATATATATATATATATATATATATAAATATATATATAAATATATATATATATATATATATATATATATATATATATATATATATATATATATATATTTAATGAATATTTTTTAAATTACTATATAATAAAACTATCACGTTGTCATATGTTTTCAAAATTCGTTATAAGTAAAAAAAAAAAAAAAATTACAAACAACACAAAAAAACATTATCCAAAATTAACAAAATTAATACCAGTGGAACAATAGGTGAGAAGAATCCACTGCCGTTGGACTTGACATATAGTGAGAAAATCAGCTAATAACACGACAAGGCAGTACTTGTTCTGCAATCCCGAAGTTATAAGGAAAAGAGGGAGACCTAGAAACACATGTAGAAAGGAGCTGTGGGCAGACATAAAGAAATTGAGAAGACATAAAAGAGCCAGGACTGGAAGTCTTAACGTGAGTTTATTGAAGGTCTGAGTTCCACGGGGAACTGGAGGGTAAGGAATAGATGTGTACAAGCCAGCAGGGAAGATTCATAACCTACCAAGAAATACTGGAACGACGCATGTCATTAACGTGCATACTTAAGTGTGTACAACTTAATACTGGTTAATAGGGAGGAAAGGGATCCCGTTACACGCCCATTGAGGCATATTGGGAATATGGTGTTAGGCCCATATTTTCTTGACCATAGGCACACTAGGGGTGATGTGGTCAGCATCACGCCGGCCGCCTTAACCTTCCCAGAAGTTGCTCTTAATACTGGTCAATGAAAAAGACATATTTGTTTGTGAAGCACACAACGTATAAAGGGTCAATGAACCATAACAAAGAAATTTGCCCTGAAGGAAAAAAACATCAACAATATAATTAAACACACAATCAAATCTAATCTCACAATAGAACTAGTTTTTCCCTGAAGTGTCTTGTTTGTCATTTGAGGGTACTTGATCTAGCCATCAAAGTAAATACTTAAATGATTGCCAAAACAAATGTTCTCTAGCCCAGAACAGAACCCCTGGGGTAGCATTTTAAAGGTATTGCTAAGAAATATTTATCGGCTGACTACTTTAGTAGACCTAGTTACTTGAACGTGTAAGGAATATATTCTGTCAGGTGTGTCAGAATTTTCACATATACCGCATTTAAGCTGACAATAAACGGACTGATACTGTTATGTAAACATCGCAAACAACAGATGTGTACATTTGTGGACAACTTTCTACGCCAAAGAAGTTAAAGACCAAGCATTGCTAGAAGTACAAATATTTATCTATATTCTAAAATTAATGATCGCTCAATCACTCAGTTAATTATTCAACAAATTTTCTTGCGCTGGTTATTTATCTCAGCTACCATATGCTTCCATTTATTTCGTGAGTCTGTCTATCTCAGCTACCATATGCTTCCATTTATTGCGTGAATCTGTCTATCTCAGCTACCATATACTTCCATTTATTGCGTGACTCTGTTTATCTCAGCTACCATATGCTTCCATTCATTACGTGACTCTGTCTATCTCAGCTACCATATGCTTCCATTTATTGCGTGACTCTATCTCAGCTACCATATGCTTCCATTTATTGCGTAACTCTGTCTCTCAGGTACCATATGCTTCCATTTATTGCGTGACTCTGTTTATCTCAGCTACCATGTGCTTCCATTTATTGCGTAACTCTGTTTATCTCAGCTACCATATGCTTCCATTTATTGCGTGACTCTGTCTATCTCAGCTACCATATGCTTCCATTTATTGCGTAACTCTGTTTATCTCAGCTACCATATGCTTCCATTTATTGCGTAACTCTGTTTATCTCAGCTACCATATGCTTCCATTTATTGCGTAACTCTGTTTATCTCAGCTAACATATGCTTCCATTTATTGCGTGACTCTGTCACTATCTTCCAGTATATCATCATCATCATCATTTTCTTTTCCACTTCTCACGAGCATGGCGACCCACTACAGCTGATCTGTTACAGGAAGCCTGTACCAAGCAGTCACATGATCTTGTAGCAGTGGTTTCTGCGGCTATTTGTTTTACATGACGCAGTAGCCAGTCCCATGACCAACCTCATATTAGTTGCCATGTACGACATGCTTGCTGCCATCACCGGTGTCAATACCTTGTCGAGGTATGGCGGCTTGCGTACCCTGATTACCCCCAGAGCTATGCCAGCGGGAGTTTTACTCCTGGAAGGTTCTACCAATCTGGACAGGTTTGCGCGGGCAGGGGTCAGACTAAAGCAGACACCCTGGTCCTCCAGGTTGGGGGTTTTAGCATAGGGCTGACACCGCTCTCTATGTAAAAAAAAAATTGAAGTTACGGAAACAACAACGAATAAACAAACTTTGCTGCGGGACGGACATCCAGAGTCTGAGACTCGTAACCAGAGTTGGGGCACTGTACGAAGGATGGCCGCCGACTGAGCAAAGTGGAATCAGTTTGTTGTTGCCCTACAAGACGCCACTAGGCGTGATGGCCACTGACTGCTTTGACGGTCGGCGGCTAAGGATCAAAGAAGAAGAAGACGACATGCTCGAGGGTACAGTTCCTCTATTCTTTCTTTGTCTCTTCAGAAACCGCCGGGACTGCACAGTTTATATTTCCATATTTTATCTCCGTTAGAGCACATCTGTCCCATGTTTTTACTGAGCTGTCTTTCTTTGTTGTTTTTACAATATACTTTACTGTGTGGCAAAAAAAACTCTTGAACTCATGACTTCTTTATTTTGTTTCATTATTTTATAAATATATATATGCTGTATAATAAGCATGTGTGCCGATAGAAAAAGATTGTTTCTTCCTGTTAAACTGACGTTCTCATTTGATAAATGATTGTATTTCTTGTAACAAAGGTAATTCTCAATTCATTTACGATTATCTTTCTTGTTATAATCGAATGAAATCAAGTCCAACACGAAAATAAGAGTCTTCAAATAAAATGTCAAGATAGTTCTACTGTATGACTCTGAAACAAAGAAACTAAAAGTGATAACCAGAAAGTTACAAACGTTGACAAGTTGACAATGTGTAGAATAAAATGCCTGACACGGTATAACAAGATCACCAAAGTGGAACTGATAGAAAGAACCAGACAAATACCACAGGAAGAAAATGTGAGCAGAAGACACTGATATTAGATAGGACACACACTAAGAAACCAGTAGATAGCATTACAAGGCAGTCCTTGTTCTAAAACCCCCATCGTCTACTTCAAAGGTGCCCAACATATGAGGAACAAAGAAAACGCATACAGCCATCACCAAGATCATTCCTGGACAAAACTCTACGGAGGTACCAACATCCACAAGCTGACTACTGCTTTCTTTGAACATATTCAAGTTGACGTCTGAAGTGAAATAGCGGGAGACAAAACAATGCTTGGAAACGGGAAACAGAAATAGTTATGAAAGAGAAAAAGAAGATACGGAAAGAAGTTGGAGTGATAGCTAAGGACACGAAGACCTGGAGAGTATTTGTAGAAGGCCTATGCTCCACTGGGAACCGAAAAGTGATGAATTAATTGCGTTTTGTAAAATTAATTTTGTCCTTTAATGGATGTTTTCCATATTTGTGACAAACAAATGTCAAACACAAATGTGGAACTGATGACAAGAACCAGACAAGTACCAGTGGAACAAGAGTTGAGAAGAAGACGCTGGCGATGGATAGGACACACACTGAGGAAACCTGTTGATAGAATTACAAGGCAGTCATTGTTCTGGAATAAACATGGAAAGAGACGCTGGGGTAGACCGAAAAACACATGGAGAAGAGAACTGTTTACAGAGGTTAAACTGATGAGGAAAACCTGGAAAGCCCTTGCGCGGATGGGAGGACTTTGGCATGTGTTTGTTGAAGGCCTATGCTCTTTGGGGAGCTAAAGGGTATTGATTGGTTGATTCCCTCGTTTTCCCACGACTATTGTCACGATATGAACAATTTTCTCTATTGTCATCAAATTAATATCGTACGTGATTTTGCATAACGTACCCAGACTTACATTTACATCCTAGAACTTTGACCTTAATGTCTGTTGTATTATCACATACATGCGATAAAAGAATTATGAAACCTTTGAGATTTATGGTTACCAAAGTACCAGGAGGTTGATCAAATATAATGGGCCTGTCACTTTGTCTTTAAAATACGTCCGTCCTTCTTCTTTGTCTTCCAACTCACAAATGTATCCTTTTTTGTGTTTTAAATGCCCGTGGATTCATCGAAAAAATTGGCAAACGAGAAAGATTAAACTACTGGTGACCTATCCGAAATTACAAGACTGGTTACACTGATTTTGACTTCTAAATAACAGTGAGAATACCCATGATTGTGCCAGGACAGTAATTTTATATACAGCAGATCTTTTTAACAGCCGCTTGAAGATGGTGGAGTAATGAGCCAGTTTAAGAAATACGACCAAAGTGGAGCGGGTTCAGTTACAAGTGCAAGCAAAATAAAAACAATATAAATGAAACTGGAGGATGACTTTGAAAGTGTTCTCTCTAGTAGGTAAAATGGCCGCAATCGTTGACTAAGGGGAGATTTCTGTTGATGATCATACTACTTCCTGTTGTAACGCTGTCGCGGGTTGTCTCCCCTGCTCTGCAGTAGGAATGGCCAAACTCCGAGTAAAAGGATGAGGTTTGTCAAAGGTCATCAACCTTCGCTCAAGATTACTCTTGGCACAAATGTAAATACAAGAATGATGCTTCTATTTCAGGGAGTCTCACAAGAATTTATAGAATGATAAGGATAACAACTGAGTTGCTATAACCTTAGTATTCTCGCCCACTTCTGTGAGAAAGTAAGTTTTGACTCGTGTTTTATAAGCTCCTAGCTGAAGGTGGATTCAGCAAAATATTAATTTGTAAAGCTCTGTAAAAAGAGTGGGGATCCCCTTACACGCTTATTGAAACATATTAGGAATATGGTGTTAGGCCCATATTTTCTTGACCATCGGCACACTAGGGGTGATGTGGTCAGCATCACGCCGGCCGCCTTTAACCTTCCCAGAGTTGCTCTACATAACTCTGTATCAATATGTATTTTTTTAAATGAGTCATACGGGCGCGGACATAAAATTCACTCAGTAAGTGATTAACAACTCTAGATTGTTATTTACATGTAAAGAAAATTTAATAGTGAGTTATTTGTTTAAAAGAGTAAAATAAATAAAATTTATTTTTATAAAAGGAAAAAACAAACAGTTAACTTTTATCATCACAGGATGATATGGTGGTTTGATAAAATAGAGTGTCCTTTAAGCCGAGTCAGTATTGAATCATAACTGGCGGTGTGGGGTCAGCTGGAGTCGGTTCCGTCACCGCTGGTTCCCCGTAACGTTTTGGAATGATCCTTCTCATCGGGAGTAAATATTTTGGTAGCAGCACGTCCCTTGTAGCAAGGCCGAGATAACTACTCAGGTTGCTTTATCGCGTGTCCTCAAGACCCGTCTGTTTTCGGTGTCTGGCGTCGACTTCAGGCAAATGGAACCAAATACTGAGAGGAAACAGATGCCTCTTTTGAGTATTATGCCTCGTGATGTAAACATCAGGCGACCTCCGCTTTCTTACCCCATGTCATCTGCCTCCGAATTTTTCTTGATGCCCATGAACATTAAATCTCAACCCATCGAGTCAGTTGAAAGTGATTTAGGAGAGCGGAAGGCAACAAATGTATTCTATACATTTTTTTTTTTTTTTTTTTTTTTTTTTTTTTTTGCGTTCGCCCGCTAATACTCGAGGCGAAATCTCAGGTTATTATTTATGTCTAACCTGACATTGATTTTACGTGAGTATCCCTTTATTTCTTGTACAGAGACAGGTGTCCCTCGCCATTCAGGCAAATACTCGCCGATTTCGGAGGTACCCATTGCAGCTGGGTCGGCTCAGGAGCCGCCAGTCCCTGGTCGACGACACTTCTTCAAATGTCCTCGCCAGGTCTCGGGTTAATCCAGTCCAAATCCCGGTCGACGAAAAATCCTCAAATGCCGTCGCCCGGGTTTGATCCTGTATCACCCGGTCGCCAGAGCGGTGTTGTAACCACTACGCTAGCGCGGCTCCCATAAATATACATATAAACTTAATTAAAAAGGTGGGCATGATAAATATATACACCATGATGTTATCACCATGCACTCCCGGCTCACTATGAAGCCTGATGCTAACTCTGCTTTTGGTTCATTGTGAAGAAATCCGCACGAAGCAGTCACCAGCTCTTGCAGTGGTGGTTTATGTGGCAAGTTATTTTATGTCATGAGGTTGCCAGCCTCCTGTGCAACTTTAAATCAAAAAGCAATGTATGCATGTTAAAATGCACATAACATTTATAAAATATACATATTACAACTTACCCCAATAGCCAGGGTGAATTTATACACAGACTTGATGAACAGAAATCCGTAATATGTCGGGCAACTGTTTTAAGAAGCCGTCGTCCTTCAGGAGAGTTAAGTTTTCTTACTTGGTACACTTGAGTAAGGTTCCTAGGACTTGGTGCATTTAGCATTAACACTGCAGTTTACTACTTCATTTAATTTTAAAAAGTGCTACTAGTTCTTTCGCCCGTCATCTAATGAAATCCTAAATATTGCTTGTTATTCTACATGTCTTTGATTTCTCCTTGAACGAAGAGGGAATACAGTGCAGAAATATTAAAATGCTTTAAGTTATTAGGAATTTCGGCCCCCGCACACGTGGCTCCCCGTGAGGTTCCATCGGGGGAAATCCAACCATAATAACGTACAAATGTCACCCCGTGAGTTTCTTTTGGGTAAAATGGCAATTAAGTTTAGTTTCACATCTAATCTTAACCAAACCCCAGGATAAGGAGTCTGATTTTTAGTAGGGGTTACCTCCATTCTCATCTGAACCTTATCACCTGCCCATATAAGATATTGCCCATCTACGAGTCATGTTTACCAAAATCAATAAATCACACGACCTGCCTGCCCGAGATTATTACTGCTGATAATCTCTACCAAGTGTGTTATAATGCCATCGTTGTTTATTACCGTCACGGGATTTCCTTCCCTTGCTCTGCAATGATGGTCCAACAGTGGCCAAAATTCTGAATATCAATCGAGGGTCTTCAAAGAAATACCTTTCGCTCAAGATTACTCTTGGCAGAGATTTGAAAATAAGAATAAAGGTTCAATTCTAGGGAGCCTTATGGGAATTTAAGAATTTAAATACAGCTGATATTGTCCAGGCCAAAATAAACTTTTACCTACCCAGACTCTCCAGAGGAGGAAGAATTTTGCTCGTTTGATAAACCTTCGATTTAATTCAGTAACATATTACGTTAATAGCTATGTTTATGTGTATTTAAAATGACAGACATGCAGGTGCAGGTGTAGCGGGAGGTTATTTAAAATTATTTATTATGTAAGAGTATGCCAGTAAAGAGTTCTGACCTTACAAGTAATACCCCAGTCTTAGAAATAAGCACTGGTGTATTGTTATCATAACAATAGTCAGACTGTGAAAACCCTGGCCCAGTTAGTAAGAAGTAGTACCAGGATTTAAGGTGTCTCCTCCATGTGACTATCTTATGATTACTTATATTCTAGGGGATAAGTAAAATGTACATTCACTGAATCCACAAAATGGAAGAAGTGAATAAATCCTCAGGTACAGTTAAAACAGTTTAATAATTACACTAATATTCTATTACTGCTAGTTGGAACAGAGCATTGAAATATATAAATATATAGAAAATAAAGTCACACAATTACTATTATTGTCTCTTTAGACTTCAAGATCTTAAATAATAAAGTTACTGAAATCACTGTTATTAGTCCTTTGAATTTAAGGATAACTGTCATCAGTTGACTGAGTTTCTGTATGGTTAATTATTATTTTCAACTATTGGCTGTTTCACATGTATAGGTGGTCAGTGTCAAACAGGACACTTATCTTTCAACTTGACCACGCTGAAACTGAACTGTCCTTTGCTGATATCAGACTTGGTAGGCCCAGCAGTAGGGATGCCAATGACCAGTTGTAGTTCACTCTTTGGGGTCCTGCACTTTTGTGGGATTGCCTCTGATGAACGACACCGGTTTCTGATACTGGACAGTCTGGTTTGAGTTATTTCATGGAACCTGCAACATATCAGCCTTGGCTAGTATCTGGCTAGACTTGTAGCTGACTAGCACAGATGTCAGACCAGTCAGTCATCAGATGTCACCGTTATACAATCATAGTAAGTAAGGACATCATTTCAGTGATATGGCATTAATATTAACATTTCAATTAAGTGTAACTGACTAGCACATAAGTCAGACAAGTCAGTCATCAGGTGTCAAAGTTATACAGTCATAGCAAGTAACATCAATTCAATGATATAGAATTAATATTAACATATCAGTAATAAACATCATCTGGTTTATTCCGCTCCTATACATCCCTTCATATTCTATAACTTGATCCTTCCAAATCATATCAAGTACGAATTCAAATACTGATGCTATTCTTAGCATCTACACAAAATTAATACATAAATAAAGAGAGTGACCAAGCGATCAAGTTGCTTTCTTCGGTAGTACAATTACATAGTTTTGGAATTGAAACCTGGCTGTGGAACACTCCATTTTACCAGCTGTAAATGGGCACAAAGTTGTGCGCTCGAACTAGGGAAGGCAAAGGCAGCGAGGAAGGGGACTAGTCACCTTAACCTCGTAAACTGGGATCTTCCATGATGAAGTTTCTAACACTTCATTTCCCTATGACAATCTCTGCCATGGGACTGCCTTTATCTTCGTAAGCGATAAAGCAATATGATAAATATATCTTCATTAGGCTGTGGGGCTATTTGTGATTAATTTTTGTACAAGCAACAATCATCCACAATGCACATGTTTAGATCATATTAAAAATACAATACATTATATCAATGACTATTATACAGGCATATTTTGTGAAGTTTATATGAACCTGAAATATAAAAAAAAATATTATACACGGTAGTTATCATAATTTCGCTTACCCTCAGACTTCAGATACTGGACTGAACAATGTTTCTGGCGATCCGCTCACAATTCATGGGTAGTGGCGAAACTCTGCCTCCAGTCTGTCTCAAACCTCTTTCGATGTGTATCTCCAGTTTTTACCGATACGTTTATATACGCTTAGCGCGGACGTATAGGAGGGTACTGACGTCACAGCTAGAACTAGGCCAAAAAAAATCTTTCCCGAACATCGATTTCAGCCAATCTGTGCGTCGACTGAAATTTTGCCTTTCTCATTCTCGGCATATATAATATCCATATTGTTCCATCTTATCTTGTTTTATACAGCTGATAAAACTCTATCTTCCTATCCATGTAAATTCCCAAACTGTTATTTGTTGATTTTAATATTTAGACCAGAAGTGGGTTACACGCTTTTAGCGTAACTGTGGGCAGCCGAAATACGCATATATCTCCGTAAATGAGAACTTCCTACCGTTCCTTCTTATATGCAGTTATACACAATCCTTCCCTGTACTGAAATGTAAAATCCTTTTCATACTGATTCCCTTCTGCTTTTATTTATCCTTGGCGATTTCCTCTGTCTGATACACATTTCGCTGATACGCCGCCATTTTGAAAGCGGTCAATCGATCGTTGATGGGTTTATAAATCTAACTGAACCCGTTTGCAATGACTTGAAACCATTTTGCGACAGCAGGTCACTCAAAAATGATTAAATCAACTGTAAATTTGTATATTTACAGACAACAAATTTAATAATCAATTATAGCTAACATTGAAAAAATAAGAAAAAAAAAAAGGTTTGGATAGAGAAAACTTTATGGCTAAGGATTCTACACCGGTGATGGTCTGGTACGTTTCTGAAATGTTTGTTTTAAGAGTTCATTTGGCAGCTTTAAGTGGGTACTTAGCTATCAGTATGGGGTCGGTTGGCTTCTGCTCCAGCTGAGGTTGGTTTTTTTGCAGGTTGTAGACTGGTTCTCTCTCGTCACTGGTCAAGTCTGGTGACTGTAACACGTCCCTCGTAGTATCATGGGGTAATTACGAAGATGGTCCATCGTCTTCAAGACCCGTCTTATGTTGGTGTTTAGCCTCGACTGAAGGCCACTTATACCACACATTTGTTCCACAGACTAGTAGCACCAACTATTATTATGAAATGACAGAGAAACAAATATATCTCCTGAGTATTAGGTCTCCTGACACGAAAATCAGGTGTTTCCCCACCCCTTCATTCCACCATCCCATCTGCCTTAGAACTTTACTCTCTCTGAGCATTAATGTTAATCCCAGTGAGCGGAAAACAACCATTGCATTTATATAGAACATGTTTACACATACACATGCACTGGTTGAAAAGGCTAATATAATAATTATGTACATTATCTCTGTCATCATCCACTCCCTGCTCCATATGGAACTTCGGACTACCTCTGCTTTTGGTTCTTCATGAGAAACCTGCATGAAGCAGTCACCAGCTCTTGCAGTGGTGGTTCATGAAACCATCATTCTATATGCTGAGGTTGCCAGCCTCGTGTGAACTTGGACATCCAACAGCAATTTTCACATGTTATTATTGCAAAATAAAGAATGATAAAATGTACAACTTACCTCAAATAACTTTGCGCAATATACAGACTTCTGTCTCAGATAAATAGTTTCAGAAACTTGGTTAAGATGCCTCTTACACGTGGTCTAGGGTAATTACTTTAACTAGAATCCCACTTCTGACTTCTCGTTCAGGTTCCTAGGATTCCAGGCTTTCTGTATTAGTAAATGTAGAGTTTTTTTTTTTTTTGCTGTGTAGGTCCAGAAGATGCGCATATACGTTGTCCGGTCCTTTAAATTAGAATCATGATTCTATTCCTTATCCTTGCTTGTCTGGTTGTCTCATTGACGAGTTGAATTAACAGTGCATTACTCTAAAAATGATGTTGATTTTAAGCAACCCTCGGCCTACGCATCCACATTGCTACTCGAAGGTAAAGTCCAATCGGAGATATTGTATTTCAACATCTCAAATACCAAACCAATAGCAATCAACTTGCGTATTTTGGTAAGGGCTATCTCCATTTCCCACTCATGAAAAATTCCTGCGTGACACATGAAATGCGATGTTTAAAAAATCACTCACATATAAGGTATTGCCTCTCCGGTTCTTCTTCTTCTTCCTCGTTCGTCCTGAAAAGGACGGTGGTTGCGTTGTGTCTGTTTACGCCTAAGCTGTGATATCTGCACCTTTCGGTCGACACATCCGACTTCTGCACGGCATTTTTTAGGACCGGGTTTGCCTTCCCATTGCGATCCACACTCGCTCAGCCAGACTGCACTGCTGCAGACTGTTTCCAGGACCACCACGTGGAGGTGGAGTGCGGTCTTGACCAGCTCTGGTTCGCTGGTCCTGACGCAGGCAGTCAAGCTATCATATATCTAACTCTGATAATATCTTCCCAGATTGACAACTTTTCGTAACTATTGCTAACAACAAATCTGCCCAGAAACGATTACATAATTTTTCGTGTTCCAAAATGTCATTCATTATCCTAAGTGCCCGTCTTTCATCTGTCACCAGATTTATATTTACCGTGTGTTTTAGGGCACGGCATGTGCAACCTTTAACAACTTTCAGGCAACAACCTGGATTTCTTGTTCCATCCCAGACAGAAAATCGGAGATAACAACAGGCGCGGGAAGTGTTTAGTGAGCCACCCTTGCTGGCATATAGACGAGATAAAAATTTGAGGGACGTCCTAGCCCACAGCCGTTTGAGAACTGTCAAAGATGGCTATTTTGGGACCCAGCCATGTAACCGACCACGATGTAAGACATGTTAGTATGTAATCCAAACACGTTCGGTGTCATTCCCTAAGGCCAAATTCACCATCACCCATGGCTTCACATGTGAGTCACGCGACGTCATTTATGCTATTATATGCAAACGTTGCAATATTACTTACATCGGCCAAACGGGCACACGACTGGGCGACCGATTCTGCAGATTCTCTCAGTCGAAATCCACACCTGTGGCCATCCCCTTCAATGTGTAGTGGTGGTTCATGTGAGATACCAGGTGCCACTGACATATAGGTGACAGCCATCAGATCCTGTTCCTCGGATGTCAACAGCCTGTTCCGCCTGGAACAACGCCTCATCCATCTTATGGGTTGCCTTAAACCCCATGGTTTTAACACCCAGTATTCTTTTGTCTGAGGCGTCCTTTTCTATCTAGTTGATATATATATATATATATATATATATATATATATATATATATATATATATATATATATATATATATATATATATATATAAAGTTCTATATATGTTCATACAGTTATTTAAACAACCAGACTAAAGCCAGGCATTTTTTAAATTTTAATACTAAGCGGGAACGAAGGTTAACAAAAAAAAATTCTGAAGCACCGACATACCATAAGTGAAAGCGAATGAATGCATAAGTCTGCTTTTTCAATCAAAATAAACAAACATTCAAATTTTGACCACGCATTTTAAAAATATAAATATTTTTTTACATATGTAAACACCAAACTCACTCGGTAGTCGCTTTTCCCCCGTTGCAATTATTTATAAGTTATTTTTATAGTAACATCTTTAGTTGTTGCAGAAAACAAAATTATTAGATAGCTATGATCGTTGGTGGACCGTTTAAATGTAAGTAATTTTTTTTAAAGGTTGCCAGGTCACATAATTTGGTTTCTACCGCTTTGGTTAAAAAGAAAATAAAAATAAGCTGGTGGCTTTTTGTCAAATATGTATTCAATTCATTTGAATGTTTGTTTGTTTTGATTGACAAAGCAGATTTATGCATTCATTCATTTTCACGTATGGTATGTCCGTGCTTCAGAATTTATTAAAAATAAACCTTCGTCCCCGCTTAGTACTAAAATTTAGAACATGTCTAGGTAACATAATTTGGTTTCTACCGATATTTTCTATGTGTAACAACAGGTCCGTAAACAGTGTCTATCTGAATCAAGGGAAGCAATCCAAATGGTAAAATTATAAATCAATGGAAACAATCAAAATGGTAAAAATTATTATTAAAATGTCGTAATTTACAACTCTACGTTTCTTTATTTTACATAGCAATTTAAATTATTTAAACAGACACTAATGCTTTATGCGAAAACAAAATAAAAATTACTTGATGTAGTATTTAAAAGTTATTTTTACTTGTTATATCAAATTTAATTACATTTTACAACGCAGTTTCTGTTTATTTACCAAATATTACATAGTATTTCGAAGACTAAGCACTTCATAACTGAAACAGACTGCAATATCTTTTGTAACAGAAGAGGGTCTTTATCACATTACTGAACCAAAGGGTCTTCTATAATTGTGCATGTTCCAGTCTCAAACGGGGTGCGCTTCGCCAAAGTAAAGCAATATTTAAGTTTTATTTTTAGCACTTAAAAAAATATACTAGCTCAAAGCTAAACAATACACCAAAACGAAAGATCTTTATTTAGACATGTGTCTTAATATAACAGGCGTTATCGATGTGTCTCGGTTGAATGGGTCGTGTCTCGCCGAAATGAGAAACTTCTGTTTAAAAAATACAACTCAACACAATCACTGTGTCTTTTATATTTAAAGTATGTAAGACAGAAAATAATAATCATGTTTTTTTTTTAATAAGCAATAATGTATATATGTTTGAAAAGAACGTGCTACGAAAAACAGTAGAAAGAACGTTAAAAAAGGATGAGTTGGACTATTCTTTCTTGGTGCCGCTAGGTCGGAAAGGGAAAAATGTGTCATTAATTTGCTTCTTGCTAAAACTCGGAAGCAGAACAAAATTGCTTTTGCGATTCCATCATAAGAAATAAGATATATATTTACAATTTGGTAATTTCCTATCTTTCGTACCTTTTTGCTCCGCAGTGAATATATGTAGTTAAGTGTTGTTTCGTAGCGCTTAGGGTTAGGATTAGAATTAGGGTTAGTATTATGGTTAACACTAACCCTAACACAAACCCTAATCCTAACCCTAATCCTAACCCTAATTCTAACCCTAATCCTAACCCTAAGCGCTACGAAACAACACTTGACTATACATATTCACTGCGGAGCAAAAAGGTACGAAAGATAGGAAATTACCTATAATTTTTTTTCCCTTTTTTTATAATTTTTGCCTCACTTTGTTTTTCTAGTCCTTGTTTTCATGTTTTGTGTGTGTGTTTTTTTTTTTAATGAACTATCCACTTCTGCTTTCCGGTTTTGTGGCAGACATCTTTGCTCCAACATGTGACTCAAACATCAGGGAGTATTTTTCTCTCATTTCTATAGTTTTTTTTTCTCCACTTAATTCTCATTTTTTCCCCCTCCTGTCTCTTGTTTGTCTGTCCCTGACGAAGGTCTTGTGGCCGCAACGTAGGTTTTTCTTGTCCTTCCTCTTTGTAAGATGTATTACTATTTGTGTGTGTGTTTTTTTGTCATCGTACCGAGATAACAACAGCCGTATTAGTGATAAGACAACTGACTGTGGCCATCTCCGCTCTGTTTATGGATTAATCCAGAACGTTCCCATTCACTGTCGTTATCTTCCTATAAACATCTGGTATCGCTGCACGAAATTGACCAGCATGACATTAAGGCCAATATTGCCCCACCTGTGTCTAATCTTACAAGGGATGGCCAATTAAACCCAAACATGACATGAATTAAAGGAAGAAAGTGTAAACATTGAATGACGCACAGTGTTTCAGTACGTAAAATGTGAGGTAGATCAATAATGTCGGAGAGCAGGAAAACGCGAGGAAAAGAGAACGGACAGTTCTGTCACAATTACAACCATCTTGTCGGACCGACATCCCTGAATATCAAATCAACATGGCCCGGGAATATTTAGCGTTATATTTCCCATTGTCCAAACCTTCCCAGCATGCCATGACCAGACAGGGCGTAAGGATAGTCCGTCCATTTGTGCATGTTTGAAAAATTAACACTTATCTTAAAATGCTAACTGTTGTTCTGTTATATCAGATTCATTCCACATGTGTTTGTCGTCTATTGCCGGCTGGTGTAAAGAAGATACCTGCTTATCTAACAATAGTCCGTCTGGCTTAATCTTATTGATTCACAATCAAAGGGAATGTGACCTGGGTAGTCAATCTGAATGTGACGGTGGTCTACCAAGAATCAGATAAAATCGTTAGATGACGCGTAAAACTAACATAATGAACTGATGAGACAAAAAGAAAGGATGGTTGAGTCAGTACTGACAGAGAGGAGTGGGGATTCATGAACCACCACTGCACGAGCTGGTGATTGCTTTATTGCTAGTTTCTTAATTAGAACTAAAAGCAGAAAGTAGTCCCAAGTTCCATAGGGAGCAGGGAGGAAAAGATGAAAGAAATGATGTACATTTTAATTATAACACTTATAATTTTCAAAGCAGTGTAAATGTCCATGTAAACATATTCACTGAAATGAATGTAAGTTTTCAAGCTGTAAACCAGTGTAAATGTCCATGTAAACATATAAATAGAATGGAAAGAAAGTGAGAACTAAGTAGAAAACATGCAAAAGAAAAGCGAACTACCTGATTAGAATCACATGACTGGACCAGAATGGCTGCCGCTGCTACAACAGTAGAATATATGGTTTACAGCTCCGGGAAGACCAACAGGTAGATGGATAGACAGTGTTACAGATATCCTACATATTGGCTCACAGCAACCAATACAACACACTTGGCCCAATGAAGAAAACTTCAGCACGCGAAAGCGCTTCACGGCAAAAATGGACCAACAAACTAAATAAGTTCCAAAGAGCTTAACAAAACTACCGTATAAGAAAACCGACAGGAAGAAAAGTAATGGTGCAAACAATATGACCGTGTCTACAACAACAGGTTGTTTTCTTGTACAGCTTGCTCCGGTTTTATTTTAACCGCACCAGGGTCTTGTTTGTAAAGCGTTGATATGAAGGTCACAGAACCCTACTTTAGTATCAGATGTTTTCTACGTACCAGATGCGTATTAAAATACAGTCACAAGATATCAGCTGATACGTGTGTTCCTACATTCAAACAACGACCTGAACAGATGTGGCCAGGTATTTTATTTAGTGACGACCGCTTGAAATATTATCACAGCGAAATTAACATTCCTGTCAAAAGTAACGTAGGTAAAAATAAATTCTTCCCCATCTTCTACGTGCATTATAATCCGTCCCCTTCAAGCTAGACCGAAACCATCGGTTATATTAGGGCGTGTGTCCACATAGGCAACCGTCTGGGTTTGAGTAAGATTATTTTAAGATTATTTTATGCTCATCTTATCTGAATGAACAAACGCCTTACTATTTAACTTACTTTTTAAATTAAAAAGAAAATGTTTAATTAGAAACCATTTGTGTTTTTAAACACCTACGGGCTGAACCACAGCTTCCCAGTGGCAGGGTGGTTAGAGGCTTGCTTCATTAAGCAAGTTACCGGGTTTAAAAGCCGATAATGTCACGCTCAAGTCTACCCAGCTGTAAATGGGTACTTGATTTTTCTCTTGAGGTAGGGAAGGCAAAGGCAAGTGAGGAAGGAACTGGTTGTACATAACACTGAGAAGAGAGGAACTGGTGACCCTACCTTATAACGCTAAAACCAAGAATATGCGAAGTCTCTAACATTTCACTCCCCTACGACAGAATCTGCTATGGGGATATCCTTAACTTTTCCCTTGTTTCAGTGGAACTAGATATGAGGGTGGAAAAGCTAGACGTGGAGAAGACTCACATTAAGGAAGTCACTAGCCTCACAAGGCAACCCTTGTTCTTGAATCCCCAGAGTGGTAACGAAAAAAAAAAGTTAAAGGAGACCCAAAAACATATTGAAAATATAGCGATAGGTGTAAGAAGGACAAAAAAAAACAAAGAGCTGGCTGCCCAAGATAGAAAGATTTGAAGAGTGTGATAAACGAGCGCAAAGGCCTTTTTGCTCCATCTTTTCCTACATTTTTCATATTGTATTTTCTCCGACATTTGCTCTTTCATCCCATATTTGCGACCCACATTTGCTATTTCATCGTTGTGATTACTCGAGACCAGTATCTAGAGAACCACATTTGTTCTTTCATCGGGGAAAATAAAAGTCCTTTGATTGAGTCATCATGCCTGACATTATCGTTTGAAGCCCACATTGCATCGTGATAAATCTGGTGAAATCCATCTGGTCATCCCAATCAAACATCTGGGCATGCTGTAATTTCTGTGACACCACATTGGACGCCCAGATTGGCCAGGGGAAAACGTCTCATGCTGTAATGGTGTTATCTTTGGTCGGCCGCGGTTCAGACAAACGTTGGTTTACCACATTGGACGCCCACCTTGGCCAGGTGAACAATAAACAATCAGAGGTCAAACTACACCCACGTTTGGACTGACAGGGGACAAGAGCGATCCTGTGAATGAGTGACCAGAGGGGCCATTAAGGATTGGTTGGTATGGGCGGAGCTGTACAAGAAACCCATATTGGTCTGGCAGAAATAAATCTACTGCGTAGCTTGCAAGAGGAAGGAGTCCAGTTTTTTACATTGTGAGGAAGAGATTAATCCCAAAAACGCCTAGCCTAATACACGTGTTTATTCAGAGTGGATATAATTCAGTTCTGTGATGAATTGTGTTCTTAAAGGATTTTGCGAAGGGAAAAGAAGGTTAGTAGATCTTATACTTATTAATACATTTTCTTATTTTTGTTTATTTTAACCTCACAGCTAAAATGTGCGGAAGATAAAGTTTCAAATAATTCTTGGCATAACTGATTAATAAAATCAGAAGATTTTCCTAGAAGATGATAGGATGATAGGAGGTAATTAATAGTTCATATTTCACCTTTATCATCATCACAGTCTCCCATGCGCACACACTCTCATGCACAAGATATTTAACATCATTAGAATTGAACTCAGAGAGAGAGAGAGAGATGAATAATGAGCAGTAGTTTAAATGCAAGTCAACCAGTGATGTTAAATGTGAAAAACTTACGAAGACTTTTGTGTGTCTTCAGTTCATCAGAAGTCTGAGTCTACACGCAACGTGTCTGACGTCTAACCAGAAATAAGTTATCAAAAACGGACATTTGGCTAGCAGAATTCGCCATAGGACATCTTTCATTCCTCAATTAAAAAGGAATATTGTCTCACCCACAAGTCAGAAGGTGGACGCAGCATTTTTCGTCACCATATACTGCTTGCTCACAAGTTCAATACAGAGTTATCACAAGTTCAATACAGAGTCATCATAAATTCAAATCACTCGAAAGATCATTATTATCTGAAGTCAAGCAAAAGAGCTCAAAAGAGGAATCGCATATTTATACCAAGTGCAACACCCTCTTAAGCGCATTCTATGAAGCAGACTATATATATATATATTATGAATCACGACTACATATGCAAGGTTATGAGTCTACATATCACTAACATTTCGTGAAGATATCCAGTCTGGCCAGTACCCTCGGGAGATTAGACAACAGACCTTTTGTTCATATGACAGCTATTAACTGTTGATCAACACTACAGAGATATACTCAAACAGTGAAGGAATATACATAGATATCTCGTCAGCGTTCTCCGTACGACAACAGTATTCATCAGAACGTCCTCAGCTTAGAGATACCCCACTCGACATAACGTATAACAACTTGGGACATTTTATGCATACATGTGAATCCTCATATCTAGGAGAAGCATTTAGAGACACATGGACTGTGTAGAGTACTCACCATTTTGGTAACACGTATCATATCACATCATCATTTCACTTTACACCAGTTCATTCTTAATTAACTATTACTTAATTAACTGCAATTTTATTATCTCATCTGTGTGTTTTGTGTGAATCGTCTTTCACCATCATCACGTTCTAACCATTACTAACCCTATATGTGTGGATATTTCATTAATAAACCCAACGATCGGTTGATCATTATCAAGAGTTTGTTAATGTATCACTCGTGCTGTCGGTGTTACATATTCACCTATAGGAACCTTTCTCTACTCAGATGAGGTTGGGGGCTTTTTCTTTACGGGATCTAAGGGCAGAAGCTAAGGTCGTGGGGAAACAGAACTCTTTCCATAATTAATTAGAAAACACTGTCTAGTGGAAAGCATTCGCATTCCTGTCTTCTTGTCCCTATCTCGAATAGGTCTTTATTCTTTCTTAACGAGCCAATTTCTAGAGACCTTATATCTAATATCTCATAGACTATTCCTGGCAAAAACTACTGTCGTAGTTGCCCCAGTGACTCACCACACGACAATTGTGGACTCGTCTTGGGATTAGTGAACCCGGACTTAGAAGTGTGATAAATCACATTTTCATCCCTGCTATACAGTTGCGATAATTGCAAAATTTGTTGGCATTTTGAGGGATTACCTTCTAGACTGACTCTTACTATAATTTGTCTATTTCATAGGGGGGATAATTTATATCTCTAAAGCACGAGTGATACTTTTTAAATTGAGTATCAAACGGACAGAGTAAGCACTTTTTGAGAACAGAAGATACTGTAGGGAACTGATTTTTAAAATCTTTTTCTGTAACTGCTGGGAAAATTTTTATCATAAATATTTAGCAAATTTTTCATAGAAAACTTCGAGATAATCTGTTATATAATTTTCAGAATATGCTGAGTGAGTGATTTTTTTTAAAGAACTATTTGAACTTGATTACTAATTTAAACCTAGAAGGTTTTAAGAGATAATTACTTGTGCGAGTCAAACAATTTGCTTGGAGGTCACTGCCAATTTTTCCCTTCGTGAACCCATACTGCATATCATGGCAGATGCCGCAAAAATTAGAACTAGTTTAATGGAGGCAGGGCGTGAATACGGGTTAAGTGGAAAAGATCTGATGAAATTTGTGAGTGAGGAGACTGATAAACTCCATGCAAGAGAGATGGAAATGCAGAAACTTGCAATGGAGAAGGAGAAAGCCGCAGCAGAAGCAGCGGAGCGGAAAGCCGCAGCAGAAGCAGCGGAGCGGAAAGCCGCAGCAGAAGCAGCGGAGCGGAAAGCCGCAGCAGAAGCAGCGGAGCGGAAAGAAGCAGCAGAAGCAGCGGAGCGTAAAGAGAAAGCCGCAGCAGAGCATGCACTTAACATGAAGCAACTGGAAATCCAGGGACAGACCAATCAGATAGAGCTGGCAAAAAGTGCAGCGGCTTCCAACTTTGATGGAGGGTACTCACCCCGCTCAGATGGTGTGCCTACTTCGCAACCTGCACCACCCAATGCCATGAACTTTCCGCTGGAACCTTTTTCAGAAAGGAACGATACCATGGACGCCTTTTTAGACCGCTTCGAACGCTTTGCAACAGGGTTTGGACTTGAAGAACGGAAGTGGAACTTGAAACTTTCCCAGGGCCTAAGAGGAGCCGCCTACGAAGTTTTTAATAAACTTCTGGCCAGAGAGCAAGATGACTATCAGGCATTGAAAAACGCTCTCTTGGTGAGGTACTAGCTTCATTCAGAGGCTTACCGAAAAAATTTCGAGGTTCTAGGAAGGAGGCCGGAGAGACTTTCTCACAGTTCGCAGCCCGTATTGAAGACTACTTAGTGAAGTGGTGTACACTGGGAAACTTTACCGAGAACTATGACGGGTTGAAAGAGCTGATTGTGATAGAGCAACTAAAAGAGTCTATGTCGGTGGAAATGCGTAGATTTCTCACTGAAAACGGCGCTGACCGGTTAGAAAATATTCTTACACTGGCAGAGCGATTCCAAAATGCTCTCATGGAGTCTCAAGGAGCCAGAAAGAAGTTTTCGGATCAGGCGCCAAAGCAACCTGCTCGCTCCCAACCAGACCAACAAAGCAAAGGACCACACATCTCGCATAAACAGCACGCAAAACAAGATAACTACAAAGAGCAAAACAAGAAAAATGCTGCGCCACACCAGAGACAGGGAGATAAATGGTGCAAGTACTGTCGCTTGAACAATCACAACACTAATGAGTGCAAGCGCAGACCTCCTCCCCAACATGCTGCCTGTCTGCAGACAAAATCGTCACCCCGGAAGGAGCAGAGGACCGGAAACGTTTCTCATCCTCCCGTCATCGAATCAGTCCTCGTAAACGGACAATCTGTGGAGTGCCTTTATGACACAGGACTTGCTTTCGATGCGGTGGTCAGGGCATCTCTTGTCACCCCTGACCAGATAACAGAAGAGAGTGTCGACATCCAAGGTCCGACGAAGGATGTTGCACCCATGACACTGCCAATTGCACTTATCAGAGTGGAATCTCGTTATGTGACAGGAGAGATTCGTGCAGCTATAATGGAAGAACCAATCTACTCTTTAATCTTGGGATGTAGATATGTGTTCCTTGGAGAACCTACTCAACCACTAGTCATGGCGGCCGTACAGACTAGAGGACAGTCAAAAAAAGACGCAGAGCAGGAACCTCCTACCAATATCCTCCCCGAGGAATTGAAGAGGGCCCAAATGGAAGATTCCTCACTGGCGCCCTGTTTTAAAAAATTACCTAGGACACACAACCCACCTACCAAGGGAGACTTCTTTATGAAAAATGGATTGATGTATCGCCGAGCTGGAAATGAAGGACAGGAACACAACCAATTAGTAGTTCCTGCAACCTATAGGAACCAGGTGCTTGAGATGGGCCACTCTATCCCATTTAGTGGACACATGGGAATGAGCGCCACGACTCAAAGGATCGCCTGCCACTATTATTGGCCAGGGATCACCGGCGACATTGAACGTTTCGTCAAGTCTTGTCCTCAGTGCCAGAAAGTTGCACCAAAACACTGGACGGCACCCGCGACCCTTGGGGAGATGCCAATCTTGGGCACCCCATTTGAAAGAGTGGCCGTGGATATAATTGGACCTCTGCTGAGAACTAAGAAGAGGAACTCCCATATCCTTACCTTAGTGGACACCTGTTCCATGTGGGGCGAAGCCATAGCCATGCCAGCATGCGACTCAGTGCATGTAGCTGACGCTTTACTGAATATCTTTACTAGATTGGGCTTCCCGCATGAAATTCTCACAGACAACGGGTCACAATTTAGAGGCAAGTTGACAGAGGAGGTGCTTAGAATATTCAAGACTAGGCATATCCATACTTCGCCCTATCACCCCCAAAGTAACGGGCAAGTAGAGCGGTTTAACGGGACGCTCACCTCTATTCTTCGGAAGTTGGCACAGGAGAAGCCAGAAACTTGGGATCAGTATCTTCCTGCCGCATTATTTGCTTATAGGGAAGTACCGCATGCGTCAACTGGAGTTCCTCCGGCCACATTACTCTTCGGAAGACCTATTAAAGGTCCATTAGAAGCATTACTAAGAACATGGACAGATGCCAAGGCAGACGACACTGTCACATCAGCCTTCCAGTACGTCACAGACTTGAAACAACGCCTGAAGACTGGCTGGGAATTAGCCACAGCGAAAGTACGGGAGGCTAGGCGGAAACATGCCAAATATTACAATCGCAATGCGAAGGACCGAGAACTAGCAGTAGGAGAGAAGGTGCTACTTCTTCTGCCAAGTAGCAGTAATAAATTGCAGATTTGCTGGAGGGGACCCTACAAAGTGGCGGAAAAGATTTCTCGCACCAACTATAAAATCGCCGTGAACGGAAAGCAGAAAATTTATCACTTAAATCTGCTTAAGAAGTTTTACGAGCGAGCCCCTGCCGAACCAGCGCACCTCATGACTATGGCCATTGCTATGCAAATGGAAGAAGAGCCATTATCATCCGTAGAGTACCCGGTGATACAGGAGGAATCACATTTAGATGTGAAAATAAGCTCCACCTTAACGGAAGCCCAGCAAGAAAAAGTAAGGAGATTGATGGAAAACCACGCCGACTCTCTGACAGACAAACCGGGCCGGACAAACCTGATGGAGTTTGACATGGAAGTCACGGATCCTACGCCCGTCCGAATGAGAACCTATCCGATTCCGTATGCCAAGGCGACGGCATTAAAGCAAGAAATTGATTACTTACTTAAGGAAGGCATAATTTCGAAGTCGGAGTCCCCTTACAGTGCGGGAGTGGTGCTGTTACGCAAACCCAGTGGAGAACACCGCCTGTGCATCGACTACCGACAGCTGAATGCGTTAACACAGTTCCAGCCAGAACCGTTACCGGACCAGAACCAGCTATTTACTAAGCTGAGCAGGGCTCGCTATTTTTCAAAGATCGACCTCAGTAAAGGGTACTATCAAATACCGGTAAAAGCTGAGGTGAGGAACCTGTTAGCCTTCAGTACTCCAGATGGACACTTCGAGTTTAATGTGATGCCATTTGGACTGAACAATGCTCCTAGTGTCTTCACAAGGATGATGCGAAAGTTATTGGATCCTTTGAATCATCCCGCCATCAGCAATTTTATGGATGATATCCTAGTAGCTACTGAATCGTTTGAAGAACATATATCAGCGCTATCCTTGCTGTTTAACAGACTCAGAGAAGCGGGACTAACCGCCCGCCCAACCAAATGTCAAATTGGGTGTGAACAGCTAGAGTTCCTAGGACATACTATATCCCATGGGACCATGTTCCCCGAGACTCAAAACGTTGAGAAGCTGAGAAATGCACCGAGACCGTCCACAAAAAGGGATGTCCGGTCATTTGTATCTCTCTGTGGATTCTACCAGAGATATATAAAGGATTTTAATAGCCTCTGTGCGCCGCTTACATCGCTAACCAAGAAAGGAAACCCAGATAAAGTGACATGGTCAGCAGAATGTGAACATGCATATGCACTCTTAAAAGAGAAACTCACCACAAAACCTATTTTACGGCTTCCGGATTTAACTAGAAAATTCATCTTGCGCACAGATGCCAGTAACATTGGAATCGGGGCTACATTACTACAGCCAGATGACAGAAGCCCACCAAATCTATTTCCGGTCGCATATGCGAGTCGGAAGTTAAACCGAGCAGAACAAAACTATTCCACAATCGAAAAGGAATGTTTGTCCCTCGTCTGGGGAATACAAAAATTTCAAGCATACCTGTACGGAAGGAAATTTACAATCCAGAGTGATCACCAACCTCTGACCTTCCTCGCCAATTCAAAGAATTTGAATGCTAGACTGATGAGGTGGTCGCTTGTTCTACAACCTTACACGTTCCAAGTGGACTATATCCAAGGAAAACATAACGTAGGAGCGGATTTTTTAAGCCGTCATCCTATGAGGCAGGACGGAGAGCACAGACAAGTAGAGGAAAGGGTGGAAACCGGAGAGAAAAACGAAGATGAGGAAAAGGATTAAGGAATCCCGAGCAAGAAGGCTAAGCTCTCCTGAGAAAGATTGACATCACACTTGAGGAGGGGCTATTGTGATAAACGAGCACAAAGGCCTCGTTGCTCCATCTTTTCCTACATTTTTCATTGCTCTTTCATCCCATATTTGCGACCCACATTTGCTATTTCGTCGTTGTGATTACTAGTGACCGGATGTAGAGAACCACATTTGTTCTTTCATCGGGGGAAATAAAAGTCCTTTGATTGAGTCCCCATGCCTGACATTATCGTTTGAAGCCCACATTGCATCGTGATAAATCTGGTGAAAAACACATATGGTCATCCTAATCAAACATCTGGGCATGCTGTAATTTCTGTGACACCACATTGGACGCCCATATTGGCCAGGGGAAAACGTCTCATGCTGTAATCGTGTTATCTTAGGTCGGCCGCTGTTCAGACAAGCGTTGGTTTACCACATTGGACGCCCACCTTGGCCAGGTGAACAATAAACAATCAGAGGTCAAACTACACCCACGTTTGGACTGACAGGGGACAAGAGCGATCCTGTGAATGAGTGACCAGAGGGGCCATTAAGGATTGGTTGGTATGGGCGGAGCTGTACAAGAAACCCATATTGGACTGGCAGAAATATAATCTACTGCGTAGCTTGCAAGAGGAAGGAGTCCAGTTTTTTACATTGTGAGGAAGAGATTAAACCCAAAAACGCCTAGCCTAATACACGTGTTTATTCAGAGTGGATATAATTCAGTTCTGTGATGAATTGTGTTCTTAAAGGATTTTGCGAAGGGAAAAGAAGGTTAGTAGATCTTATACTTATTAATACATTTTCTTATTTTTGTTTATTTTAACCTCACAGCTAAAATGTGCGGAAGATAAAGTTTCAAATAATTCTTGGCATAACTGATTAATAAAATCAGAAGATTTTCCTAGAAGATGATAGGATGATAGGAGGTAATTAATAGTTCATACGTCACCTTCATCATCATCACAGTCTCCCATGCGCACACACTCTCATGCACAAGATATTTAACATCATTAGAATTGAACTCAGAGAGAGAGAGAGATGAATAATGAGCAGTAGTTTAAATGCAAGTCAACCAGTGATGTTAAATGTGAAAAACTTACGAAGACTTTTGTGTGTCTTCAGTTCATCAGAAGTCTGAGTCTACACGCAACGTGTCTGACGTCTAACCAGAAATAAGTTATCAAAAACGGACATTTGGCTAGCAGAATTCGCCATAGGACATCTTTCATTCCTCAATTAAAAAGGAATATTGTCTCACCCACAAGTCAGAAGGTGGACGCAGCATTTTTCGTCACCATATACTGCTTGCTCACAAGTTCAATACATCGTTATCACAAGTTCAATACAGAGTCATCATAAATTCAAATCACTCGAAAGATCATTATTATCTGAAGTCAAGCAAAAGAGCTCAAAAGAGGAATCGCATATTTATACCAAGTGCAACACCCTCTTAAGCGCATTCTATGAAGCAGATTATATATATATTTTATGAATCACGACTACATATGCAAGGTTATGAGTCTACATATCACTACCAATTCGTGAAGATATCCAGTCTGGCCAGTACCCTCGGGAGATTAGACAACAGACCTTTTGTTCATATGACAGCTATTAACTGTTGATCAACACTACAGAGATATACTCAAACAGTGAAGGAATATACATAGATATCTCGTCAGCGTTCTCCGTACGACAACAGTATTCATCAGAACGTCCTCAGCTTAGAGATACCCCACTCGACATAACGTATAACAACTTGGGACATTTTATGCATACATGTGAATCCTCATATCTAGGAGAAGCATTTAGAGACACATGGACTGTGTAGAGTACTCACCATTTTGGTAACACGTATCATATCACATCATCATTTCACTTTACACCAGTTCATTCTTAATTAACTATTACTTAATTAACTGCAATTTTATTATCTCATCTGTGTGTTTTGTGTGAATCGTCTTTCACCATCATCACGTTCTAACCATTACTAACCCTATATGTGTGGATATTTCATTAATAAACCCAACGATCGGTTGATCATTATCAAGAGTTTGTTAATGTATCACTCGTGCTGTCGGTGTTACATATTCACCTATAGGAACCTTTCTCTACTCAGATGAGGTTGGGGGCTTTTTCTTTACGGGATCTAAGGGCAGAAGCTAAGGTCGTGGGGAAACAGAACTCTTTCCATAATTAATTAGAAAACACTGTCTAGTGGAAAGCATTCGCATTCCTGTCTTCTTGTCCCTATCTCGAATAGGTCTTTATTATTTCTTAACGAGCCAATTTCTAGAGACCTTATATCTAATATCTCATAGACTATTCCTGGCAAAAAAATACTGTTGTAGTTGCCCCAGTACTCACCACACGACAGGCGTAACCATGAGGACATGGTATGAATGGTTACCTGTAGCTGATTGATCATGGCTGACTGTGGCGGGCGCATGTTTTTTGAATGGTAAGTGTTATTACTTATGCTTTTGATTTTCACTTAAACATTGTTTTTATATATTGTTTTTCAGAAAGTCTACGAACACTGTCTGTGTGTTCGGTAGTATTAAATGTTGATCTGTATAATGCTTTGTGTTGCTTGAATTGCTAAATCTGCTGCTGAGAGGGTTGCAAGCAACCAATAATTGCAACCCCTGTCAAACGAACCTTAATAAATATTCTTAGTGCATGGGTCTTGAGTGTGAGATAGCCACATCGACATAAGTTCACCTCAATCACACCTAGCCCCGTCACACACACACACACATATATATATATATATATATATATATATATATATAAATATACATATGTGTGTGTGTACATACACACATACATGTATTTATATACCTTTGCCTTTTGCACCATATTACAAACATCATGCGCATTATTAAAATACAAGGCTAAATTGAAATACAGATTAAAGTCATATACACACGAACACACATAATCCTATCAAAGGTCTACTTTCCTTAACATAATAATAAAACAGCCAACGTGTGATATATACATTCATGATTAAAATGTTAGGCAATGCTGGAAGGGAGGGGGCACAGAAAACCGAAAGCGGACTTACAAAATGTTAGGATAGACAGAGAATGTGATAGTAGTGAGACGGAGGAAGGTCCGTTGTAGAAAGAGAGAGTCGTTTTACGAATCAATTCTGCCTCGTTAAGGAAGGGGTACCATCTCAGGAGCTATTGATAAAACTTTCTGACGAAAAATGTGCAGAAATAAACCAGCGTTGAAAATAGGATGATTAAACATGGCAAGATTACGAAAACACCAAAACTGATTCCGAAATTCTGATAAAATAATCAAGATCAATGTGTGTGTGTGCTATTTTCTGCTTTCGGAATTATGTTTAGCATGATTGCTTTGTAGATATCCGATTTTTGTGTTGTTTGTAAATCGATGATTTTCTGCAGTAGTTTTATTGTAGGTGTGATTGTACTGCATTAAAAAAACAAATGATCTTCTGTTTCTTGGATGCTTTTCCTACATAGCTGACATTTTATTATTTGGTTGGATCTGTATGCTTCTCGTTTTGTTGTGAGTGTCATGTTGTATATTAGTCTAAAAGTGACCTCTCTTGCTTTAGCAGTGATTTTTGGGTTGTTCAAGTTAGTTAAGGTTCGCTGTAATTTTTTATAGCATATTTCTGTCCTCTTTTAATTCTTAGGTGTAATGGTGGTGCTTGGAGTTTAACTAAATGTTTATATATTGCATTTGTTTTCTGGTGAATTAATTTTTCATGTCCTTGGATGGCTTGTATCACGGCTGTTTGTGGCCTATACCAGAGCGCTCTTTTAGTTTCGGTGACCGGAATTCTGACACCGGGTATAAAATTTTGTGTGCACCGTAAAAGACTATTTAAGTTTTTGGCGGGGAAAATCAGCTGATGTGTGAGTAAAATCAGTAAAATATAAATCATTACACACTCGTTCCGGATAAACACAGCGCTAAAATTCTTTTGTGTACTATAACTTTGTTCTGTGTTCTATTTTTGATTGCATTTTTATTTGTTTGAAATTAGTTTTGACGGAGTTACAGACTTTTGAAAACAGCGTCATCATTTAAGGAAATTCATAAAATAAGTAATCTTTTTATTAATTTAATATCTAAAAATCGGCCCATTCGTTTGAGTTTATAATTATAAAGACTTCTCGGAGGGAAGCTAAAGATTATTTCCACATACTTTTTTTTGGGGTTTCATATCTTGAGAATGTGTGGTAGTCAGTTTTGTGAGTGTGGCATTACAAGAACAAGCATATTGTCACCAGATTTTATAGCATTTAAATCCCTTTAAACGCATTCCTGATACCCACAAATCTTAAATAAGGTAGTAAAAAAATAACTTTTTGTAAAGCACCATCTGTTTTTGCATTTTCATTCATTTATAATGATATTTAGCTACGTATATAAGCGTCAGAAAATATGTAAAGCTATAGATAGATTACTTCCACATAATTTGATCTATCTTTCAAGTCTTGTTAATCTTCTATTTATAATATGAATTTTTTTTTTAATTGTGTGTGAGATAAGGACTGTTCCATTGGTGTTCTTTGGTAGACAATCCTGTGCACACGACGGCTGCCAGCGAATTCTAAGTAACTGTTTGTATATCTTCTTTCATTCAAAGTTACAATGCAGGTAGTAAATTTAGAGAAACCAAATTCTAAATCTAATACCATCCTTTTATCAATGGCTAGAGTCAGAGATACATATGATAATTTAGAAATATTTATGAATGGCATGAAAGCTCAGATAGAGTCACTAAAATATTTAGAGTGGGATGGTAAACAAGTTGTTGTTTTCTTATTCGGGGATTATTTCCTTGTTTTGCTGGAGACACCACAGACATGGGTATATTCCTTGAGCCCCAGACAAACCAAACATTTTCATCAAAGACATCCAGAGAGCATACAACTTGCAAACCAAGAAGTTTGGCCATGTTGATAAGAGATTACAATAGATATATGAAATATGGGAAAGGGAATAAAAGGCAAGTGGCACATTACCATAATTGTTTACACAAACCAATGTTAGAGATTGAAATTGAAAATGTAGCTCCTCCTTACCTTCATATTTTATTAGGCATTGTTTTGAAACACCACAGACTTCTAGAACAGGTAGCTGATACATTAGACGCAAAGATATTTGAGAATTCGCAAGAGATACATGCAAACATTAGTACTTTTAAGAACTTGAAGAGATTTAGTAGGAACTGGAAATAGGCAGAAGAATTAGGAGCTAAAATTGAATTTTTCAGGTAGGTATTGAACTTTGTGAGGATAAGGAGGAGACAGATAATTTTAAAGTTAGACTTGAAAATGCACAAGATGCGCTGGCCAAACTTCAGTTTCAAGATCTGTGTACTAGGTCTGGTCCAGTTTGCTCACACATGGACAAGGTACTAATAATAATAATAATAATAATAAATTCTTTAAGCGCCAAACACGGCGCATAAGGCAGAAACCAGTGCTCTCCAGGTTGTTCGTTGTGACGCCACTCCTCTTAGCTCTTGCACATTATTTAGGCCCAACGTTCTTCCTTCTCTTATTATTGTTCTTCTGAGTGTTTCTTTTGGTCTTCCTTTTTTCCGCTTACCCTCAGGAACCCAAGTGAGCGCCTGTAGTGGTATTCTGTTGTTTTGCATTCGTAGGACATGACCGATATATGACCATCGTCTTTTCCTTATATAGTCGGAGACATATTTCTGCCTAGAGTCTTCTCTTATTTGTCGATTAGTCTTGAATTCTTTCCAACTGATGTTCATGAGTTTTCTAAGACATTTGTTCTCGAATGTATTCAGCTTGTTCTCCAATGATTTTGTTATTTTCCAACTCTCACAGCCGTATGTTAACACTGAGATAACATTTGAATTAAACAGACGAAGCTTGGTATGTATATTCAATGATCGTAATTTCCAAATGTTAGATAATCTATTGAAGGCGCTAGCTGCCAAAGCAATTCTAGTATGGATTTCTCTTGTTGTGTCACCATCCTGAGTCATTTTACTGCCTAAATAATTGAAACTTTCAACTTTCTGTAGTTTTTTCCCGTTCAAGATGATATCAAAGGTCTCGTTAGAAAAGTTCATAGCTTTAGTTTTAGAGGCATTTATTTGGAGACCAATTTTAACCGAGAGATGACACAAATTATTTATTGCTTCTTGGGATTGTCTTGGTGTTGAACTTAAGAATGCTACATCATCTGCGAAATCCAGGTCCCCCAGGAATTTTCCATTTGTCCATTTTATACCCAATTGTTCATTGTGGGTATAGTTTCTCATAACCCAATCAATAGCTATTCCAAAAAGTAGTGGTGACATAATACAGCCTTGTTTCACCCCTGTTTCTACTGTAAACCATTCTGTATTCCCTTTATTTGTTCTAACACAACATCTTGCATTGTCATATAGCGCTTTGATTATATTCACATATTTTGTTGGAAAACCATAGATTGTAAGTATCTTCCACAATGATGGGCGGTGTAGACTATCAAAGGCTTTTTGAAAATCGACGAAGGTGATAATAAGTGGCGATTGCCTTTCCACTGATTCTTCTATAATTGTTCTTAGTGTGAATATTTGATCAATACATGATCGTTTCGGCCTGAAACCCGCTTGTTCTTCTCTGATCTTTTCGTCAGCATGCAATTTAAGTCTTTCTAACATCATGCAACATAATAATTTTCCAGGTACTGATAATAGAGATATACCACGCCAGTTATTACAGTCTGATAGATCACCTTTCTTCGGTAACTTTACAATAATACTGTCTTTCCATTGTTGTGGTGGTTGTTCTTCTCTCCATACTTCATTTATAATATCTAAAATTCTCAAGAGGTTGTTGTCATTAACTGCTTTAATCATTTCCCCTGAAATTTCGTCAACTCCAGCAGCTTTAAAATTTTTTAATCTTTTAACGGCTTGTTTGATCTCGTCCAGCGTGAATTCATCGCAAGTTATTGGCAAGGTGGTTGTGGATGTTTCATTATTAAAATCAGGTGTTACTGTTGGTGGTGGTCTGTTTAGCACCTCCATGAAGTGCTCAGCCCATCTCTTCATTTGTTCTTTTTCTGTTGGTATTGAATTCCCTAATTTACCTTTAACAGGTGTTTCCATAGCAGTAGGCTGGTGACATAGTTGTTTTGTAATTTGATAAAGGCACCTACTATTACCAGTTCTTGCAGCATTTTCAGCTTCTACGGCCAGTTCATTGATGAAATGTCTTTTATCTCTTCGAGTTTTTGTCTTCACTTCTTTATTTAACAAGTTATAAGTTAGTTATAATATTAGCTAGATTTCAGACACGATTTTTCAAGCTCTCAATTGTACAATGTTATGCACCAACTAACGACGCTCTTGATACCACAAAAGATGACTTCTATGAAGCACTTCTAAGTACCATCAACACAATACCCAAGCATGACATAATAGCAGTCATGGGTGATTTTAACGCCAAAGTAGGTGACAACAACGATGGAGTACAAAGATATCTCGGTACTCATGGCATAGGCTGTATGAATCAAAATGGCGAAAGACTTCTAGAACTTTGTGAAATATCAAACCTCGTTGTGGCAGACACCATCTTTCCACATAAGAATATCCACAAGATAACATGGAATTCACCTGATGGCAGAACTAAGAACCAGATAGATCACTTCTGCATAAGCGCTAAATTTCGCTCATCAGTTCAAGACGTCAGAGCATACAGAGGTGCAGAGATCGGAAGCGATCATAACCTCTGCATAGCTAAAATGAGAATTAAACTGAAGAAGTTATACCAACCGAATAAAAATAGAAGAATAGATGTACACAGACTGCAATCAAATGATATAAAGAAGGAATATAATGTCAAAATGAACAACTATTTCGATGCTTTAGGCAAAATTGACAACGATATCACCACCAAGACAATCGATACTAAATGGGAACAACTGAGAACAGCAATGACAGAAGCAGCTGTAGCGACCACCGGATACCTAGTACATAAAAAGAAAAAATGGATGAGAGAAGATACTTGGGATAAAATACAAGAAAGGAAAACAGCAAAACTTAAACTACTAGCGGCAAGTACACATAATGCAGTTGAATCTTGCAAACTAACTTATAACTTACAAGGTACTAGCCAAACACAAAATCATACAACAGGCTTATAATAGCAGAGCATTTATAGGGAATCACTGCCACAGATATCTCACACAAAAAGTTTATAAAGATCTTACAAGAGCAATCATTACACAAACACTGAAAATTACAGACAAACAAGATATAACTAACATAGCTTTTATTGCCCAAGAACAATTCAACTCACTGAAAGAAGCATTTGAGAAAGTACACAACAAAATATCACACAGTAAACCAATTAGTAAAGAATCAATAACAGCATCGATAGAGACTTATATGTCTTTGTTCAGAAAGCTATTCCCTAGTAAGACAATTCATAAACAGCACATATTAGAAAAACATTGCGCAGACTGGATCAGAACTCATGATGTATGATTGAGATAATTGTTAGCTCTCATGTTCTGGGGACAATTGGGTGTGTTATTTTAAGGTTATAAATGTGGACATGCAATTTAAACTTTCAATAACACTGGTTAACAAAAAAAATTTTTTTTTTCTTTCTCTAACATTTCTATGTTTTTCTGGTCAATTTTAATGCGCTGTTTTTAAATCTGCAAACCGTTTTTCTCTATCAGGTCGGGATCTCAAGAAATACGCAATTGAAGTTTTTTAACAACGCATACAGTATTACAACATCATTCGTACAAGAAGTATAACAGTTATGTAGGCTTGAATTTCTTTGCAGTCGACTTTCGTCGGTGAATGGCATGTGGTACATCGCGATGAAGCATCCAACAATAATCGGCAAGCATGGTCACACTCCACCGTCCTTGATAACGTGACTCCATTACGGCGATATCTTGATGGAATCGTTCTCCATGTTCATCGCTGACTTCGCCAAGGTTGTCAGGGAAAAAGTCAAGATGCGAATCGAGCAAATGGATTTTGAGGGACATGTTACAGCCCATAATTCTGTATGCATCTATGCACTGCTTAACAATATGCACATAGTCGACAGATTTGTGATTTCCCAGAAAGTTATCGACGATCGATTTGAATGCCATCCATGCGCGAAGTTCACTACCATGTAACAAGTTCTCGAATTGTTTGTCTGCAATAACTTTCCTAATCTGAGGTCCTACAAAGATACCTTCCTTTATCTTTGCATCGCTAACTTGCGGAAACTTTTCTCGAAGATAAGTGAAAGCTTTGCTCGTTTTATCTAACGCTTTTACGAAATTCTTCATGAGCCCCAACTTTATATGTAACGGTGGTAAAATGATGCTGTCTTTGTTAACTAATGGCTCGTGTATTACATTTTTATGCCCGAGCTGCATACGATCCCTGATAGGCCACACCTTTCTTGCATAATGTTCCTGTCTGTTGCGGCTGTCCCATTCACATAGGAAGCAACAAAATTTAGTATACCCAGTCTGCATGCCCGTGAGAATTGCAATGACCTTTAGGTCTCCACAAATCCGCCATTGGTAGTCATTGTACTTTATTTTTGCCAAAAGTATAGCCATATTGTCATAAGTTTCTTTCATATGAACAGAGTAGGCGACTGGAATTGATGAAAATAAATTTCCGTTATGCAATAACACGGCTTTTAGACTAGTCTTGGAAGAGTCGATGAAAAGTCGCCATTCGTTGACTATGTGCTCATGACCGAGGTGCACCATTAGACCGTTTACATCTTTGCAATAGCAAATGTCATCATCCATCTCAAAGTATTGAACAAGTTCTCTGTGTCTATGACGAAATTTAGATATCGGAGTATTGGGCGCTAAAAGATTCCATTCTTTGAGTCGCGAACCGAGTAATTCCGCTTGTCCTTTGGTAAGAGCGAGATCACGTATTAGATCTGAAAGTTCTGAATGGTTAATTAAGTGAACACCATCATTCACCGGTATATAATCCGAGTCAGAATTAGTTTCTAAAGCAGGTAAACTATCACTTTCTGATGGTTCATTCACGTCCAACGGATATTGTTCTGGTGGAACTGGGATCGGACACGTGATTGGATCATGAGGCACTGGTTTCGAAACCGATTCAATATTTGGATAAACCACAGACTTTCTAGTTTTAAAAGTGAAACCATGGATATTTGTCAAGCAGAAGTAACAATCAGTAGCGTGATTTGTCGGTTCACGCCATATTACTGGCACTCCAAAAGGCATCGACTTATGCTTCGGCGATTTTCGTAACCAACCTGCCAATGTATTTGCACAAGTCGAACAAACTGCATTTGGCTTCCAAGATTTATTTGCATCATCAACTTTCGAATCGAAATAAAGTTCATATGCTTTCTTTAGCAATGGTGTAAAGTTTTTCTGGTGAACACGATCGGTAAAATATCCGTACACGTAACAGAACAGATCAGCCGAATTTCTACAACTTCTAGAAGCCATATTTCGCTCAGAATTATTTCAAAATACAGTAACTATTTGAAAAATAGCGTAACATATGTCATGCATCTTTTAGCAGTATAAAAAGTAGAATTATTTTGCATTTTATTAATTTTTAATAAGTTATATAGTAAAAATGAAACGGAGCAAATAACGGTTTCCCAAAAATATATTTATTCACAAATATCTTAAGAACCCGATGTGATAGAGATAAACGGATTTCAAATTTGAAATCAGCGCAAGAAACTGACCTAAGAACACTTATTCTTATATAAGAAAGAAAAATGTTGTTTGTCAGTGTAATTAATGTTTGACGCATGAAACCAAAACAAAACTTTGATATCCATTTTCTGCAGGTTTTCTACTTTTGATTTCTGTAATTTGTTATGCATGTTGATTGTGACCGTTTTAGTGTAAATTGAATTAGAAACAAACCATAACAAAATGTAAAAAAAAAACCGTAAATTTTACACTATTTCAGACTATTATATCTTCTGTTCTAATTGTGATAAAATGTTTGTTCTTGTTCTAAAATTTACTCTAACATTCCTAGTCTAGCTTTACGCAAAATTAAAGCCGGTATTTATAATAATAAAGTAGCATAAAAGCAATTCAAACATGTTTTGGGGACAATTGGGTGTGTTATTTTAAGGTAATAAATGTGGACTTGCAATTTAAACTTTCAATAATTAATGTTTTACGCATGAAACCAAAACAAAACTTTGATATCCATTTTCTGCAGGTTTTCTACTTTTGATTTCTGTAATTTGTTATGCATGTTGATTGTGACCGTTTTAGTGTAAATTTAATTATAAACAAACCATAACAAAATGTAAAAAAAAAAAACGTAAATTTTACACTATTTCAGACTATTATATCTTCTGTTCTAATTGTGATAAAATGTTTGTTCTTGTTCTAAAATTTACTCTAACATTTTTAGTCTAGCTTTACGCAAAATTAAAGCCGGTATTTATAATAAAAAAGTAGCCTAAAAGCATTAATTAAGCCCTATCAAAAGTAAACATCGCCACATGTTTTTCCCATTAGGAAGCTGACCACGTGAACCCTGTCAAGTGGGCTATAAATAGCGCGGTCGGGGAAAAAGGGGAAATAACTAAAAGATCGCTCGCAAACAGCCGTGGTATGCATGTCTTATAAAATGAGGGCATAGAGCCGAAGTGATGGGGATTGCATTGTTCAGTGGTCTCAGTTTGGAGAATCTGAGTCCCGTGTAATAATGAGCTAGTGTGTGTCGTTCTGGGTGTTTGATGGTGCTGCCTGTGTGTTTAATTCTGAGTGCCTGGATCTTTGTTTCTATGTCTTGAAGGGCAGTCCCTCCGTGTTTCTTTTCTTGCTCAAGTGTCTTGTGTTTAATGCTGTAAAATATGCGACCAAAAACGAATGCTCTGACCTGTTTGTTTAAATCTGTGATAGTCTGTTGGGGGGGGGGGGGGGGAACCGAAAACTGTGGCAATGTAAAGTAGCTTAGGAAAAATGTATGTATTTACAATTAAACTTCGTCCAAAAATCGTTGTGGTTTTGTATTTGTATCTGTGCAGCATGTCTCGTATTTTGGATGTTAGATTTTTCCATTGTCTCTGTGTGTGCGATTTTGGTGTGAGGGAAAGATTATACCATAGATTTTTATGTTGTTTGTTGGTGTTAGTCCAAAGGGAAAGTCTGCTTTGTTCTTCCATTTGCCTATGCCCATTATTGTTGATTTTTGAACATTTACTTTTGCACCGTTACCTTTTCTAAAGTCTGTGAATGTGTTTAGGATAAATTCTATAGACTTTTTGTTTGGTGGGAAAAAGATGTCGTCTGCATAGGCGAGCAACTTTTGTTCACCTTTCCCTTGTATGAAAGTGCCCTTAATAGAGCTGTCTTTTCTGATGTTCTCTAGTAGTGGTTCTAGTGCAACAACATACAGTAAAGGAGAGAGAGGGCATCCCTGCCTTACAGATCTTGTTAGCTTGAAAATGTTAGTTAATGTATGATTTACTAACACTTTGCTCTCGTTCTTCATGTACAGAATATTAATCCATTGTCTGAAGTGTTCACCTATGTTGCAATGTAATAATGTTTTGTGGAGGTATGAATGTGATATTCTGTCAACGGCTTTCTCCTGGTCAAGGAAAAGAACCGAAGACTGGCAATCCTTCTGGTGTGCGTAGGTGATTATGTCTCTTATGAAATGTGTGTGTTGATGGATGTTTCTGTGCTGTGCTGGTCTTCGTCTATGAGGGTCGATATCTTCTTCTTTGTTCGTCCTGAAAAGGACGGTGGTTGCGTTGTGTCTGTTTACACCTAAGCTGTGATATCTGCACCTTTAGGTCGACACATCCGACTTCTGCACGGCATTTTTTAGGACCGGGTTTGCCTTCCCATTTCGATCCACACTCGCTCAGCCAGACTGCACAGCTGCAGACTGTTTCCAGGACCACCACATGGAGGTGGAGTGCGGTCTTGACCAGCTCTGGTTCGCTGGTCCTGACGCAGGCAGTCAAGCTATGAGTCGCTGACTGCGGTCTCTATTGCTGCGTCTTGAGGTCCCCGAGGGTCGATATGAATGGTTTCAGTTTGTTTGTTAGAGCTTTTGTTACAATTTTATAATCTACATTTAAGAGTGATATTGATCTGTAGTTTTTAAGGAGTGTTTTGTCGGAGTTTGGTTTTGGAATTAGAGTGATGTAAGACATGTTTAGGCTTGGTGAAAGTTCCTTATTCTCAAAGGCTTCTTTGTATACTTGTAGTAAAAGAGGCCCTAGAGTAGAAAAGTAGTATTGGTAAAATTATGTCGCAAGTCCGCAAGGTCCTGGTGATTTGTCTTTTTGCATTGCATTCACTGCGAGTGTTATGTCTGTTAGTGTCAGCTCAGTGTCTAGTGTTTGTTTGTCTGCGTCAGATATTTTTTTTGTAAATTGCATAAATCTATCTTGTATATATGGTTGAACATTTTCTTCTGTGTACAGGTTCCTAAAGTAACTTTCAAAAGCCTGCACAATGTGTTGTGTTTCTGTCTGTGTGGCCTCTTCTAAATCCACTATTTGGTCTATCTGCCTGCAGCGTTGTATATTTTGTTCTATCGCCATGTATTGTTTGCTGGGAGTCTCTTATGTGATTGTGTTGAGTTGTGTCCTTAATGGGGCTCCCTGGAACCTGTGGTGTTTATATCGTTCTAGTTCATTTTGTAGCGTGAGAATGGAGGGAGAGTTTTTGTCTGTTTGCTTTGTTAGTTGTATTGCTTTCTCTATCAATGTCTCTTGTATGCGGTGTCGGTGTATGATGGATGAGATTAGCTGTGTTCGTTCGCGTATGGTGCTATTAAGTGTTTCATAGTGTTCTAGAATATGTTCTATTGGTATGTCGCTTGTGTATGGAAGAATTAGTTTGGTCATGTGCTCTTCGTATGTTTTGTTTTGGAGCAAAGTGTTGTTGAATTTCCAGTGGGGGGGAACGTTTGGAATGCGTGCTTGCTTGTATAGTGCTAATGGCTGCGAGTACTGCTTTGTGATCTGTGAACTTGAGAGCTTCTGGCAAGTGTTTTGCTTTAGTTATGTGGTATGTTGAAGGCAAATAGATTCTGTCTAATCGTGCAGCTCTGTTGTGTCAATACTGTGGGGGTGTGTGTGTCTGTAGGCATCTAATAAGCTATGCGTATACATTATGGTTTGTATTCTTATTTATATAAACATTTATGTAAGGCAGTTACGCCGTCAAAAATAGTTTCGTGTTCCACTAAGGTGTGGAACACATGCGAGGAGATTGTGTTATTCCTATCGTTCAAAGAAATTTGCAAAACGTCCTGCACTGATGTAAGATACCAGAACAGCTTTTAAATCTTATAATAGTTACATTAATTTACATAAATGTATTAAAAAAAACCTTGATAACTAATTATATTCTTTAAAATCTACTAACCGTTGTGAATTACACGTTCTTACAGTAAGATTTATTGTAGATTTGGTTTTCTTTAATGTAGTTTAGTAAATTTAGTTAATTAAACTATTCTGAAAAGGGGGTGTAATCCTGTCATTCAAAATGGGATAATCAATTATATTTATTAAAGGGATATAATTTAAATTCTGTTTTCGTTCTATATCCATTTGACTGTTATTTAAAAGGATACATTGTATATGGCACTCATTGTGTTTCAGCACTTACATGTAATGTATGCTCACAACATTTTACTTAAAATGGTTTTGTTATCAGGCACGGCTGATATTCTTCGCATACTGTAATATAGAAATGTAGTATTTACAATCTAATTACGTGTAGAATATTTATGAATAGTGGTGTGAACACACACAAACACATCAGCAGGACTTTCAATTGTCGCACTTTTTCTTTCTTTCTTTCCTTTTTTCTTCGTTATTTTTCTGCTAAGTAGCAGATATTTGAGTATTGTGGAATTGCTTGACACTCCCTGTAGATGATGATAATCCCGTTTTCTTGACGCTACCCAGATTTGCTGAGATAATTACTCGCATTCGCCAGGGAGCGGCACAGCTTGGTTAAGATTAGCACAAGATCTCGTTTACGCGGCGGAGTCTTATGACAATAGGGTTTCATGTCTTGTACTTGTTATGACAAGAGTACTTTCTGATAAAGTAATGATGGTTACATTTTGAACACGCTGTTGTATGAGTTTTCCGATCTGTCTGTAAGTTTGTACACAAGGGCATCGGACATCTTGTTACCATATATGGGAGAGTTGACCTCTGCCTTACGTTCAAAATTATCCGATGTCGGAATATTTTGAAATTACCTCATAACCTGCCTGTTTGAATGTGATTGGAGTTCGATGATAGCTCATAACAAACGAAGGCGTGGGAAGGCAAATAATTTAATCTGACCATTTTCTTAAGCTATTTCACTTGAGAAATCGCTCGCCACGTTACCAGACCTTGCTATAGTGAAGAATTAGAATCCCTTCTTTAAATACCGTACTCTTTTTATTGGAGTATTTATCAGGACTTACAATATAGCCCAGGAAATCTCTAACATTTCAAATAAGGAAACAGGGACTGAGGAAACTGAAGGACCACACACGATGTCAGAGAGGGGACTTATTAAATTAAAGCCACCCCAGACGCGTGTAAGAGGCCGATTCAAGTCTCTTTTATTCATCTGAGCAAAACAGTCTGTGAGCCAGGATTGGTATAAGATTTGTCATTACTACATGTGAACTAATATATATATATATATATATATTATGATATATTATATATATATATATATATATATATATATATATACCATGTGAATTTTAATATGTAAAACTCGCTAGTGGATGTCACAGTCATTTGAGGCTTGCAACATTAGCGTACAGAATGATGATTCATGAACCATCACTGGACAGGCTGGTGATTGCTGTATTTCTAGTTTCGTAAAGAGAACTAAAAGCATAAAGTTGTTCCAGATTCCATACGGAGCTGGGTGGGAAAGATGAAAGGAATGGTGTACATTCTAAGTATAATACTTACATATTCAAAGCAGTGTAAATGTCCCTATAAACAGTCACTTAAAAATTAATGTAAGATTTCAAGCTTTAAACCAGTGTAAATGTCTATGTGAGAATATTCATTTTAAAGTAATGGAAGTTTCAAACTTTTCAATCAGAGTAAAACATAAATGAAAACATATTCAATTTATATTGTGAACACTTTTCAATCAGTGGAGATGTATTTGTAAACAGACTCTGTCTGTATTATTAACCTTTTCATTTAAATATAAAGTAACTATGAAAGCTATTCTATTTAAATGTAAAGAAAGTTTTATCCCGAGGGATTAAATTTAATTCTCATCCAGGGTGGAGTCTGAGTAATTGGGATGGTGGTATGGGAAGATAGGAATTCATAACTATGGGGTGGAAAACGCCATGGAAGAGCGTTTCGTTCTATTCTTTTACCATAGCTATTGATGGTACCAGCAGAACGTACTATCTCTGGAACAAGAAAGGAACAGTGGCCTAAGCTTTAAGACGAAGGACCAACTTGGTAGACTTTCCTTGACATCTCTGGAAAACGAGCTACACCCGACAACCTTGACCAGGCGAGCGTGAGCAGAGTGAAAAGAACCAACCCATAAGAAGGAGCAGAACCGTCATTGGCAGCTAAGTTCAAATCTAAGCTGCCCTTGAACTTCTTGTAACACCCTCACAATCCTTAAAGACCATGATTATAACTTTTCTTGATCCATAACTATTCAAATTATTTTCCAACAGTTAAAACCTAAAGTGATTATTAAATTTTGTTATTTGTAATGTTACAAATTTAACTTCGATTTAATCATTTTAAAGTTACTGCATGTTTGTCTCAGTCAATTTACTACACACACTCTAAACAGAGCTATACTAGAATAATAACATTCCACTGAGTAAATCAGGGTTTGGGGCTTAAACGAGCTGAAAGTGATAAGTGCTTAAATCCTTCACTAAAGCGTCGGCAGAATTACACAGTTAACATACTCAGCCAAAGCAGTATTGTTCTCGCTTATTCTGAATACCTTGTGTAATAGAAGTGTCATCATCGTTCTATCCACATCTCTGCAAAGAGTAATCTTGTGCGAAGGTAGATACCTTTGAAGCCCATATTAGATACTCTTGAGTTTTGGCCAATGTTGGGCCACTACTGCAAAGCAGGGGAGGAAATACCGTCACAGTGAAAATGATTAGGAAGACGTAAAAAAAAACTTAAACACATGGCACATGACAGTACGACTTGGCATGTATTTGTTGAAAGCATATGTTTCTTGGGACGCTAAAGGCTATAGATTGATTGCAAATCCAAGGTCAGGGCAGTTTTTTACGTTGCCAGTATGTGATTTAAAAACACGTATTGAATTATAAAGCTTTTAAAGCAGACACATTCCAATGAAAGAATTACAAATACAAACTGCAGATTTGGAAACTGCCCTTCTCATCCAGGAAAACAAAAGTGTCAAGTCTGTAAGGCTAGCAGATTAAGATGGTCATATGATGGTCGAGTAAATGAAAAGATAGAAGAAATTCTTCTTTCGTCATACCTTGAAAAGTCTGTGACAATCATGAAATTCTTTGCTTTGATTGAGGGAGCTACTGGATTTTCAGTTTCTCTTCTCTGTGCTTATTTTTTCGTAATTCCAGTCACAGTCGTATTAAGGGAAGAGAGCTTGTCAGAATTACATGAAACTTATTCAAATCGCATTTAAACATTCTCCAAGATAGATTCAACAGACGAGTACAATGCAGGGCCGTAGATACAGGGGAGGGGGAGAGGGGGGAGAGGGAGGGGAGAGGGGGGAGCACTTTCAACCATTAGGGTTTGGCGGTAAAAAACATTTGTGGGGAAATTTCACAGTACCAATCATGTTTTGTGCCGAAATTTTTTTATACATCCCACCCCCCCTTATTAAGTCCTATCTACGGCCCTGGTACAATGCATAAAAAAGTGAAAAAGAGGGGTGGAGAAAGGGGGGGGGGGGTGGGGGGAAGAGGAGGGGAATAAAAATTCAACAAAACCCTCCAAAAGTTCGCGGAACAGAAAGCAAGAAATATTTCTTTATTGGCAGTTTTGTTTTAACACGTTTTGTGTCAATACATAGCTAATAAATATAGAAAATGTTATAGTTTTAATATATAGTAATTGGATATACTAGCGGTCATACCCGGCTTGGGTGCTAGTCGGGTTTAGTGTGAATGTTTTAGGAAGGTTTAACTTTTTTTGGTTTTAATTGTAGTTACATTCAGGTGTGCTTCTAACGCAAATAATTTAAGTGAGGGCTTCTTTGCAGACGACATTGGTAGTACAGTCACTTGGTGACAATGCGTATGAGTGTTTCGGTGTGCTAACTCGGGAAAATGCCACATACAGTTGCCTATGTGAGAAGCACTCATCGCTCAAATCGACGCCGGCCACGTGAAGCGTTTGACCTTGCGCTTTATTAATGGTCATTGAAAAACAGACTTTTATAGTGAATTGGAGTTTCTTAAAATTGAACGGCAAATCGGAGGGAATCATCGGGATTCTTGGTATGCAGACTTTCTCTATGCTACCACAACCAGTCAGGATTGTGGTCTCTACTATGTAGTTCTTCAAAGATGTTATTTAGAGTATAGTGCCATTACACCGTTTGGGTGGGTGTTACGTCATATTTGGTCATAATTTTTGGTAAGGGGAGTTTATCGTTAAAAGACTTGTATGTACAGGGCGGATTTCTGTTATCTCGCTTGAACAGTGCTTTTGTCTAGCTGTTAGGTATTTTTTTAAAAAAATATGATACAGAGAACGGTTCGAAAGTTCTCGAAGGTTCTTAATGCACGATTTGAGCTGAGCGATATTCGCTCGCTCTCTCGCGGCTAGCCCGCGCATGTGTGATTGACTGAGCTGTACCGAGAGACAGTAATCTCGGGGAGTGTTTCTGGGCAGTGTTCTGGGAGGATGTTTAGCGATGTTTTCGCTGTGTGTACGAGTGGATATTTTGTGAAGATATTTTGAGTCCATGATTTGTACAGGCCATTATTTCATGTGAAAGGATAGTTTTGAGATACTAAAGATATTTTGAGGCCGGGAGTTGTATAGGCCATTATTTCCTGTGAAAGGATAGTTTTGAGATACTAAAGATATTTTGAGGCCGGGAGTTGTATAGGCCATTATTTCCTGTGAAAGGATAGTTTTGAGATACTAAAGATATTTTGAGGCCGGGAGTTGTATAGGCCATTATTTCCTGTGAAAGGATAGTTTTGAGATACTAAAAATATTTTGAGGCCGGGAGTTGTATAGGCCATTATTTCCCGTGAAAGGATAGTTTTGAATTACTAAAGATATTTTGAGGCCGGGAGTTGTATAGGCCATTATTTCATGTGAAGGGATAGTTTGAGATACTTAAGATATTTTGAGGCCGGGAGTTGGATAGGCCATTATTCCAGGTGAAGGGATAGTTTTGAGATATTAACGATATTTTGAGGCCATGAGTGGTACAGGCCTTTATTTCACATGCAGGGAGAGTTTTGATAGAACTTACCTAATGCTATTTGATTTAATGTAAACTGTGTTTCTACAATGTCAACGTGACTGTGTTGTGGCGTAAATAAACTATGTACGAGTTCCACTGTTTCCTGACCCTATGTTACTATGAGGGTGTGTGTGCTATGGATGTATGAATCTACTTACGACATTCGCATATCTTGATGTATACAGATGTACTCTTGTCGGCCATACACAAGCCCGACCATACTGACCAATCCCTTGTCAGTGAATTCACAACACCCACAAAAATTCTATATACCGTACCGTATCAGAATGGCAGCACACATATTTATAATAGCCTGTGTGGCGTTTTTCTAAGAAAGCAGTTACTTTAACAATGACGTCCAAACTCGACGTTAACAGTGGCCAAGAATATTTAAACTTTAACAGTGGTGTGTACTAAGAAACAAACATTAACAGTGGTCGCCAGTCTTACGGGGTGTGATACCCGCGACATTCGGATTATAAGAGTTACAGTGTTACCTGTTCCAGTTTTCGTATACAAGTTCAAGATGTCAGGTACCTCCTTTCAACGAAATTGACAGACAGTGTACCTTAATAACTACAGAGGGATCAAGTACATGATTTGCAGTGTTCCAGTTCCTGTCTTCCTGTGCGGTGTTCAAGCACATATCATACTGTATCAAGGACCTGAAGTGAGAAGTGTCAAGTTCCAGTGCCTTTCTGAGGTGGATTGTTTTTCTCTGCGGACTATGTGATACCCATCGTTTTGGCGGAAAGGACGGGATTATTTTCTATTTGCAAGATAAGTGGTTTTTTGTTATGTAAACTGTGCCACTTTATGTATGTCAACAAGCCTTCTCATATTATGCATTATTTGTTCTATTGAGTGTTTTCTGTTTTATTTCCATATTTGACTTATGAAGGTAACATCCCAGATTACCCAGGGCTTCATAAGCGTTCTTTAGGATTTAGTTGTGAGTGTCAATTGAGCGATAATTCCGGTTCAAGGCTAGAAACCTTGCCGAAGTTTAGATCGTTATTTGCCTCTTACGACAGTAGTGTTTAGGTATGACGTAACGTTTCATTGTTGTTATTGTAGTAATGTTTTCTGTACCTTAGTTTATTGATTAATTTGTTAGTGAGTGTCTTTCTCTCTTTCCTATCTTTTAGTTATATACATATTTTCCGTTTATATACTGTGTTGTCGTTTGTCTTGCTATTACACTCGCAGTTGCCATTGCAAGCTTTGTAACATTTTGGGCTTTAGTTCTGATTTATTGTTCAGTTGATTTCTGCGAACGTTATCATTTGTTCTCTAGTATCATGTCTTCGTAACTGTTATTCCTATTGTCTATATCGTATGTTAATTGTTTATGACTTATTATAGGACTTTATGCATAAGTAATTTATGGTTTGATAGTGATATAATATTCACTTCCTTCGTATTGATATGAATTGATAAAAGTTATATGCACAAGAACTTGTGATACAGTAATTAACGGATAATTTGAATTTATTAAGCTTTGTGAGGTGGAAAGTTAATTGTCCAAACTTTTAGAGACAATAACTTATTATAATTATAAGTGGTTAACACATATAGTTGACTGAGTGAATAAGGCACTATGGATTTTGATATCTATCCGGGGGATATGAGGCCTGTATTGGAATATTTATTTGAGAAAGGTAGGGATGATAAGAGTTTGCAAGGCCCAGAACTTGAAGCATATGTGATGGAAGGTTTTTTGGGTAAAGTGGCATTATCACTAGGGCATTTTGCTGAGGATAATTTTCAGTCCGTTCCTCATGTAATAATGGCTAAGGATGTAGCGGATCTACTACTTAGGGACCTTTGTGTGTTTGTGTACAAGTATACCGATGTTAAACACGATAATATATTGAAGAATATACACAATATCATCCACAACGACATTCATGACGATCAGAAAAAGGAGTTAGAAGATGAGGAGCAAATAAAAGATAACAAACGGATTGCCCTACAGCAAAGGGAAAGTTTTTTTTAGAAAGTATTGCTGAAGATAGCGAACTACATGAGACAGTGTCTAGACTTACAAGTGATCTACATAAATCTAACTTGGAACTTTCTAGTTCACAAGTAGCATTAAGTTCAGCATTAAGCAAAATCAAATAGTTGGAAACTCAGATGGAAGATAAAAATGTCGAAGTGAGAAATCTAACTCAAGAAGTTCAAGAAAACAAGGAGATATATGAGAAACTTATGGACGAATATCAGAAAAGTAATGAGACATTTAGGATTTTGTTTGATAATTTGTGATCAAAATGTGACAAGTTGAAGTCCGATCATGAATTTTTTATTACGGAGTATGTTAAGTTTAAATCAGAAAGTGAAAAAGGGGAAATAGAAAAGAAAAAAATTAGAGGAGGATAGAAAACTTCAGATGCAAGACTACACGAAGAAAATGCTTGCACCGGTGACTTGGAACAATTCGAAAGGAACTATGAGGAAGTAAAGGTTGAGGCCAAGAAAAATGATAAGTTATATAATGAAACACTTGCTGATGTGTTGGATGATAACTCGATTCTCGGCCGCCTATTTGAAGAAACGAATATTATATTTACCGAGAAAGCCGATGAGCTTAGGAATAGCCATGATAGTGACATTGAGGCACTACAACTGGAATTGACACAGTTGAGAGCAAATAAAGAAAAGGATGAGAAAAAGAGATTAGAAGAGTTAACGATAGAAAGAGGGAAAATTGCAAAGATTGAGAAATCACTCGCGGAGGAGAGGTGCAAAATTTTGACATTTGATAACTTAATTAAGAAACAAAGTGAAGAGATTTCACTCAAAAATGTAGAAATTATTGAATTAAGAAAAACAGTTCATGGATTATTAGATATTGTCTTAGGCAACAAGGTGGTGTCTACTGTCAAGGTTGACAGTGCTAGACATAAAGTTGATTATCAACACGTCACTAGTGCAAAGAGTCAGCCACATGCACTCAATGCTAATATTAACGTCAAACATGGTGCACATAGATCTTTTCGTGGAAAATACAATTTCCCACGTACTAATAATACTACCTCTAATGGTAGTGATTCTTGGCGTCAGGCCAACAAAAGTAATTCTACTGTAACAGTCAGTCCTGTAGATCACGGTAAAAACAATGATACATTTCAGGTCAAAACTCCTAAGACCAACCGTGTATCTACTTTTGGAAATTCTGATAAATCCATAACAAGGGACAAAAATAATAGTACTTGTTCCCAAAATGAGACCCATTATGTGCGAAACAATAAAGATTCTATCAATCCTGTTACTTATCATACCCAGCTCAGACAGTATGATCCATTTGTTAAACACATTGCCACAGGCAAAAATAAAAACAATTTTGATAGCAGAAATAACCCTGATTTTAGGCAGAACCAACGGCGTTCATCAAGTTGTAATCTTCCTTCTCCAAGAAACTGGAGACGATTTAACGGATCTCTACATTTCGGTTCTAATGATTTTGGAAATCATGGTAGAAATAACTACACTAGAGATTATCAATCTTACAATAATTTTTCTAGGAGACGGCAAGATTCATCTAATAGATATTTTGAGCAAAGGAGAAATATTAATTACAACAATGCTAACTGGGGTTCAAAACATAACTATGGTCGCAATAGAAGAAATAGCAATGGTTTCAATAGAGATAATAATTGTGACAGATTTCTTAATAATATTCTGCATCGCCATGCTAACTTTGCTCAACATGAGCCCAAAATTATTAATGATCAAGGTAACAAGAATGGTAATAGTCTCTCAAATACTACTGCTTGCTGTGCTGTGTTTGATGTCGAAAGAGCATCTCATAGCCTTGAGTGCAGAACTTTGTTCGACCCTACAGCGGTGACTACCTTGAGTTGCGGCCATCCTCTTCCTGTGGTGCCTACACGTGAGGAAGGAAGGTTTGTAGCTCATCATAAAGAGGCCGGACGTTTACACAGCCACAGGTGATAGGTAAATGTGAAGTTAACTTTTCCGTTTTTCCTCATTAAATCTTACTGATGATTAAAATAGAAAATCTCATTTGTTTTTTCACAGCAACGTCTTTGCGATAAGGGTCATTGCTCCTATGTTACTTTCCAAATTAGTGAATGTCGCCTTGCTCCCGTGTGGTTGATCAAGTGGAGCCGATTAGTATATTATCCCGCATCGGATGTTGTTGCCCCTTCAAGTTTATGGGATGCCTCAAGACCGCTGCAATTGTTTTCTATTTAACTTTTTTAGGATAGTGGATTATTTTATTAAATAATATAGTACATTATATAGTGTTGTATTAGATATTGTGTAAGCTCATCTTTGTGCACTATTTCATAACCATATCTTTTGTATATGACTGTGTTTTGATAACACACCAGTTCATTTCCATACTATTCTTGTACTATGGTGTTTTGATAAATGTCGTGCGTGTGACGTCTGGAATAAGGTGTAACATATTAGATTGTAGTGACTTGTCTTTAACTTTTTGACGAAAGCAGTGGACTGTTGGTATCTACACACACTAGTCAGAAGACTATTCCCACTTAGACCATATAATAATTGACCATTGTGCGTCGTTGTGTAGATTGGAGCAATTTTAGCGGATACATCAAATAGTGACGTGCTCCTGCAGCTGTGATTGCTAGGACAGTGAACTATGCATGATGAGATTGCCAGCATTAGCTGTGCAGTGGTTGCCTTCAGAGTCCCCGAGTGTCCCTTTATTCTCTAAATTTTATTCTTTAAATTCAAACTTCTTTCTCGTGTTTTGATGCCATGGTTAGTTAACATATACACACATAGATTATATGAAGTAACCGTTATGTTCTGTAACGTAATTTTGAAACGTAGCTTGCATGTATCAGAGATGATCTTGTATTTGAAGTTGGGAACATATTCTGAAACACTGATTTTTTTTCCCTCGTGACACCTGAGAATTTAAATAATTAGATTTTCTTGCCAGTCAGGCATGCAACATTTTACCAGCAGATTATTTTGATACATATTTTTTTAAAAATAAAACTGCTGCAGATATTTTTATAGGAACTTTTCAAATCTCATAGTAGCAGTAGATTGTGAATTTCTTTATAGTGTATCGCATATCAGGTTGAGAAAAGTATAAGTTACAGCTAAAGTACACTATAGCTGAGCCGAATATGATTGTCAGCCTAGATTAACTTAAAGGTTAAATTAAACTGAACATGTAGAATTAACAGAGACAACTGATACTGTTGTTCGACAGAAAATTCTAGAGAGCTAGTTAAAGCACATAGTCAAGATACATAATGTTGTACTTATATATTTACAAGTTTGTATGCAGGTAACGGTGTGTTTTCCCATATGCATTTTCTGTGACAAATTAAAAAAAAAATTTAAACTGGCATGTGTTGATTTGTGTCTGTTTGAGGATAGGAGTATTTTTACATGTCACACATTTTTGTTAAAGCTGTTTTCATTTTTGGTCTTTCAATTATAGTTTTAAACTAGTTAAAAATAATAATACTATTTTTATGTAACTTATCGTTACGAAACATTTTGGTATTGTACTTTTGAGAAGATAATGAGAAAAAAAAGGGTTTTTTTTTTCTGACATTGTAATATTTTTTTCTGTGCCCAGCGCTTGACTGTGCGCTAGTGGTAATACGGTATAGTGATATTAGTTCTTTAAAAAAAAATGTTTTTTTTCTGAGATTGTGATTTATAATTTTTTCTTTGCCCAGCGCTCGACTGTGCGATAGGGGTAATAATTTAAAATTGGAAAGGTATTTTTCTGATATTGTGAGGTAATTTTTTCTTTACCTAACGCTTGATTGTGTGTCAGTGGAAACTTATTTATAACGGTGTTACTATTGTTTTTGTTTGGGTGATGTCTATAATAATTCATTGCTAGTTATGAATAAGTTTTATAACTTGGTTAACGTACCTATTATACTTTATTTAGTTATAGCTTTCCTTTGTGTTTTGGTATATACAGATATACATTGCCTTTTTGTTTTATGTTTTTCTATCATGATTGTAGTTATTTATATAATACGTTGTTTGATTTAAATAGTTATTAGGATGTTGTCACGAAATGGATTTAAGACTAGAGGCTGTCTACAAGACACTAGTGAGAAGAAAGACTGAAAGGATAGATTCAGATGAAAATGACAGTGCAAATGTGAAAGTTGAGACCATTGGCTCCGAGGTTGAGAACCGAAGTTGACTCTTCCTCGCCACTCCAGACGTATAAATTGCTATGGCCTTGACCACCTCTAACTGCCCTAAGGGGATAAGTTTCAATTAAGATTCACATACACCACGATACAGACAACAGATAGCTACTGTACGTAATTAAAATGACTGGTCCAGACTATAAATGTACACAAACAAGTAATCAAATACATGTCAAAAGGATAAAAATGCAGTGTAAGCACACCTGGAAAACAAATTCAGGCAAACAACTACAATTGATGTATCATCAAACCCAACCCTTCACCCACAAGTTTCACCTGTATGGGGAAAAAAGGTAAGATTAAATGAAATGAATCACACTGCACTTGGTGGGGTCTCGGATGTCCAGCCTCCACTCCAAACTAGCTGTTCTAAATCTAACTCTAAGTACACAGTCAGCTGGAACGACTACGAACTTTCTACACAATCTCTGCACAGAATTCGTTTCTACAGAGCCTATCCTGAAATCTCCTGAACACTGCTACACAACTAACTCTAAAACTTCAGCAGCTGACCTCTGCTATGCTTTTCAACAAAACTATAACTCAGTTCTGTCTTTCTGTTCTACCACCTGTAGACTAAACTTCAGCAGCTGTCTTCTGCTGTAACATCTGTAGAGGGTATTGTAACCCTGTTTCCCTCCACTTTTCTGCAATGTTATCAACAGGCTTTGCCATAGGAAGCATTTTCAAACATGCATTATTTCCCTTTCCACCACGTGCATTTGATTGACCTTGGAGGTACACACACGTAACACAGATTTGATTTATTGTCAGATTAACAAACATTGTTTAAGCATGCAACAAAATGCAGCAACACTTTCTTGACTGAGTGTTCAGGTTTAAAAAAAAAAAACAGCTTAGTTGAAATGACCTAAAAATTGAAAGTGGCCTTTAACTTTTTTTGAGCAGTATATATATAAAATCCCGAAAATGCGTCTATTCGCATGCCATATCTTTTAAAAAGACTAAACTGGTGCAAAACTGATCTAGGCTCTATAATCTTTCTTATAGAATAACCCTGCAACAATTCTCTACACCCCAACTCTAAACTCCATAAAGAAGAAACATAAAGCAGATGAGATACAACTCCATCGTGATCTCACTCTGAAAAACGTAAATAATAGGAGAAGAAACATGGAGAAGGATTACCTGTAATTCCTCCCAGAAATAGTGAACAAAATGCAAGGAGAAAAAGACATGGGCCATTTGAAAGACAGAATCTCAGTCCACTTCATCACAGATTTATTATTACCATCTTTCTGTACATACATATCTTTGTTTTCCTCCTTTCTTTGCTGATCATTCTTTATTGCATTCCATCTCTTCTATTGACTTTTCAGGATGGGTTCATATTTTGTTTATGCTTCCATAGTTCATCTACGTTTCCCTTCATTCTACTTGTATACTTCTTCTTAATATACTCATACTTCCATCCTTTGTATTGTTAGGTTAATTATATGACTTAATATAATGTATCTATTTGTGATGGCTGTATTTATTTCCCATGCAATGCATTGTTTAACTTAATTGTTATCATGTTGTATTATTGATTTTTTCTCCTATTCCGATTTCATTACTTTCCTTCATTACGGGTCATTCTTCTTTTGCTTGATCTTGTTTTTTTTCACTTTCTAATTGTTGTTTCCTGCTTGGTCTATGCTGAATGTGCTTAACTTTGTTTGAAACCGATTATCTTTGTACCCTTAGCTAATTACTTTGGATGCTTCATTTTTTATTTTATACTTTATGCTAATATTTTTTTTTGTCGATGTATTATTATGACTCAACATAGGTTGATTCGTGTATGCAGATATTAGAGCTTCATTGACCTCTTAATTTTTTGGGATGTACTTTTCCACAAAAAAAAATGATGTTATCATTTTTTTCCCCGGGGGTCGGTGTAGTATGTTAAGTCATATTTGTGACCACCATGTAAAATACCAACCTAGACACAAATGTGTCTAACCTATTTAAAAGTGAAGTCCATTTTTCTGTCTTTCTTTGTTACAAAAACTTCAATAACTCTGTCATTGAAATCACTGCATGAATCAATCATTTTACTCTCGATGCTTAGCATGGCTAATGCTGAAAGGCGGTTGTCAGATATGGTGCTCCGTAGGAAAGTTTTTATTCTTTTCAGTGTAGAAAAACATCTCTCTTGTTCTACTGACGTCACAGGGGTTGTGAGTATGATTTTCACAAGACAATTTACTTCAGCAAGAGAATTTTGTAGTCCACTTTTTAAAATTATTTCATGAATTTTGAAAGGCCCAGAAAAGTGATGAAACTCTTCCATTTCATAAAGTACGGATAGCTCGATCTGAAGTCTCTCTTTATTCAACATCGGGTATGCCGCTACAGTTTCATCAAGTTCTCTTGATGGGAATTCTCGACTGTAAAGAGGAAATTGTTCTGGAACCAATAATCTCGCTGCGGAAAGATGACCAGTAAACGCAAATCGTTCCTTTGCTTGAAAACAAATTGTATCACATACTTCCTTAACAAGACTGTTTAGATCAATATTCTTTTTACGTTTTTTAGAATCTGTTGTTTGTTCTGAATCGTGGAAGTTAACAGAGATGTCAATGTTATTTCTGATACCTGAAATCACACTATGAAAATCCTGCACTGCTGAACTGTCAAAGAATTACCATTGCGGCTTTGAAGTTTATCATACAAAACATCAACATGTGGCATGATACGGTGGAAGAAGGAAAGCCAAAACAAGAAATCGGTATCATTCAACACATGGAGAAGTCCAGTCGCTGCCTGGACTATTGCACAATTACCTGACTCGCTCAACTCACCAAAACATTCTTTCAGTTCATCTTTGTTTTCATAGACTGTGGAAACAGTCCTGGAGTTGAAATTCCACCTAGTGTTACATGTTGACGGAATTCTTTTACACTTTTTCTGCAGAATCGAGAGTCGTTGTGGTGATTTTGAAAAAAATGCAGGTATTCCTGACAATGTGTGAAAGAAAATACGCACTTCTGAATTTTGTGATACAGCTTTTTGCATTATTAGATTTAGCTGGTGTGCGTAACAGTGAATAAAATGAGCATGTTGTTATTTTTGTTTAATTATACTTCGTACTCCACCTTTCTCTCCACTCATTACAGCGGCACCGTCATAGGTTTGAGCTATTAGCTTGGTATAGTCATCTTTCAGAATAAAAATCAGCTGTACCGGTAGTAAAACGTATTCTGACAGACCTTGAGCGTTCTGTGAAATAGGGTTGTTAAATCCCCAAAATCTTTCGTGCACCTGACCCTCGTGCTCATAACGAAAAACAAGAACTTGTTGTGTCGTTGCTGCAACATTTGTTGTGTCGTCCGTCATAACAGCAAGGAATTTTGCTTTGCTTATGTCGCTAGCAATTTGAGCTCTGCACACTTCTAGGATACATTGTAGAAGCTCGTTTTGAATGCCCTTTGAAAACTGTGGCAGTTTCAAAATGAGTTCGCAATGTATCATCCAGTTTAGAAGCAAAGTCTAGTAATCCTCTAAAGACGCCCTGATTAGCAGACTCCAAACTTTCATCATGACCACGCAGTAGAAGTTTAAATTTCCCACAAAACTTTATGCAGTCAATTATTTTTGAAAGAATGTTTCTGTTTCTTTTCACCTCTTCATTGTGTTTATTAATATTTAATTTGTATGCCTCGCTTAACTGTGAAGAAATATCCACTGTCCCCAGCATCCCCAATGCTAGAACGTTTCTAACGTGGACTGTGCTATTTTCGTGTTTCTGAAGCTTGCTATGCAAGTGTATCAGATCCGTTACGCCTGTCTTTGTCCATGTAGTATCACCGTTGAAAAGTAAACAAGGAAAACAAAATAATGCATTCTTTACATTACAGCCACACAACCAGTCATGATGTTCGTAAATTTCTCTGTTAAATTTTCTCTGGTATGTACTGTTCCTGCTAGTCGAGGTCTGGATAATTTTTAGATTCGGAAGAGGCCGACCTAGTGTTTTTACACGGCATTTTTCAGCCAACGACAATCGCGAAAAAACAATTTCTTGTAAATATGTAAAAGTTACTTCACTCATTTCTATAATTATTCAGAACACAAGAAAATATCAGCATTAAATTAATCTCAAAACAATGCAATTGACCAACGTTTTACGGTATTGTGGTGAACGCGCACGTAAACAGTCGCTTGATAGATTTAATTTCCACTTGAGCTGTGTTCCGTTGCAGCACTTGTTAACTCTTTGACTCCGCAATTATTTTTCACCATGTGCCGTAATTTTCATTCGTGATAGTTTAAAAACCACGCTTAGAGTCAAAGAGTTAAATAAATTCAACCCAAACGCAGCTGGCCTCTTGCTGTGTATAACAAGCATTCGCTTATAAGAGGTCAAGGTCACGTGAACTGTAATCGTTTGCAGCACTCCACAATACGGTTTTTTGATAATTTTTGTGTGTTTTGTATTCAACCCTTCTGGTGTAACCTCAATTTTTTTGGTCTGTCCGGAGTACGTATTATAGTAGAGACAGTATGCAGTCTTTTTTTTTTACAGGGAGTGCTGCAGCTCAACAGCATATTAAAGAAAGCCGCCACTGAATACCACATATACTGTGAAGCTTCTGGTTGCATATGATGCATATGCCACCAATGCCCTCATGATAAGGTTATAAATTGGACATTTCTGTCTTTACGTAGTCACGTGACAGATGATTCAAAATGACTGACAAATTTTTGACATTGAATGAAGATTTAAGATTTGATAATAAAAAAAAAGATAGTCTCTGGTGATCATACTATACAGGTGATGATGTTTGCCTTTGATATTGATAAACATTCTGCAGACACACATGCTTATGTTATATGTGCATTTATGACTTGGTTATTTCTGTCTTTACGTAATCACGTGACAGATGGTTAAAAATGACTGAAAATTTTTTTACGCAAATGAGATAATGAGATTAATGAAACGAGATAGTCTCTGATGATCATATTATGCAAGTGATGATAATTACCTTGCTGATAATATATGCTGAGGACACATATTGATGATATGTGCATTTCTGACCTTGTTATTACTTAACCGATTCTGTCTTTACGTAATCACGCGACAGATAGTCCAGTAGGACTAAAAACTCTTTCATAGACCAGTTACACTGCCACAGTCAATCTGACATTGCATTTGACGGTATTACTATAGCCTATATTGCTTCCTGAGACTGTGCGTAACAGGTTGACCAGCTGAGCACCTTTCACCCCTGACATGATGATATTATTATCCCTTCCTTTACCTGCACCATAAAGATATTAATGGTAAGATATTCGCCTGCCCATCTGATTGACTCAGACTGTAATAGTGCTGACAGCAGATGTTACAGACACAAAACGATCTGACAAATCTTCGTCTCAGAAGGCAGATTCGGTGTCAAACTTGTAAAAATGTGAAATAATTTTTCTTTTGTTGAATATTGCTAGAGGATGTTGATTGTGTCGTAGTGACAACGGTCCAACACGGGCGATGCTATTTGGACTTGACAATAATAACGCGAATGTTTCTTTCCTGGAACGTGAAGGAAGGACTTCATACCCGTATTGGCACTCGTTGACGTGCCTGATTGTTCCTGAAGTCCTTCCTTCACGTTCCAGGAAAGAAACATTCGCGTTATTATTGTCAAGTCCAAATAGCATCGCCCGTGTTGGACCGTTGTCACTACATTGCTATGGTGTGAGATATTGTTTGTTAGATTGGAGTTAGATGAGTTTTAATAAATGAAATTCTGAATTTTTTGGCTATCTTGGATGAGTTATAGATGGATTACAATACACTATAGAGATACATTTTTGTAAGATCATAGCCTGCCCATCTGACTGACTCAGACTGTCAAAGTGCTGACAGCAGATGTTACAGACACAATTGATCTGACAAATCTTCGTCTCAGAAGGCAGATTCAGTGTCGCACTTGTAATAATGTAAAATATTTTTCACCTTGTCAATTGTGCTGACATATTGCGATGTTAATTGTTGGATTATGGTTCAATGAATTTTGAAAAATGTATTATTGGCCATGTTTAGCTAACGTAGTAATGCATTGTGGATGACTTCTTAGAAAAGAATAACACATGGATACCTTGAAATAACTTGGATATTTTCTCATTACAATACTACAACTTGGATACTTTGAGAAAAATTGAATACTTTATGCATCGATCACTATGGAAATTATACAATGTGGATACTTAGAAATAAATTGGAAACATTATGGATGGACCACTATTATAATTATACAACGTGGATACTTCGAGAAACCTGGTTGCATTATGGTTGGAGTACTAGGAGAGTTTAACAACATAAAGGTTTTGAACTACATTTGAGTTGATATATGAGTCAATATGACAAAATTTAGCACTGTTGCCACTTAGTGAAATTTTGATTAGATTATATGTAGATTGATGTTAACAATTTTGTAGTTCAAGGTTGCCACTCTACAAAATTTAGATGGCATAAAGATTGATACGATATAAAAATATTTTTTTACAATGTTGTACATTTGAAAAGCTTGGCTAGTGTATGCCAGTCTGATAATGTATATATACAAGAGCAACAGGCTAATGACTTAAGTTAAATTTTTCTGAAAATTTTTTTGGACTTAAAAAGTTTTTGTGGGATTTTTGTGTGTGTATTGATAGTACTCAAATGTCTCCCTGCGGGATACATTTGCATGTCCCCAGGATCTATGTGGCCGTATGACCCACCACATCAGCATTTATTCATGCTGGAAGCTGGTTACAACGAGAATAAATCTATCATTAGCCATTATAGAAAAGCAAACAGAATTTTTAACAAATATAAAAATATCCCAGACAGCTAAGAGCAGAGTGAAGCTAACTACGTAAATTTTGGATAAAAAGTCACGTGACCAATTCGGCGGCAGTTGGCATAGAAATGTAATGACGCAAGTAGGGACAGCTACTTCACGCCATTAGAACGTGATGTTTGACCAATAATTTACCAAACAGAATAAGCTCCCAACCAATGAGAACGTAGCCAGCTCAAGCCACTACGAAATTGTCGGCAAGAAATTAATAGCCCGGCAGTCTTGGAAAATTGAACCGCGTAGAATGACGTTCAATGTCTATCCAGTTCCCAGTTGAGGATTTCAACAAAAGATGATCAACATTCATCTATGTCACAGGATAGACATTGGCCGAAATTTTATATTGGTCACGCTGTAAGTGTGGCGACATTGATACTCATTTTGAAAACCTGTTTGGCGAGTTTGGCCAAAACGGAAGACGATAGAAAACTTTTGGCGCGATTCATTCTATGAGATGTCCGCCTTACTGAAAGGACATGTTCCCTTTGTCAGCAGTTTTGCTGGGGAATTACACGAACGCCAGTTGTTGTTTCAGTGCTTGCCGGTTGTTTCAGATGTTCAGGATTATTGGTAGATTACTAGAATGTTGATGTAGTTCTAGTGGTTTTTTCCTGGATTTTATTTATGTAGAATCTTGCAATTATGTATTGCCCTATGGTGAGCGATAGTCGGTGGGTAAAGTTGCTGGTTAGATTATGTCGGTACCTATTTTGCTATTATATTGAGCTACAGTGTTTGGCAAGTTAATTGGCATTCTTCATTGCATTGTGTATTGCATTTTCATGCGTATTGATAGCCGTGTGTGGCTTCTGTGTGTGTACAGTTTTCATTAAAGGGACATTACTGTTCTAGGCGTTCTTGTGTTACTCATGTCAGCTATTGTGTGCTGTGGTCAAATGAGCCAGAAGAAATAGATTGTCATGTCTTAAATCCGCAGTACAAATAGGGTTAGATCCAACAGCATCAATAGATTGTTGTTCTGACAATCTATGTGTGTTTGTGCACACAAAACAGTTTTAATCAGTTACTTATTCAAGTAAGTAGTACGATCGCCTATCGTTTTGTATTTCAGCATATTTGTGTAAAATGAAACCACAAAAGCACAGGAGAAATAGAAAAATGGAGGATTTGAATCTGAAAATGGACAAGATGGCTATCAAGGAAGCTACGCAGAAAGAAAGCAAATGCGTAGATATGATTACACAGGATATGGGAAAAATTGATGTTGGAGAAGAAATTTATGAAGCATCCTAGATTGAAGTGTCGTGAGGAAAATACATTATTCACGAAAAGTAAAATGACTAAGATTTATTTGATGCTCAAAATGTATAATCGGTGAATATTGCTTGACATTATTTGACCAGTATTGATAAGCATCTTGGATTGTATTCGGCATGAAAAGAAAAAGGACTAAGATTTATTTGATGCGCAGAAATGTATAATCGATGAATTTTGCGTGACATTATTTGAGCAGTTTTGATGAGCATCTTGGATTGCATTCCATATGAGAAGAAAAATAACTAAGATTTATATGACGTGCCACCTGCCTAATTGTTGTACATTGGTTGTCTTTGTTTGACCAATTTGCTGTTCAATAAATTTCATCTTTAAGGACCAGGCTGTTGAAGATTTATTGATGTTGAGTAACGTAGATGTCATTGTCAGAATTCACATTAAACAACCACTAATGCTCTCCATCGCACAACACCTGTAAGAGGAAAGAACGAACCAATCACACAGATAGGGTCTAAGAAATAACCAACTCTGGCGAGCTATAAGCCAGTACAATATCAAACTTAGACATGGATTAAAACAGAAAAAAGGAGAAAGGAAATAATAATAAATGAAGTAAATACACCACACCGCTACACCACCAGGCTGAACCACCTATGATAAACAAAGAGCGATTCTTGTTGTTTTACTTTTACTCTGCAAAGTGTTATAGGAAAGTAGTATTAATGTAGGCTGATGTTTGTCGATATATATTTTTCCATAAGTTATCCAGACGATTCATACTTCACGAGAAATAGCCCTGTCTCTAAAGAACAGATAACAGCGGACAACAGCTAGCCCCAGCAATTATCACCTCTTGGTGTTACCTCATGGATGATGTCATCAAGGCATGTAAGGAGAGAACAAGAAAGTATTCAGTGGGGTACTGGAAGATGAGACAGGTCTGTATTTCAGAGCTGGAATTTGCTGATGATGTTGCCCTGATTGCTAAATCGGAGGCACATCTCTAATCCAACCTGCAAGTCTGGAAGGAAGAGCTGGAGAAGAGAGGGATGGTCATAAGCAGCTCTAAAACAAAATCCATGGTGACATCACGAGAAGAAAGAAGACTTCAGATTAAGCTGGGAGAACCGGTCTTGGAGCAGGTCGACCACTTTAAATACCTCGGAGCTATTACACACCGAAAGGGAGGCATCAAAGAAGAGTTGGCCACTCGAAAGGCAGCAGCTGGGAGACTTTTTCAGGCCATAAATCGAGGATTCCTCAGCAAGAGAGGTTGGTAAGAAAACGAAGATGGCTGTATACTTTTGTCCCAGTCTTGATATTTGGATGCGAGTCATGGGCAATGACTACAACCCACAAAAGCCAGATCCAAACCTCAGAAATGAGGTATCTGAGGAAGGTGGTTGAAGTAACAAGAGACATGGTCCGCAACCAGACGAAACGTCAAGGCCTAAAATCCCACCCCCTGCAGACCCAAGTAGAACAGTCCCAACTAAGATGGTTTAGCCATGTCTGCAGAATGGGAGAAGATCGGCTACCACGACAAGCATGGGAAACAAAGAGCCAGGGATCTAGACCCCAGGACGACCCAGAGTCCGCTGGGAGGACAACATTAGACAATCTTTGAAGGACCGAGAACTAGAATGGAACCAGGCCAGGAGGAAGACAGCCGATAGGATAGTGTGGCGCTCTCTTCAAAACCTCTACATCTCACTGTAGAAGGGGAACGACTAAGTAAGTAAGGTGTTACGTACACTACATAATACCCAACCTTCCACTCAACAGTCTCGCTACTTGGCAGTAGTGGTCTGTTGACCCAAAGCGTGCTCTGTAAGAGAGCGTGTCAGCCAAGCGAGAAAGCTCGCCACGTCAACTTAATGCCCTCTTTTGTCGTCAATTGCTTCCAGTTATAGTGTTGCGAGGGAAAGTGGGTGTAATATTTAGGCATTCCTCCCAGCCACTGATGGTTTTTTTTTTTTGTCTGCGCTGTCATCAGCCGTGATCTTCAGGATTAGAAGTTAGCAGATATTGTCTCAGGATATTCTGTACATCTCAACAGTTGTCCACTCCTTATTTTTTTTTTAACCTGTGACTCGGAGTATCTAATTGGGTTTTCTTTTTATTTGTTGAAGTAGCGCATTCCCAGAAAGTAGAAAACACATTACTATAGTAGTAAAGATAGACTTTAGTACCTGGATTCAATGACTGTGTATGTGAGCAGTGCTATAATTTGCCAGATTCCCTGGAGTGTCCCGTCTTCGGAAAATAAGAGACAAATTAGAGAGCATTACAGTACCAGTATTTTGTCACTGTTTGCCCTACTTACTGTTTTTTTTTTTTTTGCAACTGAGTATCTTATTCAATGTATGAGTAGATTGTTAAATTTCTGTTAATGAGGTGATTCACATGTTTATTATTTGGAAGATTTTTCTGGTTCCTTTTTATATATATTTTGTTAATAAAATCATAAAAACCTATCTGCATTCAGAATTGTCCTACCATCTTACCTGTTAGTCTAAGATTTGACTTTCATATTTCTTACAGTTTGTATAGTATGCACGACTGAAAGAGTGAGTGGGATTTTAAGACGTCAAAAGTGCGGGTCACCAGGAGAGAGAGAGAGAGAGAGAGAGAGAGAGAGAGAGAGAGAGAGAGAGAGAGAGAGAGAGGAGAGGAGAGTTAATATACAAACATCCTAATTTTCCTGACTGTCTAAAGACTCTCTAAAATCGCACTTAGTGAAACTATTCTTCCCTTACTATCAAACAGCTCACCTGAATGTCCTTTGTCATTCTATTTTCTTACATCACTCCACGGCAATAATCCCCCCTCAAAAAGAAGTCTGAAGTAAAACGAAGACAACCAGAAAACAATGTAACCTCCTTTAGTTATAATTCATTATGAGGTTAATGCACCCTTGGGGCAATAACTCAGCTGCTTTATTTTTTGCCTGCTGTAAAATACATAATACACAACAACTGCAAACAGCAATGTAAAGACAACTGGGATACTGACATAATTGCATGAGCACTATATGCACCACCCGTGTGTTACCGGGGCCCGAAAGGGGGGCAAAGAATAATAACACTGTACCCTACCAGGCATGTCGTAAAAGGCGACTAAGGAGGGTTTGGCATGGGGCTAGTTAACCCATCCCGTTAAAAACTTTTTACCACAAAAACTTCAACAAACATGGACAAGTGAAATAAAGAATATAAATCAACTCAGCCGCCCAAGACAGAAGAACGTCTTCTGGAAAGGAGGCGCATGAAGCAGCCTAAAGAAAGCCGAAAGGAGTCTGGGTTGCCGAATAACCTTTTTTCGTCTAGGAAAATCTACAGGATTGGCACCTGGAATGTTCGTTCTCTGTGTGAACAAGGGAAAACTGCACAGGTAGCAGCAGAAATGGAAATTACAGAATTGATATCCTGGGTCTCTGCGAAACACGGTGGAAAGGCATAGAGAAGTCCTTTTCTTGATCACAGATTGATCACATGAGAAATGGTGTTGTCCTCAGGACATGACGAGGAAAGAGCCCACCACAGTGAAGGGGTGGCTCTTATGCTGTCCAAGGAAGCACAGAAGGCACTTATAGAATGGGAAGCAATGAGACCCCGAATTATAACAGCAAGGTTTAAATAAGCCAAAAAGAAAGCAAATATAAACATCATCTAGTGTTTTGCACCAACAAACGATAAAGAAGAATCTGTGAAAGAAGACTTTTACACCAGACTACAAAATGTCTTGGACAATAAGAAAAGACAGTTCATCACAATTTTGATGGGGGACCTAAATGCGAAAATAGGAACAGACAACACTGGCTTTGAAGAAATGGAAAAGCATGGATTAGGTATGATGAATGAGAATGGGGAACTATTAGCAAATTTATTTGCTTCAAATCAACTAGCCATAGGAGGAAGCATATTTCAACATAAAAGAATACATAAAGCAACATGGATATCACCAGACCACAGAATTGAGAATCAGATTGATCACATATGCATAAGTAAGAAGTTTCGGTCATCATTGCATGATGTGAAAGTATGTAGAGGAGCAGATGTTGTATCAGACCACCATCTTCTGTTGGCTAAATCAAAAATAAAACTCAAGAAATTTACAACAGCATATACCTATAGACAACAGTATAATGTGGGATATTTAAGAACTGAGGAAATAAGAGAACAATTTTCAATCACAGTATCCAACAAATACCAAGTACTCCCAACAACTGGAAGATGAAACAGATACGGAAGATCACGGGCAACAAGTAAAAAATATATGGAACGAGACATGTGAAGAAGTACTGAGAAAAAGATAACATCAGCACAAAGCATGGATAACAACAGAAACCATTAGTAAGATAGAAGACAGGAAAGACAAGAAAGCAGATTTAAATAGAAGCAAAACCAGAAGCTCCAAAGCCAAGGCTCATGAAGTGTATATAGAAGCAAACAAAGAAGTAAGAAGAAACATCAAAAGAGACAAGATTGATGATTTGGCAAGGGAAGCAGAGGAAGCTGCAGCCAAAGGAAATATGAGGGACCTGTACAACAACACAAAGACGCTAACAGGGAAATATAAGCCTGCAAATGGCCTCATAAAAGATAAGAATGGAAAATTGCTTAGTAATATACACGAACAAATGAAGAGATGGACAGAACATTTTGAGGAACTTCTCAATAGACTATCTCCAACTAATCCCCCAGACATCCAGCCAGCAGAAGAAGAGCTACAACTCAGCTGTGAACGACCAAGTAGAGAAGAAATAAAGAAAGCCATAAAGCTTCTGAAAGATGGAAAAGCAGCTGGTCCCGATTGCATTCCAGCAGAGGCCATCAAAACAGATATTGATACTTCTACAGAGATATTATACAAACTACTTGGCAAAGTCTGGGAGAGAGAGGAAATACCAGCATTTGACAGTGTAGACAGAGAATCGCTTTGGAACTTGATGAGGCATTATGGAGTTCCCAAGAAGATCATTAACTTAATAAAGAAGACCTATGAAGACATGACATGCAGAGTTCTTCATGAAGGACAACTTACAGAACCGTTTAGGATAAGAACGGGAGTGAGACAGGGATGCCTCTTGTATCCATTTCTTTTCTTACTAGCAATAGACTGGGTTATGAAAACATCGACATCACACAACAGAACTGGAATCCAGTGGAATCTGACTAAACAGTTTGGTGATCTAGATTTTGCAGATGACTTGGCTCTTCTGTCCCATAACCATAATCAGATGCAAGAGAAAATGAAAATGCTCGATGAGAGGTCACAACAAGTGGGCCTGAAAATACACAGGGAAAAGACAAAGATTATGAGAATAAATGCAAGAAATGATAACAAGGTTGAACTTGAAGAAACACCACTAAAAGATGTAGAATCGTACACATATCTTGGAAGTAATATAGACAAAGTCGGAGGGACAGACAGTGATATCAAAATAAGAATATAAAAAGCAAGAGGAGCTTTCATTGCATTGGGAAACATATGGAGAACAAGAGAAATCAAGTCCAACACGAAAATAAGAATCTTCAACTCAAATGTGAAGTCAGTCCTATTGTATGGCTCTGAGACATGGAGAACAACAAAAACAACAACCAAAAAGCTACAGACTTTTATAATCGGGTGCTTGTGTAGATTAGAAGGACTGAAATGGTATGACAAAGTCACAAATGTGGAATTGATGACAAGAACCAGACAAGTGCCAGTGGAACAAGAGTTGAGAAGAAGACGCTGGCGATGGATAGGACACACATTGAGGAAACCTGTTGATAGCATTACAAGGCAGTCCTTGTTCTGGAATCCACAGGGAAAGAGAGGCAGAGGTAGACCAAAAAACACATGGAGAAGAGAACTGGAAACAGAGATGAAAATGATGAGGAAAACATGGAAAGAACTTGAGCACGGGACAGGAAGACTTGGCATGTGTTTGTTGAAGGCCTATGTTCCTTGGGGAGCTAAAGGGTGTTGATTGATTGACTATATGCACAAATATCTCAGCCAAACCCCAGAGACAGCATCAACAACTCAAGCCGCAAAGTCCAGAGTACAATTTTCAGATTGCGAAAAAGATAAGTACCTCTCAACAAGCATTTGCACAGAGTGACCTCAGACCATTCACCATGCTGCAATAATTAACAGACAGGAGGAAGAAACGGTAGAGCACAATCTCCTGAAATGCTTGACACTAACAGATCTGCGGAAGCAATTGCTACCACCAAACCCCTCCATCACCAACACCCTGCATGGAGATACTATACAACTGAAAAATACAGGTACATTTCATTATCTGGCACAATATAAAAAGAGGGAAAACACGTAACATAGGGGGTCGGAAAAGTAAAAAAATCAAGCCACTCGACGTGTTCTTTTCTTTTCTGCTTGTTGTATTAAAAAAAAAAAAACATTGCTTGTTGTAATTTGACATCAAGCATAAGGCTAGCAGAGATGGACGTATGAGAGGATGCATACGTCGTGTATACAACCAGCGAGCTACAGGAACAGTTAGCATTCACACTCTTCAACATATACTGAGGGAGACTGAGCATCTATGGGTTTGCCCGGAGTGCAATGATGTTGATTCTGTTTAACAATAACACCAACTGTTTATTGTAACAACTTATTTTATCCTAGTCTGAGATGGCGCCGAATGGAGCATTTCTACTTGATGCGATCGGCAGCTTCGTTCTCCCAGAGTGCTGAATTTATGTTCAGTGCTTTCGTGTCTTTCTTGCAAACATCTTTGAACCGTAACTGTGGTCGCCCGGCTGCTCATCTGCCAATATAAAATATCTTTGAGGATGCGACCATCTTCCATGTGGCGAACACAGCCAGGCCAGCATAATCTCCGCTAATCAGAGTATACGTACTTAGAAGACCAGAATGTATTATCACCTAGACAATGGTCGCTTTGTCCTTCCATGAAAATCCATGGATGCGGCTGTGGAAAGTACTGAGCCTTTTTTTTTCTTGCTTAGCATAGCGTGTCCATGTCTCACTGCCACATAGAAGCATGCTAATAACCAGCAAATAACTAGTAAGATAATCAATAAAGTGCAGCACAACAACGTGGAAACATTTTTTTTTTCAGGGTGTTTTTTCTTACATTTTTCTCATCTTGGTACCATTTTTCACAAAACATTTGTGACAGATGAAAACAAAAACAACTCCGCCAATGCCGGTCCCAAGCCCGGATGAAAAAGGAGGAGGGCGGCCTGCATGGAGGCCGTAAGGAGGCAGCCCCTCCACCATGCAAAGGCACAACAGGCCAATCACCTGTTTGTCTTAAACTATGATTACGAGCAATACAAGAGAGAAAACCGGACTGATTCTAGGGGCGACGAGCTGGGACGGACTGCGGACTACGACTTATGGAACTTGGAACACAAGAAGTATAAATGGGAAGGAAGAGGAGCTGGTGGAAGAGATGAGGAAAGCAAAACTAGAAATCCTGGCTATAACGGAAACGAAGAAAAAAGGACAAGGAGTCATGGATCTCGATGGCAACACGCTGCTCTACAGTGGTGTACCCATATCTGAAAGAGCTAAAGGGGGCGTGGGTTGCATTGTGGCCCAAAATCAAAAAGATAGTATCAAGGGATGGAACTTTGTCTCGGAGCGCATTGTGGTTGTAAAACTAAAAGAAGGAGAAACCATGGTCAACCTGGTCATAGTGTATGGGCCAAATGAGGATGAGAGAGCGGAGGTCGGGGAGGAATTCTTCGAGCTGCTTCAAAGGACAGTGGATGACTGCCTAGATGAAGTTATCATGCTCGGAGATTTTAATGCCAGAGTTGGAAATGACCATGCTAGATGGGGTGGAGTTATCGGAAGATATGGAGAAGATGCTCTCAATGACAATGGAAAGCGACTCCTTAGATTCTGCAGTGAGCAGAATCTGATCATTACAAACACAAAGTTCCCCCATAAGCGCATACATGCATACACTAGATGTGAACCAACCAAGAATGAGAAGTCAGTGATCGACTATGCCATTGTTCGGAGAAGCTCATTCAGATATGTCCGAGATGCAGGAGTCTGGAGGGGGCCAGAGATTGGAAGTGATCACTACCTGCTAACAATCAAACGAACAACTGAAAGAGTTGCTCAGCCTAGGAACTGCCCAACATCACGCAAGAAACCAAGTAAACGAGCAGGAGAAATGAGCATTAGGACCTACAAGCTGAGAGAGCCAGAAATTAAGACCAGATATCAGGGGCTTATTGCTACAGCAGTGAGCAACACAGAAGAACGACCTGATGACTTGGAAACCCTCTGGAATAAATTCAAGGATATCATAAAGACAGCTGCTGCAGAAGCATGCGGTGAAGTCCGACTTGGGAACCAGAGAAAGAGGACACCTTGGTGGACAGAGGAAGTCAAAGAGAAAATAAGAGAGAAGAAAATGGCATGGAAACAATACTTAGGAGCTAAAAACACAACAGGACAAATGGAAAAATATAGAGAATATGTGACACTCAGAACAGAAGCAAAGAACAAAGTGCTAGCAGCAAAACAGAAGTCCTGGGAAGAATTTGGAGAAAAGCTAGAAAAAGATGCACAAGAAAACCAGAAATTGTTCTATAAGACCCTAAAGAACATGAGGAAGGAAAAACAATGTCCTCTCAAATTTATAAAGGACAAGCAAGGCAAATTGCTTACTGCCCCAAGGAAGTAATGGAAAGATGGAAAGAATATTTCTCAGAACTCCTGGATGGTGAGCATGGTGAAGCATCAGAAATGATAACCACTAGCACAGAAAATAAAACCAATGATGGTGAAGAGGACATAAAGATGGAAGAACTGAGGGCAGCACTAGAGAAAATCAAGATGGGCAAAGCAGCAGGGCATGATGGTATAACACCAGAAATGGTTAAGTACATGGGAGCATCAGGCGACCTATTACTCTTAAAGGTCCTACAGGCAGCATGGTGCAACAAGACCATACCAAAGGATTGGGAGATTGCCATCATAACACCAATTTTCAAAAAGGGTGACAATCGACAATGTGGAAACCATAGAGGCATATCCCTTCTCAGTGTCCCTGGTAAAATCTACTCTAGAATCCTAGAGCAGAGACTCCGACGCCTAGCTGAGCCACAATTGGATGAGGTCCAGTGCGGATTCCGAGCAAACCGAAGTACTCAAGACCTAATCTTCACACTCAGACAGCTGAGTGAAAAGGCCCTTGAGTATAAGAGTGAGATCCATCTTTGTTTCATAGATCTGGAAAAGGCATTTGACAGGGTCCCTTGGAGCAAACTTTGGGACTGTTTGGCAAGGAAGAATATTCCAGCACCTCTGATTCATGCTATACAGAGCTTCTACAAGTCTTGCAGAAATTATGTGAGGACAGCAAACCATAAGTCAGAAGAGTTCAGGACCACCACTGGTGTAAGACAAGGTGATATCCTATCACCTTACCTCTTCATACTCCTTATGGACGATGTCATCAAGGCATGTAAGGAGAGAACAAGAAAGTATTCAGTGGGGTACTGGAAGATGAGACAGGTCTATATTTCGGAGCTGGCATTTGCTGATGATGTTGCCCTGATTGCTAAATCAGAGGCACATCTCCAATCCAACCTGCAAGTCTGGAAGGAAGAGCTGGAGAAGAGAGGGATGGTCATAAGCAGCTCTAAAACAAAATCCATGGTGATATCACGAGAAGAAAGAAAACATCAGATTAAGTTGGGAGAACAGATCCTGGAGCAGGTCGACCACTTTAAATATCTCGGAGCTATTATAGACCGAAAGGGAGGCATCAAAGAAGAGTTGGCCACTCGAAAAGCAGCGGCTGGGAGACTTTTTCAGGCCATAAATCGTGGATTCCTCAGCAAGAAAGAGGTTGGTAGGAAAACGAAGATTGCTGTATACCGCTCCAGCTATGTCCCAGTCTTGACATATGGATGCGAGTCGTGGGCAATGACTACAACCCACAAAAGCCAGATCCAAACCTCAGAAATGAGGTATCTGAGGAAAGTGGTTGAAGTGACAAGAGACATGGTCCGCAACCAGACGATCCGTCAAGGCCTAAAATCCCATCCGCTGCAGACGCAAATAGAACAGTCCCAACTAAGATGGTTTGGCCATGTCTGCAGAATGGGAGAAGATCGGCTACCACGACAATCATGGGAAACAAAGAGCCAGGGATCCAGACCTCCAGGACGACCCAGAGTCCGCTGGGAGGACAACATTAGACAATCTTTGAAGGACCGAGGACTAGAATGGAACCAGGCCAGGAAGAAGACAGCTGATAGAATGGTCTGGCGCTCTCTCTTCCAAACCTCTACACCTCACGGTAGAAGGGGAACGACTAAGTAAGTAAGTAAGAAAACAAAAACGGTCCAGTTCACAATAAAACCTCGCACAGATAGTGAGAAAAGTGGAATTTTAGTGAATATAGTTTTTTTTAATGTTTCTTGGTACATAGGTAAATCAAGAATTCATTTTGCTACTCATTGCGGTTAATACTTATTGTAACGTCTGTGGCTGGCAAGGTCAGGTAAAAAGCTCGGGCGTGCACTCTACCAAGGTCATTACGAGCTAATCTTTTAGAAACAACTGAATGGAATTTAAAAGCAGCGTTCAGCATACTGAAGCCCTCCAAGTTCATTAGTTCTATGACTCAGCTGAAAATATTCTTTCTCAGTAGCGCCATTAGCTGTCCGGATGTCTGTTGTGCACTGTGTAGTTTCTCAGTAGCGCCATTAACTGTCCGGATGTCAGTTGTGCACTGTGTAGTTTCTCAGTAGCGCCATTAGCTGTCTGGATGTCAGTTGTGCACTGTGTAGTTTCTCAGCAGCGCCATTAGCTGTCTGGATGTTAGTTGTGCACTGTGTAATTTCTCAGTAGCGTCATTAGCTGTCTGGATGTCAGTTGTGCACTGTGTAGTTTCTCAGTAGCGCCATTAGCTGTCTGAATGTCAGTTGTGTACTGTGTAGTTTCTCAGTAGCGCCATTAGCTGTCTGGATGTCAGTTGTGCACTGTGTAGTTTCTCAGTAGCGCCATTAGCTGTCTGGATGTCAGTTGTGTACTGTATAGTTTCTCAGTAGCGCCATTAGCTGTATGGATGTCAGTTGTGCACTGTGTAGTTTCTCAGTAGTGCCATTAGCAGTGTGAATGTCAGTTGTGCACTTTGTAGTTTCTCAGTAGCGCCATTAGCTGTCTGGATGTCAGTTGTGCACTGTGTAGTTTCTCAGTAGCGCCATTAGCTGTCTGGATGTCAGTTGTACACTGTGTAGTTTCTCAGGGTCTTTGAAGAGACAAAGATATAATGGGACTACTGTCCCCTCAGGCACGTCGCGAGAGACTACTAGCATGAGGATGTGCTGGGGCTAGCTATCTCATCTTCTTCTTTCACCTTTCAGCTCCCCTATGAGTATAGGCCTTCAACAAACTTATGCCAAATTTTCCTGTCCCGTGCCATCAGCTCAAGGTCTTTCCATGTCTACTTCATTCCCTTCATGTCTGTCGCCAGTTCTCTTCTCCATGTGGTCTATCATCCTTTTCTACCTCTCATACCCTGGAAATTCTAGAACAAGGACCGTATGGTAATGCTATCATGAGGTTTTCTCAATGTGTGTCCGCCAGCATCAACTTCTAATCTCCTGCTCCACTGGCTCCTGTCTAGCTCTTGTCCTCAGCCCCACATTAGTGATCTTGTCACACCACTTCAATCTCTCTACTCCATGCAATCATCCACAGATGAAAGTCTGTAGCATCTTGGCTAGCAATCTCACCATGTAAAACAAATTGTTTCAGAAATCACCGCCGCATGAGCACATTAATACTTTGGTGCAGGCTCATTGCACAGGGATCAGTTGCAGACGTGGCTCCATGCAGAGCAAAAAGGGAAATCTTGATGGCGTCAGTTGTAGATAGCGTTATGTACAGATGTTGATCAACATTATGCTACTTTGATGAACAAGTTTCTTCATTTCAACTGCATCAGCACAACTGATTTACGACAGTCTCTAGGACAGGGGCCGGCAACCGGTCGATCGGTGTCTACCGGTGGCCCACTTGGGATGAGTTGAGAGATCTTTAAGTCACGCGGGGGAGGGGGGGGGGACGTACCGTATGAATTTTTAAGCTAGGGCAATTCTGAACTAGCCATTAGCCCGTTGGCATTTACTAGGGTGGTACACAAGGCATGAAAGTAATTTTTGCACGTATCCAGTGAAAAACCTTGACCTAGTTTACTAAAATTCATTTTATTCGTAAATTTCATAACACAGGAAAGGAATTTTTTCTTTGAAATAAAGTCAACATTCTGCAAAATGTAATTTTGTTTATATTTTCCACAGCCTTTTACAATGCTGGGTGTCGTAGATTTTTGATAGGGTAATTAAGACTTGGGTTGGTCCCTTCTGAATAGATTAGAATAAGTGATAGTCACAGTGAGAAATAGTAATAGCAATAGATTTCCACGAGTGAGATGGTAGAATGTGATTAAGAGGCTGTCTCTGAGATCGAGAAATCTTCTCTCTCTCACCTATCTTCTACGACAGCTTTCGAGGAGTCGGACAGTCTAAACACACACACACACACACACACACACACATATATATATATATATATATATATATATATATATATATATATATATATATATATATACAAGGGGATTGACATAAGTCTTGGGCCTTACCATGAAGGAGTCACAGGAGGAAGATGAAACTTGGCACATTTAAAGTTCATCATATTTGCACTGAATGTGTGAAGTACGCGTTTGTTTCTTCAATGGGTTTTCCCGCTACGGTGCACGGCGCAATGTACCCTATTGACCAGATCTGCTGCTCCAAAGATTTGACAAAACAATGGAAAAGAAGGAGGCCAGAGCTGTGATAAAATTTCTGATGTTTCAGGGAAAAACACCTACAGAAATACACAGGGAGATGGAACCAGTGTTTCGTGATTCTTGTCCTTCATATACTTCGGTAAAAATAAAACTGGTGTCAACAGTTTAAGTGCGGCCGCTCAAATGTTGCTGATCTGCCAAGATCTGGTAGACCAGCCTCAGAGTGCAACGATGAAAATGCAACAAGAGTGAAGAAAATCATTGACCAGGATCGAAAAATGACAATTGTGGAGATAGCTAATAGAGTAAAACTAAATGAACGAACAGTTTATAGAATTTTACACAACAGACTGAACATGAGAAAAGTTTGTGCACGCTGGGTTCTGCGACTGTTGACACGTGAACAGAAGCAAACGAGGGTAAATTGCTGTCAACAGTTGCTCAAAAAGTGTCAGTCAAAAATTTTTTGGAGACCATGGTGACAGTAGATGAGACTTGGGTACACCATTATGACCCCGAATCCAAAATTGCCAGCATGCAATGGAAAACCCCGGGCTCCCCAACACCTGTCAAGCCGAGAGCACAGAAATCTGCAGTAAAAGTGATGCTGTTTTGTGGGACGGCAAAGGTGTCTTTGCGAAAGATTATCTGCCTCGTGGCAACAAAGTTAATGGACAGTACTATGCAGATCTTCTCACCAAACTAAGAAAGGTTGTGACCAGGAAACGAGGGATAATGCGCACTCAAAATCTTCCTTTGCTTCAAGACAACGCGCCCTCTTACAAAGCATGGCTTGTGCAGCTAGCAGCCAACGATTTGAATATTCAAATTCTTCAACACCCACCATATTCGCCAGATTTGGCTCCATCAGACTTTTTTCTATTCCCAAATCTCAAAAAACAGCTAAAAGGAAATCATTTTGACAGCGATGAAGAGGTTATACTGGCATGTGATGACTGGTTTAGTTTGAAAAATAGGGTGTTCTACTCCCAAGGTCTTTTCAAGGTCAAGCAGAGATGGCAGAAGTGTGTCAATTCAGACGGTGGCTGTATTGAAAAGGAATAAACACTATACAAAATTTCAGCTCTCTGTGACATGTCCTTCATGGTCAGGCCCAAGACTTATGTCAATCCCCTTGTATATCTCTAACCACTCACGTGCACGCACATATATGATGACAGTTGGACGGACAGACGTGGGAAAACTATAACAAATGATTATATAAATATTCTAGAACGAGCTGACCAACACGGTGCTTAATTTCAAGAGAAATTTTAATTATCATCTAAAATTTCTTCACAACACCTAGAAATTACATCAAAACATATACAAATAGTCAAAAAAAAAAAAAATTCAAGGAATTGCTACTGGTATGATAGACCCACAGTTAGATCTTATCTCTCGAGGTATGCCCAGTCCTGTTGGAAGAAAGTGATAGCCCCAAGGAAACATAGGATTAGGTCTAATATTTCCCCTTCTTAAGGTATGAACAGACTTGATATCTCTGCTCTATTTTAAGGGAAATAAGATTAGCAATACTAGCCTACAGAAAGTTAAGACAGCAAATGGGTGCCCAATTACAACAATAAAGAAATCACTCCATAAATTCACTTTATCATTCGGCCGAGCACACGTGCAACTGTCCATACTCACAGCTTAGATAGCCACTTCTGGTAATACAATTTTTAGGACATTCACCTACAGACTCGTCAAGGGCAGTCTTTGACCAAGAAATCCCCAGTTCCAAAAAGACAGGATGAATTCTCTGCTTCCATGAACGACTCCTTGGGTGTTCTTATTTTTCGGATGTCTGTTTAGGTCACATTAAAATTGTCCAGGCACGAAACATTAACAACGAGCACAGTGTCAATAGCTTAGGTTTCTAGAATTGAGGAATGTCAGATCGGTATCTACTTTCAGGAAAGGACTATATTTGGTCACCACACCACTAGTCGAAACTCCGTCGGAATGTTACTGACGTTAATATGTTACTTGCCACAATGGCTAAATTTGTACATAGAGTTTGTGCAGAAAATCTGATCTGGCTCAAAGGCCCAGTATAAAACATTTAGTCTTTAATAAAACCCGTTAGTGAGAGTTGTACTCTGTCTATTAATGAAGACACACGCACTGTCAGACAGGTGTTAACTTGTAAACCCACGTGGTTAAAAGATAAAAAATGTTTATGTTTCTCACAGGTATGTCTCTGTACTAAAACGCCGGAAAAGTTTTGGGTTACCCCAGTATTCACTGCATAGGGAAGAAAAACCACAAATAAAATACTTATACATGCTACGTACTCGGATTATAACTTACATTTTTAAACTGCAAGCGTACCGCTTGACTTATCATTTAAACTTTCCTGTGAAATACGTTATACTGTATACATAAAATCAATCATCATGAATTAGGAATACCTACGTGTTCCGTCACCACTCATGAAGCATCTAGCATTAATAAAGTTAGTTTAGAAAGTTTATTCTCGTCTGATTATTTTAGCAGTAAAATTAAATTCCTTAATAGCCGACTGAGTTTAAGCTAGAAATATAATTTCTGTTTTCCACTGTAACTCGTCACTATAAAATAATCCAGACTATATAAATTAAGCGCTGTGCACCAAATATAACTAGTGAAATAAAATAAGCGATTGACAACTTTAAACACTTCACAAAATACTAGATGTTAATATAATATATATAACATTTACCTCAACACAGAACTACTAAGAACTTAAACCACTTCGACCAAACTAAATGCCATCTCTATTAACAGAGATTCTTAGGAATCGAACGAAGGCTTGTTCTAGTCATGACTGCGAAGTTACTGAGTGAATTAGGTCTCAAACTCTCGTTTAAGATATATGAAACACACACAAAGAATGTGCCCTATTTCCAAAACCATGCAATCTCTCGTCTTTCCTAACACTTACGTAACTTAGACGCATGCCGTAAGTGCCACCGGTAAGTCTTCACACCTACGTTAACAAACTGACCGAGAAGCGTGCGTGTCATGGAAAAACCCAGATTATATGTCTCATTCCCGAGCGCTGCGTGAGTGTCATATCACACTTCACTCTGAGAGAAACGTTAGTGTCAGGTGAAAATGCTAGACGGTATGACACCTAGCCTGACGAAACGCCCGTGACATGAGAAAAGTACAGACGCCTGTCTGCTATCTCTGTCTGCCCAGACGAGTATTCACACGTTCTATCGTCCACTGACATCTAATGCAACAGAATGCATTTAAACGCTCTCTCTCTCTGACACGTTATGTCATAAATGCGTTTACCAGTATGGGAAAGAAAATATTTTTCGCAAACGAATGGATGCGAAAAATACAGGAAAAAGGTAAAGAGTGATAATAAAAATAGAGGATACGGGTGAAAGAAAAAGAAGAGGATATAGGCAATTTAATGATCATAAAACCTCTGTGACAGAACGTCCCCCCTTTAAGATATGGAAGCACTCTATGTCTACGTTATGGAAATAAATTTCCTATATCCGTAGCTTCAGGGTGTCTGTCTTCTTCCCTCTCATCTCTCTCCAATTCCTACTCACGTCTCCTCCCAAAGTTCCCTTTCTCTGGAATGTCTCCCATGCGCGCTTGAAAGAGCGTCACCGCTTCTGACATTTTTGAAAGATGTCGTGTGTGTGCAGTGGAGTTTCCCTGCCACTATCGTCATCTTCGTCAGTTTTGGCGATCGTCAGGAGATGGTCGGAGGTTGGCACTGGTTTTTCCAAGTATCTCTTTAACAGATTTAAATGGAAAACCTTTTCCTTTCCTTGAATAGAGATCTGGTAGTTAGCCTTAGAAATCTTTTTCAGGATGGTAAACGGCCCTTGCCATCCGATCCTCAGTTGGTTGTTTCCGGTAGGGAGTAACACCAAAACTTTCTCTCCTGCTTCCAGTTCTCTCTCTTTCGTGACTTTCCTGTATCGGTTAGCATGCTTTGTGCGTGCTCGCTTAAAGTTGGTTGTTGCTAGGTCCCATCCTAGTTTCAACCTTTCCTTTAAATCCGACACATATTTACTTGCTGAGACAACTGCCTCATCAGCCTTCTGGTCTGTCAGCGACCAAAGTAAGGCTTCAAGCGGGCCCTTAATGGGTCTGCCGAATAAAAGCGTAGCTGGCGGAAATCCTGTGGAAGTATGAGGAGATTCTCTGTAACCAAATAAACTGCCGGAATGCAACAATCCCAATCTTCAGGTTTCACTTGTGCCAGTTTACTTAACATCATGTTGAGGTTTCCATTAACACGTTCTACTAGCCCATTTCTGGCCAGAGTATAAGGCTTTGTGTAGATGTGTTGGGTCCTCAAGATCTTCACGATCTCATCCATCAACAGGTTTCGGTATGGAGATCCGTTATCCGTCAACACTTGTTGAGGGAATCCCAACCGAGTGAAAATCTGCACGAGGGCTTCTGCGACATGCTTGGCATCTGCGCATGTTAGCGGGATAGCTTCTGCCCATAAAGTGCATGTATCGACTAAGGTCAGGATAAACCTGTTCCTTCTTTTAGTCCTTTCTAAGGGTCCTAAAATGTCGATCACAACCCGTTCGAATGGTGTTCCCACTATTGGCATTTCACCCAAAGAGACTGGGGGTGTCCGTTGCTTGGGTGGTGCATGTTGGCACTGGGCACAGGATTTGACATACCTGATAATATCAGTATTTACTCCTGGCCACCAATAATGAGTGGTTATCCGTTGGTTTGTGGCGTTCTGTCCCATATGTCCGCTGAAGGGAAGAGAGTGCCCCATTTCTAGGATTTGGCTTCTGTACTGTTTCGGTACTAGGAGCTGGTTGTAACCTTGGTCAGGCTTGCCCGTTCTGCGATAAAGTACGCCATCCTTAGAAAAAATGTCCCCGTGCTGTCTGGGTTCCTTAGCCATGGGCAGTTTCCTAAAGCAGGGTGCCAAGGTAGGGTCATTTTGTTGCGCTTCTTTAAGTTCCATAGGTAACAAATTAGGCGCAGGCTCCCGTTCCTTCTTGGTTTGCCCTCTTGTAGTTACTGCTGCCACAATCGGCTCTTCCGGTTTCCCAATAGACACGAATCTACCGCCAAGTATGACTGGGTAGATGGGATCATCCATAACAGCCGCTTTGATCACGCCTCTGACAAAATCAGAGTGGATCTCCACCAGTGCGATGGGAAGCGCTGTAGGTGCATCACTCTTACGAACTCCACAAAGTTGGACGGTCTCTCCTGTCTCTTGACCGGGTTTAAGGCAACAATGCAATCATAAGAAAGCCCCGTGTCAAATAAACAAAGACTTTGAGAACCGTTCAAAATAACAGTACCTCGCGTTGAGGGTGTATCCCCAACAGGTTGGGAATCACTGTCAATAATTCCTCCTTGCGAGACTGTTAGTAAGCATCCGATGCGTTTAGGCTCGGTGTGCTCACTTTGATCATTAGTCCCGTGCGCAGAGGTTTTCCCATTGTCACCTTGACCTTTCTGGCCCCGCTGCCATGAAGGGCGGTCGGGTTGATCAGACTGCTTACTGTGGTTGGGGTACTTGTTTTTGTAGAACTTGGATTTTTCAGGAGGGGGGTTTTGAGGCCCAGTTTCTCTGTGGTTATTTTGGTTAGAGACATGAGGAATATGAGAAGATTGGTCTAGATTATTTTTCCGAAAATGCTCTTCTGTCAGTTTACGTTTTGTGGCCGGTAGTTCAGCCAGTGCATTGTGATATCGCTCAGACTTTTCTAAGATGTCTTCAAGCTTTTCTGCACCCTGCTCAGCTAGAAATCTCCGGGTATCAGCAGACAAAGTGTTCTTTATTTGTTCTGTTAAAACAAATTCCTCCAGACCTTCATAGGTAGAGGGGAGCTGTGAAAGCTCAAGGCACTTTGTCAAATATCCCTTCAAACGAGATGAAAACTGCTGGAAAGTTTCAGAGCTCTCCTTCCTGCTGTTGCAAAACAGTTGCAAAAATTTGCGAGCATTCATTTCGAAGCGCTCCAGTAACGCTTTCTTCAACACATCATAGTTGTCTTGTTGGCTGCTCTCCAGTTTGGCGTAAACATCATACGCACTGCTTTTCAAAGCCTGGGAGAGCTTCATATTCCAACGCGACCTCTCTAACCCGTACAGAGTTGCAATTTTCTCAAAATTTTCTAGATACGTATCAATCTTCTCATTAGGAGAAGGGAAAGATTCTAGAGCGAAAGACATAGCGGTGAGGTGAAGAGATTGAGTGTTAGAAGGATCAGTTAAGGAAGAATGAGGAGAAGACTCTCCATTGCTGGAGGTAGAGGCAGCGCCACGACCTTGGAATTCTAGAGTTTTAAGAGCCAACTCATGCTGTCTCTCCTTCTCTCTTTCCTCCCTCTCCTTCTCATGCTGTCTCTCCTCCCTCTCCTTCTCATGCTGTCTCTCCTTCTCTTTTTCTCTCTCCCTGCAGATTTCCATTTCTTCCTCAATCTTCTTTTGCTGTACTAGACGTTCCTCCGCTTCTTTCCTCTCCGCTGCTTCTTTTTTCCTCCTTAATTCTTCTTCTTTCTCCTCCCTGTCATATCTCTCAAGTTCGTCCCTGACAAAAGCTTTCGCTTCGTCTCCGTCCAAACCTTCTTCTCTTGCTTCGTCCCTGAGCATCTGTCTAAGCTTCGCTCTCTCTGCCATAGTAACTAGGTGACTGAGACTTAGACGAGAAAGAAATCAGAAAAAAGATACACTGGTTCCTACCACTTGCGAGAAAATACCAAAACAAAAGATGATATACTATAACCTGGGATACCTCCTCCAAAATAATAAAGTATCTAACTATCGCTGCTATTAATCGGCAATTAAGCACCTAATGCAGACGACTACGCCAAATAAATGGTAGTTAAGATTACTCACTGAAAAATAAATTGCTACAGTGGAAACAAAATAATTATTGCAAAAAATTTTAAGGAGAAAAAAAATCCCTTAATTTTTTTTTTTAGTCCACTAAAAGTTCACCCCTGAAGATAGTTAGGATAAGGGAGGCAATTTACAGGACGTAATTGTCTGAACGCACTCCTTAGCTTTGCTCAAACACCTACTTCTTCAAAACCCTGTGAATGTTATACACTCACAAAACTTTACCAGCGTTAGTATTACAAAATCAGTAATTAACATATATTCCGACCAAATCAACCTGTAAACCAAATGTATAATGCTCAATAATGCTGTGGAAAAAACAATTATTAGCCGTGTGGTCAGCACGCCCATAAACAGATCGTTATGTCTAGGGGATAGTTATTTTAAAAAAATACAAAACTCACAAGACATCACACTCTTACTCTATATCAGAATAAAGAAAATTAATACTGCAAACGAGCTGATATTCGTATTTGCTCAGGACTAGAGTTCAATTCCCGGAAAAACGAGCCACCATTCTGTCGTAGATTTTTGATAGGGGAATTAAGACTTGGGTTGGTCCCTTCTGAATAGATTAGAATAAGTGATAGTCACAGTGAGAAGTAGTAATAGCAATAGATTTCCACGAGTGAGATGGTAGAATGTGATTAAGAGGCTGTCTCTGAGATCGAGAAATCTTCTCTCTCTCACCTATCTTCTACGACAGCTTTTGAGGAGTCAGACAGTCTAAACACACACACACACACACACATATATATATATATATAACCACTCACGTGCACGCACATATATGATGACAGTTGGACGTACAGACGTGGGAAAACTATAACAAATGATTATATAAATATTCTAGAACGAGCTGACCAACACGCTGCTTAATTTCAAGAGAAATTTTAATTATCATCTAAAATTTCTTCACAACACCTAGAAATTACATCAAAACATATACAAATAGTCACAAAAAAAATTCAAGGAATTGCTACTGGCATGATAGACCCACAGTTAGATCTTATCCCTCGAGGTATGCCCACAGTCCTGTTGGAAGAAAGTGATAGCCCCAAGGAAACAAGGATACATAGGATTAGGTCTAATATTTCCCCTTCTTAAGGTATGAACAGACTTGATATCTCTGCTCTATTTTAAGGGAAATAAGATTAGCAATACTAGCCTACAGAAAGTTAAGACAGCAAATGGGTGCCCAATTACAACAATAAAGAAATCACTCCATCCTGCATTCACTTTATTCATTCAGCCAAGCTCACGAGCACCTGTTCATACTCACAGCTTAGATAACCACTTCTGGTAATACAATTTTTAGGACATTCACCTACAGACTCGTCAAGGGCAGTCTTTGACCAAGAAATCCCCAGTTCCAAAAAGACAGGATGAATTCTCTGCTTCCATGAACGACTCCTTGGGTGTTCTTATTTTTCGGATGTCTGTTTAGGTCACATTAAAATTGTCCAGGCACGAAACATTAACAACGAGCACAGTGTCAATAGCTTAGGTTTCTAGAATTGAGGAATGTCAGATCGGTGTCTACTTTCAGGAAAGGACTATATTTGGTCACCACACCACTAGTCGAAACTCCGTCGGAATGTTACTGACGTTAATATGTTACTTGCCACAACGGCTAAATTTGTACATAGAGTTTGTGCAGAAAATCTGATCTGGCTCAAAGGCCCAGTATAAAACATTTAGTCTTTAATAAAACCCGTTAGTGAGAGTTGTACTCTGTCTATTAATGAAGACACACGCACTGTCAGACAGGTGTTAACTTGTAAACCCACGTGGTTAAAAGATAAAAAATGTTTATGTTTCTCACAGGTATGTCTCTGTACTAAAACGCCGGCAAAGTTTTGGGTTACCCCAGTATTCACTGCATAGGGAAGAAAAACCACAAATAAAATACTTATACATGCTACATACTCAGATTATACCTTACATTTTTAAACTGCAAGCGTACTGCTTGACTTATCATTTAAACTTTCCTGTGAAATACGTTATATACATAAAATCAATCATCATGAATTAGGAATACCTACGTGTTCCGTCACCACTCATGAAGCATCTAGCATTAATAAAGTTAGTTTAGAAAGTTTATTCTCGTCTGATTATTTTAGCAGTAAAATTAAATTCCTTAATAGCCGACTGAGTTTAAGCTAGAAATATAATTTGTTTTCCACTGTAACTCGTCACTATAAAATAATCCAGACTACATAAATTAAGCGCTCTGCACCAAATCTAACTAGTGAAATAAAATAACCGATTTAACAATTTAAACACTTCACAAAATACTAGATATTAATATAATATATATAACATTTACCTCAACACAGAACTACTAAGAACTTAAACCACTTCGACCAAACTAAATGCCATCTCTATTAACAGAGATTCTTAGGAATCGAACGAAGGCTTGTTCTAGTCTTGACTGCGAAGTTACTGAGTGAATTAGGTCTCAAACTCTCGTTTAAGATATATGAAACACACACAAAGAATGTGCCCTATTTCCAAAACCACGCAATCTCTCGCCTTTCCTAACACTTACGTAACTTAGACGCATGCCGTAAGTGCCACCGGTGCGTCTTCACACCTACGTTAACAAACTGACTGAGAAGCGTGCGCGTTGTTATGGCTGGTTTCGCTCTGGCAGTTGGTTAGTCTGTTTACTGTCATTTTTATAATTCTGGTATTAATAAAAGTAGTGTTTATACTTTCTGGCCATGTCTTGAGTTTATTCTTATATTATTGGGACTTGGTTTCTGTCGAGCAATCGTACTGAAATAAAGGTTGCGAATGCATAGTCAAGACTGTCCAAACTTCAATCATGGAAGATATTCGACAAGTCCATAGGTGGTTCGAGTCCACATAAATTACGTTTTATTTTACAGTATTCAATCCACGAGACATGATATGAATTAGGCATACATTATGTTCAAGCATATACATAAACAGCGTCTTCTGTCCTTAGTCCATTAATTGTTACAACGTCTGGATATCTACACGTATGTCGGTAATCCGGTAATGGATATCCAAAGCTGATCGATCTTTACAATTTGGATACTAATAATTATAATAATATACTCCCTGCGACTATTCTGGTACTGAAGAATTAGTCATTCATAAAAATGAGACGTTTACGTATCCATTTGAATTCGGCAGACCCTAGTGCCACATAATCTTGAAAACCCATACACCATTACTTTAATACACGGGAGCGTTGAAATTTGCATCTTGCTAGGACAGCATATAAATTACAAAGGGTACACTTATAGTGTCATCACGTGTTAACATAACAACGCAACACGTCATTATTAAAACTAAGCAATTCTATCAGTTCGCGTTCAATTACCGTGAAGCGCGAAACTCAATAATTATTAATAGCATTTTAAACCCTACAATGTGTAAACTTAAACGAGCTCACTATAAAAGTGGCTAACATTATCACACCTACCGTAACACACGTCATGGAAAAACCCAGACTATATGTCTCATTCCCGAGCGCTGCATGAGTGTCATATCACACTTCACTCTGAGAGAAACTTTAGTGTCAGGTGAAAATGCTAGACGGTATGACACCTAGCCTGATGAAACGCCCGTGACATGAGAAAAGTACAGACGCCTGTCTGCTATCTCTGTCTGCCCAGACGAGTATTCACACGTTCTATCGTCCACTGACATCTAATGCAATAGAATGCATTTAAACGCTCTCTCTCTGACACGTTATGTCATAAATGCGTTTACCAGTATGGGAAAGAAAATATTTTTCGCAAACGAATGGATGCGAAAAATACAGGAAAAAGGTAAAGAGTGATAATAAAAATAGAGGATACGGGTGAAAGAAAAAGAAGAGGATATAGGCAATTTAATGATCATAAAACCTCTGTGACAGAACATCCCCCCCTTTAAGATATGGAAGCACTCCATGTCTACGTTATGGAAATAAATTTCCTATATCCGTAGCTTCAGGGTGTCTGTCTTCTTCCCTCTCATCTCCCCCCTCCATCTCTCTCCAATTCTTACTCACGTCTCCTCCCAAAGTTCCCTTTCTCTGGAATGTCTCCCATGCGCGCTTGAAATAGCGTCGCCGCTTCTGACATTTTTGAAAGATTTCGTGTGTGTGCAGTGGAGTTTCCCTGCCACTATCGTCATCTTCGTCAGTTTTGGCGATCGTCAGGAGATGGTCGGAGGTTGGCACTGGTTTTTCCAAGTATCTCTTTAACAGATTTAAATGGAAAACCTTTTCCTTTCTGTTACGGTAGTTTAATTGGCATTGTCTGCTAGAGGTTAGCGGCATGCGATTTTAGGGGTTACAACGTTTAATGTAATGTAAAAGTATTATTAGCCTAGTGAACGCTGTGACGTTTCAGCGTTGGTAGTCACGCACCGTGACCAAGAGACGGGACCCTTTCTTGAATGACCGTCGAACCGAGAAGACGTGTCCTTGTAGTATTATAGTGTCGGGCATGGAGTGCCACACAGTTATATTGTATTTTATTATGGACATGGGTCAGTCCACTGTTATGATGAAGAAAGATGAAGTTACAGGTTAGTAATTGACTAAACCTTGTCGAGATGAATTAACAGTCCGTTTTAGTTATACTAGTGCCAGTCGCATAATCTCACTGTCGGTCGTTGGGATTACCAACCACGCGTGCATATAGTTATGTCGTTCTGCCTACAGTAATTCAGATGTACGAGACAAAGGACTGATATGCAAGATAGCTAACTCAACATAGGATTCTAAAATTATATTTGTGATGTAATTCATGATCAACGTACGATGTCTACAGAATGTATAATAAATTGTTTGTTTGGACTCTAGACATGACTTATCCCGTCTATGAACATTTGGGAATTCAATTATTACTATCATGGTTTCAAAGTATTTAAATCCACATTCGCGTAATTACCATCGAAGGCACGATGCAAAAATGATGAACTGTAAACCAAGTTACCACGATTGACTATCAAGCTTTCAACAATCCGTTGGGCTAATTTTCCGATCGCAGCACTTTCCTTGAATAGAGATCTGGTAGTTAGCCTTAGAAATCTTTTTCAGGACGGTAAACGGCCCTTGCCATCCGATCCTCTGTTGGTTGTTTCTGGTAGGGAGTAACACCAAAACTTTCTCTCCTGCTTCCAGTTCTCTCTATTTCGCGACTTTCCTGTATCGGTTAGCATGCTTTGTGCGTGCTCGCTTAAAGTTGGTCGTTGCTAGGTCCCATCCTAGTTTCAACCTTTCCTTTAAATCCGACACATATTTACTTGCTGAGACAACTGTCTCATCAGCCTTCTGGTCTGTCAGCGACCAAAGTAAGGCCTCAAGCGGGCCCTTAATTGGTCTGCCGAATAAAAGCGTAGCTGGCGGAAATCCTGTGGAAGTATGAGGAGATTCTCTGTAACCAAATAAACTGCCGGAATGCAACAATCCCAATCTTCAGGTTTCACTTGTGCCAGTTTACTTAACATCATGTTGAGGTTTCCGTTAACACGTTCTACTAGCCCATTTCTGGCCAGAGTATAAGACTTTGTGTAGATGTGTTGGGTCCTCAAGATCTTCACGATCTCATCCATCAACAGGTTTCGGTATGGAGATCCGTTAACCGTCAACACTTGTTGAGGGAATCCCAACCGAGTGAAAATCTGCACGAGGGCTTCTGCGACATGCTTGGCATCTGCGCATGTTAGCGGGATAGCTTCTGCCCATAAAGTGCATGTATCGACTAAGGTCAGGATAAACCTGTTCCTTCTTTTAGTCCTTTCTAAGGGTCCTAAAATGTCGATCACAACCCGTTCGAATGGTGTTCCCACTATTGGCATTTCACCCAAAGAGACTGGGGGTGTCCGTTGCTTGGGTGGTACACGTTGGCACTGGGCACAGGATTTGACATACCTGATAATATCAGTATTTACTCCTGGCCACCAATAATGAGTGGTTATCCGTTGGTTTGTGGCGTTCTGTCCCATATGTCCGCTGAAGGGAAGAGAGTGCCCCATTTCTAGGATTTGGCTTCTGTACTGTTTCGGTACTAGGAGCTGGTTGTAACCTTGGTCAGGCTTGCCCGTTCTGCGATAAAGTACGCCATCCTTAGAAAAAATGTCCCCGTGCTGTCTGGGTTCCTTAGCCATGGGCAGTTTCCTAAAGCAGGGTGCCAAGGTAGGGTCCTTTTGTTGCGCTTCTTTAAGTTCCATAGGTAACAAATTAGGCGCAGGCTCCCGTTCCTTCTTGGTTTGCCCTCTTGTAGTTACTGCTGCCACAATCAGCTCTTCCGGTTTCCCAATAGACACGTATCTACCGCCAAGTATGACTGGGTAGATGGGATCATCCATAACAGCCGCTTTGATCACGCCTCTGACAAAATCAGAGTGGATCTCCACCAGTGCGATGGGAAGCGCTGTAGGTGCATCACTCTTACGAACTCCACAAAGTTGGACGGTCTCTCCTGTCTCTTGACCGGGTTTAAGGCAACAATGCAATCATAAGAAAGCCCCGTGTCAAATAAACAAAGACTTTGAGAACCGTTCAAAATAACAGTACCTCGCGTTGAGGGTGTATCCCGAACAGGTTGGGAATCACTGTCAATAATTCCGCTTTGCGAGACTGTTAGTAAGCATCTGATGCATTTAGGCTCGGTGTGCTCACTCTGATCATTAGTCCCGTGCGCAGGGGTTTTCCCTTTGTCACCTTGACCTTTCTGGCCCCGCTGCCATGAAGGGCGGTCGGGTTGATCAGACTGCTTACTGTGGTTGGGGTACTTGTTTTTGTAGAACTTGGATTTTTCAGGAGGGGGGTTTTGAGGCCCAGTTTCTCTGTCGTTATTTTGGTTAAAGACATGAGGAATATGAGAAGATTGGTCTAGATTATTTTTCCGAAAATGCTCTTCTGTCGGTTTACGTTTTGTGGCCGGTAGTTCAGCCAGCGCATTGTGATATCGCTCAGACTTTTCTAAGATGTCTTCAAGCTTTTCTGCACCCTGCTCAGCTAGAAATCTCCGGGTATCAGCAGACAAAGTGTTCTTTATTTGTTCTGTTAAAACAAATTCCTCCAGACCTTCATAGGTAGAGGGGAGCTGTGAAAGCTCAAGGCACTTTGTCAAATATCCCTTCAAACGAGATGAAAACTGCTGGAAAGTTTCAGAGCTCTCCTTCCTGCTGTTGCGAAACAGTTGCAAAAATTTGCGAGCATTCATTTCGAAGCGCTCCAGTAACGCTTTCTTCAACACATCATAGTTGTCTTGTTGGCTGCTCTCCAGTTTGGCGTAAACATCATACGCACTGCTTTTCAAAGCCTGGGAGAGCTTCATATTCCAACGCGACCTCTCTAACCCGTACAGAGTTGCAATTTTCTCAAATTTTTCTAGATACGTATCAATCTTCTCATTAGGACAAGGGAAAGATTCTAGAGCGAAAGACATAGCGGTGAGGTGAAGAGATTGAGTGTTAGAAGGATCAGTTAAGGAAGAATGAGGAGAAGACTCTCCATTGCTGGAGGTAGAGGCAGCGCCACGACCTTGGAATTCTAGAGTTTTAAGAGCCAACTCATGCTGTCTCTTTTCTCTTTCCTCCCTCTCCTTCTCATGCTGTCTCTCCTCCCTCTCCTTCTCATGCTGTCTCTCCTTCTCTCTCCCTGCGGATTTCCATTTCTTCCTCAATCTTCTTCTGCTGTACTAGACGTTCCTCTGCTTCTTTCCTCTCTGCTGCTTCTTCTTTCCTCCTTAATTCTTCTTCTTTCTTCTCCGCGTCATATCTCTCAAGTTCGTCCCTGACAAAAGCTTTCGCTTCGTCTCCGTCCAAACCTTCTTCTCTCGCTTCGTCCCTGAGCATCTGTCTAAGCTTCGCCCTCTCTGCCATAGTAACTAGGTGACTGAGACTTAGACGAGAAAGAAATCAGAAAAAGGATACACTGGTTCCTACCACTTGCGAGAAAATACCAAAACAAAAGATGATATACTATAACCTGGGATACCTCCTCCAAAATAATAAAGTATCTAACTATCGCTGCTATTAATCAGCAATTAAGCACCTAATGCAGACGACTACGCCAAATAAATGGTAGTTAAGATTACTCACTGAAAAATGAGTTGCTACAATGGAAACAAAATAATTATTGCAAAAAATTTTAAGGAGAAAAAAAATCCCTTAATTTTTTTTTTAATCCACTAAAAGTTCACCCCTGAAGATAGTTAGGGTAAGGGAGGCAATTTACAGGACGTAATTGTCTGAATGCACTCCTTAGCTTTGCTCAAACACCTACTTCTTCAAAACCCTGTGAATGTTATACACTCACAAAACTTTACCAGCGTTAGTATTACAAAATCAGTAATTAACATATATTCCGACCAAATCAACCTGTAAACCAAATGTATAATGCTCAATAATGCTGTGGAAAAAACAATTATTAGCCGTGTGGTCAGCACGCCCATAAACAGATCGTTATGTCTAGGGGATAGTTATTTTAAAAAAATACACAACTCACAAGACATCACACTTTTACTCTATATCAGAATAAAGAAAATTAATACTGCAAACGAGCTGATATTCGTATTTGCTCAGGACTAGAGTTCAATTCCCGGAAAAACGAGCCACCATTCTGTCGTAGATTTTTGATAGGGGAATTAAGACTTGGGTTGGTCCCTTCTGAATAGATTAGAATAAGTGATAGTCACAGTGAGAAGTAGTAATAGCAATAGATTTCCACGAGTGAGATGGTAGAATGTGATTAAGAGGCTGTCTCTGAGATCGAGAAATCTTCTCTCTCTCACCTATCTTCTACGACAGCTTTCGAGGAGTCGCACAGTCTAAACACATATATACATATATATCTCTCTAACCACTCACGTGCACGCACATATATGATGACAGTTGGACGTACAGACGTGGGAAAACTATAACAAATGATTATATAAATATTCTAGAACGAGCTGACCAACACGCTGCTTAATTTCAAGAGAAATTTTAATTATCATCTAAAATTTCTTCACAACACCTAGAAATTACATCAAAACATATACAAATAGTCACAAAAAAAATTCAAGGAATTGCTACTGGCATGATAGACCCACAGTTAGATCTTATCCCTCGAGGTATGCCCACAGTCCTGTTGGAAGAAAGTGATAGCCCCAAGGAAACAAGGATACATAGGATTAGGTCTAATATTTCCCCTTCTTAAGGTATGAACAGACTTGATATCTCTGCTCTATTTTAAGGGAAATAAGATTAGCAATACTAGCCTACAGAAAGTTAAGACAGCAAATGGGTGCCCAATTACAACAATAAAGAAATCACTCTATAAATTCACTTTATTCATTCAGCCGAGCACACGTGCACCTGTCCATACTCACAGCTTAGATAGCCACTTCTGGTAATACAATTTTTAGGACATTCACCTACAGACTCATCAAGGGCAGTTTTTGACCAAGAAATCCCCAGTTCCAAAAAGACAGGATGAATTCTCTGCTTCTGGGAACGACTCCTTGGGTGTTCTTATTTTTTGGATGTCTGTTTAGGTCACATTAAAATTGTCCAGGCACGAAACATTAACAACGAGCACAGTGTCAATAGCTTAGGTTTCTAGAATTGAGGAATGTCAGATCGTTGTCTACTTTCAGGAAAGGACTATATTTGGTCACCACACCACTAGTCAAAACTCCGTCGGAATGTTACTGACGTTAATATGTTACTTGCCACAACAGCTAAATTTGTACATAGAGTTTGTGCAGAAAATCTGATCTGGCTCAAAGGCCCAGTATAAAACATTTAGTCTTTAATAAAACCCGTTAGTGAGAGTTGTACTCTGTCTATTAATGAAGACACACGCACTGTCAGACAGGTGTTAACTTGTAAACCCACGTGGTTAAAAGATAAAAAATGTTTATGTTTCTCACAGGTATGTCTCTGTACTAAAACGCCGGCAAAGTTTTGGGTTACCCCAGTATTCATTGCATAGGGAAGAAAAACCACAAATAAAATACTTATACATGCTACGTACTCGGATTATAACTTACATTTGTAAACTGCAAGCGTACCGCTTGACTTATCATTTAAACTTTCCTGTGAAATACATTATATACATAAAATCAATCATCATGAATTAGGAATACCTACGTGTTCCGTCACCACTCATGAAGCATCTAGCATTTATAAAGTTAGTTTAGAAAGTTTATTCTCATCTGATTATTTTAGCAGTAAAATTAAATTCCTTAATAGCCAACTGAGTTTAAGCTAGAAATATAATTTCTGTTTTCCACTGTAACTCGTCACTATAAAATAATCCAGACTATATAAATTAAGCGCTCTGCACCAAATCTAACTAGTGAAATAAAATAAGCAATTTAACACTTTAAACACTTCACAAAATACTAGATATTAATATAATATATATAACATTTACCTCAACACAGAACTACTAAGAACTTAAACCACTTCGACCAAACTTAATGCCATCTCTATTAACAGAGATTCTTAAGAATCGAACGAAGGCTTGTTCTAGTCTTGACTGCGAAGTTACTGAGTGAATTAGGTCTCAAACTCTCGTTTAAGATATATGAAACACACACAAAGAATGTGCCCTATTTCCAAAACCACGCAATCTCTCGTCTTTCCTAACACTTACGTAACTTAGACGCATGCCGTAAGTGCCACCGGTGTGTCTTCACACCTACGTTAACAAACTGACCGAGAAGCGTGCACGTCATGGAAAAACCCAGACTATATGTCTCATTCCCGAGCGCTGCGTAAGTGTCATATCACACTTCACTCTGAGAGAAACGTTAGTGTCAGGTGAAAATGCTAAACGGTATGACACCTAGCCTGACGAAACGCCTGTGACATGAGAAAAGTACAGACGCCTGTCTGCTATCTCTGTCTGCCCAGATGAGTATTCACACGTTCTATCGTCCACTGACATCTAATGCAATAGAATGCATTTAAATGCTCTCTCTCTCTGACACGTTATGTCATAAATGCGTTTACCAGTATGGGAAAGAAAATATTTTTCGCAAACGAATGGATGCGAAAAATACAGGAAAAAGGTAAAGAGTGATAATAAAAATAGAGGATACGGGTGAAAGAAAAAGAAGAGGATATAGGCAATTTAATGATCATAAAACCTCTGTGACACTGGGGGCAGGGATAAAAAATACATGCACTTATTCCAGAGATTCCAAATGCTCCGAAACCTTCAAATAGTCATGATATTATGAAGGTAGATCTTAAGAAAGGTCAGTGTTTCTAAAGTAGATCCCCACAGCTCATGAGTTGCCTACCACTGCACTACTACTAGTATATTATGTTTCTCAACTGTCAACATCATCCGTAGCTGCGTGACTATTTCATTAACATCCCTTCTATGCAATTAACTATTTTAAAATTATTTTTTTTATTAGGACCTTGCACAAAACATTGGATTTTGTTTTGTACATGGAATACCCAGTTCAACCCCGTATGGGTTATAATTTAGGTATATAGTGTTCCCTTTTCTGTTCAGTGCATTACATTTGTTGCTTTTTCCAGACTGCAAATTCTCTGGCATTTGGTGTGGTGTTTCCTTATATCTGCCATTGCCCAATGACTACAACTCAAAAAGCCAGCTCCAAACTTCAGAAATGAGGTATCTGAGGAAGGTGGTTGAAGTAACAAGAAGAGACATGGTCCACAACCAGATAATACGTCATGGCCTCAAAACCCAGTAGACCCGAATTGAACAGTCCCAATTACGATGGTCTGGCCACGTCTGCACAATTGGAGACGAGCGGCAATCACGATAAATATGGGAAACTAAAAGCCACGAATCCAGACCTCCAGGACAGCCCTGAGCTCACTGGGAGGACAACATCAGACAATCTTTGAAGGACCGAGGACTAGGTTGGAACAAGGCCAGAAGGAAGACGGCCAATATAATAGTATGGCGTTCTTTCTAGCAAACCTCTATACTCCAAGGTAGAAGAAGAATGACTAAGTAAGTACGTTTCCTAACAACTGTTGGTGGTGTATCTCCTCCTTGTTCTTGAGTACATCTCCCGTCATTCTGTTTAGTTTTGAGATATGTGTACTTTGATTTATTGTATGTGATCTGTGATCTTCCTTATCAGTCATTTCTGACCAAAGGAGCGTACCTCCCGAAATAACTTTCGGTGGCACGAGGTTGGGCAATGTTAGATCAGGCTGTTGCCCATGCAGCATGACCCGGCCTGGACGTCAGAGGAACGGTCTAGCCGATACAGTCTGACACCAGTAGCAACAGCCTAGTCACTAGTAGGATACGGAACTTGCCCTCCAATTCATATTCCCTTTTAGTCATTACTGACTGTATAAGGGATACAGACACCTCGAGAGCAGAGGGTTTGGGAGCCGGACATTCTACGTCCCCGAGTCATTGCTGACCATATATGGGAACGCAGACACCTCGAGACCCGTAGGTCTGAGGAAGATGCCGGACTGCTCGAGCGCTATCTGGAAACGGACACGGCTCTCTGTCTCGATTTCTGATACTGGGTATGTTACCTTCTAATTTGTTGTCCGTGAGATTATCTCACGTATTTCTAATGGGTATGCGCTGCTTTATAATATTTGATAATTTATCTTACTTTTGTATTGAACATTTGTGGTGAATATTCTTTTTATGTATTTGTGATCATTTTTTAATCATTGTTTAGACCACAAACGGTGCCGGGGTCGCCCCAGCCTCACGAATTGGGTACCAGAACAACTCTGGGAAGTTTAAGGCGGCCGGCGATATGCAGACCACATCACCCCTAGTGTGCAGATGGTCAAGAAAATATGGGCTTAACACCATATTCCCAATATGCCTCAATGGGCGTGTAACGGGATCCTTTCCCTTTTAAAATTATGCTTTACACGTGAGCTTACGATCCAACTAAAGTGCCGAGTACACAGGTTATACAACTCATGGTCATGACGTTGTCGGATCAGTCTGATAATACCAGTTTAAAAAATAAAATAAAAGTTTGCCTCGTTTTAACGAGGCGTCCCGTTCAACCTAGTCGGTTATATTAGGGCGCATGTCCAAATATAAAAGACCTTCAGGTCTTGAAACATTATAATACCAGGTCCCTAGTTACGTGTGGGGCTGTGACATTTGTCTTTGTTGCAGCCAACATATATGTCTTCATCTTGTAGGGATGTTTTTCAAAGTGTAATCTGGCAATCATTTGCCACATTTATTATCTTTGAACACAATATTTTTCTCTATGAAATTAATATATGTGTGTGTGTGAGTGTGTGTTTTCTCTGCGAATTTTCAGACCCAGCTGCCATGACCTCGATAATATTACAGGCACTAAAAGGTAATGGCAAAGATGGCCCCATTGCACAAACTGCTTTTATGAGGTAGTGTCACCAAGTCCCTTCTTCCCTGCCTTTGCGTGAGTGCCGCGCTAATCTTTTAGCCAGTTGGACTCTATAGAGACTTCATATATCCTAATTATAACCCATCAGAGGTTGAACAGGATACTGTTCTTGATAGATAAAATTTTAAAATAAAATAATGTTCCCATTTTACTTTACATTTGTTTACGGTTATCGGAGAGAAGAGCCAGGTCAACGGCAAAATCCAAATCGTCCAGCTATTTTGTCATCATCACACCCAGGCATTCAGGAACACCATAGAGCAATGCTCAGAATGGCAGAGACAGCTATACATTAACTTTGTTGATTTTGAAAAGGCTTTTGACAGCAAAAAGCCTATGGAAAATACTGAGGGCTTATGGAATTCCCAGCTGCATTGTTACCATTATAAAAAGCCCCTATTCTAACTTTACATGCAGTGTTGGAATGAGTAATCTAACTTTCGAAGTGAAAACAGGAGTACAACAGGGATGCACCTTATCAACAACATTATTCCCCATCGAGGCCAGCTCCTTGACGTGGAGATGGGGCTCAAGTACAGCCATCAGCAGCTGAAAAACCAAGACTGGCCAGGCCCTCCTAGACTCGAGCAAGACCACAGTCTGCCCTAGCAAGTCAAGGTGCTGAAGACGGAGGCAACCAGCCAAGAGGCGCACCACAGCAATCAGGATGCCATGCACATGCGCTATGGGAAGTATGAAGAGATCAGAACAAATAGTAATTCTGCGCCTCAGAACAGGACACAACCGCCTCCGCAGCCACATGTATACAAAATTCAAGATTGGCAATTCAGCCATGTGTACATGTGGACAGGTACCCCAGACTACGGAGCACGTACTTCAAGATTGCCCCGAATATGATGTATTGAGGCAAACCCACTGGCCCAGAGAAACAACACTGGAAGCAAAACTATATGGACCTCTGTATGAACTACAAAAGACAGTGAAGTTTATACAAGAAACAACATTGCAGATATAGACAATATATTTCAAGCGAACGAAAGAAGAAGAAGAAGAACAACATTATTTTTGACAGCCATAGATTGGGTGATGCGCCAGACAATGAGGGCAGTCCAAGAGGAATTAGATGGATAACATTTTCTACACTGGAAGACCTGGAATATGCAGATGACATTGCACTACTCGCACATTCACATCAACACATCCAAGAAAAAACTGATAGACTGAATAATATTACTCTCCAACATTCCGCACCATAGAGAAGCACAGAAAGTATACAACTTTCATACAGTCTTAGTTTGGTGTTTGTGCTGTACTGGGAAGACTTCCAGCAGATTGGTCTGAACATCAATCTGAAGAAGACAGAGGTCATGACACTCAATGTGGGCAATCCTGAGCCAATAACAATAAGAAACCAGAAGTTAGAACAGACAGACACATTTACTTACCTAGGATGCATAGTAACACCAGACGGCGGAACAAGCAAAGCCATTAACAACAGAATGAATAAGGCGAGAACAGCCTTTGCTAGTCTCAACAACATTTGGAAGTCTTCCCAGTACAGCACAAACACCAAACTAAGACTGTATGAAAGTTGTATACTTTCTGTGCTTCTCTATGGTGCGGAATGTTGGAGAGTAACAGAGAAGGAAATGTCGAAACTGTCCTCCTTCCACACAATCTGCCTAAGAAAAATTCTCCGAATCTTTTGGCCGAATACCATCAGCAACCAAGAACTGCTTATTCGGAGTAACCAGAAGGACATGCACACGATCATGGCTGGCAGATGCTGGAGATGGGTTGGCCACGTCCTCAGAAGGGACCCTGATACCGTTACAAGAACAGCTATGCTATGGACCCCCAAAGGAAAGCGAAAGAGAGGCCATCCAAAAACAACCTGGCGGAGAACTGCGGAAGCCGAGATGCAAAGAATGAACCAGAGTTGGGGCACTGTACGAAGGATGGCCGCCGACCAAACAAAGTGGAATCAATTTGTTGCTACCCTACAAGACGCCACCAGGCGTGATGGCCACTGACTGCTTTGACAGTCGGCGGCTATGGATTAAAAAAAAAATAATTCCACTTCAACTGGAGATCAAACCATGGACAACTGAGCTCCGAAGCCAGTGTAATAACCGCTGCGCTGTCGTGGCTCTCAGAGCATAGGCTCTTAAATAAATTTATTCCAGGCTCTTCTGTAATGTTTCATCCGCCCAACGATAGATGTCTTCTTCACCCTCTTCTCTATGTCTCTAGTTCTCTTCTCTATGTCTCTAGTTATCTCCTCTATGTCTCTAGTTCTCTTCTCTATGTCTCTAGTTCTCTCCTCTATGTTTCTAGTTCTCTCCTCTATGTCTCTAGTTCTCTTCTCTATGTCTCTAGTTCTCTCTATGTCTCTACTTCTCTCCTCTGTCTCTAGTTCTCTCCTCTATGTCTCTAGTTCTCTCCTCTATGTCTCTAGTTCTCTTCTCTATGTCTCTAGTTCTCTTCTCTGTGCGTGTTTATGCCTCTTTCTCTTACACTAGGAATTCTAGTACAAAGACTGCCTTGTAATGCTATCAACAGGTTTTCTCGGTGTATGTCCTATTTATCGCTAGCGTCTTCCTTTCATCTCTTGTTCCACTTTCACCTGTCTGATTCTTTGTCATCAGTTCTACATTGGTGATCTTGTCATAGCATTTCAATCCTTCTTTTCCACTATTATGTTGTTTAAATTAATGTTGTTTCCACAAACCAATACATAGCATGTAAGACCAGAAATGGTGACAAGATATAGCCGTGCTACAATCCATTTCTTTTATCAAAAAATTAAGTAAACTTAAAATTATGTAAATGATGTTCAGTATTAATTGCTTGGATACCTTCACATGTTGGCATAGAAGAAAATGAAAAAGCAGATAAAGAAGCCAATCTGATAAAAATCTAATAAATGTACGGATGAGTAAATCAGAAATTAAGAGCTTAATTAAAGATTTAATAACAGATGAATGGAAAGCAGAGTGGGATAAAAATCTGAAAGGAAGACATGCATATAAGATGTTCAGGGCTCCAACAAGAAAATGTCAGATATCTAGGGAATTGAAAATTCCCAGTAATAAGAAACTTCTCAGACTACAGCTGGGAAAAGGCTATTTCAGAATAGAAGAACCTTACTGTGCAGGATGTCTTCAAGACAATAATATAGAACATTTCTTGTTAAAGTGTAAGAGGTATGACCAAATGAGAATACCAATATTGGATTATTTGCAGGCATCCAACTTACCTATAAATATAGAGGAGGTGTTGAGAATAGACAAACCTAGGGAACTGCATAATATAGTCAAACAATATTTAACACGAACACATGTTAATATATAGTGGCTGGGAATGTGAAGGTCTGATGCTGTTCTTACAATGCATGTGACTTTAAACAGATGAAAGTCAATTAAATATCTGGTAAAGTCCGTTATATAACTAGAACCACCAGGCCTATACACCCCTCCACTTTAATATTATTCTTGTTCATAGTTTCTTCTTGATTTTGTTTGTTTGTTTTTTATTTTATTGTTTAACGTATAGGCCTAAGCACAATTGTGAGTATCACTATTTTCAAATGTGATGCCACTTTCTCATGTCGGCAGTTGTTCATATTATTTGGAATTGAAAACAATATATGTCCTAATTATAACCCATCAGAGGTTGAACGGGATTTCTGTTTATCTTCATTAATTTAAAAAAAAAAAATGTAAGGTTCCAATCGTGAGGAATCATGCATTTTATGATGCAATATCTTTTCTTTATTAGGTTAATAAACTTAGGGAGCACTTTAAAAGGCTTCATCAACTGTCAGTGACTGTCGAGGACCTTTTCATAATCAACAAATCTCAATTTAAGAGGTGAGTTCAATTTCAAGCTCCGTTCTATTATCATGAGCAATGTGACCCCAGACACAGTCAGAGGAATAGGAAAGTTACTTATGTAATTGAGTCTTTAATAAGACTTACTTTCGGGGGTCTTATATTCCATAGCTGCGTGGAGTGTCGTGAAAATGACCTCGACTAACCAGGCACTTTTTTTTAGGTGTGCTAAGTTGGTTCTGTGATCATTCACGATTCACTTCCGTAGCAAGGCGATGCACTGTTGGGATGGCCCTTGGCTAGATTTCCCGACGAGCTTATCACTTTTGTTTCAATTGTGTTGTCGACTGTTCTTTCTTACTCATTTTTATTATTATTTATTGTCCCCAGGTGCGTAGAATATGCTTTCTGCACCTCCATTACTAGAGATGTATTTTCCCCCCCCCCTGAACTCTTGAAAAAGAAAACCAATAAAGATAATTTCGTCGTTCTTTTAACGTATGAGACACTATTAGGTACATCAAATGAGCGAAAATGGAACTGTCTGATGTAGATTGGCTTGTAATGCGAGCGAGGAGTTTTCCAAAGTCGGACCCGTATTCTGCAAAAGCATGGCTTATTACTGCAAAATCACTATTCCCACAGTCTTTTGTTATACAGGTAGAATTTTTTTTCACACCCATCCTTTGTTATACAGGTAGAATTGTTAGCTGTGGCCGCACTCTATTTGACTCCAACTTCTTTGATGTCATCCCAGTAGGCCTAAGTCAATAGCGTCGTTAGGGTTAGGTTTAGGAAACCTAACACTTACCCCTTTTGAATGCGTCTCTGAATTCTTTTTTAAGGCATTATCGAACAGACGGCGCACTGTGCTACATTTCAACCGCCGATTGCTTGCTATAGTCTAGAATAGAAGTTAGGTTTGTAGCCTACTTCACTATTCGGCTCCTTCGTCGCTTTATGGTAGAAGTTTACGTCAGTAGAACAATATCCGCCATGTTACCAGACTGGTTATCCATATTTACGTTAGAGCTAGCCTTAACCTAACACCAACCCTGTTTCAAGCTTTGTCAAAATTAATAACAGCCGATAAACACAATTAAAACCACACACACACACAAAATCCAACTTAAAGCTGAAATTCCCCATGTTTGGCCATATTATGGCAGCCTCGAGTCTACTGTCCTTCTCAATGGCTATTATTTATATTGTCATTCTCACTATGGTCTAATATATTAGAAAGGGTAGATATAGTCTGTTTGGAAATTCGTGCCCACAGAAAGCGTAAATTTTCTCCAAAACTGTTTGTTGTATGGACATGAATTTTTGCATGCAGTCTTAGATTTTCCATGCAGTTATTAATATATTTTTTGCCCTTACAAAACTCATGTCATGTTCAAATTTTCTTCTTTACGTTATATAAAAAACTCTTACTGTTGTCTGGGTTAATTTTTAGTAGTTTTACAGGAAAGTTACAAGATCCGTTCAAAAATATTTTTTTTGTTTGAATTAGTTACTTGCGACTGTACAATAGGTGCGCACTCATGCGGACATGTAGTCACTACACTAATTAAAAAAAAAAAAATATTTTTGAACGGATCTTGTAACTTTCCTGTAAGACTAAGAAAAATTAACCCAGACAACGGTAAGAGTTTTTTATATAACGTAAAGAAGAAAATTCGAACATGACATGAGTTTTGTAAGGTCAAAAAATATATTAATAACTGCATGGAAAATCTAAGACTGCATGCAAAAATTCATGTCCATACAACAAACAGTTTTGGAGAAAATTGACGCTTTCTGTGGGCACGAATTTCCGAACGGACTATAACAACTTTAACAAGGATGCAGACAAGGTCCGCCATGTTGCCAGTCTGGCTATCAATATTTACATTACATATAACCTTAACCTAACCCCAACCCTGTTTTGATCTTTGTCAAACAGGCAGACTAACAGCAACCAATATATATATACACACGTGTGTATACTACCCTTTGGAAAATACTGGTCTAGACTAAAATCAATAGACAAAGGACTCTTTTATTTTAATTCTATTCTGGGTGATTTTCATCCCCTTTTTTTCACTCCATCACTGACCACTTTCATTCCTCAGGTAAACTGCTGTAACATGCTTGTTCCTTGACACTACCACAAAGGGCTAACTTTATCATATGTCATTATACAAGCATCTGATTGGTTAAATGGTCCGAAATTTTTCCTCTTGCCGCACGGTTTCCGGGATCAAAACCCAGTAACATCATGCTCCAGTCTATCCAGCTGTAAGTAAGTACCTGACTCTGCTCGTGAGTTAGGGAAGGCAAAGGCAGCAAGGAAGAGAACTGTTAATCCCACTTCATAAAAAAAGCATGACCTGGAATGGTGAAGTCTCTTACACTTCACTCCCTTATTACAGTATCTGCTATAGGACTATCTTTTTTATGTCATTAAACAGTCACTTACCTTTTTAAGTGCTAGGCATCTTTAAATATTTAAAATCCAGAGTATATTTAGTGAAATATTTGAATGAGCAGTTTGACTAAACACATCATTAATGTTTTTTTTTTTTATTCTAGTTTGAGTCATACCTAGTTGAGAAAGCGGCCAAAAATGTTGATGAAGCAGCCAGAAACCTTCAAGACATGTAAGTTGTCTTTTTAAAGGAGACTGGGTTTTTTTTTCTGTGTTTATATAGTCTTTACAAATGTCATATATCTGTCAATGTAATGGCTAATCAATAATTGCTATGTAATTCTGTGTACTACCAGTGAAACAAGAGGCGAGATAAAGATGCAGGTGTTGGGTAGGGCACACATTGAGTAAACCTTTGATAGCATTACAGTTTAGGCCTTGTTCTTGAATCACCAGATTAAGAGAAATAGTGGGAGACTGAAAAAACCCACAGAGAAGGGAATTGAAGACGTATTTGAAAGAGATAAAAAAGACATGGTAAGATCTTGAATGGATGCCACAAGATAAGAAGGCCTCGGGTGTGAGTTTTTTTTTGAGGCTTTGTGCTCCACAGGGAGTTGAAAAGTAATAAATGAATGAATTAATTGTATGTGCGTATGCGTGATCACGTGTACATAAGGACCTAAAATACTAGTTATTGATTAGTTTTCTTCTTTTCATGAATTTCTTTCAAGACAGTCACGAATGTGTGTTTTGAATCAATCACTGATCTCTGTTTTCAGTTATTCATTACCCTTTAGATTCCTTAACGAGGCATAGGTCTTAAACAAATTGATGCCAAGTTCTCCTGGCTGGGGCCATCAGCTCAAGGTATTTCCTTGTTTTCCTCAACATTTTTATTTCTGTTTCCAGCTCTCTTCTCTACAAGTTTTTCAGTTTCCCTCTAACTCTTTGACATTTGGGATTCCAGAACAAGAACTGAAACTTGTAGTTAAGTATCTTTTAAATACTTCATTTGGTATATCATTTATATGTTTCTTCCTTTTCTTATCTACTCAAGGCTTCAGAACTTCCCAAATGAACCTACGCTTTGGTCGGAAGTCCACAGCATCCTGGAGTCTCTGCAGAAAGAACCTCAGGATCAGAAAGTTACATTCCTTACAGGTCTGATGCTACCATGCGTACACATCCATATTCTAGTTGTTATTTTTGTTGTTAACTAGGGCTGTTGAGCTTGTTGCTCTTTCGTAGCCAGTACCAAGTTGAAGAGTCCTTTGCATTATCTACAATGTAGATCTAGGCTTGTCCTGTGGCTTTTACCATTCTGAAACATACTAAGTAGGGGTCATGAGCTCCAGTTTCTTTTCCGGTTGTGCTATCCTGGCTTTGCAAGTATTTGAAGGATCCTCGCATCTGGTTTTAAGCTAGAAGAAGAGGTGGTGTAATGTTCATTCCCTGTCATCCATGGGAGTTGTCCAGATATGCCAGACTAAAATACTGTGCTCTGGTTTTGGGCTGTCCATCACATCCTGCACAAAGCCACTTCTCAGATCCCCTCACCTATCATCTATTCATGGTGAGACCCTCCTGCATGCAGCCCACCTGGTAAAAGCCGCAACTAGGTCTCCTCAAGCTGAGTGTGCTTTGCTAGTTTCTCAACATGTTTCCCACAGGGGGAATCATGATGTTGGATCATGCTGGGGTGGCTGCTTGATCACTGAGCAGTCACCAGGCAAGTCGAGGTTGTCTGTTTCCAGTATGCCCCACATAGAGATGCTTGAGGGTCATGGTTAAGTTGTCTAGCCCTGGAATTCATGTGAGAGCAGTGTAAACTCCTTTGTATCCCCAAATAGTAGTAAAACTGTTACTGTTGTCATGTGTACAATGTCCTGCCACTGGTACCATGTATGCACTGCTGTGTTCTAGTGTTATCATTTTCTTGTTTCATATTTACACTCTTCGGATAAACTCTCTTGAAAGACTGGCCAAATGCTTCATCAAGTGCACAGTCCAGTGGATACCAGCCTAATGCAACATACCAGGCAATGAGGAGGCAGACAAACTTGTTAGGGAAGACGGAGCACTTCAGCAGTATGATAGAGGGACAACTTGTGAAATGGCAAAAACAACTATAAAAGCCACATTCAAGTCCAAATGGGAAGGAGCACTCAGCTATCTAAGCGAGACCAGGTCATCATTTTTTAGCTATGCGCCGGACATAGCAGATTGAGATACCATCTATACCTCTAGTACAGAATTGGCGCAACAGATCTCTGCACCTGTGACACCAGCCTGACGATAGCGGAACACCTGCTGCAGTCCTGCCCGAAATACAGCAATGAACGGAGTAGCATATGGCAACAACCTACTTCTCTTTGTGAAAAACTATTTGGAGTCAGGAACCTTTAGCTGACTACTGCCTTTATTAGAGTTATTAATGTGGAAGTCTAAAGTCGAACAAGGAAGAAGAAGAAGAATATTTACACTTTCATGTTAAACAGAATTTGGAAAATTCTTTATGATTATTCTTTATCTACCAGAACTCGCAGTAAGACATTTTCAGCTTTAAATGTCTTACCAGACAACAAGATGTTTTATATGCCCAGTGTAGTTTCTACAACGGGTCTCTGAGGAGACAAAGCAAGAATAGGATTACTGCTTCCTCAAGCATGTGGTAAGAGGCGACTAACATGAGGTTGTGCATTGGGGTGGCAATCTCATCATATAAAACAAATTGCTACAGTTGCTTCCACTCACGTCCATATGAATGCTTTGATGCAAGCTTATTGCAAGGGGGCCGATGCAGAAGTGTAATATAAGAGTATATATATACACACACACACACACACACACACACACATAAATGTCACAGAACGGTTTCATGTGGGTGAATGATGGAGTGAGTGTAAGTAAAGGTCACTGAGGTTGTCAACACTTGTTTAACTCAGGTGTGACGAGAGTACTGAGATTCTGTCTTTCAAATGGCCCATGTCTTTTTCTCCTTGCAATTTGTTCAATATATTTTTGGAAGGATTACAGGAAATCCTTCTCCATGTTTCTTCTCCTTCTATTATTTACGTTTTTTCAAGATGAGATCACGAGGGAGTTTGATCTCATCTGCTTTATGGTTCTTCTTTATGTGTTTAGAATGGGGGCGTAGGGAATTAGAAAGTATTATTCTAGATTGAGATTATAGAGGCTGGATCAGGATTTGCACCAGTGTCCTTTTTTAAAGATATTGCGTGGCCATATACGCATTTTTCGGGAGTTAAATTATTTGCGGCCATTTTTGCTTCATTTCCGCAGTATAGGGCTAGGACCAATTCCCGGTTCTTTGTCTAGCGGAGACTGGTTGCATCAGAAAGATCTAAGGTTCTGATTGGCGGAGAGCTAACTGCAGTTGAAATGCAGAGCGCCCATTGGCTTTAGAACCACGCCGCGCATATGACGTCATGAAGTCGGCGCGTGGGGGCTTGAGAATAAATACGCCCGAACTTCATAAGTTCGGTCTCTAAAAATTAATTGCCAAAGCCGGGTTGCCAGAGTCAAGTCGATTGCCCTTCAGTTGGACATTCGAGATTTGCAGGTACCGGCTTTGTGGGAATGAGAGCGGAATTTTGAGACCACAAAATTTCTCCCACGGCAAAGTTGGGGCATTTGCAGAACCGCGAGGGTTTTACGTTAGTTGCCAGTAGTGGAAGGAGAGGAAGAAAATACGTTTTCCCAGCCAGGGGAAGACATTTTCCAGCGAATAGGATTTTTGTGGATAAATCCTGAGCTCTGACGCTCGCTACACACGCAGATTTGGCAGGCTGCCAGCGTTGTGGTAATTTTGTGTTCGTTTCTTCACGGCCATAATAAAGCCGACGGCCCAGTTATAGATACTCGGGCAGGTAATTTCAGAGTGGTAGAAGTCAGCTACAGTTCCAGTCCAGAATCCAGGGGGGTTCTGTTAAACCTCAGTCAATTCCAGAGTAGTGGAGAGAGATAGGGTAAACATTCTCTCTACTGAAGTCAGCACAGATAGGCAGAACTGTTAGTTTTGGTGAATCATAGCAGAGGACAGCTGCTGAAGTTTAGAGGTGCAGTTAGTTGTGTTCAGGAGATTCCAGGATAGGCTGTGTAGAACCGAAGTCTGTGCAGAGATTGTGTAGTCACTTCGCCGTCGTTCCAGCTATCAGTGGACTTAGAGTTAGAGTTAGAATTTAGAACAGCTAGTTTGGAGTGTAGGCGACATCAAGTGCAGTGTAGTTCATTTCAGTTAACCTTACCTTCTTTCTCCATACAGGTTGCAATTGTGGGAGAAGGGTTGGGGTGGATGCATTTTTTAAACTGTGCTTGATTTTGTTTCAGGAGTGCATCCTCGCACTTGATGTATGGGACATGCATATGTTTGTTGTTTATAGGTGTATAATAAACTTGTATAAATTGTAGCTGGCATCAGTCATTTCCTTTAGTACAGTAGCTATATGTTGTCTGTACCTTGGTGTTTGTGAATCTTAATTGAACCTTATCCCCATAGGGTAGTTAGAGGTGGTTCGAGGCCATAGCAATTTAAACGTCCGAAGTGGCGAGGAAAGAATCCACCTCGGTTCTCAACCTCGGAGCCAGTGGTCTCAACTTTCACATTTTTGCACTATATTTCTATCTGAATCTATCATTTCAGTCTTTCTTCTTACTATTGTCTTGTCACTATATGTAGACAGTCTCTAGTCCTAAATCCATTTCGTGACAAAGTGGGTGGCGTCGTCCTTGGGATCATCTTTGTTGGGATCACTTCTAGATTCATAGATTGTCTCTGTAGAAAGTTCTGGAAATAGATTTCTTATAAATCCCCTAGACGTGAGCTATATTAAGACTGATCCAGCTATAAGTTTTTTTCCACAGGTTCCAGTTAGTATAGATGATAGTGGTTGTAAGGTTGTTTATGACTTAGAAGTAATTGATGGCTAATCGAATTTTCTTCTTAACAGGAAAGTAAATTCGGGTTTTGGGTAGCTGGATAACTTGAATTTTTTTCAGGTAGTTATTAGTCAGACTTGGTGCTAGTCTGAGTGCGGGTTTTTGCGACAGCATATTCCTAGTAGGTAACAGTAAATTTTTCTTGTTCCTTTTTTGTCATTTCCCCTCGTTGTGAGTACTGCTGATTTGTCAGGAAGATGGCTGAATTGGTCAAGCTACTTACTGCATGGAAGGACGCAGCTAAAAGCATGGGGATGAATGAGGCCGAGACTAAGGCTTACATTATGAGGGAACAGGACCGGCAGACGGAGAGAGAGAAAAGGGAAGCGGAGAAAGAAGAGAAGACCCGACAGGCAGAGGAGAGAAAAGCAGAGAGGGAAGCCCAGGAGAAGATAGCAGAGAGGGAAGCCCAGGAGAAGATAGCACAGAGGGAAGCCCAGGAGAAGTTAGCACAGAGGGAAGCCCAAGAGAGGGAGAAGGCAGCAGAGAGACAGCAGGAACTTGCCCTGCGTTCACTGGAACTGCAGTACCGATCTTCGGAAGGCAGTTCGGCTAACGGAGATTCTCCCGGAGCAGGGGCAACAGACACCTCAGGAAACGGAGGGCCCCGGATGGCAGCCATGAATTTTCCGATGGACTCTTTTCCTAACGGGAATGAGAAAATTGAGGTATTTTTAGAAAAATTTGAACGGATGGCAAAGGCATACGGGCTGGATGATAGTCTTTGGTGTCTCAAATTATCTCAATCTCTAAGAGGACATGCGTATGAGGTCTATAGCAAGATGCTGGTAGATGACCAAGGTAACTTTGAGGCTCTGCGGAACGCCCTGTTACAGCGATTCCAATGGACTCCCCGGAAGTGCCAAACGATGTTTAGGAAATGGTCTCGTGGAGAGGTTCAACGGCAGCTTGATGACGATGTTGCGCAAGTTAGGGCAGGAGCGGCCAGAGGACTGGGATCTTTTTATTCCCGCCGCCCTGTTTGCGTATCGCGAAGTCCCCCAAGCTTCTACAGGCCACCCGCCAGCCACCCTATTGTTCGGGCGGCCGATCAAGGGCCCATTGGAGGCTCTGTTCAGGTCTATGACAGATCGGAAGGCAGATGAGACAACGGTGTCGGCCTCCAAATATGTTGAAGAGCTGAAGGAGCGACTACAGTTAGGTTGGAAAGTGGCCTCAGATAACCTCCGTAAGGCTCGCGCAAAACAGGCGCAGAGATACAACAAGACGGCCAAGGAAAGAGAGCTCCAGGTAGGGGAGAAGGTCTTGTTGTTACTTCCCACCGGAGAAAACAAACTGCGCATTGGATGGCAGGGGCCTTTCGAGGTGTTAGAGAAAATCTCTAACACTAACTACCGCATCGCTATCAGGGGAAAAAGGAAGATATACCACGTAAATCTCCTTAAGAAATTTTTAGAACGAACCCCACCATCTCAAGACCACCTGTTAGCATTGGCGGTAGCTATTGAGGAAGAGGACGACCCAGAGAATTATGGAGAGTACCCCCTACACCAAACAGAGTCGTACCGAGACGTGAAATTTGGGGACAATCTTTCAGAAGGAGCGGCGCGAGAACTCAGGACTGTATTACAACAATACACAGACGTTTTAACGGATAAGCCTGGACTCACCCACCTCTCAGAATTTGAGATGAAACTGAAAGACGACACCCCAGTACGGACTAAAATATATCCGGTTCCATACGCCAAAGCCGCTGCGTTACGGGAGGAAATTGAAAAACTACTGGCGGCCAACATCATTTCTGAAACCACATCCCCATACAGTTCGAGCGTGGTCCTCTTACAAAAACCTAACGGTGAGACCAGGCTGTGCATCGATTATCGATTGCTCAACACCGTAACGGAATTTCAACCGGAAGCCCTCCCCAGCCCTGCGGAACTGTTTTCCAAATTAAGCCAGGCAAAAATCTTCTCGAAAATAGACCTAAGTAAAGGCTATTATCAAATTCCGGTGAAAGAGGACGTCAGGCCGATGTTGGCCTTTAGCACTAGTGAAGGGCACTATACGTTTAATGTCATGCCGTTTGGGTTACATAATGCCCCGGGTGCTTTCACCCGAATGATGAGGAAGCTATTAGGGCCGTTGCAAAACCCCCACATTCACAATTTTATGGATGATATCCTCATCGCAACGGAAACGGAGGAGGAACACATAGCCACTGTCGCTTCGCTCCTCGGGAGATTGAAGGAGGCGGGGCTTACCGCCCGCCCGAGCAAATGTTTACTCGGGTTTGACACCCTAGACTTCCTAGGCCACACTATCGCCCACGGATGCATGTGGCCGCTGGACAAAAACGTGGAGAAAATAAGGAAAGCAGCCCGCCCCATCACAAAAAAAGACACGAGATCTTTTATCTCCTTGTGCGCCTATTATCAAAAATTCATTCCGAATTTTAATAGCTTAACAGGGCCGTTGACCGACCTCACTCGGAAAGGTCAGCCGGAAAAAATTCGTTGGACAGCAGAATGTGAAGGAGCATACACCACTCTTAAGGAGCTGCTGACCAGTTCGCCAATACTTCGGCTCCCGGATCTAACAAAACCCTTTGTGTTAAGAGTGGATGCAAGCGCCATAGGAATTGGATCCACTCTTTTACAGGCCGACGAAGCACAACAAGGGCTGTTGTTCCCAGTCTCCTATGCCAGTAGGAAACTTAATGCGGCTGAAAGAAACTACTCAACAATAGAACGAGAGTGCCTTGCATTAGTTTCCGGAATTCGCAAACACCACGAATACCTATACGGGGTCACATTCATAGTACAAAGTGACCACGCTCCTTTGGCATTTTTGGGAGCCAACAAGCACAATAACGCTAAAATAATGAGATGGGCTTTATTGTTGGGCATGTACTCGTTTTCGGTACAATATATCCCGGGAAAAGATAATGTGGGAGCGGATTTCTTAAGCCGGCACTTAGCTCCGGAAGAGAACACGGAAAAGGAGGAAGTGCTCACAGACAGCTTGGTAGACAGGAATAAGGGCCAATGTGAAACACAGAGATTTCAGTAAGGAGATCGTTGCTCAATCTTTGAAAGGGGGGAGTGATGTGACGAGAGTACTGAGATTCTGTCTTTCAAATGGCCCATGTCTTTTTCTCCTTGCAATTTGTTCAATATATTTTTGGAGGGATTACAGGAAATCCTTCTCCATGTTTCTTCTCCTTCTATTATTTACGTTTTTTTCAAGATGAGATCACGAGGGAGTTTGATCTCATCTGCTTTATGGTTCTTCTTTATGTGTTTAGAATGGGGGTGTAGGGAATTAGAAAGTATTATTCTAGATTGAGATTATAGAGGCTGGATCAGGATTTGCACCAGTGTCCTTTTTTAAAGATATTGCGTGGCCATATACGCATTTTTCGGGAGTTAAATTATTTGCGGCCATTTTTGCTTCATTTCCGCAGTATAGGGCTAGGACCAATTCCGGTTCTTTGTCTAGCGGGGACTGGTTGCATCAGAAAGATCTAAGGTTCTGATTGGCGGAGAGCTAACTGCAGTTGAAATGCAGAGCGCCCATTGGCTTTAGAACCACGCCGCGCATATGACGTCATGAAGTCGGCGCGTGGGGGCTTGAGAATAAATACGCCCGAACTTCATAAGTTCGGTCTCTAAAAATTAATTGCCAAAGCCGGGTTGCCAGAGTCAAGTCGATTGCCCTTCAGTTGGACATTCGAGATTTGCAGGTACCGGCTTTGTGGGAATGAGAGCGGAATTTTGAGACCACAAAATTTCTCCCACGGCAAAGTTGGGGCATTCGCAGAACCGCAAGGGTTTTACGTTAGTTGCCAGTAGTGGAAGGAGAGGAAGAAAATACGTTTTCCCAGCCAGGGGAAGACATTTTCCAGCGAATAGGATTTTTGTGGATAAATCCTGAGCTCTGACGCTCGTTACACACGCAGATTTGGCAGGCTGCCAGCGTTGTGGTAATTTTGTGTTCGTTTCTTCACGGCCATAATAAAGCCGACGGCCCAGTTATAGATACTCGGGCAGGTAATTTCAGAGTGGTAGAAGTCAGCTACAGTTCCAGTCCAGAATCCAGGGGGGTTCTGTTAAACCTCAGTCAATTCCAGAGTAGTGGAGAGAGATAGGGTAAACATTCTCTCTACTGAAGTCAGCACAGATAGGCAGAACTGTTAGTTTTGGTGAATCATAGCAGAGGACAGCTGCTGAAGTTTAGAGGTGCAGTTAGTTGTGTTCAGGAGATTCCAGGATAGGCTGTGTAGAACCGAAGTCTGTGCAGAGATTGTGTAGTCACTTCGCCGTCGTTCCAGCTATCAGTGGACTTAGAGTTAGAGTTAGAATTTAGAACAGCTAGTTTGGAGTGTAGGCGACATCAAGTGCAGTGTAGTTCATTTCAGTTAACCTTACCTTCTTTCTCCATACAGGTTGCAATTGTGGGAGAAGGGTTGGGGTGGATGCATTTTTTTAACTGTGCTTGATTTTGTTTCAGGAGTGCATCCTCGCACTTGATGTATGGGACATGCATATGTTTGTTGTTTATAGGTGTATAATAAACTTGTATAAATTGTAGCTGGCATCAGTCATTTCCTTTAGTACAGTAGCTATATGTTGTCTGTACCTTGGTGTTTGTGAATCTTAATTGAACCTTATCCCCATAGGGTAGTTAGAGGTGGTTCGAGGCCATAGCAATTTAAACGCCCGAAGTGGCGAGGAAAGAATCCACCTCGGTTCTCAACCTCGGAGCCAATGGTCTCAACTTTCACATTTTTGCACTATATTTCTATCTGAATCTATCATTTCAGTCTTTCTTCTTACTATTGTCTTGTCACTATATGTAGACAGTCTCTAGTCCTAAATCCATTTCGTGACAAGTGGGTGGCGTCGTCCTTGGGATCATCTTTGTTGGGATCACTTCTAGATTCATAGATTGTCTCTGTAGAAAGTTCTGGAAATAGATTTCTTATAAATCCCCTAGACGTGAGCTATATTAAGACTGATCCAGCTATAAGTTTTTTTCCACAGGTTCCAGTTAGTATAGATGATAGTGGTTGTAAGGTTGTTTATGACTTAGAAGTAATTGATGGCTAATCGAATTTTCTTCTTAACAGGAAAGTAAATTCGGGTTTTGGGTAGCTGGATAACTTGAATTTTTTTCAGGTAGTTATTAGTCAGACTTGGTGCTAGTCTGAGTGCGGGTTTTTGCGACAGCATATTCCTAGTAGGTAACAGTAAATTTTTCTTGTTCCTTTTTTGTCATTTCCCCTCGTTGTGAGTACTGCTGATTTGTCAGGAAGATGGCTGAATTGGTCAAGCTACTTACTGCATGGAAGGACGCAGCTAAAAGCATGGGGATGAATGAGGCCGAGACTAAGGCTTACATTATGAGGGAACAGGACCGGCAGACGGAGAGAGAGAAAAGGGAAGCGGAGAAAGAAGAGAAGACCCGACAGGCAGAGGAGAGAAAAGCAGAGAGGGAAGCCCAGGAGAAGATAGCAGAGAGGGAAGCCCAGGAGAAGATAGCACAGAGGGAAGCCCAGGAGAAGTTAGCACAGAGGGAAGCCCAAGAGAGGGAGAAGGCAGCAGAGAGACAGCAGGAACTTGCCCTGCGTTCACTGGAACTGCAGTACCGATCTTCGGAAGGCAGTTCGGCTAACGGAGATTCTCCCGGAGCAGGGGCAACAGACACCTCAGGAAACGGAGGGCCCCGGATGGCAGCCATGAATTTTCCGATGGACTCTTTTCCTAACGGGAATGAGAAAATTGAGGTATTTTTAGAAAAATTTGAATGGATGGCAAAGGCATACGGGCTGGATGATAGTCTTTGGTGTCTCAAATTATCTCAATCTCTAAGAGGACATGCGTATGAGGTCTATAGCAAGATGCTGGTAGATGACCAAGGTAACTTTGAGGCTCTGCGGAACGCCCTGTTACAGCGATTCCAATGGACTCCCCGGAAGTGCCAAACGATGTTTAGGAAATGGTCTCGTGGAGAGGTTCAACGGCAGCTTGATGACGATGTTGCGCAAGTTAGGGCAGGAGCGGCCAGAGGACTGGGATCTTTTTATTCCCGCCGCCCTGTTTGCGTATCGCGAAGTCCCCCAAGCTTCTACAGGCTACCCGCCAGCCACCCTATTGTTCGGGCGGCCGATCAAGGGCCCATTGGAGGCTCTGTTCAGGTCTATGACAGATCGGAAGGCAGATGAGACAACGGTGTCGGCCTCCAAATATGTTGAAGAGCTGAAGGAGCGACTACAGTTAGGTTGGAAAGTGGCCTCAGATAACCTCCGTAAGGCTCGCGCAAAACAGGCGCAGAGATACAACAAGACGGCCAAGGAAAGAGAGCTCCAGGTAGGGGAGAAGGTCTTGTTGTTACTTCCCACCGGAGAAAACAAACTGCGCATTGGATGGCAGGGGCCTTTCGAGGTGTTAGAGAAAATCTCTAACACTAACTACCGCATCGCTATCAGGGGAAAAAGGAAGATATACCACGTAAATCTCCTTAAGAAATTTTTAGAACGAACCCCACCATCTCAAGACCACCTGTTAGCATTGGCGGTAGCTTTTGAGGAAGAGGACGACCCAGAGAATTACGGAGAGTACCCCCTACACCAAACAGAGTCGTACCGAGACGTGAAATTTGGGGACAATCTTTCAGAAGGAGCGGCGCGAGAACTCAGGACTGTATTACAACAATACACAGACGTTTTAACGGATAAGCCTGGACTCACCCACCTCTCAGAATTTGAGATGAAACTGAAAGACGACACCCCGGTACGGACTAAAATATATCCGGTTCCATACGCCAAAGCCGCTGCGTTACGGGAGGAAATTGAAAAACTACTGGCGGCCAACATCATTTCTGAAACCACATCCCCATACAGTTCGAGCGTGGTCCTCTTACAAAAACCTAACGGTGAGACCAGGCTGTGCATCGATTATCGATTGCTCAACACCGTAACGGAATTTCAACCGGAAGCCCTCCCCAGCCCTGCGGAACTGTTTTCCAAATTAAGCCAGGCAAAAATCTTCTCGAAAATAGACCTAAGTAAAGGCTATTATCAAATTCCGGTGAAAGAGGACGTCAGGCCGATGTTGGCCTTTAGCACTAGTGAAGGGCACTATACGTTTAATGTCATGCCGTTTGGGTTACATAATGCCCCGGGTGCTTTCACCCGAATGATGAGGAAGCTATTAGGGCCGTTGCAAAACCCCCACATTCACAATTTTATGGATGATATCCTCATCGCAACGGAAACGGAGGAGGAACACATAGCCACTGTCGCTTCGCTCCTCGGGAGATTGAAGGAGGCGGGGCTTACCGCCCGCCCGAGCAAATGTTTACTCGGGTTTGACACCCTAGACTTCCTAGGCCACACTATCGCCCACGGATGCATGTGGCCGCTGGACAAAAACGTGGAGAAAATAAGGAAAGCAGCCCGCCCCATCACAAAAAAAGACACGAGATCTTTTATCTCCTTGTGCGCCTATTATCAAAAATTCATTCCGAATTTTAATAGCTTAACAGGGCCGTTGACCGACCTCACTCGGAAAGGTCAGCCGGAAAAAATTCGTTGGACAGCAGAATGTGAAGGAGCATACACCACTCTTAAGGAGCTGCTGACCAGTTCGCCAATACTTCGGCTCCCGGATCTAACAAAACCCTTTGTGTTAAGAGTGGATGCAAGCGCCATAGGAATTGGATCCACTCTTTTACAGGCCGACGAAGCACAACAAGGGCTGTTGTTCCCAGTCTCCTATGCCAGTAGGAAACTTAATGCGGCTGAAAGAAACTACTCAACAATAGAACGAGAGTGCCTTGCATTAGTTTCCGGAATTCGCAAACACCACGAATACCTATACGGGGTCACATTCATAGTACAAAGTGACCACGCTCCTTTGGCATTTTTGGGAGCCAACAAGCACAATAACGCTAAAATAATGAGATGGGCTTTATTGTTGGGCATGTACTCGTTTTCGGTACAATATATCCCGGGAAAAGATAATGTGGGAGCGGATTTCTTAAGCCGGCACTTAGCTCCGGAAGAGAACACGGAAAAGGAGGAAGTGCTCACAGACAGCTTGGTAGACAGGAATAAGGGCCAATGTGAAACACAGAGATTTCAGTAAGGAGATCGTTGCTCAATCTTTGAAAGGGGGGAGTGATGTGACGAGAGTACTGAGATTCTGTCTTTCAAATGGCCCATGTCTTTTTCTCCTTGCAATTTGTTCAATATATTTTTGGAGGGATTACAGGAAATCCTTCTCCATGTTTCTTCTCCTTCTATTATTTACGTTTTTTTCAAGATGAGATCACGAGGGAGTTTGATCTCATCTGCTTTATGGTTCTTCTTTATGTGTTTAGAATGGGGGTGTAGGGAATTAGAAAGTATTATTCTAGATTGAGATTATAGAGGCTGGATCAGGATTTGCACCAGTGTCCTTTTTTAAAGATATTGCGTGGCCATATACGCATTTTTCGGGAGTTAAATTATTTGCGGCCATTTTTGCTTCATTTCCGCAGTATAGGGCTAGGACCAATTCCCGGTTCTTTGTCTAGCGGGGACTGGTTGCATCAGAAAGATCTAAGGTTCTGATTGGCGGAGAGCTAACTGCAGTTGAAATGCAGAGCGCCCATTGGCTTTAGAACCACGCCGCGCATATGACGTCATGAAGTCGGCGCGTGGGGGCTTGAGAATAAATACGCCCGAACTTCATAAGTTCGGTCTCTAAAAATTAATTGCCAAAGCCGGGTTGCCAGAGTCAAGTCGATTGCCTTCAGTTGGACATTCGAGATTTGCAGGTACCGGCTTTGTGGGAATGAGAGCGGAATTTTGAGACCACAAAATTTCTCCCACGGCAAAGTTGGGGCATTCGCAGAACCGCAAGGGTTTTACGTTAGTTGCCAGTAGTGGAAGGAGAGGAAGAAAATACGTTTTCCCAGCCAGGGGAAGACATTTTCCAGCGAATAGGATTTTTGTGGATAAATCCTGAGCTCTGACGCTCGTTACACACGCAGATTTGGCAGGCTGCCAGCGTTGTGGTAATTTTGTGTTCGTTTCTTCACGGCCATAATAAAGCCGACGGCCCAGTTATAGATACTCGGGCAGGTAATTTCAGAGTGGTAGAAGTCAGCTACAGTTCCAGTCCAGAATCCAGGGGGGTTCTGTTAAACCTCAGTCAATTCCAGAGTAGTGGAGAGAGATAGGGTAAACATTCTCTCTACTGAAGTCAGCACAGATAGGCAGAACTGTTAGTTTTGGTGAATCATAGCAGAGGACAGCTGCTGAAGTTTAGAGGTGCAGTTAGTTGTGTTCAGGAGATTCCAGGATAGGCTGTGTAGAACCGAAGTCTGTGCAGAGATTGTGTAGTCACTTCGCCGTCGTTCCAGCTATCAGTGGACTTAGAGTTAGAGTTAGAATTTAGAACAGCTAGTTTGGAGTGTAGGTGACATCAAGTGCAGTGTAGTTCATTTCAGTTAACCTTACCTTCTTTCTCCATACAGGTTGCAATTGTGGGAGAAGGGTTGGGGTGGATGCATTTTTTTAACTGTGCTTGATTTTGTTTCAGGAGTGCATCCTCGCACTTGATGTATGGGACATGCATATGTTTGTTGTTTATAGGTGTATAATAAACTTGTATAAATTGTAGCTGGCATCAGTCATTTCCTTTAGTACAGTAGCTATATGTTGTCTGTACCTTGGTGTTTGTGAATCTTAATTGAACCTTATCCCCATAGGGTAGTTAGAGGTGGTTCGAGGCCATAGCAATTTAAACGTCCGAAGTGGCGAGGAAAGAATCCACCTCGGTTCTCAACCTCGGAGCCAATGGTCTCAACTTTCACATTTTTGCACTATATTTCTATCTGAATCTATCATTTCAGTCTTTCTTCTTACTATTGTCTTGTCACTATATGTAGACAGTCTCTAGTCCTAAATCCATTTCGTGACATCAGGGATTGAGTTCATATCTGCCTTCATGTCAGCATTTGTGACTTGTGCATGCACATGGAGAAAGTGTGTTTGGTGAACACAAGTCTGTGTGGCTGAGAGAGTGCCCGAATGTGACTAGGGGCAGTCTGTGATTTGTGGTTGAGCTTAGTATATATTGTGACAGTGGGAAACCACAGTTGTGATTGATATAGTGATTATTATATCTTCTTCTTCCGTCCTTAGCCACTGACTGACAAAGCAGTCCGTGGCCAATACGCCTAGTGGCGCCTTAGGGCAACAAGAAATTAACTGTTGTTCCGTTACGCCTAGTGGCGTTTATTGGTACAACAAAAAATTAATTGTTGTTTCCGTAATCTGAGTTGATTATTATATAGGTCCTATGTATTGTCATAAAGGTGATGCTTTTCCCGCCTAGGAGTGTTCCTGGAGGAACTTTGGTAGTGTTCATGGAGAACATGTTAAGGCGATGTGTTGGTCCCACCTTGGAGCTACTGTGGAGTAAGGCATTGTATATTTCCACCTTGTAGCTATGTTGGAATAAGTACAGGCAAAGTTTATTGTCCCGCCTGGAAGAGATTCTGCGAGAATCTGTATGGCAATGTTCATGCCGCCAATCACTTGTAATAAGTGATTCACACCTGAAGGGTGTATTGTTGGTGCGAGGAGTGTATGCCGCACAAAGAACGTTCTGTGTACTGTCTTTGTACGTCAGTGAAGCCAGTCTTCACTGTGATTAGTGTAGTTAGAGTTATTTCCTACAGGCAATGTTAGCCTGAGTATAATTTCAGCATGCGTGTCAATGTAATTGATATTCAGGACTTATGGAATCATACCAATAAATGTTATGGAACTGTATCAGTGGTGTCGTGTTAATTCATACCCCTAGCGTTTTTTGCCATCTACACACGCCACACCAATAATATAGATCTTGACAAATTTGGGGCTCGTCAGGGATAGCTATATATATATATATATATATATATATATATATATATATATATATATATATATATATATATATATATATATATATATATATATATATATATATATATATATATATATATATATATATATGCACACACACCGATATTTGAGTATTCTGAATCTATGCTCAACAAATGCAAAAGAGTATATACAGTCCTTTGTATCTTTATTATTAAGATTGTGTTTAAGAGAAAATTATTTTGTTGCTATCTTATATTACAGATTTATTTGCTGCTATTCCAACTTCTACACAGTGCCTGATGGTCCTTCGGGTGTCAGAGTCCATCTCTGATGTCTTGGAGAGATGCCAGCTTCTATTGCTAGCCATGAAGAAGTTTCCAAACCTTGTTCAGGAGCATGGGGTATGAATGCTGATATTTGTACCAAATTTTAGACTCTATGCGTTGATCATTTGTAAATTCATTTAAAATGCTTTTGCAAGTAGTGACCTGTTCTGCAGCATCATTTTGACTCAGTTAATCAATCAATACCATTTAGCTCCCAAAGGAGCATAGGTCTTCAACAAATATTCCAAGTCCTCCTGTCATGTGACATCAGCTGGTTCTTTCCATGTCTTCCTCGTCATTTTCATTTATCACCAGCTCTCTTCTCTTTGTATTTTTTAGTCTAATCTTGTAATTCCTTCATTTCGGCTGCCACCTGTGCAGTATTCCGTGTGTTCATTTAAAGTACGAAGACGCCAGGTGCCAGGCATGGAGATTTTCCTAGACGAAAAAAAAGTTAGTCGGCCGCCAAGACTCCTTTCGGCTTTCTCTGGGTTGCACCATGAACTGTCTTACCAGAGGACCTTCTTCTGTCTTGGACAACGGAATTAAAGTATGTCTTTTAATTGACTTGTCCATGGTATATGTTGAAGTTTTTATGGTCTAGAATTTCTACAGGTTGGGGTAACTGGCCTCATGCCCAACCCTCCTTAGTCACTTTTTTATGACATGCATGTTAAGTTATAGTGTTGCTGTTCTTTGCTCTCCTTTTGAGCCTTGATAACACATGGTGAATATGGCTGAATGTTTAACACTATTTACTCAGAATATGATGTTTCCGACATTCATTTTCACACATAACCTTTTACCAAATTGTTTTTCGCCATTGCAAGTCTTCGACAGTGTTTTGATACAACTATTTATATTTATTTCAAAATCATTGTCATCTCCTTTGTCACTCGTTGTCGAGCATGGAACCATGACTGCAAATGGCCCCCTTCAGCAAGCCAGCACCAAAGCACAAACTTTTACAAAGGTTCTATCTGTAGCAACTTTTTGTACATGATGAGGTTGTCAGCCCTAGTCACAGCCGTGTATTAGTTTCCTTTAATGAACGAAAGCTTGATTTCTTCAGGCTAAGGAAATAATTGCCTTTATATATTTTTGCCCTCCATTAATACAATTCTCGAAGTGTTTCTTATTAATACATTATTAACTTCATTAATAATTATTAAATATGAACATTGCAGTCGGTAATAGAACATACACACATGCATACACACTCAGAGGTGGAAAGAAAGAGAGAGAGAAAGCAATGAGGTAACTACATATTTACAGTTAAAACTAGAACATTTAAAATTAGATACTCATGAAAACATTGTATGAACTAAAACAGAGTTGTCAGTGGATGTATATTTAGCTTTCATGATTTTGACATGAGTATGCAAATATGTTTTGAATGTAGTGTAGTTATTAGTTTTGATAAAACTCGGTAAGGCATTCCAAGATAAGGCTCTTGCATAACTAAAGCAAAAATGAAAGAGGTTAGTTTGAGGTTTTGCTAGATCCAAAAGTAGGTCACCATGTATAAAATGAGCAGAATTTTTAGTGAAACGATTTTTGCAAAAATGAAGGTATGCTACCATGCAGAATTTATTATACACACAGGAGATCATTGATGAGAAAGAATGTTTTGAGAGAAAGAATATTCAGCTGTGAAGCTGGCAGTGCTGAAAAACGAAATTATGAGTATGACGCTTGGGTTGTGAACGAAGTTGAAATCCCCCCCCCCACCCCCCCCCCGCCTTTTTTTTTCAAAAGTCAAGAAAATTCAAAGGACCAAATATGCTTCTCTATCGGAGGGGAGGTGTGCTGCTTTTGGTGATCAGATGAACTTCTGTTGTAATGCTCTGTATAGAATTTCCTATTGCTATTATTTACTGAATATCTCAGAATGCTGACATGTTACTGATTTTTTTGTGTGAGGCTGTGTCTTATGTGTTGTCTGTAATTCAGTGCGAACGAAACCTAAATGGATGAATACTGACAGCTTAACACAACAGTCATCTCATCTTCTAACCCGAGCATAAAATATCTGACACATTGTTCATGCTTTGACTTGTCTTGAGTAAGCCAGCTGATTATACTCAGGACTTTCTGGTGTCTGCTTAGTCACCCACTACAGTTTTTTCCATTGTTTTCAATTAAGTCATCTATTATTTATTAAATATTACATTTAAAAAAGGCCGTGAGGTGTAAACCGAATAGGAGATTACTCAGAATTTTAATTAACAGCAGTGCAAAACATAAAAAAACGATTACAAATACTGGTTTTGACAATAACTATGCCAGAAATTCAAGGAGTGAACAGAAAAAAATTATATATATATATATATATATATATATATATATATATATATATATATATATATATATATATATATATATATATATATAATGATATTTATATGGCTTAAAGCTTGCTTCTACAAGATGAGGTAGTAGTCCCATGCCCAACCCTCTTATAATCATTTTTTATGACATGCATGGTAGGTTACCATGGTTATTATTCTTTCCTCCCCTTTTAGCCCAAGGTGACACACGGGTGTGTCTAGAATCCCTTGGGTAAGAGAAGCAGAGGTAGATTTTAAAAAAACTTGGAGAAGAACACTGGAGACAGATAAGACAATGATGAAGAAGACATGGAATGACCTTGACCTTGAGCTGATTGCACGTGTCGGGATTTGGTAGGTGTTTGTTGAAGGCCTATGCTCCTTGGGCAGCTGAAGGATGATGAATAGTTGAATGAATGTGTGCCTTGCTTTCTGTGTGTGTGTGTGTGTGGAAGAGCTCAACAGTTTTCTTGACAACGGAGATATGCACATTAAAAAGTTCATGGTAAAGCTATAAAGGGAAATAGATATAATGAAAGAAATCAAAATTAGACACACATATTTGAACATTTCGAGAGATGTAAGGCTTTGAATGAATGGCTGTAAGCAAGTGAGCGAGAGGGTGCTATATGTAGTGAAAAAGCATCATGAGATGTATAGAAAATAGTCCATCATAGTGCATCATCAAGGCAAGAGACAAAATTGTATGGGAGCAAGCCTGTGATGTAGAGACGGCATGTCATCTGATTTGAACATCTAATCAGACAAGGACTACATCAGTTTTTGCTTGAGGGAAAGATCAAGGGGTAAAGAGTTTATAAAGATACACAGAGAATAGAAGAGAATTCATCACTTTTCTTTGTGCTCCTTATGGAGCAAGGAGCCACTATTGCAGCTGGTGCCCATACAGGAAGCCTGCACCAAGCAGTCCCATGCTCCTGCAGCAGTTCCCGGGGGGGTCTCTGAGGAGGTAAAGAAAGAATAGGACTACTCAGGCATGTTGTACCAGGTGATTAATATGAGGGTTGTGCACGAGGCAGGCTACCTCATCATGTAAAAGTAATTGCCATAGAAACCATTACTGCATGAGCATGTGAATACTTCGTACAGGCTTCCTGCTAGGGGACCAGATGCATTGGTAGCTTTATTATCTGTTAATGAGCACAAAGGAAAATTATGGATGATGATGTTTGTATTTGGCTGTTGTTATTCTAATTCCTTTTTTTTTTTTTTTTTTTGACCAATTTCCTATCCACAGTTGAAGCTAGTAGAGATGTTGCTTAAAGAGGAAACAAAATCTGGTATTGTTAACAACCCAGTCAATTGTTACAGGAAACTCCTAGGTATGTCCGAATGTTGCTTTTCTCTTTAAAAAATGTGTTTTTAACTGTCCGTCCTTTGTTCTTCTCATTGACCTGCACTTGGCTTCCTGAGTGACAAATCTCAAAAAACAAATAAATAAAAAACCTCATGCTACTACCATCCACATTGCTTGCTTAACACATTAACTACCGCAAGCCGCTGTCAGCGGCTCACAAAATAATCACATTTGGACCGCAAGCCGCTCAGAGCGCCAATCTAATTTTAGTAATAAAACGAATAAAAAATGTACTGAAACACTCTCTGATCTGGTTCGAGATTTTAGGTTGCCACCGGAAAACAAATTCCCAAAGCATGGTTGTTGTAGAACACTGGAAAATTGATATTATGTTCATATTTTTCAGCGTTTTGGGTTAGTTACCAAATCGTGTAAAACTGTTTTCCGTGGCAACTAGTGATAGGACTACAAAAAATGCGTGTACATCTCGTCTAACGGCTGAATAGGATAGAAACGTGTTTCAACAATTGACTGATAGATCTAGCGACGAGGACAAGAGTGAAAACGGTGTGCACATTGATTGAAATTTTGATTTTGATAGAGATGGGGCGCAAGCAGTTATAATTGTGAAAATATTGCAAGTCCTCGGCCATCGGAGGGCCGTTAAATAGCAACAACCTCTATTAGAGTTACAACCGGTGTTTATTGTAATAGTACATTCACTTATCATTAAAATGACGTGTAATTCATAAAAATATGTAAACAATTACGAAAACTACAGCTTACTTTGTGCAAACAAACACCTACAGGATGAAAATGGGAAAAAAATTTAATTCGGCCACAGTGTGTTTTTCAATTCGGTAGTTAATATGTTAATCAGCATACATGAATAAAAAGTGATTTTTAACAAAAATATGTATTTGCTTTTAATTTATCTCCAGTATTGTACTTTTGTATGTCCTGCCTGTGACTGAAATACACATGCCACACCCACCTATGTCCTTGCTATTTTCATTATATAAGCTACCTTCAACAATCGTCATCAGATACCGACTTGCAATTACTTTCAGGACAATATTCTGCTTCATAATTCATCAAATACATTTGCAGCATTAAAAAACTCTCAGTTCAGTTTCTTTGGTACCTGGATTTGTGAACTTCTTCTGACATTTTTATTGTGGCTTCAAGTTCAGAATCAATAGATTAAAAACTATACAAAAATATCTATGGAGGTTGTCATCTTTAAAGTTATTTACTTACTTAGTCATTCCCCTTCTACCGTGAGGTGTAGAGGTTTGGAAGAGAGAGTGCCAGACTATCCTATCAGCTGTCTTCCTCCTGGCCTGGTTCCATTCTAGTCCTCGGTCCTTCAAAGATTGTCTAATGTCTTCCCATCAGACTCATCTTTAAAGTGATTTTTAAAATGTCAGTTTTGATAGGTTTTCAATTTTTATCATTGTGACCTGTGAATGAATATGGGTAATCCCACACTGCTGAAGTGTTGATTCAGTATTTTTATCTTTAGGGTCAAAACCACTGTTGCAGTTGCTTTGGTTGAAAAGTTATTTTCCAAGTAAACTTTTGTTGACTTTTTCTGTGTCATATAAATGTGTGCTTTTTTATCTCTGTTTCTTATTTCCCCCTTCTCCCCACCCTTACTTTGGCGTATATAGTTCTTTTTCTTCCTCTTCATCTCTTCCTGAACTTGCAGACGTAACTCTAATATGTTTAAATAAAGCAATGGTCAGCTTGAAGTTGTTGGTATCTCCATAGAATTTCGCCAGGAATGGTACTAATGATGGCCATATGCGCTTTCTCTGTCCCTCTTATGTTGGGCACGTTTGCAGCAGATGTCATTTTATTGGTGCCACAGTTACACAATCAGTAGTTCCTGTATTTAGCTTGTTGAATATATATCTCTAACTTTTGTGGCCTGTGCAGAGTCAGAAGATCGCCCCTTGTTCTCTTCTCTTGACCTGGCAATATTCATAATTTTTCTGGTGTCCTGGGTGCTCTGCTTCCCATTTGTTCCTGTATCTACTCCTGCTAAAGTTCTTGGTCTCTTCATAACTTATGCTTGTATCAAGATGAAGTAAAACCTGTAAATTGAAGTGAGCAGTTCTTCTGAATTGTATTTGTTTCAACTTGTTATAACAACTTTGTTCTCGTTCTTGTACTGGAAAAGACAAGTTTTTAATTTCCTCTTCTTCTTCCTCGTTCGCCTTCAGACTTCCACATTTATGACTCTAATAAAGGCAGTAGTCAACCCAAGGCTCCCAACATCTCCAAACAGTTTTTCGTTGATAGAAGTGGGTTGTTGCCATATGCTACTCCGTTCATTACTGTAGGTTGGGCAGTATTGCAGCAGGTGTTCGACTGTCATTGGGCTGGTACCGCAGGTGCAGAGATCTGTTGCACCAATTTTGTATTTGTGGTACAGATGGTATCTCAATCTATTGTGACCAGTGCGTAGCCGAAAAATGATGACCTGTTCTTTTCTGGATAGTTGATGATATGCGTCATTTTTCAAATGTCCCGGGTGCTCTCTTTCCCATTTGGACTTGAATGTAGCCTTTATAGTGGTCTTTGCCGTTGCATAAGTTGTCTCTATATCATTTTGTTGTAAGGCACCTCCTTCCTTAGCAAGTCTATCTGCCTCCTCATTTCCTGGTATGTTGCAATGGGCTGGTATCCACTGGATAGTGCACTTCTTGAAGCAGTTTTTAATTTAAACCACACATTCATTACATGAACTTTAGCACCCTTATCATTGTATTTTAATTATTCACAGTCTGTGATGTCATGCCAATGGTGTTACAGAAAGGAGGTCACTTGGAGGTCAACATGTTTCATTTGTTACAGAAGGCCATTGAGTTCTACATCAGCTATGTTTCACAGCCTAGCACAAATGACCACACAGCTGATGCAGGTAAGTGGGAAAAAATAACCAGCTTCATTGTTCATCTGTGGTCCGTTGAAGGTAGCCGTGTGAGGAGCAGTATGGTACAAAGGTCTTTGAAACGTGCCAGGTTTTTAGTTCAAGTAGACAAAACATTCACTGTGGGTTTAGGCATATGCGTGAAATAGGTGGACAACTTTCACTAGAAAATAAGTCCATAATGAGAGTTACGATAAATGTTTACATTCAACGAATCACGAGAGACGGAAGTCTTTTTTAGATTTGGGTCATTGGGTTTTGTCCTGTGTGGCTCTGATTCAAATTATTTTGCTACGTTTCTAAAACAGAGACCACAGTATGACTTCATTGGTCTTAGTATTAATGAGAGGGCTAGGCATCCGATCTCACTACCCAGGAGATCAGGGGTTAGTTTGACATTATGAGGATCCACTTGTTCTGAAAAAATGTCCATCAAATATATTCCCTGTACTGGTAACCGAGCCCGGTACTTTTAGAATTAGAGACGGAATGTGTGATTCCTATATACACACATCAGGGTTCTCACCGGTGCTACACAGTTGGTGTAGTGTGATGGGAGGAGATCGGCGCAATGATGGCAGAGTCCGTGTGCAGTGAAGATAGTCTTTAAAACCAAACCAAACCTGAGAAAACTTTATTTTGTAGATAAACTGAGAATTCTTTTTTTTTTTTTAAATATTGCTGATCTAGTACATTCTCTTAGTAGCTGTCCAGCGTGATGTGTATGCCCTTTCTAATACCAGCATCTTCTCCTGACATCTTGCTCCACTGGATATTTTTCTGGTTTCTTCCATCAGTTCTGCATTGGTGATCTTACCATATCATTTGAATCTTCTGTTCTGCACAAACACCTGTTTATGAAAGTTATCTTTCTGGTTGACATTTTTATTGTTATCCATATAGTAGGACTGACTTGAAATCAGTCAATTAATACCCTTTAGCTCCCCAGGGAGCATAGGCCTTCAACAAACACATGCCAAGTCCTCCTGTCACATGCCATCAGCTCACGTTTTTTCTGTTTTCCTCATCATTTTCTTTCCAGAGGACCTTCTGTCTTGGGCAGTTGAGTTGACTTTTTTCTATATTTGACTTATCCATAGTCCTTGTGGTAAAACGTTTTTTGCGGGATAGGGTAACCAGCCCCAAGCCCAACCCTCCTTATTCACTGTGACTTGCCTGGTGGGGTACAGTGTTATTATTCTTTGCTCCCCTTTCGGGCCCCGGTAACACATAGGTGACTAACTTGAAATGGGAGTTTATTATTTTTGTGTCTTCTTCTTTGATCCTTAGCCGCCGACCGTCAAAGCAGTCAGTGGCCATCACGCCTAGTGGCGTCTTGTAGTGCAACAACAAATTGATTCCACTTTGCTCGGTCGGTGGCCATCCTTCGTACAGTGCCCCAACTCTGGTTCATTCTTTGCATCTCAGCCTCCACAGTCCTCCGCCAAGTTGTTTTTGGTCGGCCTCTTTTTCGTTTTCCTTCAGGGGTCCATAGCATAGCTGTTCTTGTGATGGCATTGGGGTCTCTTCTGAGGACATGGCCAACCCAACTCCAGCGTCTGCCAGCTATGATGGTGTGCATGTCCTCTTGCTTGCTCTGAGTAAGCAGATGTTGATTGGTGATGGTATTTGGCCAAAAGATTCGGTGAATCTTTCTTAGGCAGATTGTGTGAAAAGAGGACAATTTCGACATTTCCTTCTCTGTAACTCTTCAGCATTCCGCACCATAGAGAAGCACAGAAAGCACACAGCTCTGATATAATCTTAATTTTGTGCTTGTGCTGTATTGAGAGGACTTCCAGATGTTGTTTAGGCTAAAAAAAGGCTGTTCTTGCTTTGTTCATTCTGTTGTTGATGTCTTTGCTTGCTCTGCTGTCTGGTGTTACTATGCATCCTAGGTATGTGAAGGTGTCTGTCTGTACCAGTTGCTGATTCCTTACTGATATGGGCTCAGAGTTGCTCACATTGAGCGTCATGACCTCTGACTTCTTTAGATTGATGTTCAAGCCCACCTGCTGGCTATACTTATTAAGTCTATCCATTTTTTCCTGTATATGTTGATGTGAATGTGCTAGTAGTGCAATGTCATCTGCATATTCCAGATCTTCCAATGTAGAAAATGTAGTCCATCTTATTCCTCTTTTATTGCCCTCTGTTGTTTGGTGCATCACCCAGTCTATGACTGTTAAAAATGGAGTGGTTGATAAGGGGCATTGTTGAAGTCTGTTTGACAGTAGAAGTAAAGTTGGATTGCACGGAGACTGGAGATGTATAAGGTTCATTCATTCATTCATAACCCTCCACTCCCACAGGAGCATAGGCCTTCAACAAACACATGCCAAGTCCTCCTGTCACGTGCCATCATCTCAAGTTCTTTCCATGTTCTCCTCATCATTTTCACCTCTGTTTCCAACTCTCCTCTCCATGTACCTCTTGGTCTTCCTCTGCCTCTCCCGCCCTGGGGGTTCCAGAACAAGGACTGCCCTGCAACGCCACCAACAGGTTCCCTCAGTGCATGTCCCATCCATCGCCATCGTCCTCCTCTCACCTCTCGCTCCACTGGCACTTGTCTAGTTCTTGTCACCAGTTCCACGCCGGTAACCCTGTCATACCATTCCAATCCCTCTACTCTACGCAAGCACCCACTCATGAAAGTCTGTAGCTTTTTGGTTGTTGTCTTTGTTGTTCTCCATGTCTCCGAGCCACACAACAGGACTGACCTCACATTTGAGTTGAAGATTCTTATTTTCGTGTTGGATCCTATTTCTCTTGATCTCCATATATTTCCCAATGCAATGAAAGCTCCTCTTGCCTTTTGTATTCTTATTTTGATATCGCTGTCTGTCCCTCCAACTTTGTCTATATTACTGCCAAGATATGTGTATGATTCTACATCTTGTATTGGTGTTTCTTCAAGTTCAACCCTGTTATCATTACCTGCATTTATTCGCATTATTTTTGTCTTTTCCCTGTGTATTTTCAGACCCAATTGCTGTGACCTCTCATCAAGTGTTTTCAATTTGTCCTGCATCTGATTACGGCTATGGGACAGAAGAGCCAAGTCATCAGCAAAATCCAGATCATCCAACTGCTTAGTCAGAGTCCACTGGATTCCATTTCTGTTGTGTGTTGCCGATGATCTCATAACCCAATCTATTGCCAGCAAGAAAAGAAATGGAGACAAGAGGCATCCCTGTCGCACTCCTGTTCTTATCCCAAACGGTTCTGTAAGCTGTCCTTCGTGAAGAACTCTGCATGTCATGTCTTCATATGTTTTCTTTATTAAATTAATGATCTTCAGGGGAACTCCATAATGCCTCAACAATTTCCAAAGTGATTCTCTGTCTACACTGTCAAATGCCTTTTCGTAGTCCACAAATCCGATGTATAGTGGTGAATTCCATTCCAGACTTTGTTCAACTATTATTCTCAAAGTGGCTATCTGGTCTGTACATGATCTGTTTTGTCGAAAACCTGCTTGTTCATCTCTCAGTTTCTTGTCTATGGACTCTTTTAATCTCTCAAGGATAATCCTGTTTAATACTTTTCCTGGCACTGATAGTAACATTATTCCTCTATAATTTGTGCACTCTTGTAAATTTCCCTTCTTAGGCAACTTAACCAGATATCCTTCCTTCCATTCTGCTGGTATCTCTTCCTTTTCCCAGACTTTACCAAGTAATTTATATAACATCTCTGTAGCCGTGTCGATATCTGCTTTGATGGCCTCTGCTGGAATGCCATCAGGTCCAGACGCTTTTCCATCTCTTAGAAGCTTTATGGCTTTCTTTATTTCTTCCTTCGTTGGTCTTTCACCGTTAATTTGTAGCTCTTCTTCTGCTGGCTGGATGTCCGGCGGGTTTTGTGGAGCTGGTCTATTGAGAAGGTCCCCAAAATATTCTGTCCACCTCTTCATTTGCTCTTGTATATTGCTGAGCAGTTTCCCATTCTTGTCTTTTATGAGGCAACTTGTTTGCTTGTATTTCCCTGTTAGCTTCTTTGTGCTGCTATACAGTTCTCTCATATTTCCTTTGGCTGCAGCATCTTCTGCCTCTCTTGCCAACTCCTCAATATACTTCCTCTTGTCTCTTTTGATACTTCTTTTTACTTCTTTGTTTGCTTCTGTGTACACTTCTTGAGCCTTGGCTTTGGAACTTCTGGTTTTGCTTGTGTTTAACTCTGCTTTCTTGTTTTTCTGTCTTTTATCTTATTGATGGTTTCTGTTGTTATCCATGCTTTTTGTTGTCTTTCCCTTTTCCCCAGTATTTCTTCACATGTCTCCTTCCATACAGTTTTGACCTGCTGCCAATAGTCTTCTGTATTCTCTACATCTTCCAGCTGTTGGAGCACTTGGAATTTGTTGGATACTGTGACCGCAAATTTGTCTCTTGTTTCTTGATTTCTTAGCTGTCCTACATTATACTGTTGTCTATAATTTTGCATTGTTGCATATCTCTTGAGTTTCATTTTTATTTTGGCTATCAGAAGATGGTGATCTGATGCCACATCTGCTCCTCTGTATACCTTTACATCCTGCAATGATGATCTAAACTTCTTGTTTATGCATATATGATCAATCTGATTTTCTGTTCTATGATCTGGTGATATCCATGTTGCCTTGTGTATTCTCTTATGTGGAAACATGCTTCCTCCTATAGCCAGTTGATTTGAAGCACAGAAGTTTGCGAATAGTTCTCCATTTTCATTCATTACTCCTAGCCCATGTTTTCCCATGACTTCTTCAAATCCGGTGTTGACTGTACCTATCTTTGCATTCATGTCACCCATCAAAATTGTGATGTCTCTTCTTTTTACTTTATCCATAATTTCCTGTAGTTTAGTATAAAATGCTTCTTTCACAGACTCTTCTTTGTCATTAGTTGGTGCATAACATTGGATGACATTTACATGAATTTTCTTTTTAGCTGTTTTGAAAGTAGCTGTTATTATTCTGGGTCCAACAGCTTCCCATTCAATGAGTGCTTTCTGTGCTTCTTTAGATAACATAAGAGCTACCCCTTCACTGTGGTATGAACTTTCGTCTTCATGTCCTGAGGACAGCACCAATTCACCTGTGATGAGTTTCTTCCTGTCTACCCCCTTCCACTTTGTTTCACACATTCCCAAAACCTCGATTTTGTATTCCCTCATTTCTGCTGCCACTTGTGCCACTTTCCCTTGTTCGTTTAATGTCCGAACATTCCAGGTGCCAAATCTGGAAGTTCTCCTAGAAGAAAGAAGGTTAGTCAGCAACACAGACTCCTTTCGGCTTTCTCTGTGTTGCATCATACGCCTCCCCGCGAGAGGACCTTCCCCTGTCTTGGATGGCTGTGTTTTATTTTCTTTATTTGACTTGTCCATATTTGTTGAAGTTTTTTGTGGTTTAAATTTTTTACAGGATGGGGTAACCGGCCCCATGCCCAACCCTCCTTAGTCGCTTTCTACGACATGCTTGGCAGGGGACAGTGTTACTATTCTTTGCTCCCCTTTCGGGCCCCGGTAACACATAGGTGACTGACTTGAAATGGGAGTTTATTATTTTTGTGTCTTCTTCTTTGATCCTTAGCCGCCGACCGTCAAAGCAGTCAGTGGCCATCACGCCTAGTGGCGTCTTGTAGTGCAACAACAAATTGATTCCACTTTGCTCGGTCGGTGGCCATCCTTCGTACAGTGCCCCAACTCTGGTTCATTCTTTGCATCTCAGCCTCCACAGTCCTCCGCCAAGTTGTTTTTGGTCGGCCTCTTTTTCGTTTTCCTTCAGGGGTCCATAGCATAGCTGTTCTTGTGATGGCATTGGGGTCTCTTCTGAGGACATGGCCAACCCAACTCCAGCGTCTGCCAGCTATGATGGTGTGCATGTCCTCTTGCTTGCTCTGAGTAAGCAGATGTTGATTGGTGATGGTATTTGGCCAAAAGATTCGGTGAATCTTTCTTAGGCAGATTGTGTGAAAAGAGGACAATTTCGACATTTCCTTCTCTGTAACTCTTCAGCATTCCGCACCATAGAGAAGCACAGAAAGCACACAGCTCTGATATAATCTTAATTTTGTGCTTGTGCTGTATTGAGAGGACTTCCAGATGTTGTTTAGGCTAAAAAAAGGCTGTTCTTGCTTTGTTCATTCTGTTGTTGATGTCTTTGCTTGCTCTGCTGTCTGGTGTTACTATGCATCCTAGGTATGTGAAGGTGTCTGTCTGTACCAGTTGCTGATTCCTTACTGATATGGGCTCAGAGTTGCTCACATTGAGCGTCATGACCTCTGACTTCTTTAGATTGATGTTCAAGCCCACCTGCTGGCTATACTTATTAAGTCTATCCATTTTTTCCTGTATATGTTGATGTGAATGTGCTAGTAGTGCAATGTCATCTGCATATTCCAGATCTTCCAATGTAGAAAATGTAGTCCATCTTATTCCTCTTTGATTGCCCTCTGTTGTTTGGTGCATCACCCAGTCTATGACTGTTAAAAATGGAGTGGTTGATAAGGGGCATTGTTGAAGTCTGTTTGACAGTAGAAGTAAAGTTGGATTGCACGGAGACTGGAGATGTATAAGGTTGCTCAGTGTAAATGTACTGATGTAACGTACTGTTTTCTGTATTATGAATGGTAGTACATTGAGCGTGTCATGTTGTCCTGGGCAGTACCTAATAGTAGCAAGGAATCTAGGTCACTAGTGTGAGGTGTCACCAGGGTTTAGTAGACACATACATAATGTCAGTATTCCTGCAGATTCAGACGTGTAATACTTGTATGACAATATGGTTGATGGTGTAAGTGTGTAGATAACAGTGCTGATAACACGAAGGCCGTATAGGCTCTTGGACGTCTTCACATTAACTCACACAACCACAAGTAGAAGTCAGTGAAGTAGGGAATGCTGTTGACATTTACAATATTTATTTGTGACGTATGATAATACGATGATGATGAACGAAACAGTCAATAGTATACAATCGGGTACATAATATGTGTAGTTACAAAGGTCAGCTTCAACCATCACAGATCCTAGACATATAACAATGTCTTTATCAGTGTTTACAGTTTATGCAATAGCTCTAACCCCTGACTGAGCCCCGTCAGGTAAGCCCTAGCAAATATATTGCGTAGTACGGGCGATATCATCTATATAAACAAAGTCAATGCCATTGTCCTACAATTAGCAAACAGACTTCAGACTGGCCTCACATGCCAGATACTTCATTCTGGTGAAGAATAGATATGGTGACAACGAAATCAGGCTGCAGGTCGCGGGCCTCGATAAACAGGTCACTCTCAGTTCACACAGGCTCCTGAGATTGAATATATATTTTCTGCCAAATCATATTCCGCCTGCATTGCGGATCCATAAAGATGATTCCTAGGCTTATGTGAGTAACAGGTCAACTAGACCTAGTCTTGTAGATATGAACTCATACTGGAGTGCAGTATACTAACTTCTTGTGAGCTTCGTTCACTATGCCGCCATCAGCGATACATGTACCTGTAAGATCTAAACGAGACGAAAAGATCGAATAGCGTTTTCAGTTACCTTTTTTAAAGAATCCTGACACTCTTAAGTAACACAATACAGCCAATACTGGCATAAAGAAAACACTCAGGGATGGAAGAATGCCAAACGGCCATTCCCAGAATTTCCACTCCCTATCGAAAACTTGGCAGAGAGGAATCTACGGATCGGAAGATCCGTTCTAAGCCACAGGTATGCACTCTCTGAATATCGGTCTCCTGGCTTTTGCCACTAAGACCCCGCGCATGCCCAAAGAGCATGGACCAGATCGAGGCAAACCCAGACCAGGCGTTTCCGACCAAACGGGTGACAAAGATACACCGAATGATCCTATAAATAGAATTAAGACATGTCAACTCTAAGACATGTCTGAGACAGGACAACATAAGACAGGAGAAGATAATCACCAGTCAAACTTGTCACCGAGAGATAATAAACGTTTATCTCTCTTTGATTACATTAAACCAAACATACATTAGGTTGGTGTTTTTTTCACCGTCGAAAATGACAGTAACATTACCACACCTCCCGGGGGAAAAAAAATGGCACTTTTTTTTTTTTTTGAAATACATCTATGAGCCAAGTACATTAAGCTCATAACGCATGAGTAATGATCCGATGAAAGGATCACCAAAATAATAACATCATAATGTCAGATCCAATCGACGCACAGAAGAGCGTCTGGTGAGAAGAAAAAAATCTCACTAGATAGGAGAAACTATTTTCTCAAAGTAAATATATATCCGGGGAGGTGTTACCAACCAACTCAAAAGTGCAGGTAATGTTACAACAAAAATTCATATCAATGTGTATAAATGGTGAATGACAATTTCCATTAAGAGATTACAACAACATCGAAATCTCACAACGTATAATGCATATATAAGCATAAATTCAAATGGTCAATCATTAACAACATTAACAACAATATCTGAAGACGTAGAAGACCAAGACGATGCTCTTTCGGAGATGTCTTGTAAGCAAAATCCTCAGGGAACATCAGGATGTCTATAGAAGTCATCGTAGATATACAGTGTTCCAACATATCACACCGGTTTGCTGAGAACAATACAAATAGTACATTTCTTAGAATGTTGTAATGTACCATAGTCACTTAATATGTATCTAAACTATAAATGTGGCCGCATTAATTTTTTTCGACCTTTATTTCATATGAAACAAAGCCTTCCTCTGTTTTACCGCAGACGGTAACAGAGAAAGCAAGTAATCAATACATAACCATGAGTTTAAACAAAGTGACAACAAGTGTTATAGAAGCATGTTATTGTACGAATAGATCTTAACTTTAGATATGTAATAGTAGATCTAGACAAAAGAGCTAAGTAGCTTCATGTGGGCATCAAGACAATATGTCTGCCATCACATTATCTGAACCACGGATAGCTCGTACCATGAAATGAAAAGGTTGAAGAGCAATAGCATATCGAGTGGATCTCGAACTCTTCAAATCCTTATTCTGCATAGCTGTGAGAGCTTTTTGGTCGGTTTCTATTACAAAATGTGCGCCGAGAAGGAATCTTTGGAGTTTAAGAATTGCCCAGACCATAGCTAGCAATTCTCGGTCTAGAACAGAATAATTCCTTTCTGCCGCATTCAGTTTTCTCGAGACATACATTACAGGATGCAGAGTCTCAGAATACTCTTGCATCAGTGCCGCCCCGATCCCTATTGCTGAGGCATCACTACGAAGGACAAACGTCCTATCGGCTGTAGGTAGTCTTAAAATAGGAGGAGACGAAAATAACGACTTAATCTGATCCAATGAAGATTGGCATTCTTGAGACCAACGCACCATATTAGGAGACCCATTCTTCAATAGGGTTGAGAGTGGTGCCGTAATAGAGGAAAGATTCAAAATGAATCTTCCATAGAACTGTATAAGGCCCAAGAGACTACGGATCTGTTTTTTAGTCTTAGGAATAGTGATGTTCAGTATCTTAGAAGTGTTGTGGTCTTCTGTTTTCAAGAGACCATGACCAACACGATGACCAAGAAAAGAAATCTCACTAAACCCAACATAGCCTTTAGAGGGTTTAGCTGTCAAATTATGCTCACTTAGAGTAGACAACAGTTCATCTAATCCCAGATAGTGATCTTCCCAAGACTTGCTAAAAAGACAGATATCGTCTAAGTATGCAATCACATCAGACCGATATCCCAGTATTCGACGCATCATGCGTACAAATTTAGCTGGGGCATTCATAAGGCCAAAAGGCATAAAGTTCCATTGGAACAGACCCCTAGGTGTGGAGAAAGCAGTGAAAGGTTTGGCTCGTTCGGTTAAAGGAACTTGCCAGTATCCTTTAGACAAGTCCAGCTTTGTAAAGAAACGAGAATTGGAAAGTCTAGTAAGTAACTCATCCAACAGAGGCATAGGTTCTGCATCGAACTTTGTTACTTGATTTAGTTTACGGTAATCGACGCAAATGCGTATGTTATTGTCTTTCTTTCGGACAATAACCATAGACGACGAGTATGCCGAATTGGATGGTTCAATTATTCCTAACTTTATCATTTCATCCAACTCTTTCTCGACTTGAGTTTGGAAGTGGATAGGAATAGGATAAGGCCTGACCCTGATAGGAGTATGGTCAGTCAATACAATGTCATGTTCAATGACTGTAGTGTGTCCAGGGATGTCCGTGAGAACATCCTGAAATTCTTGTAACATGAAAGAGATTTGTGACTGTTCCATAGTTGATAAATTAGGTGAAATTGCAACATCCTTCCATGATTCCGTAGAATGAAGTGGAATCATCGGAAGAGGCAGATTAACATCAGAGAAAGTAGATTCCTCATCCTGTATGACAGACAGCGATGAGTAATGGCCACGAGCGACCATAGCATCATCCGTCGCATGGAAGATAGGTTGTAAGTACTCTGGACGTTCATAAAATTCTGTAAGCATATTTATGTGAAAAGTTTTATGCTTTCCGTCAATATCGACGACATAGTCGACATCAGAAATTTTAGATACAATCTCAAAAGGACCTTTCCAACCAATAAGAAGTCTATTTTCCCTGGTAGGAAGTAATACAAATGCTTTGTCTCCAGGACAAAGTTGACGTAGGCATCTATTTTTATTTGCAAACTGTCTTGCCTTTGCTTTAGCAAATTCAGATGCGGAATATGCTAATTTGCAAGCTTCAATGATTTTCTGCCTGAGAGCAATGACATACTCATAAGAAGATTGTGTGTCATCACTAATATCATCGGCAGCTATCAAATCGTGAAGCAAGGACATTGGGCCTCGCGGACGCGCGCCAAAGACGAGCTCAAAAGGAGAAAACCCGGTATGTTCATTAGGAACTTCTCTATAAGCGAAGAGAGCAGCGGGTAAGACTCTGTCCCAATCTTGAGGATGATCCTCAGTTATTTTCCCAAGTAAATTTTTGAGAGTTCTATTGAGACATTCGACTAGTCCATTAGACATAGGATGATAAATACTACTCAGAGATCTCTTGATATTAAGAGTAGACATCACTTGCGACATAGTCTCAGATATCAGTTGGGTGCCATGGTCTGACAAGATTTCCCTAGGGAATCCCAACCGCGTAAATATCAGCAAAAGAGCGTCTGCAATATCGGCAGTCGAAATGCTCTTCAGAGGTATGGCCTCTGGCCATCGAGTACACATGTCAACACATGTAAGAATAAATTGGTGTCCTCTGGCTGATTTTATTTTGAAAGGACCAATGATATCTATCGCCATTTTCTGAAATGGACAGATAGGAATGTCCGCAGCCTGGATAGGTGCTGCATGGCGAGGACCTTTCGATTTCACTTCTTGACAAACTCTACATGAGCGGCAATAAAGACGGATGTCTCTGTTGACGAATGGCCAAAAGAAAGCCGCAAGAACTCTCGACTTCGTACGTGAAAATCCCATATGACCAGCGCATTGGGAGTCGTGAGCATGTTGCAGTATTCTAACTCTCATGTCTTTCGGAACAAGAATTTGTGAATGTATAGACATGTCAGAGTGTTGTACCATACGCACTAGTACGCCATTCTTCATAGTGATCCAAGATTTGTGATTTGTGTTCTTATTTGGGTCACCTTTTTTTGCCAGAACGAAGAATTTGCTACTACTAAATGGTGATCACTTCCCACATCTGCACCTCTTCTTACCTTCACATTTTGTAATGCATGTCTCCATCTACCGTTAATCATGATGTGGTCTATCTGGTTTCTGTCCCGACCATTTGGTGATTCCCATGTTATTTTTGTGTAAGACTTGATTAATTTTGATTTCCATATATTTCTCAATGCATCAAAAGCCCCTTTTGTCGTTTGTGTTCTTGTTTTGAGATGGATGTGGTGTCACATTCATGATTTCTACTTCATCTGGTTCTTTGTCACTACCATCTCATTCTCTTTATGTTCCGAGTTAAAAACCTCCTGGTGATTTTGGGTAATGATTTCTGGAGAATATATCCTGTCTTTTTCCATCACCCTCTAGTGAGAATTTCACCATCCATAGTTTCTTAGCTGCTAATCTCCACCTTTAAGCTTAGAATGAAGTAAATCGTAGAATATCATATAGAAGGTCACTGCATGGTTTAATTAGTATATGTCAGTAAATGAGAAGACTTGTAAAATTACAAAAATTAACATTTCATTTGCTTGTGGCACGTTCTGCCTTAGACAAGTGTTGCCTTCGGCAAGTGTGCTAGATTTTAAAGGCTTTTAGGACAGTATCCATTGTTTATATTTATTGTTATTTAGATTCTTATTTGTCCATTTAGCTCTCACTTTCTTTCCTCTCCCTAACGAAGGCCTTGTGGTCATAACGTTGGCTATTTTCTTTGTCTTTTGTCCTCATAAGATCTTCTTCTTCTTCCGTCCTTAGCCACCGACCGTCAAAGCAGTCAGTGGCCATTACGCCTAGTGGCGTCTTAGGGCAACAGCAGATAGGTTTTCTTTGCCATTATTTCCCATCACGCCTATTGGCGTCTTTAGGGCAACGGCAAATCAATCCATTTGCTGTTGTTTCCGTAATCGAAGGGACTGGCAAACGGGTGATCAGCCCGTTGGTACCTCATAAGATGAATCACCTTTTTTTCAATTTTTTCTTTCATACCCATCCATCGTAAGAAGGGAAATTTACAAGAGTGCACAAATTATAGAGGAATAATGTTACTATCAGTGCCAGGAAAAGTATTAAACAGAATCATCCTTGAGAGATTAAAAGAGTCCATAGACCCGCAACTGAGAGATGAACAAGCATATTTTCGACAAAACAGATCCTGTACAGACCAGATAGCCACATTGAGAATAATAGTTGAACAAAGTCTGGAATGGAATTCACCACTTTACATCAGATTCGTTGACTATGAAAAGGCATTTGACAGTGTAGACAATCACTTTGGAAACTGATGAGGCATTATGGAGTTCCCATGAAGATCATTAACTTAATAAGGAAGACCTATGAAGACATGACATGCAGAGTTCTTCATGAAGGACAACTTACAGAACCGTTTAGGATAAGAACGGGAGTGAGACAGGGATGCCTCTTGTCTCCATTTCTTTTCTTACTAGCAGTAGATTGGGTTATGAAAACATCGACATCACACAACAGACATGGAATCTAGTGGAATCTGACTAAACAGCTTGATGATCTGGATTTTGCAGATGACTTGGCTCTTCTGTCCCATAACCATAATCAGATGCAAGAGAAAATGAAAATTCTCTATAAGAAGTCACAACAAGTGGGCCTGAAAATACACAGGGAAAAGACAAAGATTATGAGAATAAATGCAAGAAATGATAACAAGATTGAACTTGAAGAAACACCACTAAAGGATGTAGAATCGTACACATATCTTGGTAGTAATATAGACAGAGTTGGAGGGACAGACAATGATATCAAAATAAGAATACAAAAAGCAAGAGGGGCTTTCATTGCATTGGGAAACATGGAGGTCGGGAGAAATCAGGTCCAGCACGAAGGTGGGTATTCAACTCAAATGTCAAGTCAGTCCTGTTGTGTGGCTCTGGGACTTGGAGAGCAGCGGAAACAACAACTAAAAAGCTACAGACTTTTATAAACGGGTGCTTGCGCGTAGAACAGAAGGACTGAAATGGTATGACAAAGTCACAAATGTAGAATTGTGTTTGTTGATGGCCTATGCTCCTCGGGGAGCTAAAGGGTATTGATTGATTTATATTGATCCATCGTGCTGTATAATTACTGAGATATTTCATTGTTAATAATTTCGCTCCAGAGAGCAACAAATGCGGCCTTATGAGTAGTCGTGGATTTTCAGAGATGGATTTGCAGGTGGCAGACCCCTGGGGTAACCTCTTCAAGCTTTTAATATTGATTGGTCAGCGATTGAACTGGGACATGGAACGAGACCTGGTCATGAAAAACAAGTACAGTGTTTACTTTTTTGTTGTTCTCCAGTTATTTATTTTTTGGTGTCTTTCAGTTAGACCATTGGTATAACATCCTTTTTTCGATTACAAAGGATGGAATGTTAAGTTTATTGTGTTTCATGTCAAATTAAGTAGTTTAAACTAAAATAACTTCAGAGAAAAACTGCATGTAGGACACTCAAAAGTTTGATATGTAAGAAGAGATTAAGGGATAGTTTTAGGAGAACTGGCCACCACAGGCTCAAATAATGTCTGTTTAATAATAAATAACACAGGCAGACGTGTCCATGTGGGAAGGACATGGAAACACTAGAATATATCCTCCAGGAATGTCGGCTCCACAGTAAAAGCAGATTGAGAGCAAGTCCATCAATAGCTTTGAGGGAGAAACTTTATGGCGATGACAGAAGCCTGAGACAGACTACCAACTTGAGAGAAATTCATGTGATTATATGAAATCAAGGGATGAAGATGTTAGATAGTTCAAACCATTTCAACTTTTTCTTCATGCATACCACTAAATGCAGGCAAGACACTTACATATACCATGAAGCAAACAGAACATCTACAAGTACAACTAAATATTCTTTTCTCAAATCAGTATGTTGAAACATATTTTAGGAACCATATTTTAAAAAAGTAATACTTCATGTAGTTCACAGAATATGATCCTAGTAAATGCAGCGTAAAACGAAACGGCGCTCAATGGGGTTATTAAACCATAGCATAAATAGAGACGCTGGAAATGGATAGACCACATTGAGGAAGAAGATGCTGGAGGTGGATAGGACACACATTGAGGAAATCTAATAATAGCATTACCAGGCAGTCATTGTTCTGGAATCCCCAGGGTAAGATCCGTAGGAGACCAATGAACACACGGCGAAGAGAACTGGAGACAGAAATGATGAGGAAGAGGTGGAAAGACCTTGAGCTGATGTCATGTGACAGGAGAACTTAGCAAGAGTTTCTTGAAGGCCTATGCTCCTTGGGAAGCAGCAGGGTGATGATGATGATCATGATACACAGAAATGCCGGTCCTGTTACGTTATTTTTAACCTGAGATTTGTGCAGTACTGTATTTTATATGGTATAGGAAGAGTATGGATATTAATAAATAGTCTAATATACCGTTAATAGTTAATTTATAGTGTACAACTTCTCAATATTGTCCATGGCAATAGTCGACTGAAAAACTAAGGTAAGTGGAATTTTGAATTCTTTGTCTCAGTGTTCAAAGCTCACAAATTCACAGTATTTCTTAGAGTTTTCCTTGTTCGTTGTTCCAGAGAATACCAGATTCAATCGTTGCAGCATCAGCTGATGCGAGTCAAGGTTTCAGGTGCCGAAGTTAACAATAAGCAGATACTTCATACGGCAATGGTGCTCTTTGTTTACTCCATGGTTAACTACGTCAGCTACATCGGTACTGAATCTTCATCAACAGGCAAGAGCATTATGTACTGTTTTATCAGTTAGAGAAGCTTATTTTATTTAACTCTAAAGGACATGATGGAATACCCATGTTTTACACAAGGAATATCTGTCACTTTGAGTTCTCATATAGTGTTAAAGTTTAAGGGGCTGTTTTTTCCAAGTCTTTTTAAAAATAATGATAATGTTAAATATAGTTGTAAACAAATTTGAATGAGGATTAATAAAATATAAAACTGGGACACAATGAAATAAAAACTTACTCCAAATATACCTGTCCCAAAAATCTTAACTCCTGAGGAGAGCACAGAGAAATAAGCAGTGTTTTTTTTTCACATATCCATTGTCAGTAAGAACAGTACTCAAGTGTCAGATACACAAAGACCAGAATATCCTTAGAGCAACACACTGCAAACTATGTCTGCAGTTCAAAAGAGTTGTGGTACAGAGAATCCCATGTCTACACTATCCCTGAGAATGAAGAGGCTCACAGAATGGCAAAGGAGGGTGGGAAACTAGCTCAAAAAGATACATATGAGGTCAAGGGATCATCAAGAGCAATTACACAAACAGATGGGTGACAGAGCATCCACGCCACCATAAAAATAATGTCTATCACCGGCGCAGTAGAAGAGGACCAGTATTTATCTTCAGATTTTGACCGACCACAACAGATTGAGATACCATCTGTAAACTGGTGATAGGAACTGCACATCATTGCACCTGTAGCACTGATAAAATAACTGCCTGTTATATGTTGCAGGAGTGCCCAACAAATGAGGCATACACATATGGCCATCACCAGTTTATTCTTCTTCTTCTTCTTCTTCGTTCGCCCTGAAAAGGACGGTGGTTGCGTTGTGTCTGTTTACGCCTAAGCTGTGATATCTGCACCTTTCGGTCGACACATCCGACTTCAGCACGGCATTTTTTAGGGACCGGGTTTGCCTTCCCATTGCGATCCGCACTCGCTCAGCCAGACTGCACTGCTGCAGACTGTTTCCAGGACCACCACATGGAGGTGGAGTGCGGTCTTGACCAGCTCTGGTTCGCTGGTCCTGATGCAAGCAGTCAAGCTATGGGTCGCCGACTGCATTCACTATTGCTGCATCTTGGGGTCCCTCACCAGTTTAGACCAGGACTAGATGTGTCAAGAAGTCAGCAATCTCAAGCTGACCACTGCTTTCTTTAGCTATATCCAAGCTGATGTCTGAGGGTGTTCCAAGAAGAAGATTCCAGTCAAGCTGCTGTTTCTTATTGGGTATTTTAAATATTTTCTTTGGTATCAGAAACATTTTTGCTTTCCTGTTTCTGTCTACATAATATCTTTCTTTATTGCAGTGAGCACAAATCACCCAGTATCCACAGTGCCTATCGTTTTATTGGAAGTGTTTACCAGTTCAAAGACTGCCACATCAGTTCCGTAAGTGTTAGAAGTGTACTGGTGGAAAATGAAAGTGATGATTTGTTACTTATATTTCTTTTGACACATGCGCCAAAATCAAGTTGTGTTGTTAGCAACATGAATGAAAGAGAAACCAGAACACACTGAAGTTGTGTTGTTAGGAAAATCAAAACAAACTTAAGTGTTGTGCTGTTAGGAACATGAAAGAGAACTCAGGACAAACTCAAGTTGTGCCGTTAGGAACATGAAAGAGAACTCAGGAAAAACTCAAGTAGTATTGTTAGAAACATGAAAGAGAACTCAGAACAAACTCAAGTTGTGTTGTTAGGAACATGAAAGAGAACTCAGAACAAACTCACGTTGTGCTGTTAGGAACATGAAAGAGAACTCCCAAGAAACTCAAGTTGTGTTGATAGGAACATAAAAGAGAACTCAGGACAAACTCAGTTTGTGTTGATAGGAAAGGGAGGACCAGCAGGGTCACTTGGCCCTAGTCTCAATTCGGAGGGAGAGATCTCATTAATCATTGTATTGTGGTTTCACTATTTGAAATGACCCAGGCCTTACCTGAGCTCTTGGATGACTTGGAAAAACTCTCAGGAGATACATATAGCCTCAAGCTGACCACTGCTTCCTTTGAAAATATTCAAGTAGACATTTGAGAGTCTGCTTGTGAGCTGCATATAATGAAACATGCAGAATTTAACCAACCTGTATCCGAGACTTCTCTGTTGTTATTAAAATGTAAAAGGATTGTTAGGTGTTTCCTCCTGCATTGTGTACAGTTTTACATTTTAAAACTTAACTTTTCACTAAAATAATTAGTGCTGAGAATATTTAGTTCACAATGGTTAACAGTTGCATATACTGCTTCACAGTTCTAGGTCAAAGAAGCAAAAACAAGAAGTCTTGGCTCCAGTAATACAGTGTTCTAGTGGCATTACATCGTCTGCTTCCATGCTTCAGGCTTTTGAGATGGCAGTCAAGTGTTTTGAGATTCTCAACTCATCAGAGGAAATGAAGTTTGGTATGACATTCTGTTTCATTCAGAGAAAACTCTTTAAGTAGGCATCTTGTGTTTCCTGACTTGATAGGGAATATAAAACTTTACTTAGGTATTGAGTTTTTTTTTTTGTACTGTGTCAGAAGAACTCTAAGTCATGATTGCTTGTTCTTTTTTTTTCTCCTATCTCCCACTTGAGCACTTGGCACTGACGGATTTTGTCCCTTTTTAACCTGTGTTGTGTGAACTGTGTCTGGTTCACTTTTGTTCTCTAAAAGTTGCATCCCCTTCCACCCTGTTCAGCTTTGGGACCCCTCTGACACCTATTGCTACTGCTGGTACAGCTCTTTAGGTTATTAGCACACCCAAGCCTTATATCACAAATCCAGTCAGCAGAAATCCGTGTTTCCTTTAAGAGGCTGAATTTGTTTTTAACTTTCAGTTCCAGCTAAGCATGGGATCACTTCCTGTATATGAATGTCATTTAAATGCTGTTTACTTCATTGCCTTTTTTTTTAAATAAAAAAAACTGTTTGTTATTAATTTCTTTGTTGGTTATTTGTATGTTTTTCATTAATTCATTTATTACCCTTGATCTTCCCAAGAACTTCAGCCGATCTTCTACAAAGTCACTGGCTTCCTAGCTCAGTTGTCTATGGTTTGATCCCCAGATGAGGTGGGCTTTTTTTAGGCCGCAAACAGCTCCTGGGTTGACCCAGCCCTAATTGGGTACCAGAGCAATTCTGGGACGGTTAAGGTGGCCGGCGTGATGCTGACCACATCACCCCTAGTGTGCCGATGGTCAAGAAAATATGGGCCTAACACCGTATTCCCAATATACCTTAATGGGCGTGTAACGGGATCCTTTACCTTTACCTACCCTTGATCTTCCTAAGAACTGTAGGTCTTCAGCCAATCTTCTACGAAGTCCTCCTGTCCATGCCGTCAGTTCCAGTTCTTTCCATGTCCTCCTCATCCCTTTTAGTTCTATCTTCAGTTCTCGTCTCCATGTGTTTTTGGTCTGCCTCCACCTCTCTTACCCTGGAGATTCCAGAACAGTTGACTATTTTGTGTTTACATTTGCTTATTATTTTGTTTTTGTGATTTAGTTTTAAAAATTTATAAAATGTTGTCGTTGTTGGTTAAACTTTTCCTTTTATTATTTTCTTGCAGAATATTACCACTTGTGTCAGAACTGGAGGAGGGAGACTCAGTCTATGCTGAGTTATTTCCAGACAGACATGTGTATTTACCAGGTTTGTCATAGTTTCTGGCTTCATCTTATGTCCTTGACAGTCATCATCATCAGCTGCGATCTCCATAACGAAGATCGGCTGTAATGGATTCTTCTGTCTCTAGTCTTGATGGTGCACCCTGATAGACTCTTTTTCCTGTCCGTCTCTGGATGTTATCTTCCCACTTTTAGCGCTGTCTTCCTTTGCATGGTTGCTTTCAGCTCTTCCCTCCATTATGGTCCTCAGCACGGTGTAACGTCTTTTTAAATGGGTAAAATATTTTAGCTGTCTAATTTTTATCTCCTTCATTAGTTCTCTTTTCATTCCTAGGTTTCTAGGACCTCTCTATTTGTTTTCTTCTCTTTCCATGAAATGCAACCCTTTCTTCCAAATATCCTCATCTCAATAGCCCTCATTTTTAAAATTCCAAATGTTTGTTCATTGTCGATGTTTCAAGACCATATAGTAATAAAGAATATATATATATATTTGATAATTCTCAGTTTTAATTTGTGAGTTAATTGTTTAGATGTCAGTATTTGTCTCATATTGTTGTTGCTTTGACCATTCCTATTCTCTTCTTGATTTCTGATCATATATGCCATCATCTGTTATTATATGACCAAGATATGAGAAACTCTTGACTTGTTCCAGGATTTTCCCATTAACTCTTATCTTTAACGTTGGCTTATCATCTGTTTTACTAATTATCATAGTTTTTGTTATCTCAGTGTTAATATCCAATCCATATTCATAACTTACATTGTTTACTTGCTTCACTAGTTCTTGTAAGTCCTGTTCACTTTCAGCTAACAAAACTGTATCGTCTGCGCATCTAAGGTTGTTTATTGATCTTCCACCGATGTTCAGTTCTTGCATTTCCTGTATCTGAAAATTTTTTCTGTGTAGCGTGACCGGACTGATGATGATATCATAGAACCAGAATACTCTCCAACTCTCCAAACAAAATATTAATGATAGTTTATACTAGACTGATGACGTAAAAATCAAGTAATCTCTAAAACTAACTTGTTTGTATAATAGTACACGACAGTTATAGGAAGCAACAAAATAATGACGAAACAGTAACCAGCATAGTTGCGGAAGACGTAGACATATCTAGGGTGTTAACAGTTTAGAGCAATGCCTAAGCCAATGAGACAATATATCCGGATTGATAACGAATCATAGCGACTCGCTCTAACCGACTAAGGGCCGCTAGGATAAATAGACAGAAAAAACGTGGACCCGATTCATTCTGTGGGGCATTCTGTAATTAACCTGGCTGTGTAAAAGAGAATTGGATGTTCTGATATCATTCTCGTTGGTTACGTTTACATGAGCAGACTTCAACTTGATAATTTTTGTGCACGTGATCTTTAGAACTATTGTTCTGAGATACGGTTTTGGGATATTGTTATATCCTAAGGTTTGTACCCTCTCCTTTAGTTAAAAAGGTTTCGAATAGTGTTTAGAATGGACAGTTTAAAGTGAAGGACAGTATAAGTAATTAATTCACCATTGAACTACTTTGAGAGAAGATTTCGGATAACAGAAACCTATGCTTTGAAGGATAAGCATTTGCCTACGAGGTTTAAGATAGCATAAAATGGCGGATAAACTGATTTGTAAATAAATAAAGAAAAAGTTGCATTTGAATCTTTACTAGATGTTTTTGAATTATTGAAAGACTTGCTATCTTTATGATTTTTGGATATATATATATGTCGTAAATTTATTTTGAGAGAAAAGAGTCGTAGAAATAGTGGTCCGGTTTAGAGTGAAAAATGATGATGGAAAGCTCAGTGATAGAAAATGTAGATATTAAATAGTTGCTTCACAGCGTGCTGGAGGAGAGTAAAGACAGACTTATTTACGACAAATCGCTTCTCTCAATCTTCTCTTCCGCTCTCCTGGTCAAACAATTATTTGCCAGTTTTCCAGACTCGCATCTGCGCGCACACCGATTTGGTGTTTTTCACACACACAGACGATGTAGATACAAACTATATTAAACGAATAGGGGAAATGTTGGGCTGTGGGTATGTCCAACACCGTACTAAATGAGTTTATGTGATTTTATTCACTTTAAACATCAATCACTAAAAATATCAGATATTACATAAATTATCATAAGTACACAAATGCAAATAACAAGTTTGGAAGGGGTGAAGAAGATTGGTATCGACTAAGCCCTTCCCGCTTATTAGACAAAGATAAACCCAGTCCAAAGATAGATAATATCAGGGACATAGGTACGTTAACCTAACAGTGAAGTTAATTACTCTGAAAGAGGTGTTACAAAATTAGGTATAGGTGATAGAAAAAAAACCTGTTCTTCCCAGCTGTTCTTCCCTTTACTAAGCAAATGGAAAGGAGGTGGTTTTAAACAGAGTTAACAAATTATCAACTATCCCACTTAAAGGAACAATGTAGGGTATACAGAAAAGATATATATTACCAGGTAAGCAAGTTAACAAAATGGTCACACAAAAAGAATTAATTTCCTGTCATTCATACACGCGCTAGCAAAGGCCTTCACTCATCTTGCTCTCACTTACCGATTGTGAAAAAATCTTGCACTCCATAGAATAACACAACAGCAGTTACACCTCAAACTAAATGTATGAGTGTTTGTTCAAGTTCTAGCCCCAGATTAGCGGGTAGGCGGTCAGCACATAAAAGGATCCCGTAATCGCTGGAAAATGAATCTGTAGTTGTGTCTCTTTTCTTAATAACAGTTTCTATGGGAGGGCACGGTCTCTGATACCGGGGTGAGGATGGTGTGGTCTATTTGACTATGCCGCTGATAATAAAATTCTTACGCGTGCTGGTACACTTTATCCGTGAGGTATGGTTTAAGTCCAGTGAGAAACTAGTCACATCACTGTTCAGGAAATTATGAATTATCTCTCTGTGTCAGTAAACTAACAAAGCTCGGGCCAGTGTTCTTCTTCCCGTTACGACTTAAGTTGTTTGATGGTGCGTTAAATTTGTCCTTGGGTGTGCTTTCTTTGCTATAAGTTAGATAGCGGAATTCCAAACATAGAATCGCCTCAAAGATTAAAAATTTACACAGTCTCAACAAGTTCTGCGTCAGGGGAACTCTACACACTGTTTATGCTTTGCCTTGCTTAGATTGATTTCTTTATTGCTTTCTTAATGCTGGGATCGCAGGTACGATCACTCTGTGTGAAAGAAAAAAAAGACATGTAATATACCGAAAACAAATAACCTTCTAAAGCGCGATGAATTTCCCGTTAAGCCTATAATACACTCGAGTATTTAATTATGTATTTAATAAACACTGCGCGAATTCTAGTGGTTAAAAACCCACATCTATAAAACTAGGACTTAACTGAATTTATTAATTATAAATTCCTTCGCGACTTTAAAAGTTAATTTAAGCATCTATTATCTTTTGAAATAATATAATAGATAGATCATTATATTTACCACTGGAACTATTGAGATGGTTTAATTTAATAGATTTAAATTAACACAAAATCCATTGAAATAGAATGACTGAACTAGACCACTGATCACTTTACACAATATATATTACCGCTCTGCACAGAATAGAAAACACTGCAAACACATATATAAAATCCAGGGGAAAATCTATAACCAGATTTCAATAAAGCTAGTGCTTCTGTAAAAGTCTGGCCAGCGAGTGATAACGTGTCTAGTTCTTCATGGTCTATTTAGCTAAAATGGAATGTAAGTTGAGTGGGACATGATAAACTTGACAGCTTATTTGATCTCACGAACTTTTGGGGATCTGACCGCCAAATCAAGAGAAGAAACCGCCCCCTGGTCTTCGTATCCGCTCGCTGCTGCCCGTTTCGCTTTCCCCCGTTCGCTCGGTTGCGATTGACACCGAGACGCGAAAATAGCGGCAAGCAACTGCGTCTCGTATCAGGGACCACTACTGTCTTTGATAGCGCCGATAGTCTCCCCTAAAATCCCTCAGTTCGTCTCTTTGATCTCGTGCCGCCTACTAAATGAGTCCCGGTGGAATGAGTTCTGGCAAACGAAAAGTTACAACAAATGTTCAGGGGTTCTAATGTTATGAAAAGCTAAAAGTCCCTTTAAATCATCCATCATATCAGGGAGAATTCACTTGTCAAACTAGACGTACGTCACAATATATATATATAAAAGAAAGGAAGTCCTGCTATTATATTATCACATGCGTATAATCCAACTCAATTGAAAAGAACCTGAATAAGTGGATACTCAAGCTAAATTGTCACCTCTAGTAATTATAATCAGTAGCTCATGCTACCTTGAGTGAACTCAGTTGAAGACACTCTTTTCCTTACTTGTCTCTAAAAAGATTGGAGAATAGCTCCATAATTATTGAGAACATTTTACATCGGCACAACACAAATTCCTTAATTGGTGTGTCGATGACACGCATATTCACTACATAAACATATACACTTAAAAGCCAGAAGAATACCAATCTCTTTGGTACTGGTTTCCTTTTGTTCTCATTTTAAATATCTTCAGCGGCCACAGTAGATATTAAATGGGCATGGGGTATCAAAGGATTCACAACAGTCCTTAAAATATGCACTTAAATAGGATATGTATTACCCTGCAGTGTAGAAGAGATAAAATGGCTGAAACACATGATTGATAAGGGCTGCTTCATATGATCAGATTGCCTGCTGTTAACGCTGTGTATAGAGTTTATATCATGGTTCATGAACTAAAAGTGTTTAGAGAATGAAGAGAAAGTATATGTACATAATTTAGGTACTTTTAAAAAATGCAGCTTTTGAGCAGAGTTTATCCACCATTTCTCCCATTATCAACATATTTTATATCTTCTTCATTTGACACTATATTATTCATGAAAAAATTTGGCCCTTTGTGGAGTTTTTGAGCTATTTAGTTACTGTCATCTTTAAAAAGATCTTTCAGAGGTCAAAAAAAAAATTTGAAATAAACTAAAAGCATGTTCATGGTTTGAGTCTGTGTTGCTGACTAGAACCTCAATATTTGGTTCCTGGAATGTTCAGACATTGAACAAACAAGGGAAAATGGTACAGGTGGCAGCAGATCAAAGAACTCGTGGAAATGAGAACTGGAAGCAGACATGAAGGGGATGAAGAAGACATGAAAGACCTTGAGCTGATGGCATGGGACTGGAAGACTTGGCATAAGTTTCTTGAAGGCATAGGCTCCTTTGGGAGGTGAAAGGTGAAAGATGATATACCTGGTTTAAACAGATCTGCTTGGAATATTTGGTTTTGGGAAAGTAATATGCACAGTTGTTTATATATATGTATATATATATATATATATATATATATATATATATATATATATATATATATATATATATATATATATATATATATATATATATATATATATATATATATTTTATTTTTCCACAGATTACAAATGTCAAATAGAAGTTACATTAATCATTGTCATAATGATGTATAATATTATATTAAGCATGATATCTATATGGCAAATCTGATCTATAAGCATTTGAAATAAAACCCCTGTTGAACTTTTGCTTACACACCAGGACCAAAGAAGCAATTAAATGACAAACATTTAAGAAATGTAACTATTTTTTCCAGGGCAATTACCAAGATGCACTTACACATTTGCAAAGTTTAGCTGTGCCGAGTAATAACAAAATGAAGGTAAGCTTTCATTAGTTGCAAACCTCACTGCAGAATCTGATCTCATGATGGATTTGTCACTATTGCTTTAACCCCTGTTGTTGTTTTCTTTGCTCTCAAATTCTGTGTTTTTCTTATTGCAGTATTAAATTTGTGTTACAGAAGGGTAGTACTGCAACCTCCATTATAATCCACTCATTTGCATCTATAAAACTGATATAAATACCAGTTACGTCTTTTGTGTACCTTTTGCCTTAGAGCAGGGGTCAGCATAAGGTAGATCTCTCTCTACTTGTAGAACACATTGGATGATTTGGTAGATCTCTAAGTAACAGATGGGACCAATAAAACAATTTTTAAATCTAAGGTCATTTAAGACAAGCCCTTTCCTTTGGCATTTTAAAGAGCGTTATGCCCAGGATTAAAGGTATTTTTTTCTGGATTTCCAATAAAAAAACTCATGAGCTGCCTTACAGAGATTCACTTTAATTGTGAACTGATTGCAACATTTTCTGGGAAGTTAACATTTGGTAAAATCTTTTAGTTTTAGTTTTCCACCAATTTGTTGATGGAATTACAGGAAGTAGATCATCCGGCAGAGATAAAAGTTATCTATAGGCTGAACTTATTTCAAATACTCTAAAACCTGAAAACAGACACGATTTTATCAAGGTGGATCATTAGAGAGCTCATTATGTTTGAAGTAGATCTCCACACCTCCTGGGTTGCCTGCCAATGCCTTCAAGGGTTTTTTTTTTTTGTATAGTAACTTTCCAGTGCAACGTGTACATTATATATTACTTTAAGCACAAAATAATTTGTTGGCCGAATACCATCTCCAAACAGGAACTGCTTACACGGTGCAGTCAAAATGGCATGCACACCATCATTGCAGGCAGACACTGGAATTGGGTTGGCCGTGTCCTCAGAAGGGACTCTGACACCATCACCAGAACTGCTATGCCATGGACTCCAGAAGGACGGTGAAAGAGGCAGACCAAAGATAACCTGGTGGAGAACAGTCGAGGCTGAGATGCAAAGCATGAACCAGAGTTGAGGCACGGCCACTGAAGGATGGCCACTGACTGAGCAAAATGGGGACAGTTTGTTGCTGCCCTACAAGATGCCACTAGGCGTGATGGTCTGATTTGTCAGTCGGGGGCTAAGGATCCAAGAAGAAGAAGAAGCACAAAAGATACTTAATATATAACTTTAATGTGTTCTCGTCATGACAACAGGTGAGGATTTCACTACAGATGGCAAGTAGCTACTTTGGACTAAAACAGTATGCAGTAAGTATGTATTTACATTGGTTTGATCTCTTAAGAACTTTGTACGCCTCAGTTTTATCATTAACTCTTTCAGTCCCACCCAGTTTTAAGGTTTTAACCCTTGCACCCAATTGGATGCCAGTTTTTTTACACACGTACGCTGGAGATAAACACTGTTCTCTCGCGGCAAAGGTGCGGTGTTTGATTCACGGTAGTGACACGCTTCAGTCTACCCAGCTGTAAATGGGTACTTGACTTTGCACTTGAGTTAGGAAGTAAAAAGCAACAAGGAAGGGAACTGGTCACCCCCACCTCTCGATGCTGGACCTAGTATAGTGAAGTCTATAACATTCACTCCCCTATGGCAGTATCTGTTATGGGACCACCTTTTATGCTGGAGATGGATAGGACACACACTGAGGACACCTGTTGATAACATTACAAGACAGTTCTTTGAGACTAAGGAACACATGGAGAAGAGAATTGGATACAGGCATGAAGAAGACATGGACAGATCTTTAGCTGATGGCACAGGACAGGAAGACTTGGCATATGTCATTTTATATAAATTCATTGTAAATTGCGTGAAGAACATTTTGAAATGTAAGTCTAATATGCAACAAATACGTTAATTTTGTGTCATGTAAATGTTCTACCCAGATGTAAATGGGTACCTGGACTCTGCTTATGAGTTGGGGAAGGCAGTAGCAGTGAGGGAGGGAACTGGACCTAGTTTAGTGAAGTCTCTAACACTTCACTCCCCTATGGCTGTATCTGCTGTGAGGCCACCTTTAAAGTGGCGTCATGAGAAATCTGACTAACAAAATGGCCGTACAAGATAGCTGTTGGGAGAATAATGAACTATATCTAGGCGTGCCATGAAGCTCTTGGAGTGGAAAGAGTTAAGTCAAGAATTGTAGTGCTAATAATAATGATCATGATAGTGAAAATATTTGACTTAAGACAGTCTTCAGTTTTTTTCAGGTAGTGTGTAACTTGTTTAATTCTGGGGAACATGGCAGTCCATATTCCCTTAATTGTGTTACTGCGTGATTTGCATTTTATTGATGGCTTCATTTGTGAGTGTGCAGAGACTACACACATCTCTTGCTATTTGTGTTTGCCATTTCCAGCTGGAAACATGTTTTCATCACCTTTCAGCTCCCAAGGAGCATAAGCCTTCAACAAACATGTGCCAGGTCTTCCTGTCTTGTGCCATCAGCTCAAGGTCTTTGCATATCTTCTTCATTCCCTTCATGTCTGTCGCCAGTTTTCTTCTCCATGTGTTCCTTGGTCCCCCCTTACCTCTCTTACCCTGGAAGTATCTGCTATAGGACTGCCTACCTACCTTACAACCACAAGGTCTTCATCAATGTTGGCTTGGATTAAAGTGTGGTTTTTACAGAACATTTTTCTATTTTTTTCATTTTTCTTCTTAGTTTATGCATGAAGATTAGTTAACATTTATTTTCTGGACTGTTTTTCATGTGTTGTGTCCCCGATGAAGGCCTCCAGAATGATGCATCTTCTGGTCACAGTGTAGCTCCCTGTAGGAATATTTTGTTAAGATACATCATGGCTACTACATAGCTTATTTAGTTGAAGCATTTAAGACTTTGAATTGATCCATGCACCTTTGTTTTCTAATATACAGAAAGCCTGCGAGCAGGTACTAGATCTCGTTGACACAATATCATCCAGCGGATCCATGTCTTCATCTCTGAGTACAGAGGACACTGCTGAGGAGAAGGCTGACTCAAAGTCTGGCCGCAGTCTTGTGATGCTGCAGTGTTTAGATGGAGAGGTTCTGCCATTTTGTCTGCTTTTCCTGATAGCTGGTCTTAAAGTAAGCTGAAATGAGCATACTTTTCCTTATTGATTTTTTTTTAAAAAGGGGATGGCGGAATAGGCTTCAAAAACTTAATTATTTTTTAAAAATCATTTTTGTTTCATTGTTTATTGAAGGCAGCAAATGGAAAGTTCGTTTGAATTGTCTTGATCTGAAAAGGCAGAATCAAAACAAAAATTAAAGTATTTGTATTTATTTAGAATTTTTAATATTGCATGTTTTTTACCAGACTGTTTTCTTTTGTCAACTTTTCTTGTTCTCAACATCCACGAACTACCCTCTTTCTATTTCGTACAAGCACTGGTGTCTTAAACATATGAGTGACCTTAACCAATCACTTTATATAAAAACGCCATCATCATCTCCCGTTTCGCTCCCCATGGATCATGGAACCATCACTGCAGATGGCGCCCCTTGAGGAAGCCTACACTACAGAACAAACTTTTGCAGCCGTGGTTTCTGTAGCAGTTTATTTTAAATGGTGAGGTTGCCAGCTTTATTTATGCATAACTTCATATTAGTCGCATTTTACGACTAGTTCTGTTCTTTCATTGTCTCCTCAGAGACTCCTCGGGAATGATTTGGGTAAAACACGCCAGCATACGTCTAATTCTGTCGAGTATGTGCAGAATTTGGAATCACTAGAAAAGTATGGTCTACCAAAAAGCAACATTCCATGCCGTGCTAAGAAAAAGACATGTCAGTATTAACCCAGATGCTGGCTAGCACAAAATTACAAAGTTCTAACTTACTTGACATTTATTGTTTGGTCGGTATTTGAATGTTGAAATTGTGTACTAAGCATCATAAGGGTTAATACTGAAATTAGAAAACATTACTGTGGGCAAGTTTGTGCAGTGTCTTTTTTTTACACAGGAAATAGAATTTAACTGTGGGACTTGAATGTCTGAGGTGGTACATATGAAAAGTCAGCTAAGATAGAGATTCTAACATTTTATTTTCCCTTCATCCTTACTGAATCAGTAACAAGGAAAGTCCTCACAGAGGGATGAAAATCGGGTGGCAGAAGTGAGCACTCGCTTCTTGAGGCAAAGTTGCCGGGTTCAAAGCCTGGTTGTTTCACATTCTGGTCTACCCTGCTATAAATTCCTACCTAACTCTGCTCTTGAGTTAGGGAAGGCAAGGCAGCGAGGAAAGGAACCAGTCATGCCATCTTATAAAGCTGTGGCCTGGTAAGGTGAAGTCTTAATGCTTCACTCCCCTATGGCAGTATCTGCTATGGGACAACCTTTTTTAACCTCACGGGCTATGGGACTACCTTTATTAACCTCACATGGTCTATGGACAACCTTTTTTAACATATGGGCAATGGGACTACCTTTTTTAACCTCGCGGGCTTTGGGACTACCTTTATTAACCTCACAGGGTCTATGGACAACCTTTTTTAACATATGGGCAATGGGACTACCTTTTTAACCTCACGGGCTATGGGACTACCTTCATTAACCTCACAGGGTCTATGGACAACCTTTTTTAACATATGGGCAATGGGACTACCTTTTTTAACCTCGCGGGCTTTGGGACTACCTTTATTAACCTCACAGGGTCTATGGACAACCTTTTTTAACATATGGGCAATGGGACTACCTTTTTTAACCTCGCGGGCTTTGGGACTACCTTTATTAACCTCACAGGGTCTATGGACAACCTTTTTTAACATATGGGCAATGGGACTACCTTTTTAACCTCACGGGCTATGGGACTACCTTCATTAACCTCACAGGGTCTATGGACAACCTTTTTTAACATATGGGCAATGGGACTACCTTTTTTAACCTCACGGGCTATGGGTCTACCTTTATTAACCTCACAGGGTCTATGGACAACCTTTTTTAACCTCACTGGCTATGTTACTACCTTTTTTAATCTCACAGAGTCTATGGACAACCTTTATTAACCTCATATGGGCTATGGGACTACCTTTTTTCACCTCACAGGGGCTAAGGGACTTTTTTAACCTCACAGTGGTTATGGACAACATTTTTTAACCTCATGGGCTATGGGACTACCTTTTTTAACCTCAGGGGCTAAGGGACTATCTTTTTTAACCTCACTGGGGCAATGGGACTTTCTTTTTTAACATCACAGTGGCTATGGGACTACCATTTTTAACTTCTCAGGGGCTATGGAGCTACCTTTACCTTTTTTTAAATGTGTTTTAAAGCTCATAGAGGCTATGGTGTAGTAGGGAATGGTGTTTAAGGGTGGAGTAGATAAGGAAGGAACAGTAAGATAAGAACGTTCACGAAATACTTAAGTAAGGGGCAATGGTTGCAAGCTTAAGTTATAAATAGAATGGCATGATAGTGTCTGCGTGCTTAAGGGAGCTCAATACAAATGGAATGACTGAGGATGAAACGGAGAAAAGGATTGGACAATAGACATCAGATTAGCCAATCAGGAAGCGCAAATTCCGAAAGGTCAAAAGGAGATAAAGAATTGAATTATGTTTGCTGGCAGTCCGAGAGAGAATGCAAAGCTAGAAGGACCACGGGGCTGGCAGGGCTTTCCACATAGGCCCTAAGATGAACGACGATACCCCGATTGTGACATGAGAAACAAATTAGACAGTGAACCCGAATATGACCTGATCAAGATAGATGAAATACAGAATCCATGAAGTATTGTGATTTTAGATGATGTCAGAAGACTCAGAATGTAGAACATGAGAACCGTGAACCCAAAATGGTTGGGAAACTAGTTTAATCGTATCCACCTGATGTGACCTACACATGATGCACATGTCAGGTGGGCAGTACATGGAGCAGCAGTAGTCTGCTAGGAACATTGTTAGTGAGTATAAGCCCTCTGCATAGACAGTAGTGGTGATAGAGGCTAATTGAGATTAATAGCAAGTGAATATTTAAACGGAGATGACATTTTGTAGATATAGAACATAGGTTTTTCATGGGCAGTAGGAGACTCAGCAAGTTAGAGATACTTAGCGGTCAACAGGAAATAGGAAAACATGTTGTTGCACGGGCAGTTGGAGAATAGTTGTTAGAGAAAAGGTTGAGACTCAAGAGAAGTTAGAGACTGTAGAGAGGTTAGGAACTTCAGTGTTCATGAAGAAAATTGGCGCTAACGGGGTTTCGTAAATGCAGAAAGTTATAGCTGCAGGCCTGTTTGATAGATCGAGCAGAAATTCAGAGAATCCTATCAACAGTGAGTAGAAGTTGAATTCGAGAACTTTTCTAGATTAATACAGAACCATGATCAGTAGAGAGTACAGTGTTATTGTTCCAGAGTTTTACTTTGTACACTAAAGTCAGTTGAGCGTGTACGAGTTGCAAGCATTCGTCCTGGAGTTTGTTGATGTCATTTATTCATGAAGAGACTTGTAAGATTTGTCAGTTAAAGCAGGCTGCTACATCTATCACCCACTGTAGTGATCAGCTGGCAAGTGACCCAAATAAGCATTTTATCGTTGTCATAAAATCTGAGTTTTGTTCTGGTGCCTACCAGCTTTCGTGTTGATGTCGTTTTACATGAAAAAGAAGAATAATTGCCTGTCTTGATATAATGAGTCAAAGCAATTATCACCATCATTTACCAGTAGCTTCTGCCCGAGAACCTGGAGTTGGGCTAGTACACCACACGATCACGTGCTTGCTACCCTGCCCTTTGAAGCCGACATCTTGAGCGGTAGCTTGTTACACAAAGTGGCCTAAATTGAATAAATTTGAAGTAAAGATCCATCCAGTGTTTGTCAGTGCCATCTTATGAACCATCAAGAGCATCAACAGCCTGGCACCCCCTCCCTGCTACAATGGGACTACCTTTTTTAACCTCACAGAGGCTGTGGGACTGTCCTTTTTTTAACCTCACAGGGGCCATGGGACTACCTTTACCTTTTTATTATGTTTTTTAAAGCTCATAGAGGGATTACCTTGACCTTTTTTACCACACAGTAGGAGACATGACATAGTCTAGTAAGAGGTAGAGATTAATTAGTAATACATGTGTTGTGACGTGAAGAACTATCACGTACATAAAATACAGCCCATGTAGTTCCTAGAGGTCTCTGGGTAGACCAAGAAAGAACTGGTCCACTGCTTCAGGCATGTCTTTAGAGGCAACTAAGATAAGGTGGATGGGGCTGGCAACCTCACCATGTAAAACAAATTGCTACAAGAACAACTGAATTCTTTGCTGCAGGCTTCCTGCAAGGGGACCACCTGCAGTTGTGGTTCCACGCTCCTTATCAAGTGAAAAAGGAAATGAAGAAGAAAATAAATAAAACATTAACTTAAGAGTGACCTAATAAGATAACCATTGAAAACTTGTCTTCACTAGGAAAAGCTGACCTCCCCACAAAGGACAGACTCAACGCTAGCCCATCTCATCATATTGCTGCAGCATGATTGGCCCAAGCATGAGCGTGTCTTCAACGAAGTGATTTCTGTCATACAGAAACAAGGCAGCTTTACGTATAACACTTTCTTCTCATATGTTCATCGTATCCTTTTTATGTGATGAAATTATGTGGAGACTACAAGCTGTGGTATATTTTGTGTATTCAGAAAATTCATCCGTTTTGACTCAGTGACTGCAGGATGAAAGGCATTCATTGCTACACATATACATGCGTACACACACAACCCCTGCGCCACACGCACACAAAAAAACCCATATGGTGTTAGTTTTTGCATTGAACAATTAATGTACTATAGAATTGTCTCTTTCCACATTTACTAATCATGTATGAAGAAACACACTCCACGTAGTTCCCCCTAAGATCTAGACAACAATGTCAGCTGCTGCAGGGGGGGGGGGGCAACAGCAACTCTCAACAATGCATACGTTTCCTTACATCGGTCAAACATGGGGTTGTATCACATGACCTGTCAGTTCTGACATACAGACATTGACCCCTTGACGAGGTCATTTAGTTTCACTACTGTACTTTTATAATGTGGACAGACATTTTTGATGAGGTTGCCAGCTCCCATGCATCTCATCTTAGTTGCCTCTTACGACATATCATCATCATCATTTCCCTGTTTGCTCCCTGTGGAGTATGGAACTGCTACAGCAGCTGGTCCCATTGCGGAAAACCTGCATCAAAGCATTTTGCAGCAGTTGATTCTGTAGCAGTTTGAGTAGGTTGCCAGCCCTTTGCACAATCTCATATTACCTGCCGCTTATATGCATTGGAGGCATATCTGGAGTCATCCTTATATGACCACCATCTCAGCACAGTGCTATATTATACAGATGTGAAAGAGAACCTCTGTCTGTGAGGTAAATTACACCCTCAATGACTTGAAATCATCCACACACTTCCAGGGATTCCCCCTGTGGTGGAACATGTTGAGAACCCAGCAATGCACATTAAGCTTGGATTAGTCACTCTGGCTTTTACCTGCATGCAGGAAGATCTTACTATGGACCTATAATAGGTAGGGGGAGCTGAGAAGTGGCTCTGTGTAGGACATGACAATTTCTTGGGAAAGCCCATAACCAGAGCACAGTATATTAGCTCTGAATATTTGGAGAGCCCCCTTGGATGGCAGGGAATGCACAGTATGCCACACGCATCTTACTCCCGATGTGATGATAATTTACATGCAAGCCAGGCTGGAGAATTTGGAGCTCATGACTTCAACTCAAAACGTTTTGGAAAAAACAGAAAAAGCCTAGATCTACAGTGTAGATAATACCAAGGAGTCTTGAACTTGGTATTGGCTGCAAAAGAGCACGAAGTTCAGCAGCCGTAGTTAAACAAAACAACAACCAGCCTCTTACAACGTGCTTGAGGGAGTTGTGGTCCTATTTTGTCATAGTCCTCTGGGAGACACCTAGGAAAGTACAAGGGGTATATAACTCATACACAGTTACTAATCTTGGTTACAATACATGCCGTCAGTTAGCAGGGAAAAATCCAAGTATCAAAACATGCATTGTCAGTCCGTTCTCACAAATACGTACATAATGATGACTGTTACTTGCTACAGGACCCAAAAACGATAGATGCCCCCGGGATTCACCGAAAGGGGGGGGGGGGGGGGGGGGGGGGGAGGATGATGAATCCACATGCGCCTCAATGGAATCGACCAGACCCGTTACACGGACTTCGAGCTCTGAACAACGGCTGGAATTTCCATGTGCCTGTGGTAGGGAATTCTCTACTCAGAGAGGAATGAAAATCCACAGAACGAAAAAGGGGTGTGGGAGGTCATCAGTGGGAGATCAACAGCGCTCTGTCTCGACGGATAAGACGTTAGAAGAACGCAGCCAGGAGTCAATCCACAGTGCTGAGTACATTCAAGTTGATCTGCCAGATGATGATTCTCACACACTTCTTGGACGGGAAGAGAGATGCAATAAAGTTTCCACCTGCCAGTGCAAAAAGGCTTTTGGAACAGCTGGACGAAGCCTTGGCAAAAGAGTTGGATAACAACCTGAAGCAGCTAACTTTGGAGAAGCTGGAAATCTTTGGCGACATAGTATATCTGCACTGTCGCAAAGTGTTCGGAGTGAGGGAGGCAAGGGAAAGTAACCCACCACGGAAAAGTAGAAGACAAATTAAAATAGATGAAATCAGGAAACAAGAAGCATGCCCGAAAACTGTTCAAGAACACAGTTGCCACAGAGAAGGAAGGGTTACGGCAAGTTTGGGAGCACCTGAAAGGCCAACATAATGCCCTTTGTAGAGCGGAAAGGTTGTGCAGGAAGAGAAGGAAGACTCGAAGGGATAGGGAAAGATTCTTTAGGGAGCCCTTCAAGTTTGTCAAAGAACTGTTTGAGCAGCCACGGTCGGGTACGCTAAACATCAGGAAAGAAGACCTGGAAGAACACCTTAGAATGACATATTCAGATGGTCGCAAAGATGAGCCGCTCAGCAACATGGCAGGCCTTAAATGGCCGGGTAAGCCAGGAGCTGAATTTAACACCAAGCCCCCAACGCTGCAAGAGGTAGAAAGCATTGTCCAGAAAGCTCGTTGCAAGTCAGCTCCAGGTCCTAATGGTGTTCCATATGTGGTGTATAAAAGATGCCCTGAGGTTCTCAAACGACTGCTCCGTTTACTGAAGAATGCGTGGAAAACCCAACTCGTAAGCAAGGAATGGAGAAAGGCAAACGGAGTCTACATCCCGAAGGAACATAATTCCACAGACATCAGTCAGTTCAGGCCAATCTCACTACTCAATGTGGAAGGGAAGATATTCTTCTCAGTAATGGCGAAAAGACTCACTACATACCTCCTGGCAAATGGGTACATTGACACTACCATTCAGAAAGGAGGTATCCCAGGTACACCAGGATGTCTAGAACATGCCGCAATGATCTGGGAAGCAATCCAAAAGGCAAAGTCTGACAGAACAAACCTCCATGTAATCTGGTTGGATCTAGCAAATGCTTATGGATCCGTTCCACACCAGATGTTGTGGCAGGCCCTAGAAATGTATCATGTTCCACAAGAGATTGCAGCAATGCTGAAGCTGTATTTCGCAAGGTTTTCTGTTAGATTTTCAACCAGAGAGTACATAACGAAGTGGATTGGCCTTGAAGTTGGAATTGCGATGGGATGTACCATCTCTCCGATACTATTCGTCATGGCTATGCAGGTAATCCTCAATGCGGCTGAAGGAATGGCTATAGGCCCAAAGCTCGGTGGAATGTGTCACATGCCACCGCTCAAAGCATTCATGGATGACACAACAATTCTGACATCAGATGAACATCAGGCCCGGAGGATGTTAGCACGCCTGGATGAACTAGTCAGCTGGTGCAGAATGAGCTTCAAACCCAAGAAGTCGAGAAGCCTATCAGTCAGGAAAGTGAAGATAGCAGAGGTCATATTCACGGTTTCCAATCAAAGAATCCCTACTGTCATTGAGGAACCTGTTAAAAGTCTTGGCAGAGTGTACGATGCCTCATTAAAAGACTCGAAGGCAGTGCAACAGACAATAGAAATGGCAGACAAAGGACTACAGATCATAGACCAAAGCAGACTCCTGGGAAAGTTCAAACTGTGGTGCCTCCAGTTCATGTTGATACCGAAGTTGCTGTGGCCACTGCTTATATATGAAATAAGCACAAGTACAGTGGAAGCTATAGAGCAGAAGGTCAACAAGTTCATGAGAAAATGGCTAGGCATACCACCAGGTCTGTCAGATGTAGCACTGTACTGCAAAAAGTAAAAACTTCTGCTTCCCTTCAAGTCAGTTGTTGAAGAGTACAAAGTTGGAAAAGCAAGGCTTGCAATGATGCTACGCGAGTCAGCTGATGACGTGGTTAAGTCCATTCAGCCCACACTGAAAATGGGAAGGAAGTGGAGAGTGGAAGAAGCTGTTGATGCTGCTGAAGAGTCACTCAAACTGAGAGAGGTAATCGGATACACACAAATGAATAGACGGGGATTTGGGCATGGTGATACCCGCTGGTGGTCCAAGGCATCAAGCAGGGAGCGCAGAGACATGGTAGTTCAGGAGATACGAGGAGCTGAGAATGATAAGAGGTTGCACAAAGCAGTGCAGCAGGTCCAACAAGGCCAATGGACTACATGGGAAGGAGCCATGCAGAGGTCCTTGACATGGAATGATATATGGCATATGGCACCTCTTAGGCTCAGCTTCGTGGTTAGATCAATGTATGACCTGCTGCCGTCGGCCACCAACCTTGTGAAATGGGGAAAGTCGGATGATGAGCAGTGCCCCCTGTGCCAGTAGAGGCAGACACTTGAACACGTGCTCTCATCGTGTAAGGTGGCATTAGGGCAAGGGCGATACACTTGGCGCCATAACAAAGTGCTAAATGAGCTTGCTGCGACAATAGATCAGGCAAGAATGAAAGCGAATAGCAAAGTCCGGCCAGACACCGCAAACACATACTTTCTGAGGGCAGGAAAGTCAGCACACCCCAAACCGAGTAAACCTGGTAGCAGTTTACCATCTCTTCTTGATTGTGCAAACGACTGGGAGATGGCGGTAGACCTACCTGGGCGGGGGGCATATCCAGAGAGTGTCAGAAAATCATGGAGATGGCCAGATATAGTGCTTCATTCTTCAGCAACGCTTCAGGTCATACTGATTGAACTGACCGTGCCATTTGAATCCAGATTAGACGAGCAACATTCATTCGAAGCGGCCAAGTATAGTGATCTGGCCGCGGATCTGAGACACGATGGATTCAGTGCAAGGGTCATGGCGGTTGAAGTGGGCGCAAGAGGGCTTGTGGCTGCATCAGTGTATGATTTATTGAAACTGTTGGGGCTGAAGGGACAGTCTAGAACAAGGGCACTGAAGAGGCTTAGTGAAACTGCCGAAAAGGCATCAGGCTGGCTGTGGAACAACCGCAATGGGCAATGGAAATCGTGACAATAAACGCTGCGGTACAGAAAACACCAAAATTTTTCTAAGTCCACAACGCTGAGGTTTTTTGGTGTACTAGTGAAAGGGCTGCGACTCTGGGGCAACAGGCGATGTATACTATAGGAAGTGTCAGGTACAGAATTTCAGTGGCTTGCGGCGCGCAGGGGCTAAGGCTCGTCGGCTGCACGCTAGTGTCTCAGTGTGTGTCCTTAGTTGTGAAGGGCGACGGAACGAACGGAATAATTTGTCTTCTCTTTGTTACTTTCACAATTGCCTCCACGGCTGGCGTTGTGGATTTAAAAGTTGCTACCATAAGTGAAATGGGTTCATTTTTGATACAAGACAACAGGAAGCTGAGACGCTTGGGCCCGCCCCCCTTAGAGTGTAAAGGAGTAATCGGGCCGAAACACTTGTCGGATGGGGGGACTCCTTCTGATGATCAGATTGCTTCCTGTTGTATCGCTCTGTAAAGAGTTTCCTATCATACCAGTTTTGTTCTGGTATTCTCTGCTAACTTCTGGGTTTGCCGGTTTCTGACCACCGTATTATTTGGGCTCTTAATTTTATCAATACTGCTCTAGGGTAGAGCTTCTGGTGCCATGATGGTAAACACGAATAGTGGGCCAACGTTCTGAACTTTCAACAAGATCAATGAATAAGTCCTTGGCTTTCAGAGTCCGAACGAATACAATTTAATAGCGACATAACATCCAATTATACAGTTCATCAGCATTCAAATAATACATCATAAATCGTAACTTGGGTTTGATTCCTTAAGTCGTCGTACAGTTAAGTTATTTACTCGTGATTCCTAGATTCGGCAATCCGGTACTGAACAACTCGACTTACGCGGCTAATGTGACTTTCTTGGATACTTTCAATAAATGTTGCTCCCATATATATATTATCCACTTTGAAACATATTCCATCTCATCACTGAGGCATAAAATTGTATCCACAAATTATAGGCTGACCCGAATGCCTTAACATCAAGAAAATCCTTTATATAAATATCCTTCTCATGGGAGACTTCAAATTTGCGTCCGTCTAGGACCAAGGCTAACAAAATAAGGGTACAATTACAATGTCGTCACGTGCTACCTTATCAACGCGACACGTCATACTAAAACTAAGCAAATTATACTCCTCGCTTTCAACACCGTGAAGCGCAAAATTATAATATATCTCAATTGTATTTCAAAAACCAAAATGTGCAATTTTTACCCAAGTTCACTACCTAGTTGCTAAAAATCATATATCCTCTCGTAACAATGACAAGTAGGTCATGGGTAAATGTGAACTGATCATTTTATCTCGCATACTTTGAATATGATGAGTGACCACACGAGAGCATTAAGAATTTAGCTTTTTCATCTGTTAAGTTGATATCAATGTTTAGAATCAAGGGAAATGCTGATTCCTTGACATTTTGAGCAGAAGTGGACATCCTTGAAGAGTTTGCATTCTTGGACACACCAGAGGGAGGAAAAGTTAACTTAGACATAATGCCAATCAGCACCAAGGCACTGGCTCAGTGAGTACTGCCACTTGTATACCTGTTGACAGTTTATTTATTTTTTCTGGTTTCATTAACTTGTTGGATTTAAAGAATTCTTTTGTACAGGTCTGAATCCTTTAATCCAAAATTGTCCAGGACAGCTGCGCTTCGGAAACTAAATTTTTCCAGATGTCGCCCAAAATGTGTCCAAAACTAGCCAAAAGAAACTTTTGATCTTCAGAATATTTAGTTTTCTGGGTGTTCGGATAGAAGGATACGGGCCTGTATAAAAAAAGTTAAAGGTAGTCCTGCTGTTGATACTACCATAGAGGAGTGAAGTGGGGGTGACCAATTCCCTTCCTTGCTTACAAGCAGAGTCAGGTACCAATTTTTACTTCTAGGTGAACTGGAGCATGGCACAACCTGGTTTTGAACCTAGTTCCCTTGCCATGAGAAGCAGGCGCTCTAATTACTTTTATCTATATTTTGTCCCAGCTTTTTCATGCCAACCCTGTGTAGTTCCCATGGGTCTCTGAGGAGATGGGAAAGAAAAGGACCACTTCTTCCTCGCGCATGTCCTAAAAGGTGACACATACGAGGTTGGCATCTTGATCATGTAAAACAAATGCTATAGAAACCAATGTTGCAGGAGCATGTACAGGTATACCTCAGAGATATTGCGGATTCAGTTCCAGACCACCGCAATAAAGCGAATATTGCAATAAAGTGGGTCATGCCCATTTTTTTGGCTTCCCAGTGCATATAGAAGCCTAAAATCATGTTTACGATATGTCTATTAAGTGCGCAATAGCGGTAGGTCTTAAAACAACTGTATTGTAAAATTAAAAATACTTTATTGCTAAAAAATGCTAATTTTCATCATCTGAGCCTTCAACGAATCCTAATCTTTTTGCTGGTGGAGAGCTAAAATCTATCGGAAGAAGAAGGCACGTTCTAAAAAATAAACATGAATAACTTGAAAAAAAGCGCAATATCTGTGAAGCGCAATAAAGCGAGGTATACCTGTAGTGTGTTGAAGGTTTCCTACAGGGGAGCCAACTGCAGTTGTAGCTCCATGCTCCTTAAAGAATGAAAAAAAGGTGATGAATGAATGAATTTATCATGCCACGTTCGTTGTTTTCCTCGTTCACTTTTGTTTTCATTTAACTACAGAGTGATTGAGAAGTCACTCCCTGTTAGTACATTTGTATATTCTCGCTTGTTTCTGTACAAGTACATGAATTAAATGTCAAAACAAGGGACATTAACTTCCATTTGATTAAAAAGTAAGGCTGTGATCGTTAGTGATTAATTAATCGATTTATCGGTTTAATTTTTTTTTTTTTTTTTTTTTGGTGACTAATTTGATGAAACAAATTAATCGATTATTCCATTTTTAACTATGTTTAAATTCTTTGCTTAAATGCGAGAGCTTTTGCTATGTAGAGGTTTGTGATATGGAATTCGCCAAGTATTGCCAATAATAATAAGTTGTTTGGTTGTATCGTTTTAGAATTTTATTATATTTTTCAGACGATGTTGCTATATAACAAATAACATAAATATAGTCCTTGAACCACAGCACTAATAATGCTGTGAAGACCCAATGCCTAGTATCCGGCCTTTGGCTAGGATCATGTGTCTAGACACAGGGACTGGTACAGTGACATTCATGTGTCATTAGGTCCTTTGTGTGAGAACACAGAAGATCACTAGGTGACACATTTTGTCATTGGGTCTTCTTGTGTTGGGACATGTGGTCTTGACCAGAGCCGGGTTTGGGGCGGGGACAATGCGACCTCATGCGAGGAAAAAAATATGCGACCTCATGCGAGGGGGGAAAAAAAAAAGTAATTAAAAAAAAAATAGTTATGATTTTTAAATAATTTATCAAATTGTTCGAAATCAATCCCAGCCCTAATACGAGGGGCGTTCAGAAAGTAATGCACCACATCGTTTTTCTCAGCTAATAATGAAGATAGAAGCATGAAATTTTGCACACTTCACATATCGTGTGCGCCAATTGTGTGCACCAAATTGCACCGCAACCGGCCAAATAATACGGCTGCCCTAAACCGTTGAAATGGAGCGTGTTAGCAACTTGTGTTATAAACAGCGAATTGTGATAGAATTTCTCGTTGCAGAGAAGGAAACTGTTGTGAATATTCACAAGCGTCTATGTGATGTGTATGGAAATTTTGCAGTCGACAGGAGTACAGTCAGTCGCTGGGTTCAGAGAATCAAAGAATCAGGAAGTGGAGATACGGAGCTGCTTGATCGGCCGCGTTGTGGACGTCCTGCCACAGCCACCAACGCAGAAATGTTGAAATGCGCTGAGGGCATTATTCTTACTGATAGGCGAATCACTACTCAACAATTGGCCTTACAGCTGTCAGTCAGCATTGGTAGTGCAAATGCAGTTATAAAAACTCTCGGATTTTCTAAGGTTTGCGCAAGATGGGGTCCTCAAAGTCTCACAAATGACCACCGATTGCAAAGGAAAGCAATTTCTTCTGAATTGTTGGAGCATTTCAATGCTGATGGAGAGAACTTTTTGGCTAAGATCGTTACAGGTGACGAAACCTGGGCACATCATTTTGATCCTGAGACAAAAAGACAGTCAATGGAGTGGCATCATCCGCAATCACCAAGAAGAAAGAAATTCAAGACAATTCCTTCAGCTGGAAAGGTCATGATCACTGTCTTTTGGGACATTGAAGGTGTGATTCTTGTGGACGTTATGGCAAGAGGAGAGACAATCAATTCGCAAGCTTACATTAAGACATTGAAAAAACTCAATCAACGTTTTCGCAGAGTTCGGCCGCATAAGAATCCAGCAAACCTGCTTCTCCTTCACGACAATGCGCGCCCTCACACAAGTCTGGCAACACGGGAAGCAATCACCAAATTGGGTTGGACTGTACTACCCCATCCACCCTATAGTCCCGATTTGGCACCCTCTGATTTTCATTTATTTGGTCCACTTAAAGATGCACTCCGTGGGACAAGGTTTGAAGATGATGAAGGAGTGATTCATGCAGCGAAGAAATGGCTACATGATCAAGACAAAATCTGGTACAGGCTAGGAATACATGCACTTGTTTCACGCTGGCATAAAGCTGTACAAGTTGATGAGGATTATGTTGAATAATACCAATGTTTACATGACATATCCATGTATATTGTGTATAAATTTCATGCTTTTTGAATAAACAGCTCCTGAGAAAAACGATGTGGTGCATTACTTTCTGAACGCCCCTCGTAAGTTTTATTTTTTATGTCCAGAAACAAAATAACTTAAAGTGAAATCTAGAATGGCCAAAGAAATAACGTTAAAAGAATAAGCAAAAATTGTTGCCCATTCTTCTTCATTGTTGGTCCTGAAAAGGACGTTGGTTGCGTTGTGTCCATTTACAGTAAAGCTGCGATATTTGCACCTTTCGGCTGACACATCCGACTTCAGCACAGCATTTTTGGGACTGGGTTAGCCTTCCCTCTTCGAACCCTACTCACTCAGCCAGACTGCAGTGATGCAGCCTATTTTCAGGACCACCACTTGGAGGTAGAGTAGGGTCATGGTCAGCTCTGGTTCACTGACCCTGACGCATGCAGTCTAGCTGTTGCCCGTTCAAAGGTCATGTGTTGATAAGGCCAGACCTTAAGTTGAGCTGTAATGTTAATGTGCCATAGCATTCTATGTAATTAAATAACAGGTAATTCTCTGTATTTTGATTCTTGTTTCATATTTTTTAAAGTTGGATAGGAATGAGGAAATAAAAATGTAAAAACCAGGGAGGGGCTTGTCATCGACCTGTAGTATTTCACTTGATTTATTCGCTACTGTTTTGGAACCTCACATACCTATTTTGAATTTGGTGAGGTGCTAGTCATTAGTCAATTTTAAAAGAGTGTGCAACGAAAGAAGTTAGATTTCTTGAGCTGTCATACTCATTTCCTATTCACTCCTTATGGAACATAAAACTGCCACTGGTTCCATTGTAAGAAGCCTGTACCACAGCATCCATGCACTCCTGCAGCAGTGATTTCTATGATTTTACATGATGAGGTTTTTCAGTGCTATCTATGCACAACCCTCATATTAGTTGCTGTCGTAGATTTTTGATACGGGAATTAAAACTTGGGTTGGTCCCTTCTGAATAGATTAGAATGAGTGATAGTCACAGTGAGAGATAGTAATAGAAAAATAGTTTTCCACGAGTGAAATGGTAGAAAGTGATAGAGGCTGTCTCTGAGATCGAGAAATCTTCTCTCTCTCTCTGCCTATCTTCTACGACAGATTTAGAGGAGTCAGACAGTCTAAACACATATATATATTAATATATCTCTATCCACTCACGTGCATGCACATACAAGTGACGACAGTTTAGACACACAGACGTGGGAAAACTATAACAGTGATTATATAGAAAATTTTAGAACGAGCTGACCAACACGCTGATTTAATTTTTAAGTGCAGTTTAATTATCAATATAAACTTCCACCACCACAACATCCAAAATTACATCAAATACATATATATATATATATATATATATATATATATATATATATATATATATATATATATATATATATATATATATATATATATATAATAAGCCTCAAGTCAATGAATTGCTACAAAAAAAAGGATATAGACCCCCTGGTATGATCTTCCCTCGATGTTTAGCCCACAGTCCCGTTAGGAGAAAGATGATAGCCCCAAAGAGTCACAGATACATATGATTGGGTCTAATATTTTCCCTGTTAAAAATATGAACAGACTTGGATGTGAGTATAGTCTATCCTAAGGAAAATATAGTTAGCAACAAATCTTGCACAAGGAAAGTTACAAGGTGGGTGAATCAAACAACGAACATCCCTCAGTCTACTTTCACTCAGCTTTTTAATCAGGGCCCTGACTCACACAACCTTACCTACAAACGTGCTGTTGCTTGCCGTGTGGCGCAAACCTTAGTGTACACTTCATTAATCTGTCTATCTTTTGCTGAAGTGGATACCCAGCTCTGCAGATCTTGGTTTCATTCACCGTGTCCGGGGAGCATCCTCTTCAGGCGATCGTTCTTTCTTTATAGATTTAAGTTAATGTCACTTAGTCATGAGGTAAGAGTTAGGTTTCAGCGGGCACACAGTGTCAGAACATGAGGTTTCCCTTAATTAGGACGAGGACCGGTGGACAACTACTCTCAACATATAGTCTTGGTTCACCACCCACTTGGTCAAAAATGTCAGAAAAGTTAATGTTTTTTTCTGTAATTATTCTCGCCACAAGGCAGCATGTACATTAGAGTTTGTGAAGAAATATGATCTGGCTCAAAGGCCCGGTATAAACATTTAGTCTTTAAGAACCGTTAGTGGGATTGGTATTCTGTCTATCTCTGAAGGCACACGCACTGTCAGATAGGTGTTACTTGAAAATCCACGTGGTAAAAGATAAGAAAATGTCTATGTTTCTCACAGGTATGTCTCTGTACTAAACGCTGGCAAAGTTTGGATTAACCCCAGTTTTCACTGCATAGGGAAGAAAAACCACATAGAAAATACTTATACATACTATGTACTCGGATTATAACTTACATTTTAAACTGCAAGCGTACAGCTTGACTTAACGTTTAACACTTCCCATGAAATAAGTTATATCATAAAATCAGTCATCATGAATTAGAAATACATATAAATATATTTCGTCAATACTCATGAGGCATCAGTGCATTTACTAGTTAGTTTAAAAATATTTACGTCTGATTATTAGCAGGTAAATTAAATTCATTATGGCTACCTGGTTTTAAGCTAGAAATTATAATTTATTCTGCTTTCCACTGAAACACGTCACTAGAAAATAATACAGACTATATTTTAATTTAATCACTCTGCACAAAATAACTAGTGAAAAATAGGCGGTTCAACCCTTAATCACTCACAAAATATTAGATACTTAATATAATATTTACCTCCGCACAGAACTACAGATTAATACCACGAACTAGAATCGATCAATATAATAGTAGTCTAGAACTCGGCAAAATGTTGCCCAGAAACTAAAGACTTTTCAATACACAAGATATTTCTTCTAGCCTGGCGATCTGTCTACTGCAGATTTAGGAGAATGAATGAAATCAATTTACAGCTACTGGGTAGATATATGAAACAGGACAAAGGATGCGCGCTATTTCAAAAATCTGAAATCATCTCCCCTTTCCTGTCTATAACACTTCACATACTCAGCCGTTTCCCCTAACTGCCAAACGTGCGTCTTCACACCTTCTCCCAACATACGGCTATTCCTGAGCTACTCATGTCTGGCGCTATTCACACCTCATGCTCAGAAACTTAACCGTGGGAGCGTGAGTGTCATGAAAGAACGAGACGCATGTCTGCCATTCGGTCTCTCGAGAGCGAATTTTCTCACAGTATTTCGTCTGGTGCAGGGAATGCTGTAGACATATGTCTGCTCCTATGTCTGGCCAGACGAATATATTCACAGTTCTGTGTCTAATGCAGTGACTGACACATTATGTCATAACATGCGTACTCAGTATGAGAAAAGAAACAGGTAAACGTTAGAATGGGAAAATAGTAATGTTTATAGTCGCAAACGTACGAATGCGAAAAACACAGGAAAAGGATAAAAGAGTGATAATAAAATAGAGGACACGGGTGGAAGAAAGAAAGAATATATAGCAAATTTATTGATCATACTCTCTATGCGACAGAACATCCCCCCTTTTAAGATATGGAAGCACTCCATGTCTACGTTATGGAGATAAATTTCCTATATCCGTAGCTTCAGGGTGTCTGTCTTCTTCCCTCTCATCTCCCCCCTCCGTCTCTCTCCAATTCCTACTCAAGTCTACTCCCAAAGTTTCCTTTCTCTGGAATGTCTCCCATGCACGCTTGAAAGAGCGTCGCCGCTTTTGACATTTTTGAAAGATTTCGTGTGTGTGCAGTGGAATTTCCCTGCCACTATCGTCATCTTCGTCAGTTTTGGCGATCATCAGGAGATGGTCGGAGGTTGGCACCGATCTTTCCAAGTATCACTTTAAGAGATTTAAATGGTAGACCTTCTCCTTTCCTTTTATAGAGATCTGGTAGTTAGCCTTGGAAATCTTTTTAAGGACGGTAAACGGCCCTTGCCATCCGATCCTCAGTTGGTTGTTTCCGGTAGGGAGTAACACCAAAACTTTATCTCCTGCTTCCAGTTCTCTTTCTTTCGCGACTTTCCTGTATCGGTTAGCGTGCTTTGTGCGTGCTCGCTTAAAGTTAGTCGTTGCTAGGTCCCATCCTAGTTTCAACCTTTCCTTTAAATCCGACACATATTTACTTGCTGAGACAACTGTCTCATCCGCCTTCTCGTCTGTCAGAGACTGAAGTAAGGCTTCAAGCGGGCCCTTAATGGGTCTGCCGAATAAAAGCGTTGCTGGCGGAAATCCTGTGGAAGTATGAGGAGCTTCTCTGTAGCTAAATAATGCTGCAGGAATACAAAGATCCCAATCTTCAGGTTTCACTTGTGCCAGTTTACTTAACATCATGTTTAGGTTTCCATTAACACGTTCCACAAGCCAATTTCCGTCCGGAGTATAAGGCTTTATGTAGATGTGTTGGTTCCTCAAGATCTTAATGATCTCATCCATCAACAGGTTTCGGTATGGAGATCCGTTATCCGTCAACACTTGCTGAGGGAATCCCAACCGAGTGAAAATCTGCACTAGGGCTTCTGCGACATGCTTGACATCTGCGCATGTTAGCGGGATAGCTTCTGCCCATAAAGTGCATGTGTCGACTAAGGTCAGGATAAACCTGTTCCTTCTTTTAGTCCTTTCTAAGGGTCCTAAAATGTCGATCACAACCCGTTCAAATTGTGTTCCCACTATTTGCATTTTACCCATGTGGACTGGGGGTGTCCGTTGCTTGGGTGGTACACGTTGGCACTGGGCACAGGATTTGACATACCTGATAATATCAGTATTTACTCCTGGCCACCAATATTGAGTAGTTATCCGTTGGTTTGTGGTGTTCTGTCCCATATGTCCGCTAAAGGGAAGAGAGTGCCCCATTTCTAGGATTTGGCTTCTGTACTGTTTCGGTACTAGGAGCTGATTGTAACCTTGGTCAGGCTTGCCCGTTCTGCGATAAAGTACGCCATCCTTAGAAAAAATGTCCCCGTGCTGTCTGGGTTCCTTAGCCATGGGCAGTTTCCTAAAGCAGGGTGCCAAAGTAGGGTCCTTTTGTTGCGCTTCTTTAAGTTCATAGGTAACAAATTATGCGCAGTCTCTCTCTCGTTCCTTCTTGGTTTGCCCTCTTGTAGTTACTGCTGCCACAATCGGCTCTTCCGGTTTCCCAATAAACACGTATCTACCGCCAAGTATGACTGGGTAGATGGGATCATCCATAACAGCCGCTTTGATCACGCCTCTGACAAAATCGGAGTGGATCTCCACCAATGCGATGGGAAGCGCTGTAGGTGCCTCACTCTTAAGAACTCCACAAAGTTTGACGGTCTCTCCTGTCTCTTGACCTGGTTTAACCAGGTGTCTGGCAACAATACAATCATAAGAAAGCCCTGTGTCAAATAAACAAAAAGTTTAAGAACCGTTCAATATAACAGTACCTCGCGTAGAGGGTCTGTCTCCCTCTACAGGTTGGGAATCACTGTCAATAATTCCGCCTTGCGAGACTGTTAGCAAACATCCGATGCGTTTAGGCTCAGTATGCTCGCCCTGATCATTAGTCCTTCTTCTTCTTCGTTCGCCCTGAAAAGGACGGTGGTTGCGTTGTGTCTGTTTACAATGTAGCTGGATCATTAGTCCAATGCTCAGGGGTTCTCCCTTTGCCACCTTGTCCTTTCTGGCTGCGCTGCCATGTAGGGCGGTCGGGTTGATCAGACTGTTTACTGTGGTTGGGGTACTTGTTTTTGTAGAACTTGGATTTTTCAGGAGGGGGGTTTTGAGGTCTAGTTTCTCTGTGGTTATTCTGATTAGAAGCATGAGAAGATTGGTCTAGATTATTCTTCTGAAAATGCTCTTCTGTCGGTTTACGTTATGTGGCCGGCATTTCGGCCAGCGCATTTTGATATCGCTCAGACTTTTCCAAAATGTCTTCAAGCTTTTCTGCACCTTGCTCAGCCAAAAATCTCCGGGTATCAGCAGACAAAGTGTGCTTTATTTGTTCTGTAATAACAAACTCCTCCAGACCTTCATAGGTAGAGGGGAGCTGTGAAAGCTCAAGGCACTTTGTCAAGTATCCCTTCAACCGAGATGAGAACTGCTGAAAAGTTCAGAGCTCTCCTTCCTGCTGTTGCGAAACAGTTGCAAAAATTTGCGAGCATTCATTTCAAAGCGCTCCAGAAACACTTTCTTCAACACATCATAGTTGTCTTGTTGGCTGCTTTCAAGTTTAGCGTAAACATCATACGCAATGCTTTTCAAAGCCTGAGAAAGCTTCATATTCCAATGCGACCTCTCTAAACCGTACAGAGTTGCAATTTTCTAAAATTTTTCTAGATACGTGTCAATCTTCTCATTAGGACAAGGGAAAGATTCTAGCGCAAAAGACATAGCAGTGAGATGAGTAGATTGTGTGTTTGGTGTTTGGAGGATCAGTTAAAGAGGAATGAGAAGAAGACTCTCCATTGCTGGAGGTAGAGGCAGCACCACGACTTTGGAATTCTAGAGTTTTAAGAGCCAACTCATGCTCTCTCTCTTCCCTCTCCTTCTCATGCTGTCTCTCCCTCTCCTTCTCCTCATGCTGCATCCTGCCAATTTCCATTTCCTCCTCAATCTTCTTCTGTTGTAAAGCTTCAGTTGCTTCTTCCTTCCTCCTAGCTTCTGCTTCTTTCCTCTCCGCGTCATATCTTTCCAGTTCGTCCCTGATGAAAGCTTTCGCTTCTTCTCCGTCCAAACCTTCTTCTCTCGCTTCGTCCCTGAGGATCTGCCTAAGCTTCGCCCTTTCTGCCATAATAAGTCAGTGGCTGAGACTAAGTCGAGAAAGCAAGAAGAAAAAGATACGCTGGTTCCTACCACTTGCGAGACAATACCAAAACAAAAGATGATATACTTTAACCTGGGATGCCTTCTCCAAAAATATAGTGTCTAACTATCGCTGCTATTAATTGGCAATAAAGCATCTAATGCAGACGACTATGCCAAATAGATGGTAGTTAAAATTACTCGCTGAAAAATAAGTTGCTACAGTGGAAACAAAATATTTATTGTAGAATATCCTAGGAGAAAAAAAAATCCCTAAAATTTTTAATCCACTATCAAGTTCACCCCTGAAGACAGTTAGGGTAAGGGAGGCAATTTACAGGACGTAATTGTCTGAACGCACTCCTTAGCTTAGCTCAAACACCTACTTCTTCAGAACCCTGTGATTGTTAGACAATCACAAACTTTACCAGCGTTTAGTATTACAAAATCAGTAATTAACATATATTCCGACAAAATCAACCTGTAACTCAAATGTATATTATTAAAAATGCTGTGGAAAAACAATGATTAATTGTGTGGTCAGCACGCCCATAAACAGAACATTAGTCTAGGGGAATAGTTATTTTTAAAGATACACAAAACCACGAGACAATCACACTCTTACTCTGTTTCAGAATACAGAATCTTACAGATGAGCTGATATTGTCGTGTCGTCTTCCTATTCTAAATTCAAAATCCAGATAGAGGAGTCCACATTTGTCGTATGTGCTCAGGATTTTGGGTTCAATTCCCGCAGACGAGCAACCATTTGTCGTAGATTTTTGATAGGGGAATTAAGACTTGGGTTGGTCCCTTCTGAATAGATTAGAATGAGTGATAGTCACAGTGAGAGATAGTAATAGAAAAATAGTTTTCCACGATTGAAATGGTAGAAAGTGATAGAGGCTGTCTCTGAGATCGAGAAATCTTCTCTCTCTCTCTGCCTATCTTCTACGACAGATTTAGAGGAGTCAGACAGTCTAAACACATATATATTAATACATCTCTATCCACTCACGTGCACGCACATACAAGTGACAACAGTTTAGACAACACAGACATCAGAAAACTATAACAGTGATTATATAGAAAATTTTAGAACGAGCTGACCAACACGTTGATTTAATTTTTAAGTGCAGTTTAATTATCAATATAAACTTCCACCACTACAACATCCAAAATTACATCAAATACATATATATATATTATAAGCCTCAAGTCAATGAATTGCTACAAAAAAAGGATATAGACCCCCTGGTATGATCTTCCCTCGATGTTTAGCCCACAGTCCCGTTAGGAGAAAGATGATAGCCCCAAAGAGTCACAGATACATATGATTGGGTCTAATATTTTCCCTGTTAAAAATATGAACTGACTTGGATATGAGTATAGTCTATCCTAAGGAAAACATAGTTAGCAACAAATCTTGCACAAGGAAAGTTACAAGGTGGGTGAATCAAACAACGAACATCCCTCAGTCTACTTTCACTCAGCTCTTTCATCAGGGCCCTGACTCACACAACCTTACCTACAAACGTGCTGTTGCTCGCCGTCTGGCGCAAACTTTAGTGTACACTTCGTTAATCTGTCTATCTTTTGCTGAAGTGGATACCCAGCTCTGCAGATCTTGGTTTCATTCACCGTGTCCGAGGAGCATCCTCTTCAGGCGATCGTTCTTTCTTTACAGATTTAAGTTAATGTCACTTAGTCACGAGGTAAGAGTTAGGTTTCAGCGGGCACACAGTGTCAGAACACGAGGTTTCCCTTAATTAGGATGAGGACCGATGGACAACTTCTCTCAAAATATAGTCTTGGTTCACCACCCACTTGGTCAAAAATGTCTGAAAAGTTAATGTTTTTTTCTGTAATTATTCTCGCCACAAGGCAGCATGTACATTAGAGTTTGTGAAGAAATATGATCTGGCTCAAAGGCCCGGTATAAACATTTAGTCTTTAAGAACCGTTAGTGGGATTGGTATTCTGTCTATCTCTGAAGGCACACGCACTGTCAGATAGGTGTTACTTGAAAACCCACGTGGTAAAAGATAAGAAAATGTCTATGTTTCTCACAGGTATGTCTCTGTACTAAACGCTGGCAAAGTTTGGGTTAACCCCAGTTTTCACTGCATAGGGAAGAAAAACCACGTAGAAAATACTTATACATACTATGTACTCGGATTATAACTTACATTTTAAACTGCAAGCGTACAGCTTGACTTAACGTTTAACACTTCCCATGAAATAAGTTATATCATAAAATCAGTCATCATGAATTAGAAATACATATAAATATATTTCGTCAATACTCATGAGGCATCAGTGCATTTACTAGTTAGTTTAAAAATATTTACGTCTGATTATTAGCAGGTAAATTAAATTCATTATGGCTACCTGGTTTTAAGCTAGAAATTATAATTTATTCTGCTTTCCACTGAAACACGTCACTAGAAAATAATACAGACTATATTTTAATTTAATCACTCTGCACAAAAGAACTAGTGAAAAATAGGCGGTTCAACCCTTAATCACTCACAAAATATTAGATACTTAATATAATATTTACCTCCGCACAGAACTACAGATTAATACCACGAACTAGAATCGATCAATATAATAGTAGTCTAGAACTCGGCAAAATGTTGCCCAGAAACTAAAGACTTTTCAATACACAAGATATTTCTTCTAGCCTGGCGATCTGTCTACTGCAGATTTAGGAGAATGAATGAAATCAGTTTACAGCTACTGGGTAGATATATGAAACAGGACAAAGGGTGCGCGCTATTTCAAAAATCTGAAATCATCTCCCCTTTCCCATCTATAACACTTCACATACTCAGCCGTTTCCCCTAACTGCCAAACGTGCGTCTTCACACCTTCTCCTGACATACGGCTATTCCTGAGCTACTCATGTCTGGCGCTATTCACACCTCATGCTCAGAAACTTAACCGTGGGAGCGTGAGTGTCATGAAAGAACGAGACGCATGTCTGCCATTCGGTCTCTCGAGAGCGATTTTTCTCACAGTATTTCGTCTGGTGTAGGGAATGCTGTAGACATGTCTGCTCCTATGTCTGGCCAGATGAATATATTCACAGTTCTGCGTCCAATGCAGTGACTGACACATTATGTCATAACATGCGTACTCAGTATGAGAAAAGAAACAGGTAAACGTTAGAATGGGAAAATAGTAATGTTTATAGTCGCAAACGTACGAATGCGAAAAACACAGGAAAAGGATAAAAGAGTGATAATAAAATAGAGGACACGGTGGAAGAAAGAAAGAATACACTTGTATAGCAAATTTATTGATCATACTCTCTATGCGACAGTTGCCTCTTATGACATGACTATGCTTTCTACTTCTTCTTTGTCCTGGGAATCAAGCGGGGCTGATTTACCATATTCATGTTATATATGTACAAGCTTTTGGAGGTCAGGTCACTATGATTTCAGATTATTCTTATAATTTTTATTATACGACTCTGTATCATGACCCAGTTCATGACTATGAGGAAGATTATTGATAAAAATGGACACCTTATCTGACCTGACTGTCTATTGTGAGTTTGCCTTTTTCTACAGATGGCCTTGTAATAGTCTTGAATGATTATAATTAATTTTTCTGGAATTCTAAAGATCCTCAGTATTTTTATGTGGCTGTGCAGTCAGTATTATCAAACACTATATCCGTTTTCACAAATTTGATATGTTTGGGATGTCGGCCATGCTTTTGACCATTCTGTGATAATTCTAAGTGTTGCAGCCTGATCTGTAAAAAACCTTCTTGTCCAAAATCCAGATTTGTGCCTGTTTGTTTGTTTTTATTTTTTAAGAAATGAAAGGAGATTAGAAGAGCTCAATTTGCCTCTGCTCATCCACCATCTCTACAGAGAGTCTACCCTGTCAATCTAATATTCAGTTTTATTGAGGGCTTTCATCTTTGCCTTTCAGCTCCTCGTGGAGAACATTATTTCACCAAATACATGCCAGGGTTTTCCTGTCCAGTCTGCAAGATCTTTCAGAGTCTTCTTTATTCTCTTCATGTCTGTATCAGATTCCCTTTTCATTTCTACTGCCACTTGTAGCTTCCCTTGTTCATTTAGTGTTTGAACATTCCAGGTGCCAAATGTGGAGATTTTTCCAGAAGAAAAAAAAGGACCAAATTTGCTTACTTTGTCTGGCCCGTCTCATGACCTTTTCAGTTTGGTTCAGCCTGCCAGGAGCATAAAGTTATTTTTGATGTAGCTCATGTTATCTACAAGACCACAAGTTGTACCACAACTTCAGGATGGTGTCAATAAAGTTGGATATGTAAATCATCTTGCCACAAAAATGTCTTCAACAGTTTGACAGGTTTCTTGATAGATGTACCATTGACTGCAGATGCTCCAGTGTTATTAATTCATCATCACCATTGCCCTGAAGCTTGCCAAGTAGCATAGACCTTCAATAAATGTATGCCAGGTCCTGTTCAGTGTCAGAGGTCAAAGGTCTTTCCAAGTCTTCTTTATATCTTTCATTTCTGACTCCAGTTCTCTTCTCCGTGTGTAATTTTATGAATTATACAGACTTTGTTTAGTTACATCTTGAACAGTTGTACAACCAGTGACTTCAGATGTTTCAGTGTTGTTAATTCATCATTGAACAGTTTTACAACCAATGACTTCAGATGTTTGTTAATTCATCATTGAACAGCTGTACAACCAATGACTTCAGATGTTTGTTAATTCATCATTGAGCAGTTGTACAACCAATGACTTCAGATGTTTGTTAATTCATCATTGAACAGTTGTACAACCAATGACTTCAGATGTTTGTTAATTCATCATTGAACAGTTGTACAACCAATGACTTCAGATGTTTGTTAATTCATCATTGAACAGTTGTACAACCAATGACATCAGATGTTTGTTAATTCATCATTGAACAGTTGTACAGCCAATGATGTCAGATGTTTGTTAATTCATCATTGAACAATTGTACAACCAATGACTTCAGATGTTTGTTAATTCATCATTGAACAGTTGTACAACCAATGACTTCAGTGTTTGTTAATTCATCATTGAACAGTTGTACAACCAATGACTTCAGATGTTTGTTAATTCATCATTGAACAGTTGTACAACCAATGACTTCAGATGTTTGTTAATTCATCATTGAACAGTTGTACAACCAATGACTTCAGATGTTTGTTAATTCATCATTGAACAGTTGTACAACCAATGACTTCAGATGTTTGTTAATTCATCATTGAACAGTTGTACAACCAATGATGTCAGATGTTTGTTAATTCATCATTGAACAGTTGTACAACCAATGACTTGAGATGTTTGTTAATTCATCATCATTATTCTGTTGATCCCCAAGGAGCATAGGCCATCAATAAATTTATGCGCACAAGATCTCTCCATGTCTTCTTTATCTCTTTTCATTTCTGATTCCAGTTCCCTTCTACGTGTGTTGTTTTATTAATTACACAGACTTTGTGTTTAGTTGTCAAAGATGAGTGTACCTACTTTTTAGTATTTCTCACAAGTAAAGATAAAACAAAAATCTAACTGCACATTTTTTCTTCCAGACAGAGAACAGTAACCAGAGGAGTGAACAAAGGTGTGAAGGAAGACTTCAAAGCCACACTTGAGAAGCAAGTTAGCAGCGTTCCAGAACCAGCAGACGTCCTCATGCGGAGGTTTCTCAAGGAGGAGAGGGAAGAGATTCTTAAGAATTTTGTCTAAATCTGAGTGCGTAAGATTCTTCAGCCTGACATGGAACATGAGGAAGATCAAGAAACACCTGGATAAGGCACACTGATAGAATGTAAAGATTAAGGACATGTCTGGTTAGAATGTTAGAAAAAGTGATTAAGACACAGTGTGGATGAAAACGTGATCAGTGGTCTGTGTACCCAGGAGAGCCAAGGGTTGACTGATTTGACTAAACTGATTAAGTGACTGATACAAGTCTATAACCTTTTATCCGAACACTTAAAATCTGAAATATTCTGAAAATCAAAAGTTTCTTTGGGCTACATTTCAATCATAATTTAGACAACGTCTGAATAATTTGGGCTATGTTCAAATGCAGTTTTTGGGCGACTTTCACTCGTGTGTTACCGGGGTCCGAAAGGGCAGTAAAGAATAGTAACACTATACTCTACCATGCATATTGTAAAAAAGCGACTAAGGAGGTTTGGGCATGGGGCTGGTTACCCCATCCCATAAAAAACTTGGTAAACTTAGGCTGTTTTAGGCATATTTTGGCTACTTTTCTAACACAATTTAGATGACTTCTGAAAATGGAAAAAATCTATTTCCAAAACCAAGCTGCCTCCAAGGATTTAGTTTAAAAGGTTACAGACCTGTATGAGATATGAAAGAATAGTAGGTGTCAAGGATGGTTTATGGGGTATTATATAATTACTAATGTGCTCCACAGGGAACTTCATTCATGTTGCGTTTGTAAGTTATGGGTGAATCAGATCAGATGTTTGGCTGGTTTGATTGTTGGAGTAGGTTGTGTGTTTTTGCTTTGCCTTGATAGCTTCAGTGAATAGGTGATTAAAACTTGTGTGATTTTGAGATGGAAGGTCCTATGATAATATTGGAGGAGTAATGGTCTGTCTCCAGGTTGCTGTGTAAGAAGATAGATAGGTTATTAATTTTCAAACCTGGAATATTTTTGGGTCCTAGCATAGTTGTTAGAAAAGATTCTTCCATGGATGTAAAAGAATTCCTAGACTTCAGATAAGTTTCATGGTATTAAATTGTCTGGTGACCGTGGCCGAAGATGTCTGTATTCAAATAATTTATGCAGAGAAAGACTGAACAAATGGCTATTAATTTGCAACCTCTCATATCCCTAGACACATGAATGGAGACATATCTGGAGTCATCCTTATATGACCACCAACTAAGCACAATGCTATAGTATATACATGTGGAAGTGAACCAATGTCTGTGAGACTAATTACACCCTCGTTGACTCTTGAAATCATCCACACACTTTCAGGGATTCCCCCTGTGGTGAATCTTGTTGAGAACCGACCATTGCACACTAAGCTTGGAGGAGTCACTTGAGGCCCAGACATAACTCTGGCTGTTACCTGATTGACTGCATGCAGGAGGATCTCACTATGGACCTCATGTTAGGCAGAGGGAGCTGAGAAGTCTGTAACCCTTTTGGGGACAGCTTTATTACGGAAAGTGAATTTCTTGGTTTTCAGATGTCATCCAAATTACGCCCGAAAAGTAGCCCAAATTTCCCAGAATAGCCCATCGTCCCAAACTGCCTTTGAACAAATAGCTCAGTCACCCAAAATAGTTAGAAATCACCCAAACTGTGATTAAAAGGTAGCCCAAAATCAGCCACTTCCTATTTTCAGGTGTTCAAATAAAAGGTTATATACCTGTACGTTAACTGTTTGAAGTCTAGTGATGTCCTGTCTTCTTTAATGGTAAAACATGAATTAGGTATTCAGAGTGAGAAGGACAAAAAAAAAAAAAAAACAGTAAAAAGAAAGTGTGATGTTACTGGGGTCAGAAATTCATAAAACTATGAATATTGACTTGTTTTAAATGTGAAAAGAATAAAGTGACATGATGGCTTAGTCTGAAATTAAATGAAAAATGTGTGTTCATTTCTTTTCTTTTTTTAAAAATATATATAAGGAAATGATAGTGCTACCAGTGTATGATGTCCTAATTCATGAACTTCATATTTGTGAACTTTTTGGTTTTGACTTGAACAAAAACAAAAATGATATGTAAGTGTATTTATGACTGAATTATTTAAAATGGTGAACAAATATTTTATGATTGAAAAGTGAGAGGGAGAAGAGTGCACAGTGAAAATTATGTTGCATTAGTGTATATATAATTGACAGATTATGAATGTTTTTAAAACGGACAATAAAATGCAGACTGTTTTGTTAACAAACATAAATTCAGTTTCAGTTTTTATATTTGCAAAATGTGGTGAAGATCTACAGCCGTTCAATTTTACAAGCATGTATGCTGCAGAGTATTTTCTGTCAATAGTTAATGTTTCCTTAATTCATTCATGCATCACTAACAGTGCCCCATTATTTCCCAGAGGTCTCTTAAGTGACAGGCAAAGAATAGGTCCACTGTAAAAGTGCTCCATTATTTCCCAGAGGTCTCTTAAGTGACAGGCAAAGATTAGGTCCACTCTAAAAGTGCTCCATTATTGACAGGCAAAGAATAGGTCCACTGTAAAAGTGCCTTGTTATTTCCCAGAGGCCTCTAACGTGACAGGCACAGAATAGACCCACTGCTCACTCATTTATGTCATAAGAGGTGGCTAGCATGAGATTGTGCATGATGCCGGGAAACACATCCTGTAAAACAAATTGCTGTCACAATCACCACAGCAGGAGCACTTGGGTGCAGGCTTTCTGCAAAGGGACCAGCTGCAACAGTGGATGTATGCTCCATAAGGAGTGAAAAGGGAAATAAAAATAATGGTGACTAAAAGTTGCATTTAAGGGGAAATAATAATGATCACTAAATGTGACATTTAGGAAAGAATAAAAATGATCACTAAAAGTGGCATTTACAATTTCATTGGTGAAATGAAGAGAAAGTGGAGATTGTTAGAGCATGTGTTAAGAGCTTATAAAACAGATAACAGTTGCATGGCTCAGCATTTTGAAACTCCATAGAGGAAAGGGAAGGAGGAAGCATGGAGAAGAACCACAGGGAGAAAGAAAACAAAGTAGAAAGGACCTTATAATAAACTAGGCAGCTTGTGCCAGTTAAGCCTCACTGGGGGGGGGGGGGGGAAGAATGAGTCAATGTTTAGTGTTGCAATAGTCTTGAGGAATCATTTTTTTCTTCGATCCTTAGCCATCGACTGTCAAAGCAGTCAGTGGCCATCACACCTGGTGGCGTCTTGTAGGGCAGCAACAAACTGCTTCCACTTTGCTTGGCTGGCAGCCATCCTTTGTGCAGTGCCCCAGCTCTGGTTCAAATATATATATATAATTAGGAAAAAAAACCTGTACAGAAACTATGTACAGCCATACAAATCTGAAAACAAAAAAAAAACCTGCACAGAATATGGGTAACCTATACTAGTTAACATGTATGCCCCAATAACTTATGAAAACAGTGTCTGAAGAAGGAAATTGACGCAAGTGCAGATCTATCAAACACTTTATTCATCCAAGCGAAGTGTTTCTAAGTCACTCTAGTGCATATAGTTCCTTGAATAAGCTAAACATTAAAAAAAAATTTCAAATAGAAATTGCAGTGTGTTAACGTTTAAATGTTACAACATATGAACATGGGAGCTTGCACCGAGATGAAAAAATATATAAAATGTAATTCAACCTGTTTTTTTTTTTTTAAATATTCATTCATTCACAAATAAATCTTGATATATGGGAGTGAATCATGGGCAATTAGTAAACAAGTAGAAAAAGCACTAGAGGCCACAGAGATGTGGTGTTACAGAAGAATGTTAAAAATACCATGGACAGCTAAAAAAAAGAGCATTGAGGATGTCCTGAAAGATGCTAATGCACAAAGGAAACTTATTTCACAAGTTAGAAGGAAGTAATCCACTTTGGGGCATGTTATGAGAAGAGGAAAGCTGGGATATATTGTAGCAACAGGAAAGATTACAGGAAAAAGAGAAGACAACAAAGAAAGAAGATACAGGACAGTTTGACATCATGGCATGGACAGAAGTCAACAACTAAACTGATAAGTTTTACTGCAGATAACAAGTTGTGGACAGACATGATTACCACCAGGCCTGGTACTTGAAGAAAAGCCTAGGTTTAACCAAAACTTCAACTAGTTCCCAGTAGTTACTAGATCCCGTATCTTGTAACTGTTTAAATATGATCTTATATGCTCTTCACTGCTGGTGCTTATATTGTCTCTGAATGTGAATATACACAAGAAAGATTGTTTGCGAATGTGAATATACACAAGAAAGATTGTCTGCGAATGTGAATATACACAAGAAAGATTGTGTGCCAGAAAACTTTATATGCTTATTACCAAATATTCTTAATTCGATTTAGTTAAAAACTGTTGTTTCTTTAAACTAGGTCTTCACAGTTAGGTACTAAGGGAACTAGAAACAAATATAAACAGATGGAAAGCTTAGCCCTGTGAGTAGTTTAAAATTAAGTAAATGGTAGGCACGTGACAAAGAAGAAATTTTTATTTAAATAGGAGTTTTGCCTGCGTTCAATCTAGACACAAGGTCCGTCAGTTATATTAAGGCACATGTCCAAGTATAAAATACCTTTTGGTCTAGTAAAGTAAGGAAAGAAGGCACTAGACAACAGAAAAGTAACAGAAGTGATGGACACTCCAGGGATTTGAACTTTCATAAGTGGGTGCTTGTGCAGAATAGAAGGATGGCAATCGTATGACAAGATCACTAATGTGGAACTGACGGAAAGAACTAGACAAATAACAGTGGAACAAGATGTGGGGGCAAGGACGGTGGTGGTGGGTAATGGTAGTACCATAGCAGATACTGCAGTAGGGGAGTGAAGTGTTAGAGACTTCACCATACTAGGTCCAGCATCGAGAGGTGGTGGGGTGACCAGTTCCCTTCCTCACTGCCTTTTCCTTCCCTTACTCAAGAGCAAAGTCAGGTAACCATTTACAGCTGGGTAGACTAGAGCACGTTGATACCGTGAATTGAACCTATGCAGCGAGATACCACTCTGTCAGTAGGATTGAGAAAATCAACTGCTAGCATCACAAGGCACCTTAGTTTGTGTTCTGGAATTCCTCATGTATATGAGATAGGAGACCAAAAAAATACACGCAGACGGGAACTGGAGGCAAACATTAAAGGGTTAAAGAGGATATAGAAAGACCTTGAATAGGTGGCGCAGGACAGTATGTGTAAATAATAAAGGGGGAGCTACTGAAACAAAGGGAGACAAAAAATCAAACACTAGGTATAGAGTCTGATTAATTGTAAAACTGACTCTGTACCTATTTCATTCATTCATAACCCTCCACTCCCAAAGGAGCATAGGCCTTCAACAAACACATGCCAAGTCCTCCTGTCACGTGCCATCATCTCAAGTTCTTTCCATGTTCTCCTTATCATTTTCACCTCTGTTTCCAGCTCTCTTCTCCATGTGCTTCTTGGTCTACCTCTGCCTCTCTTGCCCTGGGGGTTCCAGAACAAGGACTGCCTTGTAATGCTATCAACAGGTTTTCTCAGTGTGTGTCCTTATCCATCGCCATCGTCTTATTCTCATCTCTTGTTCCACTGGCACTTGTCTAGTTCTTGTCATCAGTTCCACGTTGGTAACTTATTTATTTATTATGCTGTACCTCTTTATTTATTTATTTATTAATTATTATTTTTTTGCACAGGACAGGAAGACTTGGAAGGTATTTGTTGATAACTTATGCTCCACAAGGGGTTATAAAGATAAGAAATGAACGAATACATGACTGGTCATTACTGGGTCGCTGGGCCTTAACTCTTAGTATACGAGCGGCCTTTTAGAAAGGCCGATGATCGATCCCCGTCAATAGCGAAAATGTATAGGTGAATGCATGTTTAAAACCAATGAACAATTTAGTTACATGCATGATATAGGGGTTTCATTTCTTCACATTTTGATATATAACACTTTATGTTATCTTTATAAATAAATTATTTAGTGCAGATCGATCATCGGCCTTTCTAAAAGGCCGCTCATATACTAAGAGTTAAAGGGTTAAATATTCAAATTATTATGCTTTATTAGAGTCATATTATCTTTATATTAGTTTTGACTAAAACAGATATTAAGGTATGTAAAGCTGGCTTATAGTCTGGTACTATTTGTAGAATGTTCATTTTAACGAAGTATCCTCTTTGTGAAATAGTCTCACAACTGTATATCTTTCTCAGATATCCTTACTGCAACAATTTGTTATATCAAGGGTTGGTTGTAAAGTGGAAGAACTCTGAAGCAAGGCAAACACTATCTGTAGCTGATGTACTCTTGTGCTCCTGTGGCTTGCCTTCTTTAACTTTTATTCATCTTCTTCCTCTTCATCTTTGCCTCCACTCGCAGCATTCCGTTTTTGTTCACTTGTGGTGCCCGCATTTTGTACATGCTCTCTGCTCTTGTTTGGACCTGTAGTGGACCGAGGGGCGGGTTCATTGCCCTGTGACCTGGCCGCTCGATCTTCATGATGATTCAGCTTTTGGTTAGAGACTTCCCTTTCTAAATCACTCACATTGGTCAGGCTACCCACAGGTCGAACATTGTGCTTTTTCCGAACAAGGCCGGCAATTTTCATTTCGGCTGTAAAAGTTGAATATGTTAAGAAACGTTTAATTAATTTCTCCCACCTCTCAAAATTAAAAATTTTTTTTTTTAACATTATGGCATAAATGATGCATATGTACGTGTATTTACAGAATTGGTCTTAGTGTACATGGCACCTTAATCAAAGTTGTCATTTTGAAGTCTCCTCCCAATCCTTTCCATCATACTGAATGCCCTCCCCTTGTTGTCCAATCTACAGTAGTATCATTTATTATTTCCCTTTGTGCTACTTACACAGCTTGGAACCACAACTGCAGCTGGTCCCCTTGCAGGAAGGTAATACTTTTGTAGTGGTGGTTTCTGTGGCAATGTGTTTTACATCAGGAGGTTGGCAGCCTCATGTACAACCTCATATTAGCTGACATGTACGACCTCATATTAGCTGACATGCACGACCTCATATTAGCTGACATGTTTGACCTCATATTAGCTGACATGTATGACCTCATATTAGCTGACATGTACGACCTCATATTAGCTGACATGTTTGACCTCATATTAGCTGACATGCACGACCTCATATTAGCTGACATGTACGACCTCATATTAGCTGACGTGTACAACCTCATATTAGCTGACATGTACGACCTCATATTAGCTGACATGTACGACCTCATATTAGCTGACGTGTACAACCTCATATTAGCTGACATGTACGACCTCGTATTAGCTGACATGTACGACCTCGTATTAGCTGACATGTACGACCTCATATTAGCTGACATGCTTACTTACTTAGTCGTTACCCTTCTACCGTGAGGTGTAGAGGTTTGGAAGAGAGAGCGCCAGACTATTCTATCGGCTGTCTTCTTCCTGGCCTGATTCCATTCCAGTCCTCGGTCCTTCAAAGATTGTCTAATGTTGTCCTCCCAGCGGACTCTCGGTCGTCCTGGGGGTCTGGATCCCTGGCTCTTTGTTTCCCATGCTTGTCGTGGTAGCCGATCTTCTCCCATTCTGCAGACATGGCCAAACCATCTTAGTTGGGATTGTTCTACTTGGGTCTGCAAAGGGTGAGGTTTTAGGCCTTGACGTATCGTCTGGTTGCAGACCATGTCTCTTCTTGTTATTTCAACCACCTTCCTCAGATACCTCATTTCTGAGGTTTGGATCTGGCTTTTGTGGGTTGTAGTCATTGCCCATGACTCACATCCATACGTCAAGACTGGGACATAGGTAGAGTGGTATACAGCCATCTTCGTTTTCTTGCCAACCTCTCTCTTGCTGTGGAATCCTCGATTTATGGCTTGAAAAAGTCTCCCAGCTGCTGCTTTTCGAGTGGTTAACTCTTCTTTGATGCCTCCCTTCCGAGCTATCACAGCTCTGAGGTATTTAAAGTGGTCGACCTGCTCCAGGTCCTGTTCTCCAGCTTAATCTGATGCCTTCTTTCTTCTCGTGATATCACAATGGATTTTGTTTTAGAGCTGCTTATAACCATCCCTCTCTTCTCCAGCTCTTCCTTCCAGACTTGCAGGTTGGATTGGAGATGTGCTTCTGATTTAGCAATCATACCTGTTTCATCTTCCAGTATCCCACTGAAGACTTCCTCATGTTCTTTAAGGTCTTATAGAACAATTTCTGGTTTTCTTGCGCATCTTTTTCTAGCTTTTCTCCAAATTCTTCCCAGGACTTCTGTTTTGCTGCTATCACCTTGTTCTTTGCTTCTGTTCTGAGTATCACATATTTTCTATATTTCTCCATTTGTCCTGCTGTGTTTTTAGCTCCTAAGTATTGTTTCCATGCCATTTTCTTCTCTCTTTTCTCTTTGACTTCCTCTGTCCACCAAGGTGTCCTGTTTCTCTTGTTCCCAAATCGGACTTCACCACATGCTTCTGCAGCAGCTGTCTTTATGATGTCCTTGAATTTAAGCCAGAGGGTTTCCAAGTCATCAGGTTGCTCTTCTATGTTGCTCACCACTGCAGCAATAGGCCCCTGATATCTGGTCTTAATTTCTGGCTCTCTCAGCTTGTAGGTCTTAATGCTCATTTCTCCCATTCATTTACTTAGTTTCTTGCGTGATGTTGGGCAGTTCCTAGGCTGAGCAACTCTTTCAGTTGTTCTTTTGATGGTCAGCAGGTAGTGATCACTTCCAATCTTTGGCCCCCTCCAGACTCTAGCATCCCGGACATACTTGAATGAGCACGTATTTTTTGGTCTACCTCTGCCTCTCTTTCTCTGGGGATTCCAGAACAACAACTGCCTTGTAGTGCTATCAACAGGTTTCCTCAATGTGTGGCCTATCCATTGCCAGTGTCTTCTTCTCATCTCTTGTTACACTGGCACTTCTCGGGTTCTTGTCATCAGTTCCACATTGGTGATCTTGTCATATCATTTCGATTCTTCAATTCTATGCCTTCAATTCACCAGTATGTTACCTGAGCCCAAAAAGGAGCAAAGAATAGTAACACTGTACCCTACCAGGCATGACGTAAAAAGCGGCTAAGGAGAGTTGAGCATGGGGCTGGTTACCCCATCCCCTTAAAAACTTTTACCACAAAAACTTCAACAAACACTATGGATATATCAAATAGAGAACATAAATCAACTCTGCCGCCCAAGACAGAAGGTCCTCTGGAAAAGAGGCACATGAAGTAACCCAGAGCTGGCCGAAAGGAGTCTGGGTTGCTGATTAACCTTTTTTCGTCTAGGAAAACCTCCAGGATTGGCACCCGGAACTTTCGCACTCTAAACGAACAAGGGAAAACTGCACAAGTAGCAGCAAAAATGAGGAATTTCAGGATGGATTTCCTGGGTCTCTGCGAGAAAAGGTGGAAGGGCATTGACAGGAAGAAACTGTTTAAATGTATGCTTGTATGTAAATGTACCTGCGTCTGTGTATGAATGTAGGTAAACTATGTTCTTTAATTGTAGACAGAAATTGTGTTTTATTCCCTAAAGGCATACTTGAGAAGCTGCATTAAACATAATACCAGTGGTAAGTGATATTGTGATACCACTTACCAACAGTGAGTGATATTGTGATACTACTTACCAACAGTGAGTGATATTGTGATATAATGCCTAGGGTCAGTGATACAACATGTCAGTGGTGAGTGATACTGTTATCCCACATTCCAGTAGTGAGTGATATTGTGATATAATACCAAGGGTGAGTGATACTGTGATACAATATACTTGTGGTGAGGGATATTGTGATATAATACCAAGGGTCAGTGATACTGTGATACAATATACTTGTGGTGAGGGATATTGTGATATGATGTAACTGGTGTGTGTTACTGTGATATAACATACTAGTGGTGAGTATTGTGAAATAACATACCAGTGGTGAGTGATATTGTGAAACAACATACCAGTGGTGAGTGATATTGTGATGTAATACCTGTGGTGAGTGAAACTTTTATTTAATACTAATAGGGAGGGATATTGTGAAATAACAATACCACTAGTGAGTTATATAATACCAGCAGTGAGTGTTGTTATTATATAATACATGTGGTGAGTGATACTGTCATATTTTTTTTTTTTTAAATAGGTGAAAGGGCGGACATTTTTACATGATCAGAGACATGGTAAAGTACATCCAGAGTTGACTATATTGTCAGGATAATCTTTCTTTTGATTCACACAATCTGGTAAAGTTTGTTGACCAATAATGATGTCTTCATGTATACTGCTCCCTGTCAAAGAATATTCTGGTTGTGACATATATTGTGTTGTACTTATACCTATGTAAAGTGTCACCATTATCATTTTCCTTTGTGCTCCTTTTGGAGCATGGAGCCACCACTGTAGCTGGTCCACTTGCAGGAGGCCTGCCTCAAGCAGTCATGTGCTCCTTGCAGTAGTAGTTTCTATGGCAATGCTTACCTGAGCCTGGTAAAACTGTAGAGGACTCTATATAACGCAGGAAGTTGCTATTGGATTCTGCTTGTTTACTCAGATAAAGCATTGGATGTTTTACCCTCATCTGTTGCTGCTATTTCCTGAAAAATTATATGCGCTGAGGTACATCATGTCAGTTCTGTTTTAGAAAAGTATTTGACTTTTCAAAATATTTCAAAGGTTTCCTTAAGTGCCTTGGAAGCTGCACAGCTGAAATTGTTAATGCCTTGGAAACTATGAAGTAATCATTTTGTTATACCTTCATCATCATCATCTCAACCCATAACCCGTCATGGGTCGTAGGGGTGCCATGGTGGAAGCATCAACAGACAGGGTCCTCCACTGCTCTCTATTCTCAGCAATGCGTACAAGTGTGGAGAAACCGTGTCCTGCCCATTCTTTGATGTTATCAGCCCAGGATTTTCTTTGCCTTCCTCTTCTCCGTTTACCTTCGACTGTTCCCTGGAGGATCGTTTTCGAAAGGGAGTCATGACGAGTTACATGCCCAAACCAGGCAAGCTTTCGACGTTTCACTATTGACAAAAGTGGTTCTTGATGGCCTGCATAGGTGTTTATCTTCTCTCTAACATAGACATTTGTTTTGTGCTCTTTATAGCAAATGCGCAAAATTCTTCTATAACATTTATGCTCGAAAGCCTGAATCCTTCGCTCCGTATCTGCAGTGAGTGTCCAGCCCTCACACCCATACAAGAGAATAGATAATACAAGTGATTTGTATAATTTGATCTTCACAGGAAAACTGATGTTACTTTTCCAGATCACATTCAACCTTGTCATGGCAGCTGAGGCCATCTCAAGTCTTGTCTTGATTTCTTTATTTGATCTTCCATCATTACATATAGTGGACCCGAGATATTTAAAGGTGTTAACTTCTTCTAACGTTTGCCCATTTAACGTAATGTTGGTCGGAGTTATACCTTAGAAACTATGAAGTAATCATTTTGTTATACCTTGGAAACTATGAAGTAATCATTTTTGTTATACCTTGGAAACTATGATGTAATCATTTTGTTATATGTTGGAAACTATCAAGTAATCATTTTGTTATACCTTGGAAACTATGAAGTAATCATTTTGTTATATGTTGGAAACTATCAAGTAATCATTTTGTTATACCTTGGAAACTATGAAGTAATCATTTTGTTATACCTTGGAAACTATGAAGTAATCATTTTGTTATACCTTGTGAACTATGAAGCGAACATTTTGTTATACCTTGGAAACTATGAAGTAATCATTTTGTTATACCTTGGAAACTATGAAGTAATCATTTTGTTATACCTTGTAAACTATGAAGCAAACATTTTCTTATACCTTGGAAACTATGAAGCGAACATTTTGTTATGTAGTGGAAACTATAAAGGGTAGGGTGAACAAATTTGGGTAGTGTATGTCTTACTAGGACATGTCTGATAACATTTGAGGAATCAGCACAAGAGGACTGCATTGTCATCAGCTACTGAGACCTGATTAAACACACAAGAAGAGGACTTCTTCAAGTCCTCAATTTTCTAACATTTTCTATCAAGTCTACTTTTAGCCTTACCCTACACCAAGTATCTCGGTTTTGTGTGTGTGTCTTCTATTTAATCACACTCTGTATTTCCATTCCATTTGTCTGTTGAGACAATGTGTTCTAACTTTCATCTTCACGTTTAGAATCAAAGTAGACTGCTGCCTCCTTGTCTGCTTCACGTTTTTCTTTTGAGCGTGGGCTTCCTCCCAGGCATTTTTTTTGTATGATCATTTTTTTATTTTCTGGAGAACTTGTTCCTTGAGTTTCATGCCGCCCCCTCCCCCCTTTCTCCCAGTTGCATTTTCAATCTGATGTTATTATTGTGTCAGCATAAACAAAGAAACAAAAACAAATAAATTTAGCAGGAAATGAGATACTACACTATCATACTGCTAAAGCAAATATAATAATTACCTTTACATCCAGGCATATTGCATTTGCATGAGAAGATATATTACACAATTCCAATTCCACATTAACATAGACAAAAGTTAAGTAAAACATCAGCAATAAACATATTCCATTGTTATGGTCATATAATTTATCAGTTGTTCCACGAAATGGCAAGCATTGTTGGCTCAAGAACTGGACAATAGCAATTAGGCGTTCTATTATGCTCCTCCAGTGTCGAACTTCTGAATTTAATAACTTTTGTTGCATTGAATCAATTGTCTGTACTGATTTAAGCCTGGACGATAATTCAATCCACTTTGTATGGGACTCCAAGTGGTTTTTAGATTTTTCGTGTTCATTAAGATACACATCTGTCTGTCTGATGTGTTAGTGCTTCAGTATCGTTTATTCTGCTCATCCTGTGATCAAACTCTGTCACTGTAACAAATAACATATAATTCAAACAATCAATCAATACCCTTTAGTTCCCCAAGGAGCATAGGCCTTCCACGAACACATGCTATGTCCTCCTGTTGCGTACCATCAGTTCAAGGTCTTTCCTTGTCATCCTCACCATTTTCATTTCCTTGAACTTTGAACACCTGATCGCTAGCGCAGTGTGGTTACCATTACACCAGTGCGGCTCCCTATGCTCCACTTAAAACTGGTACCAGACTCCTGGGAAAATTCAAACTGTGGTGCCTCCAGTTCATGTTGATACCGAAGTTGCTGTGGCCACTGCTTATATATGAAATAAGAACAAGTACGGTGGCAGCTATAGAGCAGAAGGTCAACAAGTTCATGAGAAAATGGCTAGGGGTACCACCAGGTCTGTCAGATGTAGCACTGCAAAAAAGTCAAAACTTCTGCTTCCTTTCAAGTCAGTTGTTGAAGAGTACAAAGTTGGAAAGGCAAGGCTTGCAATGATGCTACGCGAGTCAGCTGATGACGTGGTTAAGTCCATTCAGCCCACACTGAAAACGGGAAGGAAGTGGAGAGTGGAAGAAGCTGTTGATGCTGCCCAAGAGTCACTCAAACTGAGGGAGGTAATCGGATACACACAAACGAATAGACGGGGATTTGGTCATGGAGACATCCGCTGGTGGTCCAAGGCATCAAGCAGGGAGCGCAGAGACATGGTAGTTTAGGAGATACAATGAGCTGAGAATGATAAGAGGTTGCAAAAAGCAGTGTAGCAGGTCCAACCAGGTCAATGGACTACATGGGAAGGAGCCCTGCAGAGGTCCTTGACATGGAATGATATATGGCATATGGCACCTCTTAGGCTCAGCTTCGTTGTTAGATCAATGTATGACCTGCTGCCGTCGGCCACCAACCTTGTGAAATGGGGAAAGTCGAATGATGAGCAGTGCCCCCTGTGCCAGGGGAGGCAGACACTTGAACACGTGCTCTCAGCATGTAAGGTGTCATTAGGGCAAGGGCGATACACTTGGCGCCATAACAAAGTGCTAAATGAGCTTGCTGCGAAAATAGATCTGGCAAGGATGAAGGCGAATAGCAAACCCAGGCCGAGCACCGCAAATAAATACTTTCTGAGGGCAGGAAAGTCAGCACACCCCAAACCGAGTAAACCTGGTAGCAGTTTACCATCTCTTCTTGACTGTGCAAACGACTGGGAGATGGCGGTAGACCAACCGGGACGAGGGGCATATCCAGAGAGTATCAGAAAATCGCGGAGATGGCCGGATATAGTGCTTCATTCTTCAGCAACGCTTCAGGTCATACTGATTGAACTGACCGTGCCATTTGAATCCAGATTAGACGAGCAACATTCGTTCAAAGCGGCCAAGTATGATGATCTGGCCACAGATCTGAGACACAATGGGTTCACTGCAAGGGTCATGGCTGTTGAAGTGGGCGCAAGAGAGCTTGTGGCTGCATCAATGTATGATCTATTGAAACTGTTGGGGCTGAGGGGACAGTCGAGAACAAGGGCAATGAAGAGGCTTAGTGAAACTGCCGAAAAGGCATCAGGCTGGCTGTGGAACAACCGCAATGGACAATGGAAATCGTGACAATAAACGCTGCGGTACAGAAAACACTAGGAATTTTTCTAAGTCCACAAAACGCTGAGTTTTGTGGTGTACTAGTGAAAGGACTGTGACTGAGTGGTACGTACGTCTAGTTTGACAAGTGAATTTTCCCTGATTTGATGGATGATTAAAGGGACTTTAGCTTTTCATAACATTAGAACCCCTGAACATCAGTATTGTTGTAACTTTTCATCAACGAAGAGTAGCGGCTATGATCAAAGCAGTCAAAGACGATCCCCAGAACAGAGAAGCAGAAATTTAGCATCTCCGTGCGAACACTGAACCGTTCGCAAGACGGACACGAGCGGTCAGAAGAAAGCTTCTTGCAGACTTCGCACCTCTGTGGCAACCGGCAGACGTGCCCGAAAGACTATGGAACGGGAGAGACGGACCGCTCAGCGTAGCGGATACGATCTGAGGAATCAGGAAACTCGCCACGAACGAGGCTAGTCTCGCAGAAATTTCACATCCTCGTGCGAGCAGCCTGAGACGAACGAAGATCGGAAGCCAGTCGGGCCATCGCGGTTAGCATGGCGGCTAAATAACTTTGACTTGCCCTGGGATCTGAAGAGGCGCGAAATTTTCACACGACCCATTTAACTTACATTCCCGTTAGATATATACAGAATCTGAAAAGGGCAACTTTATCATTCGGTCTGATAGAATTTTAAGATTCACTAGCATATAGTTAAATTCCTGCTAGATTTCATCTAAATTGTTGGCTATTGGAGTGAAATTCTTTTCTGTGCAGACGGTAATTTATACTTTAGCTTCGAATGATCAGTGGTCTAGTTATTTCATTTTTATTTCACTGGATTGTGGTGTAAATTTAAACTTATTAAATAAACCCATTTTCAAAGTTCCAGTGCAAACTAAATGTTACATCTATAAGTTAATTTCCTAATACAATAGACGCGTAAATTAATTTTGCAACTGTTAAGGGAATTGTGACTTTAATACAGTTTAGTTCTGTATAGATAGATGTGCTTGTAAAATTAGTAACCTCACGGGAGCGTTTCTTGAATTTATTAATTGTAGACGCGAATGCAGAAAATAGTCTAACTGTAAATGTATCGCGCGTTAGATCTTAATATGATTTTATTGCATTTCATGTTTTATCTTCTATACAGAATTGATCTTTCGACCTTGCATCCCAGCAATTAATTAATTATACACTGGGTCCTGCCAACTCAGCTCGATTACTCCAGTGACTTATGAACATATTTGAAATTTAATCTTTGTGGCGATCCTGTTGGGATTCAGCTATCTGAAGTATACAGAAACAAAGCAAACCCAAAGACTGTTTTAAAATCCCAATTCATAAAGTTTTTTTTATAGTTATCAAACTTGAAGAAGAACAGTTGCTAGTAGCAATATTTTACTCACTGCTCTATTTGTGAAGAAGATCATAGATTTCCCTGACACTGTCTGTCAAGCATAATCATTGGATTTTACCAACCCCTGAAGAACTTACCTCAGTGTTTTGTAGTTTGTGACATTACGGCAAAAGAAAGTTATTTCCACCAGCTGTGCCAATTTTAGAAACCACACCATACCTCACACCTAGCCAAGTGCCTGTGCCATTCATTAGGAACTTTTATCTAACAAACCAACAGTAGCCTTTACGCTTCACCGTCTGGCGATTTTTTGAGACTATTGGCTACCAGCCCACCTCGTTAAATCTGGGGCCTGACACAGAAGAAATAAAAAGACAATTTCCATTGTTCTACGGTATTATCTGCTGTTGTAAAATTCCTAAAGTGCCAGAATTCACAACTTGGTAAGTCTGTGTGTGACTGTGTGTGCTGGCCAGCACAAGCCTGTTTTTGAATGACAGGAGATTTATTAATCTTTTTTTACCCTTATAATTAGTTCGTTCTAGTATTAAGGTGTATTGTATACAATGTACGGGATTTCTCCTAGCGGGATGAACTGTGTTCATTCCCCCCTTCCGTAAAGTTTTGTTGAATAAAGGGAAACATTTGAGAACCCTAGCTTTTCCTCTACCCCCTTATCACTGTAACCCCTTGCCTCAGAGTAATAAATTTACCATTGGGTTAAATTGCCTATCTCTGATCATCATCATCCCCACCTCTCGTCTTTGGGACTGGGTCTTTTCTGTTAGTAAATACAAGCGGGAAAAGGTGTATGGGATACTTCTCCTCAAAAACCCCTCCCCCTTGTCATATTTGTATTCTGTAACCTTTGATTTCTGACTGTAAATTGATAATTATTTGTGACTTGATTTTGTGATAATAAAAGTATTAAAACTTTATTAGCATTTTGTGTCGGCTGGCCCAAATCAAACATTCCCCATATTTGTTATCGTAGTTGTGATTCATGTACGTTGTGTATCAGAATCACCAAATCGGTGTGTGCGCCTGAGTGACTGGAACTGACAAACAGTTATTTGTTCAGAAGAGTGGTAGGAATAGTTTTTGAGAGACAAATATTGTCGTAATAAGAGACTGTCCTTACTCTTCCCAGCACTTGTGAATCTACTACCTCACTTTCCTAAATCCTTATTCTCACAGAGCCTTCACTATCATTCTACAATCTAAAGGGACCAATATCCATCAGAACTCTCTCAGATAAAATTACGACAATAAATGGTTAGCTCGTCCCGGATTCTCAGCCTAGTTTAAATAGAGTGTGGTTGATTGTCTTTGTGAAGTAGGGTATAATCTTAAAAAAGTAATTACTTCCCCTAGACAAAGCCTTTTAGTATTTTGGGCCGACCACACAATAATTATTACAGGTTTGTTCTTTCCACAGGAGCAGGAAGTTAGAGATAATAAAATATTTGTCACCTTTGTATTCTCTGGCAGAGAAAATTGACATTTTGTTATATAATTGCTGGGTTTGCGTGATTGTCTTCAGTCACAAAAGGTTTTTGAAGTTAGAAGAGCTGAGCAAAGCTAAAGACGCTTGTTCTAAATTTAAAAAAAAATCTAGTTAACATCGTCTCTACTCTTTAATTGACTTCAGAAGGGCGGAGTTCTGTTAGTGGAGAATTAAAATTTTAAGGAAATTTTTTTTTCCTTTAAATTGTTTTTCATAAATTTTTCTCTACTTTTAGTAAAAGTAAATGTTTTTCCAGTGTAACTTACCATTTTAGTGGCATTAGTCGATTGCGTTTAGAGCCTTAATTGCCAGAAAACAGCAGCGATAAGTTTGCACATTACATAGTAGGAGATAACTCAAGTAAATTTTTACTTTGGTTTTTCTCGTAGCGGTTCCGAGTTTTTCCCCTTCTCGTTTCTTCTTACTAGTTCTCTAGTCATACTACATCTTATTCTTTGACAATGGCAGAGAGGATAAAGATAAGGTCCATCTTGAGGCTGGAAGCGAAAGAGGCAGGATTAGACGCAGAAGCTGCAAACGCAATTGTCAACCAGGAACTGGAAATATATGACGCGGAGCAACGGAGAGGAGAAGCTGAGAGGAAGGAAGAGAAGGAAAGAGCAGAAGATGAGAGAAAGGAAGAGAAAGCGAGAGCAGAGAGGAGAGAATCACAGGAGAGGGCAGATAGGAAAGAAGCGGAAGAACGCCTATTGGAACAGAAGAAAATTTAGGCAGAGATAGAAGCTCGCAGGGAGAGAGAGAGAGAGAGAGAGAGAGAGAGAGAGGGAAAGACAGCACGAACTGGCGCTTAAGGCTTTAGAGAGTCGGGTCGCTTCTACTTCGAATAACGGAGAGCCGTCTTCGCCCCAGTCTCAGTCAATGGATCTCTCTAACACTCAATCTGCCCAACTAACGGCGATGTCTTTTGCTTTAGAATCTTTTCCTAGCCCTAACGAAAAAATTGACAGCTATCTAGAAAAATTCGAGAGGCTCGCCAATCTGTATGGGTTAGAGAGTTCCCGCTGGGCACTTAAACTCTCAACGTCACTGAAAGGCAATGCTTATGACGTATACACAAAGCTGGGACCGAATCAACATGATTACGACATGCTGAAGAAGGCCTTGCTAGAGCGGTTTGAGATGACCGCCCGAAAATTTCTGCAAATGTTCAGAAACAGCCGGAAAGAGAGCACGGAAACTTTTCCGCAGTTCTCTTCACGTCTCACGGGTTATCTGACAAAGTGCATAGAATTATCTGAATTACCTCTTTCATATGAGGGACTTCTAGAAATTGTTCTTGTTGAACAGATAAAATCCACTTTGTCGAATGACACCCGTAGATTTTTGGCTGAACAGGGGGCAGTCAGGCTTGAGGACATCCTCAATAAGGCCGAACGCTATAGCAATGCAATGGCCGAACTTCCCAGCACTAAACGTAAACCCACAGATGAGCCATCTCGAAAACAAAATCTAGAGCAGTCATCCTATTCTTCCAATCCTTCTCAACATTATAACCAACGAGATAATAATAACCAGAGACCTCCCCAGGAAAAATCGAAATTCTACAAAACCCGATACCCCCCAAATAATACTTCTGATCAACCCACCAAGCCTACGTGGCAGCGCGGCCACCAAGGTCAAGGAAAAGGGAAGACCCCTACACCAGGAACGTCTGATCAGGGCAAACAAACCGGTCCTAACCGCATCGGATGTTTGCATACAGCCTCGAAAGGTAGAGTCAATGTCAGTGATTCTCAACCTGAGGGGACCGACCCTCAACGCGAGGAACTGTACTTTTAAATGGTACCTCTACTACTTGTCTTTTTGACACTGGACTAAGCTTTAGTTGTATTGTCGCTAGGCACCTAGTCAAACCAGGTCAGGAGACAGAGGAAACCGTCAAACTTAGTGGAGTTTTCAAGAGTGATGCACCCAGGACGCTTCCTATCGCACTGGTAGAAATACACTCTGATTTTGTCAGAGGTGTTATTAAAGCGGCCATTATGGATGATCCTATCTACCCAGTTATCCTGGGATGTAGATATGTGTTTATTGGGAGACCAAAGGAGCCGATTGTGGCAGCGGTAACCACAAGAGGGCAAGCCAAGAAGGAGAGGGAGCCTGCGCCAAATTTGTTGCCGAATGAACTGAAGGAGGCGCAACAAAAGGACCCTACTCTGGAGCTCTGCTTTAGAAAACTGCCCATGGCTAAGGACCCCAGACACAACGGAGACATCTTTTCTAAGGATGGCGTATTGTATCGTAGAACGGGCAACCCGGACACGGGGAATAACCAGCTCCTAGTACCGACGCAGTACAGAAGCCAGATCTTAGAAATGGGGCACTCTCTTCCCTTTAGCGGACATATGGGACAAAACGCCACTATTCAGCGAATAAAAACCCACTATTGGTGGCCAGGAATGAACTCTGACATTATCAGGTATGTGAAATCCTGCGCCCAGTGCCAACGGGTAGCACCCAAGCACTTGACACCCCCAGTACCCATGGGGCAAATGCCAATTGTGGGGACTCCATTTGAACGGGTTGCTGTCGACATCATTGGACCCCTGGAAAGGACCAAAAGAAAGAACAGGTTCATCCTGACCTTAGTCGACACTTGCACAATGTGGGCCGAAGCTGTACCGCTAACATGCACAGATTCCAAGCATGTCGCAGAAGCCCTCGTGCAAATCTTTACACGGTTGGGATTCCCTCAACAAGTTTTGACGGACAATGGATCCCAATTCCGTAGCCTGTTAATGGAGGAGATCTTTAAGATCTTGAGGGCCAAACATATCCACACAAGTCCCTACCATCCGGCCGGAAATGGGCTCGTGGAACGTTTTAATGGCAGCCTCACCACCATGTTACGTAAGCTGGGTCAGGAGAAACCGGAAGACTGGGACCTATATATATATCGGCTGCCTTATTCGCCTACCGAGAGGTACCCCAAGGGTCTATGGGATTCCCGCCTGCTACACTTTTATTTGGCAGACCTATTAAGGGGCCACTAGAAGCCTTACTTCGATCCCTGACAGACCAAAAGGCTGATGAGACAGTCGTCTCTGCATGCAAATATGTATCTGAGCTCAAGGAAAGGTTAAAGCTAGGATGGGATCTAGCTACGACAAACCTTACGAAAGCCCGCGCTAAACATGCTAAAAGATACAACAAAGCTGCAAAAGAGAGAGAACTACAACCAGGGGAGAAAGTTTTGTTGCTACTTCCAACCGGAAGCAATAAACTTCGCATCGGATGGCAAGGGCCGTCTACCGTCCTTAAAAAGATCTCACGTACTAATTACAAGATCTCCATTAAAGGAAAGGAGAAGGTCTTCCACATAAATCTCCTTAAGAAATATCTGGAAAGACCAGTGCCATCCTCCAAGCATCTCCTGGCTGTCGCCATAGCAATGGAAGACGAGGATGATGATGATGGTTGCATGGAGTATCCATTGCAACCCACAGAATCCTTTAAAGATGTCAAGTTCGGCGACAATCTCTCAGTAGAACAACAAACAGAAACCAGGGAGCTACTAAAGCAGTACAGTGCAGTCTTAACTGACGTACCTGGTCGAACAAATCTCATCGAATTTGACATGAAATTAACAAACGAGACCCCTGTTTGAACCAGAGTGTACCCCATTCCATACGCCAAAGCTGATGCACTTCGCGGAGAAATAGACAAGCTGCGTCAGGCAGGAATTATCAGCGAGTCTACATCTCCTTACAGTTCGAGAGTAGTGCTGTTGCAGAAGCCCAATAAGGAAGTTCGGCTGTGTATTGATTACCGGTTGCTAAACGCTGTAACGGAATTCCAGCCCAAACCGCTCCAAACTGTTTCTGAGTTGTTCACCAAGCTCAGCAAGGCAACAATTTTCTCCAAGATTGACCTCAGTAAAGGTTATTATCAAATACCGGTCAAAGAGGAAGTTAAACCTTTGCTAGCTTTCAGCACTAGTGAAGGACATTACACATTTAATGTGATGCCGTTCGGATTACATAACGCACCAGGAGTGTTTACCAGGATGATGAGAAAGCTTTTAGAACCCTTGCAAAGTCCCCACATCCATAATTTCATGGATGACATATTAATTGCATCGGAAACCTACGACGAACATATTGCTATGGTTGCTATGCTCCTCAGGAGACTACAGGAAACTGGTCTCACAGCCAGACCTAGCAAATGTCTCATCGGATTTGAGAAGCTTGACTTCCTGGGGCATACTATTTCCCACGGTTGTAGTTGGCATATTCAGAAGAACGTGGAGAAAATAGCTGCAGCTAAAAGGCACAGGACGAAGAAAGACATGCGTTCCTTCCTATCACTATGTGCATATTATCAGAAATACATCCATAACTTCAACGGACTGACAGCACCTCTGACTGACCTCACAAAGAAAGGCTGTCCTGATAAGGTCATGTGGGATCAAAAGTGCGAACACGCGTACAGCACTTTAAAAGGACAGCTGTCTGCATACCCCATCCTAAGGTTACCTGACTTTAAGAAGCCTTTCGTACTGAGAGGTGACGCGTCAGGTCAGGGCATCGGGTCAACATTGTTGCAAGCCGAGGACAGTGACCCGAATATGCTATTCCCAGTAGCTTACGGCAGTCGGAAACTGAACAAGGCTGAACGCAACTACAGTGTCGTTGAAAGAGAATGTCTCGCTCTGATTCATGGCATCAGACGCCATCATAAGTTCCTTTATGGTACTGCTTTCACAGTACAAACCGACCACGCTCCATTAGCTTTCCTTGGTGCCAATAAGGAATTCAACGCAAGGATTATGCGCTGGGCCTTATTATTGAGCGTTTATTCCTTCGAAGTGGAATATATTCCAGGAAAACAGAATGTCGGAGCTGACTTCTTGAGTAGAAACTGGTCTACAGAGGAAGAAGAGCAAACTGAAGATACCACTCATCCTAAAGTCACCAATCAGGTCACCTCCATTGTCAAGAAGGAAACATGAAAAATGGTTTCATGTCTAAAAGTGGGGACGATTGTGACGTACGTCTAGTGTGACAAGTGAATTTTCCCTGATTTGATGGATGATTGAAGGGACTTTAGCTTTTCATAACATTAGAACCCCTGAACATCAGTATTGTTGTAACTTTTCATCAACGAAGAGTAGCGGCTATGATCAAAGCAGTCAAAGACGATCCCCAGAACAGAGAAGCAGAAATTTAGCATCTCCGTGCGAACACTGAACCGTTCGCAAGACGGACACGAGTGGTCAGAAGAAAGCTTCTTGCAGACTTCGCACCTCTGTGGCAACCGGCAGACTTGCCCGAAAGACTATGGAACGGGAGAGACGGACCGCTCAGCGTAGCGGATACGATCTGAGGAATCAGGAAACTCACCCCGAACGAGGCTAGTCTCGCAGAAATTTCACAGCCTCGTGCGAGCAGCCTGAGACGAACGAAGATCGGAAGCCAGTCGAGCCATCGCGGTTAGCATGGCGGCTAAATAACTTCGACTTGCCCTGGGATCTGAAGAGGCGCGAAATTTTCACACGACCCATTTAACTTACATTCCCGTTAGATATATACAGAATCTGAAAAGGGCAACTTTATCATTCGGTCTGACAGAATTTTAAGATTCACTAGCATATAGTTAAATTCCTGCTAGATTTCATCTAAATTGTTGGCTATTGGAGTGAAATTCTTTTCTGTGCAGACGGTAATTTATACTTTAGCTTCGAGTGATCAGTGGTCTAGTTATTTCATTTTTATTTCACTGGATTGTGGTGTAAATTTAAACTTATTAAATAAACCCATTTTCAAAGTTCCAGTGCAAACTAAATGTTACATCTATAAGTTAATTTCCTAATACAATAGACGCGTAAATTAATTTTGCAACTGTTAAGAGAATTGTGACTTTAATACAGTTTAGTTCTGTATAGATAGATGTGCTTGTAAAATTAGTAACCTCACAGGAGCGTTTCTTGTATTTATTATATGTAGACGCGAATGCAGAAAATAGTCTAACTGTAAATGTATCGCGCGTTAGATCTTAATATGATTTTATTGCATTTCATGTTTTATCTTCTATACAGAATTGATCTTTCGACCTTGCATCCCAGCAATTAATTAATTATACACTGGGTCCTGCCAACTCAGTTCGATTACTCCAGTGACTTATGAACATATTTGAAATTTAATCTTTGTGGCGATCCTTTTGGGATTCAGCTATCTGAAGTATACAGAAACAAAGCAAACCCAAAGACTGTTTTAAAATCCCAATTCATAAAGTTTTTTTTATAGTTATCAAACTTGAAGAAGAACAGTTGCCAGTAGCAATATTTTACTCACTGCTCTATTTGTGAAGAAGATCATAGATTTCCCTGACACTGTCTGTCAAGCATAATCATTGGATTTTACCAACCCCTGAAGAACTTACCTCAGTGTTTTGTAGTTTGTGACATTACGGCAAAAGAAAGTTATTTCCACCAGCTGTGCCAATTTTAGAAACCACACCATACCTCACACCTAGCCAAGTGCCTGTGCCATTCATTAGGAACTTTTATCTAACAAACCAACAGTAGCCTTTACGCTTCACCGTCTGGCGATTTTTGAGACTATTGGCTACTAGCCCGCCTCGTTAAATCTGGGGCCTGATACAGAAGAAATAAAAAGACAATTTCCATTGTTCTACGGTATTATCTGATGTTGTAAAATTCCTAAAGTGCCAGAATTCACAACTTGGTAAGTCTGTGTGTGTGACTGTGTGTGCTGGCCAGCCCAAGCGTGTTTTTGAATGACAGGAGATTTATTAATCTTTTTTTACCCTTATAATTAGTTCGTCCTAGTATTAAGGTGTATTGTATACAATGTACGGGATTTCTCCTAGCGGGATTGTTTAACTGTGTTCATTCCCCCCTTCCGTAAAGTTTTGTTGAATAAAGGGAAACACTTGAGAACCCTAGCTTTTCCTCTACCCCCTTTATCACTGTAACCCCTTGCCTCAGAGTAATAAATTTACCATTGGGTTAAATTGCCTATCTCTGATCATCATCATCCCCCCCCCCCATCCCTCTCGTCTTTGGGACCGGTTTTTTTCTGTTAGTAAATACAAGCGGGAAAAGGTGTATGGGACTACTTCTCCTCAAAAACCCCTCCCCCCTTGTCATATTTGTATTCTGTAACCTTTGATTTCTGACTGTAAATTGATAATTATTTGTGACTTGATTTTGTGATAATAAAAGTATTAAAACTTTATTAGCATTTTGTGTCGGCTGGCCCAAATCAAACATTCCCCATATTTGTTATCGTATTTGTGATTCATGTACGTTGTGTGTCAGAATCACCAAATCGGTGTGTGCGCCTGAGTGACTGGAACTGACAAACAATTGTTTGTTCAGAAGAGTGGTAGGAATAGTTTTTGAGAGACAAATATTGTCGTAATAAGAGACTGTCCTTACTCTTCCCAGCACTTGTGAAACTACTACCTCACTTTCCTAAATCCTTATTCTCACAGAGCCTTCACTATCATTCTACACTCTAAAGGGACCAATACTCATCAGAACTCTCTCAGATAAAATTACGACACTGAGGGGCAACAGGCGATGTATATTAAAAGAGGTGTCAGTGTCAGAATTTCAGTGGCGAACGCGCAGTGGCTAGACTCGTCGGCCTCGGGATGGTGTCTCAGTGTGTGCGACGGAACGAACGGAATAATTTGTCTTCTCTTTGTTACTTTAACAATTGCCTCCCCTGCTGGCGGAGTTGTGCATTTGAAAGTTGCTACCATAAGTGAAATGGGTTCATTTTCGATACAAGACAACAGGAGGCTGAGACGCTTGGGAGTCATGACCAAAGTGGCCCCCCCCCACCCCCCCCCCCCTTTAGAGTGTAAAGGAGTATATCGGGCCTAAACACTTGTCGGACGGGGGGACTACTTCTGATGATCAGATTGCTTCCTGTTGTATCGCTCTGTAAAGAGTTTCCTATCATCGTCGTACCACTCTCTTCAGAATGCACTTTAGAAGCACACCTCAACGCAATAGTACAATTAAAACCAAAAAATAGTTAAACCTTCCTAAAACCATTCACACTAAAGCCGACTTGCACTACGGTATTATTTTTTTTCGTTTTTTTTTTCCATTAATGTGTTTGCTACTTTTCTTTGTAGCACGCCCCTTTCAACCATCTACCATGTACATGGAGTTGTTGGTTATATCAGGACGTGTTTCCTTTGTTGTATTATGTTTTTGTTTGTATTTATTTTATACTATATTATCTCTAGTAGGTATTTTCCTTTTGTAGTTATAGTTCATAATGGTTTTTTTTTTAATTATATCTAAAATATTTATTTTTTATATGTTAGCTTTTGTTTTGGTAATATAGTGTTTTATTAACTTTTGCATTTCTGAAGGGGTCTTTATGCCTATGAGATTTTCTACACTAATTTCTACCTTGCGTTTACTACAGTATGTCTTAATGTTTTGCCTCTGTTGGTCATATTTCTTGCAGTCCACCAGAAAGTGTCTAATTGTGTTTGGTTCTTGACACTCTTCACATGTGGGTTCCTCAATCATGAAATATCCAGTTCCAAGCTTGAGCCTCAGCAATTTTTTATTAATTGGTATTTTTAGTTCATCTTTTATTTGACATTTTTTGTTTTATTTCGTGACAGATACGTTCTTATTTATATACAAATTTATGTAAGGCAGTTACGCCGTCAAAAAAAGTTTCGTGTTCCACTAGGATGTGGAACACTTTTATTAGATTGTGTACTTCATTCATTGACAGAAAATTACAAAACGTCCTACACTGATATAAGATACCAGAATAGCTTTAAAATATTATAATAATTAAATTAATTTAGATAAATGTATAAAGAAAAGCTTAACAACTATTTATGTTCTTTAAAATTTACTGACCGTTATACAATTTACATTCTTACAGTAAAATTTATTGTAGATTTGGTTTTTTTCACTATAATTTTATAAATTTACTTAATTAAACTATTTTGAAAAAAGGGGTGTAATTCAAAGTGGGATAATCAATTACATTTATTAAAGGGATATAATTCAAATTGTGTTTCGTTCTATATCCCTTTGACTATTATTTAAAAGGATACATTGTATATGGCACTCATTGTGTATTAGAAGGGCGAGAAATACCATCACATTTCTTCAGTGGCAGTACTACAATCAAAACAGAAGCGTACATACCACCAGTCATTCAATGCTCAAACTGCCAGAAATTTGGTCACACCAAAAGAACATGTAGAAGTAAGCCTAAATGTCGATATTGTGAAGGGGACCACACTTATGATCACTGCAAATTAGTAGAAGATAATAAAGATTACAGAACAAGAAATATAAACAGAAAATGTGCAAATTGTCTAGGAAACCACAGTGCACGTTTCCTTGGAAGTCCACATTACCAACAAACAAAACTAGCTCTAATAAAATCAGTCAATACTAACACACCATTTAAAGTAGCACTACAACAATATCAATCATCAGTCGCTACATCTACAACTCCGACACCAAGAGAAATCCCAGTCAGAACCAGAAATGTGGAAATAACCCAAAAGAAAAATAAAGTTCAAAAAATACTGACAAAAGATAGCAATCTACCAGAAGAAAGTGAAATAATCAAATCATCGATAACAGAAGATAAAGTAAGAAAGGCAGAAGAAATTTTAAAAACCATGAAAAACATACAGCATGAAGTAGCTAAAGATGTAGCTAAATTAGCAGAACTCAAAGAAGAGAATGAAGATTTACTGAAAAGGATTAAGTCAGAAAGAAAACTCATAATGAGTGAGCAAAAGCGAACAGATAAAAAACAACTAGAAGAAATGTGGAATGAAAAAATGACAGATTGTCAAAAACTTATTCATTCTGTATCAAACATTGTGAAAGCCTTTATGCTGAATCTTCAAAGTGAACTATAAACTCACTTTAACAGAGAAACCAAAAATCTAGGAGACTTTGTTGTTTAAAAAAAAAATATATATTATACACTTCTCAGAGTAAAAGAGTACAACACTATTTATAACAAACTTAACAATTAAATAATGGACGTACAGAACATTAGAATAATACAGTGGAATTGCAGAAGTGCCAAAAAAATGTACCAGCATTAATAGGCATGTATAAACAATCTAAAGTAATATTTGCCATTCAAGAAACTAATCTTAATCCGAGTCAACGTTTTACCATCCCTGAATATAAAGTCTTTCGAAATGATAGGACCGAAACTCAAAAAGGAGGAGGTGTGGCATTTATAATTAATAAAACATATATAATAACTGACTGGGAATCATTTAGAACAGAAAATTTTGAAGGAATAACTATAACAGTGTCTACTGAGTTAGAAGAAATTAAAATAGTTAACCTTTACTGTTCAAGTGGAAACATAAACGAAAGAGATATCTCAGACGTGAATAAAAGGATAAACAACAGAACTATCATAGTGGGAGATTTCAATGCTCATCATACAGCTTGGGGAGGCAATGTAATAAACAAATCAGGAAAACTACTGTTGGACTTCATTGAAAACAATGAACTAATAATACTGAATGATGGATCAGTAACAAGAATTAACCCTTGTGCAAATCAGCAAGACACAGCTATTGATATAAGCATTGTAACACCAAATCTTGCTAATGCAAAATGGGAAGTTATTGGTGATACAAATTCAGATCATTTACCCATTGAAATAACACTAAAAGATAATTACAAACCTAACAAACTGGTAGAAAAACCAAAATTTTACTATAATAAAGCTAATTGGGTAGCTTTTCAGGTAGAAATGGAAGAGATAAAAAAGAATAATATAGAAAATGAAAATATAGATGTATTTGCAGATAATCTCACAAAAGAAATATTACTAAAAGCTGTTAAGCATATATGCCAGAACACATAATTCCACACTGCATTAAGGAAGCAAAGAAGAATGAACATTGGAACAAAAACCCAGTACCATGGTGGACAATTAGATGTACAGAAATTCAAAAACAAAGAAAACAAGCTTTACAAGAATATAGAAAGCATAGATCTGAAGATAATTTAGATATTTATAAGAACATACGAAATGAATCAAACAGAATAATACTAAAGGCAAAAGAAAATCATTGGAGAAGTTTCTGCCAAACACTGAACCCTACAACTAACTCTACAACAGATGTGTGGAATAAGTTAAAAGCCATTAAAGGCAGAACTAAACATATGATAATTGTCGTGAAACGAAGTGTAACCCACTACTTTGTTAATCACTATGTCGAGATACAGATTTGCTTCAACCAATCAACGATCAACGTTCACCAGTCTCTGAGACAGAATAAATTAACGGCCATCTTGTTCACGCAAGATGGCCGATGAAAACTGAATAAAATTAGGCTGTATGAGACCAGGTACAAAACCGGAGGAAACCAATCAACTTGCTCCGCCAGGAACCAACCGAAAGCTTTCCTCAAGTAGTAACTTGACTATATAATCGGGCGGATTTTATGCTAACCACGCAACCCCGAACTTGACGCCAGAGATACAGACTGAAGAGGGAGAAGCTGTCACCTTGATTTATGGTAACTTACCTGAGGGCATCGACCTGCAACCTACTTCACTAAGTCGCGTCAAAACCTGGCCAGTTTAAAATCTTAGGAGGGTAAATATTTTTACGATAACCGTTGGTATTTGTTGTGTGTCATTTATACTACCTATCAGGTTACTGATTGTATCTTGGGGGGAATTAAGTATAATGATTGTATTTCCTATTAGGATTGAATAGACGAAGACTAATAGGACTCATACTTCAATCTATTGTCTCCTATACTTCAATCTATTGTCAGTCTATAACTTCAGTCTATTGTCTCTGATAATTCCAAACTGCAATATAACCAAAACAGTCCTTGTTAGGACTCAATCTATTGTCTCCTATAACCTGCAATATAACCAAAACAGTCCTTGTTAGGACTCAATCTATTGTCTCCTATAACTCCAACCTGATATATCACCAACCAGTCCTCGTCTCATATACTCCTATCATAAGAACATAACAATATTGTTAGGATATATGTTACCAGCTATTGTCAAAGAGGGCGTGATATAGTATAGGGGGAAGGACATTGTTGTATCACACATAGGTGTACATATTATTGGATTTATTCATGTATTGATTTATATTATGGGATGTATTCATGTATAAAATGTATTCATGTATTGAATCTATATTATTGAATGTATCCATGTATTAGTTTATCAGAAAGAATGTTTTGCAAGTAGACACCTGTCTTGTCTCGCTATTGCTAAATCATACTGAGCCATGTTGTCATTCATCCCACATGCATACATCGGAGACACGCTCATTTCACTCACACTAGAAATAGGTGGGCTTGAGGACAGAAATTAGCCCCTATTTTTGCTTTGTTACAGGTTTAATTGTGTCCTTAAAAAAACCTGAGGTCGTATGTTCGAGTCAATCCCGCTGCCTGGAACTCCGCAGGAGCATAGAGGTTGACCAGACTCTACATCTTTGGTCCCCCTCAGTCTTGGGTGGGCTAAAGGAACGATACTCTGCCGGTGGTGTGAACCAAACAAAGAAGAACAGACTTAAGAGAGATGAGTACACATTAGTACCATTTCTGTCGGCATTGTGAGCATAGAACTGTCAATGAAGAAAACGTGAATTAGCGTAGCAAGAGACAATAATAAGATCATAGTGGATAAATTATACGTAAATAACAGCATAGCTGATAAACGTTATATCCTTAATTAACAGCACCGCTGATATAATTTTTTGTTCCTATAATTGGAAAACGTGTTGTAATATTTATAAATATAAATATTTGTAAATCATATGTAAACTTACCAATTAATTTCATTCCATTTTTTTTTGCAACATTCACCTTTCAGCACAAGAGTAGATAGTGTATATATACTAAATAAAATATAAGGAAATTGTATTTTGAACGACTTGTCAATTTTATCATTGTTAAGTAAAAATCTGTTTCCTTGCTTTGTTTAATATCACAATTAGTTACACAGCAGAGGTGGCGCTTTATGTCGGTCTCCTCTATACTATTGTTTCGAGATCAGATCATTCACAGCCGTAACTAATTTGTGATACCAGTAGTCCTCTCAGACACTGGGACTTCACCATTTTCTGCAGAAATTCTATTTCTGTAATTGTCAGTACTATACTGATCCAAGAGCCAAATAAAACCTCTCGCCACACTGGGGGCTCGTTCCTGGGATATTTCTGTATATCTTGAGCCATACTTAGTCTATTCATCTATCTACACTCTATCTTGTGCCACCCATAGGTAAGGTAAAGGTAAAGGAACCCGTTACACGCCCATTGAGGCATATTGGGAATATGGTGTTAGGCCCATATTATCTTGACCGTCGGCACACGAGGGGTGATGTGGTCGGCATCACGCTGGCCGCCTTAACCTTCCCAGAGTAGCTCTGGTACCCATTTGGGGCTGGGTCAACCCAGGAGCCGTTTGTGGCCTAAAAATTTTCCGCCTCATCTGGGGATCGAACCATAGACCACTGCGCTAGGAAGCCAGTGCACTAACCACTATGCTACCGCGGCTCCTCACCCATATTATTTTCTTATGTCACCCATAGGTAACATAAGAAAATAAATTTTATTTTTTGAAAAAAAATTCTATTTTAGGATTTTTAAAACAATATTGTCTTAGGAGGAGTACCATTTAGTACTCAGTAAATAGTTGATGCTCACAAAGTTGCACGGAAATTTTTTGTTCATTTAAATTAATTAAGTTTAATTACAATAATTTGGTTATAGTAAATTTACATACCCTCTCTAAGCAACGCCATGGCTGATCTAGTGAAGTTCAGAACTGCGATCATGCAGATGGGTAAGGAATTAAATTTGACAGGTGATGCTCTCACTCAGTATGTCACAACAGAAGTGGACAAACACATGGATAGGGAAGAAAGAAAGTTGCAATTAGAGACTGAAGCAAAGAAATTAGAGGCTGATAGAGAAGCAAAGAAATTTGAGGCTGAAGAAAGGAGGTTGCAAGCTGAGAGAGAAGACAAAAGACTGGAAGCTGAGAGAGAAGACAAAAGACTGGAAGCTGAGAGAGAAGACAAAAGACTGGAAGCTGAAAGAGAAACTAAAAGGTTAGAAGCTGAGGAAAGGAAATTACAAGCAGAGAGAGACCATCAGTTGAGATTAAAAGAGCTTGAAATTCAGGCAAATACTGGCAATAATGGTGGTAGCTCACCTCACTCTGAGAGTAGCTCCAGCCAGAGCACCTCAAGTGGGGCCATGAATTTTCATCTGGACCCATTTGTTGAGAAAGAAGACGCCATTGAGTCGTACCTGGATAGATACGAAAGACTAGCCACTACCTATGGCTTAGTGAAAGAAAAATGGAGTCTTAAACTATCTCAGGGATTGAGAGGTGTGGCCTACGATGTGTATTTGAAGCTCTCAAGAGATGACCAGGAAGATTATGAAATCCTGAAGCAGGCACTGCTTGTGAGATATGAAAAACACTCAGAATCATATAGAAAGAAATTCCGAACAGCTAAACTTCTTCCAGAAGAAAACTATCACCAATTCTCTGCTAGATTGGAAAACTATTTAGAAAAATGGAGTAGTTTAGGGAAGGGTCAGGATCTGAAAGAAATGATAATGATGGAGCAAGTGAAAGAGTCCATGCCTCAAGAAATGAGGAAGTTTATCATGGAACAAGGAGCAGAGAGATTGGGAGATATTGTAACTGTTGCTGAGAGATATCAAGCAGCTCAGGCAGAAGTATTAGGAAATAAGAAGAAGCAGAGTGAAAACTTCCAATCATCACAAAACTATACCAAATATGAACAAAATGACCATACCACAAGGAACAAACAAAGATTTGACCAAAAGGACAAAAACCCTCTAAGATCGGATAAGACACCTTACCGGAAGGAAGGAAAGTGGTGTAAAACTTGTCTAATGAGTAACCACAATACTGCGGACTGCAGAAGGAAGAACCCTCCTTATTACGCTGCGTGTCTCACAACAGGGAACAAGGGAAGGAAGGAACTGGCAGTTAGTCAGAATGACCTCCACCATCCCCCTGTCTGTGAGGAAGTGACATGTAATGGCACTAAAATTCAGTGCTTATATGATTCCGGATTGGAATTCGACTCAGTCGTGAGTGCAGCCCTAGTGCACCCTGATCAACTTACCACAGAAACAGTGGACATACAAGGGGCAATGCAGGGAACCGGCACCATGACACTTCCCATAGCAAGGATCAACGTGAGAACTCGCTATGTAGAAGGAATGATAAGAGCAGCAGTAAGTGATGATCCTATATACCCGCTGGTAATAGGATGTAAATATGTCTTTTTGGGTGACCCAATAAAACCTGTTGTCATGGCAGCAAATCATACCAGGTCGAGCACCAAAAAGGAAGAGGTAGATCCAATAAACATTCATCGTACAAAGATGAAAAAGGCTCAAACAGCAGATAGCACATTGAAGCCTTGTTTTGGCAAATTGCCAAAGGCCCATAACCCTCCACAGAAAGGAGACTACTATACGGAAAATGGCCTACTCTACAGACAAGCTGGAAAAGGACCTAAAGGGCATGGACAGCTGGTAGTGCCAAAATTCTATAGGGAGGAAATTATGGAGCAAGAGCATGCTACATCAGACAGTGGTCACAGAGGAAAAGGAGCCACTGGTCAAAATATAGCATTGCGATATTACTGGCCAGGAATAATTGAAGACATAAGTCGGTATATGAAATCCTGTTCAGAATGTAACCAGGTAACCTCATTCAGAAGCGTAGACCAGTTACAGGACCTAGGGAAGCATTGTTGCGGACGTAGGCCCACAAAGAAGATACACAAGAGAAAACAACAGATAGAAGCAGTGATAACGAGAAAACGAAATCACAACAAGTCTACTGTTACACCAGTAACCATGGCAACTCTCCGTATTGTACAGAGAGGGGACGAGAGACATCCCACCCCGACTAGATATTTGTCGGAACACCATGGCCTGGATCATTTGGAAAGTCAGCAACCAGTATTAAAAAAGCTGCAGAAACAAACCCGAACCATAGGAGGTAGGAACCAGGGCTGTACCAAACAGTTGATGGAGACAGGCCCCACTTCGGTATACTGCCCCTTACAATAGAAATAGGTGTGGGTCCGGCAACGTTGTTGTATTGCCGTCCCCATACACAGTGATCATAACCTCTGCATAGCTAAACTGAGAATTAAACTGAAGAAGTTATACCAACAGAATAAAAATAGAAGAATAGATGTACACAGACTGCAATCAAATGATATAAAGGAGGAATATAATGTCAAAATGAACAACTATTTCGATGCTTTAGGCAAAATTGACAACGATATCACCACCAAGACAATCGATACTAAATGGGAACAACTGAGAACAGCAATGACAGAAGCAGCAGTAGCGACCACCGGATACCTAGTACATAAAAAGAAAAAATGGATGAGAGAAGATACTTGGGATAAAATACAAGAAAGGAAAACAGCAAAACTTAAACTACTAGCGGCAAGTACACATAATGCAGTTGAATCTTGCAAACTAACTTATAACTTGTTAAATAAAGAAGTGAAGACAAAAACTCGAAGAGATAAAAGACATTTCATCAATGAACTGGCCGTAGAAGCTGAAAATGCTGCAAGAACTGGTAATAGTAGGTGCCTTTATCAAATTACAAAACAACTATGTCACCAGCCTACTGCTATGGAAACACCTGTTAAAGGTAAATTAGGGAATTCAATACCAACAGAAAAAGAACAAATGAAGAGATGGGCTGAGCACTTCATGGAGGTGCTAAACAGACCACCACCAACAGTAACACCTGATTTTAATAATGAAACACTCACAACCACCTTGCCAATAACTTGCGATGAATTCACGCTGGACGAGATCAAACAAGCCGTTAAAAGATTTAAAAATTTTTAAGCTGCTGGAGTTGACGAAATTTCAGGGGAAATGATTAAAGCAGTTAATGACAACAACCTCTTGAGAATTTTAGATATTATAAATGAAGTATGGAGAGAAGAACAACCACCACAACAATGGAAAGACAGTATTATTGTAAAGTTACCGAAGAAAGGTGATCTATCAGACTGTAATAACTGGCGTGGTATATCTCTATTATCAGTACCTGGAAAATTATTATGTTGCATAAGACTTAAATTGCATGCTGACGAAAAGATCAGAGAAGAACAAGCGGGTTTCAGGCCGAAACGATCATGTATTGATCAAATATTCACACTAAGAACAATTATAGAAGAATCAGTAGAAAGGCAATCGCCACTTATTATCACCTTCGTCGATTTTCAAAAAGCCTTTGATAGTCTACACCGCCCATCATTGTGGAAGATACTTACAATCTATGGTTTTCCAACAAAATATGTGAATATAATCAAAGCGCTATATGACAATGCAAGATGTTGTGTTAGAACAAATAAAGGGAATACAGAATGGTTTACAGTAGAAACAGGGGTGAAACAAGGCTGTATTATGTCACCACTACTTTTTGGAATAGCTATTGATTGGGTTATGAGAAACTATACCCACAATGAACAATTGGGTATAAAATGGACAAATGGAAAATTCCTGGGGGACCTGGATTTCGCAGATGATGTAGCATTCTTAAGTTCAACACCAAGACAATCCCAAGAAGCAATAAATAATTTGTGTCATCTCTCGGTTAAAATAGGTCTCCAAATAAATGCCTCTAAAACTAAAGCTATGAACTTTTCTAACGAGACCTTTGATATCATCTTGAACGGGGAAAAACTACAGAAAGTTGAAAGTTTCAATTATTTAGGCAGTAAAATGACTCAGGATGGTGACACAACAAGAGAAATCCATACTAGAATTGCTTTGGCAGCTAGCGCCTTCAATAGATTATCTAACATTTGGAAATTACGATCATTGAATATACATACCAAGCTTCGTCTGTTTAATTCAAATGTTATCTCAGTGTTAACATACGGCTGTGAGAGTTGGAAAATAACAAAATCATTGGAGAACAAGCTGAATACATTCGAGAACAAATGTCTTAGAAAACTCATGAACATCAGTTGGAAAGAATTCAAGACTAATCGACAAATAAGAGAAGACTCTAGGCAGAAATATGTCTCCGACTATATAAGGAAAAGACGATGGTCATATATCGGTCATGTCCTACGAATGCAAAACAACAGAATACCACTACAGGCGCTCACTTGGGTTCCTGAGGGTAAGAGGAAAAAAGGAAGACCAAAAGAAACACTCAGAAGAACAATAATAAGAGAAGGAAGAACGTTGGGCCTAAATAATGTGCAAGAGCTAAGAGGAGTGGCGTCACAACGAACAACCTGGAGAGCACTGGTTTCTGCCGTATGCGCCGTGTTTGGTGCTTAAAGAATTTATTATTATTATACACAGTCCACTGGAAGCATTGCTGCGGACATGGACTGAACAATAGCAAGCACAAACACTCAAGGATGAGATTGACTATCTCTTAAAAGAGAATTATTTCAAAGTCTGAATCTCCCTATAGCTCAAGTGTGGTGCTATTAAGGAAGCCTAGTGGTGAACACAGGTTATGTATTTACTACAAGAAGCTAAATGCGATCACAGAATCTCAGGTGGACCCATTACCTGACACCAACCAGCTGTTCTCTACACTGAGTAAGGCTAGGTATTTATCGAAGGTAGATCTAAGCAAGGGATACTACCAAATACCAGTGAAACCAGAAGTTAGGAGAATGCTGGCATTCAGTACATCAGACGGACACTACGAGTTTAATGTACTCCCCTTTGGGCTGAAAAATGCTCCAAGTATCTTTTCAAGAATGATGAGGAAATTATTGGAACCTCTACAAAATCCCCATATCACTAACTTTATGGATGACATTCTTGTTGCAACAAACACATTTGAAGAGCATATAGTAGCGCTCTCCATGTTGTTCGACAGACTGAGAGAAACTGGATTGACTGCACGTCCAACCAAGTGCTATATCGGTTGTAAGGAGTTGGAATTCTTAGGTCACACTATTTCTACAGGTCATATGTCTCCTGACCCAAAGAATATAGAGAAGCTAAAGAAGGCACCCAGACCTCAAACGAAGAAAGATGTGAGATCATTCGTGTCTTTATGTGGGTTCTATCAGAAGTACATACCCCACTTTAACTCTCTGTGTGCACCATTAACCAACTTAACGAAGAAAGGACAGCCTGACAAAATCAAATGGAATGCTGATTGTGAAAAAGCTTACACAGAGCTAAAAGCAAAACTCACCAGCAAACCAATCCTTACACTACCCGATATCACACAGGAATTTGTATTAAGGACGGACGCTAGCAGTATAGGGATAGGTGCAACTCTCTTGCAGAAATCAAAAGCCCAGCCGGAGGAACTTTTACCAGTCGCCTACGCCAGTAGGAAGCTGAATGCAGCTGAGTTGAACTACTCGACCATAGAGAAGGAATGTTTAGCTCTAATTTGGTCCATCAACAAATTTTCACCTTATCTGTATGGGACACACTTCATTGTCCAAAGCGATCACCAACCTTTAACATTCTTGGCTGCATCTAAAAAGCTAAATTCGAGATTGTTAAGGTGGAGTCTGCTTCTGGCGCCTTATTCCTTTACCGTGAATTACATTCCGGGAAGAGACAATGTAGGAGCTGATTTTTTAAGTCGACACCCTAGTACTCTGGAAGGACAGACGCAAAAGGATTAACCACAGCAGGGGTTTACACGTCAGCTATGACAAGTCACAGCTAGGAAAGGAGGGGGCTATGTCGTGAAACGAAGTGTAACCCACTACTTTGTTAATCACTATGTCGAGATACAGATTTGCTTCAACCAATCAACGATCAACGTTCACCAGTCTCTGAGACAGAATAAATTAACGGCCATCTTGTTCACGCAAGATGGCCGATGAAAACTGAATAAAATTAGGCTGTATGAGACCAGGTACAAAACCGGAGGAAACCAATCAACTTGCTCCGCCAGGAACCAACCGAAAGCTTTCCTCAAGTAGTTACTTGACTATATAATCGGGCGGATTTTATGCTAACCACGCAACCCCGAACTTGACGCCAGAGATACAGACTGAAGAGGGAGAAGCTGTCACCTTGATTTATGGTAACTTACCTGAGGGCATCGACCTGCAACCTACTTCACTAAGTCGCGTCAAAACCTGGCCAGTTTAAAATCTTAGGAGGGTAAATATTTTTACGATAACCGTTGGTATTTGTTGTGTGTCATTTATACTACCTATCAGGTTACTGATTGTATCTTGGGGGAATTAAGTATAATGATTGTATTTCCTATTAGGATTGAATAGACGAAGACTAATAGGACTCATACTTCAATCTATTGTCTCCTATACTTCAATCTATTGTCAGTCTATAACTTCAGACTATTGTCTCTGATAATTCCAAACTGCAATATAACCAAAACAGTCCTTGTTAGGACTCAATCTATTGTCTCCTATAACCTGCAATATAACCAAAACAGTCCTTGTTAGGACTCAATCTATTGTCTCCTATAACTCCAACCTGATATATCACCAACCAGTCCTCGTCTCATATACTCCTATCATAAGAACATAACAATATTGTTAGGATATATGTTACCAGCTATTGTCAGAGAGGGCGTGATATAGTATAGGGGGAAGGACATTGTTGTATCACACCTAGGTGTACATATTATTGGATTTATTCATGTATTGATTTATATTATGGGATGTATTCATGTATAAAATGTATTCATGTATTGAATCTATATTATTGAATGTATCCATGTATTAGTTTATCAGAAAGAATGTTTTGCAAGTAGACACCTGTCTTGTCTCGCTATTGCTAAATCATACTGAGCCATGTTGTCATTCATCCCACATGCATACATCGGAGACACGCTCATTTCACTCACACTAGAAATAGGTGGGCTTGAGGACAGAAATTAGCCCCTATTTTTGCTTTGTTACAGGTTTAATTGTGTCCTTAAAAAAACCCGAGGTCGTATGTTCGAGTCAATCCCGCTGCCTGGAACTCCGCAGGAGCATAGAGGTTGACCAGACTCTACATCTTTGGTCCCCCTCAGTCTTGGGTGGGCTAAAGGAACGATACTCTGCCGGTGGTGTGAACCAAACAAAGAAGAACAGACTTAAGAGAGATGAGTACACATTAGTACCATTTCTGTCGGCATTGTGAGCATAGAATTGTCAATGAAGAAAACGTGAATTAGCGTAGCAAGAGACAATAATAAGATCATAGTGGATAAATTATACGTAAATAACAGCATAGCTGATAAACGTTATATCCTTAATTAACAGCACCGCTGATATAATTTTTTGTTCCTATAATTGGAAAACGTGTTGTAATATTTATAAATATAAATATTTGTAAATCATATGTAAACTTACCAATTCATTTCATTCCATTTTTTTTGCAACATTCACCTTTCAGCACAAGAGTAGATAGTGTATATATACTAAATAAAATATAAGGAAATTGTATTTTGATCACCCGTTTGCCAGTCATTTCGATTACGGAAACAATAGCAAATGGATTGATTTGCCATTGCCCTAAAGACGCCAATAGGCGTGATGGGAAACAATGGCAAAGAAAACCTATCTGCTGTTGCCCTAAGACGCCACTAGGCGTAATGGCCACTGACTGCTTTGACGGTCGGTGGCTAAGGACGGAAGAAGAAGAAGAAGTATTTTGAACGACTTGTCAATTTTATCATTGTTAAGTAAAAATCTGTTTCCTTGCTTTGTTTAATATCACAATTAGTTACACAGCAGAGGTGGCGCTTTATGTCGGTCTCCTCTATACTATTGTTTCGAGATCAGATCATTCACAGCCGTAACTAATTTGTGATACCAGTAGTCCTCTCAGACACTGGGACTTCACCATTTTCTGCAGAAATTCTATTTCTGTAATTGTCAGTACTATACTGATCCAAGAGCCAAATAAAACCTCTCGCCACAATAATACCTAATATACAAAGACCTGAAATGGCAGAGACTGACTGGCAGAAAGCAGAGGTGCTGGCCAGGTACTACCATAGAGTTAGTTCTAAGGAAAATCTAGGACAGGCTGAAGTCAACAGAAGAGCAACACTTCTTAAAAAACTCAGTAAAGGTGTACCTTATAATACTGAAGATTTATCATATTTAAATGCAGATATTACAATGGAAGAAGTTGAAAATACAATAAAGGACAAAACAAATACATCAGCAGGGCATGACATCTTGAGCTATGAAATCTTGAAACACATACCAAAAAGTACCATAGGAATTATAACATCCCTTTTTAACAAAATTTGGAATAAAGGAAAAATTCCCAAAACATGGAAAACAGCAGTAATTGTTCCAATACTAAAACCAGAAAAAGATGCCCATGATGCCAGTTCATACAGGCCAATTTCTTTAACTTCCCATCTAGGTAAAATATTAGAAACCATAGTAAATAAAAGATTAAAGTTTTATTTGGAAAAGAATAATTTATATAATCAAACTCAGTCAGGATTTAGGAAGAACAGATGCACTATGGATCAGATAATTAAATTGGAACATGAAGTAAAATCAGGATTTCAAAAGAAAGAAAAAACTGTGGTAGTATTTTTAGATATAGCTAGGGCTTATGATGAATGCTGGAGAGAGGGTGCTCTCTTTAAAATGAAGAAGATAGGAGTAACCGGTAAAATGTATAATTATTTAGAGAATTTTCTGCAAGATAGATATTTCGCCTTTCAGGTAAACAATGATAGATCAGAACTGTATGAACAACAAAATGGAATACCCCAAGGATCAGTAATGTCTCCTTCAATTTTTACAATAATGGTAAATGATTTAGGTGAGGAATTTAAAGATATACCACATAAATTGTCACAGTTTGTAGATGATGTTGCTATATGGAGGACTGGGAGACATCTGCCAAAATTATATAAGGATCTACAGAAGCAAATAAATAAAGTATGTAAATGGATGACAAAATGGGGTTTTCAGCTGAATACAAATAAAACATTGGGAATGATCTTCAGTAAAGGTAGGGTTGTAAAAAATAAAATTATAGATATAAATATCCAAGGGCAAAACATTAATACAGTACAAACCACTCGATATCTAGGAATGATATTGGACCAACAGCTGAACTGGAATAAACACATAGATAAACTAGTGGAGTCTTGCAGAGGATTGACTAACTTATTAAGATATTTGAAAGGTAATGGATGGGGTGCAAGCACTAAGACAATGCTCACTTTTTATAAATCTTTTATTAGAGGAAAAATAGATTATGGAAGTATAATATATGACTCTGCTGCACACGCACAGTAACAAGATTAAATTAGACAGAATTCAGCATCAGGCTTTATGTACAATAGCAGGTGCAATCAGATTAACATCAATGGGAGCTATAGAGGTGGCTTTAGGAATCATACCCTTAGAATTACGGAGAAAAGAGTTAAGACTAAATTACATGAACAGAGTTATGTTAGATAAGTCTCACCCAGCACATACAGCTTTTACCAGATGCCAACTAACAACTCAGGCCAAGCCAATGAATACCACTAGATACCCTACAGGATGGAAGTGTTTGGAGGAAATTGTCCATCTGGGTACATTATTTACAACAATTAATAACAGTTGTGAATACAAGCCAGTGATTCCGCCCTGGGAGATCAAGAAACCAGACACGGACTACCACCTAACAGAAATACTTAAGAAAACAAATAATATAGAAAATATTAAAAACACAGCCAATAAATATATACAACAAATATCAAAAGACAGCATTACTGTGTACACAGATGGATCCAACGGAGAGGATGGCAAATTGGGGATATGAATATATATTCCAATATGGAAAATGGCAAAAGAATATAGCATCACGGAAAATACAGCCATTTTCACTGCAGAGATGGTGGCAATACTAAAAGCACTAGAAATATTCTCTAATAACCCTCCCAAAAAATTAACAGTTTTAACTGACTCTCTTTCAACATCTAAAGCACTTAGAAACTTACGAGAATGTAGTAGACCTGATATAGCAGAGGAGATTTTTCTGGCTACTACATACTTATATTCCAGAGGATGTTCAGTATTAATTGCTTGGATACCTTCACATGTTGGCATAGAAGGAAATGAAAAGGCAGATAAAGAAGCCAAGAAAGGTAGATCTGATAAAAATCTAATAAATGTAGGGATAAGTAAATCAGAAATTAAGAGCTTAATTAAAGATTTAATAACAGATGAATGGAAAGCAGAGTGGGATAAAAATCTGAAAGGAAGACATGCATATAAGATGTTCAGGGCTCCAACAAGAAAATGTCAGATATCTAGGGAATTGAAAATTCCCAGTAATAAGAAACTTCTCAGACTACAGCTGGGAAAAGGCTATTTCAGAATAGAAGAACCTTACTGTGCAGGATGTCTTCAAGACAATAATATGGAACATTTCTTGTTCAAATGTAAGAGGTATGACCAAATGAGAATACCAATATTGGATTATTTGCAGGCATCCAACTTACCTATAAATATAGAGGAGGTGTTGAGAATAGACAGACCTAGGGAACTGCATAATATAGTCAAACAATATTTAACACGAACACATGTTAATATATAGTGGCTGGGAATGTGAAGGTCTGATGCTGTTCTTACAATGCATGTGACTTTAAACAGATGAAAGTCAATTAAATATCTGGTAAAGTCCGTTATATAACCAGAACCACCAGGCCTTTACACCCCTCCACTTTAATATTATTCTTGTTCATAGTTTCTTTTTATATTTTTATATTTTTTTTATTTAACGTATAGGCCTAAGCACAATTGTGATTATCCCTATTTATAAATGTGATGCCACTTTCTCATATCGGCAGTTGTTCATATTATTTGGAATTGAAAACAATATATATCCTAATTATAACCCATCAGAAGTTGAACGGGATTTTAGTTTATTTTCATTAATAAAAAAAAAAAAATAAAAAAATAAAAAAATGTAATGTATGTTCACAACATTTGATTTTAAATGGTTTTGTTATCAGGCAACGCTGATATTCTTCGCATACTGTAATATAGAAATGTTGTACCGGTATTTACAATCGAATTACGTGTAGAATATTTATGAATAGTGGTGTGAACATACACAAACACATCAGCAGGACTTAGTCTGGCAATGGATAGGACACACATTTCGGAAACCTGTTCATAGCATTACAAGGTAGTCCTTGTTCTGGAACACCTAAAGCAAGAAGGTCAGGGGTATACCAAAAATACATGGAGAAGATAACTGGGGACAAAGAGTGAAAGTGACAAAACGGGGCGTCCCCTATCGATCTTTGTTTCTCTCCGGCAGTTTCGGTACATTTGTGGTACTGATTTTATTTATGTGCTTTCAATTGTCGCACTTTTTCTTTCTTTCTTTCCTTTTTTCTTCGTTATTTTTCTGCTAAGTAGCAGATATTTGAGTATTGTCGAATTATTTGACACTCCCTGTAGGTGATAATAATCACATTTTCTTGACGCTACCCAGATTTGCTGAGATAATAACTCGCAGTCGTCAGGGAGCGGCACAGCTTGGCTAAGATTAGCCCAAGATCTCGTTTACGTGGCGGAGACATGACATAAGCGTTTCCTGTCTTGTACTTGTTATGACAAGAGTACTTTCTGATAAAGTAATGATGGTTACATTTTGAACACGCTGTTGTATGAGTTTTCCGATCTGTCTGTAAGTTTGTACACAAGAGCATCGGACATCTTATTACCATTTATGGGAGAGTTGGCCTTTGCCTTACGATCAAAATTATCCGGTGTCGGAATATTTTGAAATTACCCCATAATCCGCCTCTTTGAATATGATTGAAGTTTGTTGATAGCTCATAACAAACGAAGGCGGGGGGATCTGGGGAGGCCAAGAGTGGTAGCACCATTGGGCAAGAGCGGTCGCATTGGAGAACTGAACCAGTGGCTCAAACTCACTGGTCCACCTTGACCTTCCAAGCTTGACATATGGCTTCCAGAAGCCACAAAGACAGTGGCTGCCATCCCTCGGTAACAGTCTCAACCGACTGGCCAAACTATGTTGAGCGCCCTTGCAAAGCCCTGCTTTTACTTGTGAATGGCCTCCAACTTGGACTAGCACAGCTACAAACCACCCACAGTATCTCATAGTGAAGGCACCATGGTGCACGACGTGACGATCCTTTTGACCAACTAGAAGCGCTAGTGCTGACTAAATAGCTGACAAATTATGGATGTTTCCAGAAAACAGCGGTCATCTGGTGGCGGGGACTGCACAACAGTGAACCCCACTGAGGTGGTGCAACATGGTATTGAGGCTGTCTTCCCCCAGGCGGTAGAACAAACATCAGGCGAACAGGACCGCAAGGGAAAATAATACTTCCCCACCGATGATGGTACAGTGCCCACCATGCCTTGCACATCCCGCATGGAAAAAGAGGATAACTACCGGGATGAAAGAAAGTCATCACAACTCATGATGCCATGGCACTAATACAACCTAAGATATACGAGCTCGGATGTCGCCTCTCAAGAAGTCCACGATAAGCAGGTCGCCCCTCGGCTGCTCCTGGCAAAAAATATGCTACCGAGGAGTATATTAACATTCTACAATTAAATGTAGATGGAATAAGAACTAAATCGTTAGAATTAAAGAAACTACTGAGGAATCAAAAAGTTCGAATTGCACTGATTCAAGAAACGTACTTAAGGACAAATCCATCAATTTCCCAGGCTACACAATGTACAAATGTCATTGCTAAAATAGTTGTCGAGGAATCCTAACCTTGGTAAGGAATGATGTACAGGCAGAGGTCGAAAGTCTTCAAACCGACGATGAAACTGACATACAACGAGTGACAATCTGGGGAAGTGACGGACATTTCCAAATCTTTAATGTCTACAGATCCCCCCAGAGAAACTAATGGAATCTACTTTGATGATATCGAATACAAGAGAACAATCATAGCAGGGGACTTCAACGCCCACTCCCCACTCTGAGGATACCAGGACACCAACACCTCAGGCCAGGCAGTAGAAGAGTTGTGTAACACTTCCAACCTTATACTGCTCCAAAACAAAAGATCCCCACCAACTCTCTACCATAAAGCTAGTGGAACCAGTAGCCGACCAGACTTAACACTAGTGTCTGCAGACCTCATCAACCAGTATAAAAGGTGGGTATTGGAGGACATAGGAAGCCACCAACTACCCAGCCTCACCACCATCTCACAGGGTAAAACGAAAACCAAAAGACAGCCGAAATGGAACTATGCTCGAGCAAACTGGAAACACTACAAACTCATATCAGACCAGCTCCTCACTAAAATCGACATGAACCAAGACATTAACACCTTGATCGAACAGATCTCTTCAGCCATAGTGCAGGCAGCCAAACAGGCGATCCCCTAAGGCAGTCGTATCAAATACAGCATCTTCTGGAACGATGAATTAGAACACCTAGTACAACTAAGACGCAAGGCACGGAAAACCGCTCAGAAAAATCCTAGCCGTGAAAACAAAACCACGTACAACAGACTCACTGCACAGGTTAAGCTAGCGAGCAGAAAAGCCAAAATGGAAACCTGGAAAGAAAAATGCTAAAACCTCGACCTAAATAAAGAAGGGAAGAACTATATATACGCGTATATTACCATGTAAATTTTAATATGTGAAACTCGCTAGGGGATGTCACAGTCATTTGAGGCAGGCAACCTTAGCGTATAGAATGATGATTCATTAACCACCACTGCTCGGGCTGGTAATTGATTTATTGCTAGTTTCGTAAAGAGAACTAACAGCATAAAGTAGTTCAAGGTTCCATACGGAGCAGGGACGGAAAGATGAAAGAAATGATGTACATTCTAAGTATAATACTTACATATTTGTAGCAAAATCTGCGAGAATAATCGCTCATTTCAGTAAGATTTTAGTCATAAAATGATAATGAATAACCTAGCCCGCATGTGTCTGACGGTTGGCATCTTCGACGCCAGCAACACTGCCTTTTGTGCAGTGCTAAAGCCTATAGAACGATCCCACGGTAAAAATCTAACACGCGTTTTAGTTTCGGTTTCGAAAACGTACTACTAATATTTAACATTTTGCCAGATCTGCTGCATACACAATGCAGCCTAGCTTTATAATTACCGATTTTGCGGAAGTGTGCCGCCAAACTACTGTCTGAATTAACGTAATATTTTGACTTTAACGCTGGTAATATGTAGTATTCCTTACATTTTTTGGTAGTGTAACACGAGACAATACAAATTATTAACGCCAATTCTTAACCCGCCGCGCAAAACCCCGCTTCGCTTGACACATTCTGCCATGCACATATACACGCTGGAGCAAGCCAGCAGAGGCAAACACGCAGACAATTTTATTTCATCCTCGCGGTAGTATTTCTGACGTAACTAAAACAAGTTAGTTATTTGAAAATACATGCTAGCGAGAGATGAAAGAGAGGGAAAGATGGCCGTCTTGTGTAAAATTTTTATTTGACGATTGACAGTGACAAAATAGAAAAAATCTGAACCAATATGAAACTGACCATAAAAATCATATGGTAGTATAGCTTAGAGTCCACTGAGCAAGAATGTGTTTTAAATAATATGGTAGTCCAAGTATTAGTAAAGTTATTGAGAAAATACTAAATGTCTATGGACGCGTGACCAGACAGACTGTTGTTCCTGCTTGTTTTTTTTCATAACGTTAGTGGGGACGCCAGCTTAGAAAAAGAGGCATTGAGGTACATTCAAATTCGATTGGGAAACAAGAGTATAGGAGGGAAAGGGGAGCGGTAGGTAAAATGTTAACCAAAACGAACCATCTTTTTGTATTGGGCATAACTAAAGCAGGCTGGCAAATCGACTACCAGACGCAGAGTTTTTTGGAATTATTTTTGTTTTTCAAAAACTACATTTGAAATTCTGGTGGTCGCAAGCTTTCGATTGGCCAGTGCTAATAAATATTAGCAAAAAGCTGTCACTATTCATTGCCAGTTGAACAAAACTTTTCATTCAAATTCGCTGAGAACAGATGTGTTAATTTAAAATTAAATAAAGAAGTATTCACAGTCTGGACAGTGCAGAAAAAACTGAGGCCACTTCTTTGCAAGTCAGCGTCATTTGTTTATATTTCTTGAAATTTGTGGTAAGAATGCTTTATGAATTAATATGTTTAATTCCAACTGCCAAAGTTAGATACTGCTATTGGGAAAAGTGAAGGACATGCCGGGAGCAGACATTGTTGAGTCCTCACTTTGAAATGTATCTAACTGTTGCATGTTGTCATGATTTTGTTTGAATATTATTGCATTAAAATATTAGTAAGCCTCTGTGTTCTATGAACACTGTTAAACATGCCTGAAGCATTTATATTTAAAAAAGAAAAGAAGAGAAAATCATACCAAAGGAAATGTGGTTACTCCACATTATTTTATTGAGGAAAACTATGTAAACGTACAGTGGCGTATCTGCCATAGGGACCTGAGGTGTGGTCACAGCAAGGTGTGAGTCATTTAAAATTAGGGGCGAGTGCACCTGTAATGCACGCGAGGCTGACCCCATACCTCCGTAGGAAAATAATAAATATAATAAGTGATCAGATATAAAAGGCCAGGGTGTCCTTTTGTTGCAGAGGTTTTATTTCCTGTTGCCAGCCGGTAACAGGAAACCTGCTGAGTCAGAATAACGCCATCAAGTCTCCGACCATTCGTTTATGCTGTCAAAAGATAACGGGAGGAGCTTGGGCACGTTGAAAGATCGAGATTTTCTGCAACTACACACTGTATTATCATTCTACAAGGAATCCCAGGTGATGTGTTAAGCATCTGGGTATATCTGACACTTTCGTTTAATAAACACTGGTATTTCAAATCATACTCAGGAAGTTTATGGGGTATGAAGAAACTACAGCCCCTCATACACAGTGACTCTCCCTCTTAGATGAATAAAGTGTAAGCTGTGAACATTCCAACGAGAAAGATATATAGTGACTTTATAGTTATTGGACTAAGAGTCCACACATAATTTTAGTTGATCTTTTATGTAAACTATCTTGTCCTCATTTTCAAAGACCTGTCCAAAAGATATGGCTGGACAGGCAAATTAAATTGTACAGAAAAAATATTCATTTTTAAAAGAAAAACTTAACCACTGGTTTTATTTACTTCCTCATAGAAAATTAAAGTGTTTTGTGTTGTGTACCATCATTTCATTTCTCCCCTAGACACTAGGTACATCATACACCAGACAATAGAGCCAAAATAGTGACCGTGTGAGATCTAGGGAGGTAGCGTTAGGTTCCCTGCAAATAATTCATCATCATCATCTTTAGAGTCAGGGGCCTACATGTGCTTGACCTAACAAGGTTAATGCAGACACCGATTTCATTCTTTTAGGATACCATCATAACCTCCCCAGCAAAATCAAACTTTGCTACATAAATTGGTAGGCTTGTCCGGGCATTTGAAATTCTCCTAGTACTACATACATTGGGGTCTGGGTCTTAGCATAAACAACATTCTATTTTCCCAGCGAATCCCCATAAATATTATTGCCCAAGATTTGGGAAGTGAAGAAAGTGTCAGAACCCAGAATAAATTAAATAAATTTGTACTTAGTTAGAAAGTTAGTTAGAACATTTTGTATTTATCAGAATGGCAGATCTGGCCAAGTTTCGCTCTGCGGCTGTGCAGACTGCTAAAGAGATGGGCATGGATAGACCAGAGCTGGTCCAGTATGTAACCTCAAAATGTGACAAATTTATTGAATGAGATAGGAAAGACAGAAAGTTAGAAGCAGAAAGAAAGTTAGAGGCTGAAAAAGAGATTAAAAGGTTACAGATTGAGGCTGAGAAGGAGGCCAAGGCCTTAGAGGCTGATAGAGAGGCTGAGATAAAGAGGCTCCAATATGAGGAGAGAAAATTGGAGGCAGAAAAAGAGGAAAAACGACTGCAAAGGGAGGCAGAAGAAAAAAGATTAGAAAGGGAGGCAGAAGAAAAGAGATTGACTGCCGAAAGGGAAGCAGAAGATAAAAGACTACAGAGGGAGCATGAGTTGCGACTAAGAGAGTTAGAGTTGCAAGGCCTTGCTCCGGAAAATGGTAACAACCCCTCTACCTCTGATGTTACTGCTAGTCAGGGGGCCTTCAACTCAGCCATGGGGTTCCATCTAGACTATTTTGTTGAGAAAGACGATGACATAGAAGGGTATTTAAGTAGGTTTGAACTTTTAGCCACTACTTATGGGTTAGAAAGAGAAAGATGGGGGTAAAGTTGTCCCAGGGTCTTCGGGGAACAGCTTATGAAGTGTTTTCCAAAATGAGCAGGGATGACCAAGATAACTATGACATGTTGAAGCAGGCTCTTCTGTTAAGATACGAAAAGAACGGAGAGTTTTATAGAAAGAAATTTAGGAATGCCAGGCTACTGTCAGGTGAGACCTATCACCAGTTCTCCGCCCGGTTAGAAACGTATATGGAGAAATGGGCTACTTTAGGGAAAACCCAAGATCTCAAAGAGATGATACTCATAGAACAGATGAGAGAGTCCATGGCTCCAGACATGAGAAAGTTTCTCATGGAACAGGGCGCGGAGAGGCTGGGTGAGATAATTAATGTCGCTGAAAGGTATCAGGCAGCCCAGGCAGAGGTAGCTGGCACCAAGAAGAAATCAGTAGATCAGTATAAGGCTCCTCAAAACTATAATAAATTTGACAACAGAGGTAAGCAGAACTTTGATAGGCCTCGAAATGATTTTAAAAATAAATCCTCACATTTCAATGACAGAAAGAATGATGAAAGAAAACCTTTTCATAAAGGTAGACTGTATTGTAGACATTGTAAGATGGACAACCATAACACTGACAGTTGTAGAAGGAAACCTGTAGTAATGGCCACGCTTCAGGTCAAGGCGACCCCTAGAAAGGAGGAGGAACCACCAAAAACTATGCCTCGTAAACAGTGGAGAAAGGCACAGGCTGAAGATAGATCACTGAAGCCGTGTTTTAAGAAACTCCAAAAACTCCATACCCCTCCTAGGAAAGGAGAATTCTATTTGGAGGATGGACTGCTTTACAGGGCGGATAAAGCAGGATCATCCGGGTGTGGACAGTTAGTAGTGCCATCGAAATATAGGGCACGAGTTATGAGACAAACACATGTTCTAGACGGTGAACACCAGAAGATGGGTACCACATGCCAAAGGACATCTGTTGTATATTTCTGGCCAGGAGAAGTTGAAGACATAAGAAAATTTGTTGAGGCCTGCGACCAGTGCAGCAAGAAAAATTCCACAGAGTGGAAAAATAATAACCAAATGCAAGAGAAGCATTATGGCAAACCTGGGCCAGAAAATAAAGAGGGAACACCCACACGTGGGAAAATGAATCAGGACCTAGACACGCCACAGGGCAAACTTAGGCATGGAAAGAAAAATAATTATAATAAAGTAGACAGAGGGGAATGGGAACCCCCTTTTCACAGACAGTCTTCACTCGAATGTTTTAAAATGGCCACTATGCGGCGAGTACAAAGAACTGTTATACCCCAGAATAAGCCAACAATCCCTAGGTCGGAATTATGTAAACTGGAGGAAGATAAAAGAGAGAGAAGATCTCTCACAATGAACTCAAAGTGGGGAGAAAACCCCAGACAGAAAAGAATTGGTAGTGGTAGATTCTTATGTGATGATAAAAGGGAAAAACGTCCTTACTATAGTGCTTCTAGTGGTATGGAACATATGTCGGAAAAATGTAAGGTCCATATGTAACACTGTTAAGGACGTGGACATATGAGACGGCAGAGGAGACTGTTACCTCATCATATCAATATGTGAACGAACTGACCACTCGTTTAAAAACTAGTTGGAAACTGGCAAATGATAATTTGAGACAAGCCAGGAAAAAGCATGCTGCCTATTATAATAAGAAAGCTAAGGACAGAGAATTAGCTGTGGGAGAGAAGGTGCTCCTTCTTCTACCCGACAGCCAAAATAAGTTGCAAATTGGATGGCAAGATCCATATACCGTTCTAGAGAAGGTGTCTAGAACAAATTACAAGATAGACAAAAAGGGAAAGGAAAAAGTCTATCATGAGAACCTTTTGAAGAAATATGTGGACAGACAAATCCAGGAAGGAACACATCTAATGGCCTTGTCTATCGCGAGATAGATTATTTGTTACAAGAAGGGATTATTTCTCACAGTGAGTCTCCTTATAGTTCCTTCCTGTGTGGTTTTGCTGCGGAAACCATCGGGAGAACATAGACTGTGCATAGATTACAGGAAACTGAATGCTGTCACAGAAGGTCAGGTGGATCCATTACCTGATACTACTCAACTATTTGCCAGGCTGAACAAGGCAAAATATTTTTCTAAGGTGGATCTTAGCAAAGGCTATTACCAAATTCCAGTAAAGCCTGAGGTTCGACCTTATTTAGCCTTTAGCACCTCGGAAGGTCATTATGAGTTCAACATGTTACCGTTTGGGTTGAAAAATGCCCCGAGTGTGTTTTCTAGGATGATGCGAAAATTGCTGGATCCCCTGAGAAATCCATGTATTTCGAATTTTATGGATGATATCCTCATTGCTACGGAAACATTTGAGGAACACGTTACCTCTTTGAATATGCTGTTTGATAGACTCAGAGAGGCTAACTTAACCGCTAGGCCAACAAAATGTTGTATTGGTTGTAAAGAGTTGGAATTCTTAGGATATACGGTACATCAGGGTAGCATGACCCCTGATCCCAAGAATCTGGAAAAATTGAAAAGAGCACCTAGACCACAAATAAAGAAAGATGTGCGATCTTTCGTGTCGTTGTGTGGTTTCTACCAAAAGTACATTAAACATTTTAACTCTATATGTGCTCCTCTGACGGATTTAACTCGCAAAGGTCAACCTGATACAATAAATTGGTCAGCACAGTGTGAATTGGCTTACCAGGAGTTTAAAGAAAAACTCACAAGCAGCCCAGTATTGCAATTGCCTGACTTGAATCAAGAATTTATCGTGAGAAGTGACGCAAGCAATGTGGGCCTAGGCGCTACATTGTTGCAAAGGTCCTCCTCACAAGATGGAGAATTGAACCCAGTCGCTTATGCAAGCCGCAAGTTGAACAAGGCGGAAAAAAATTATTCAACAAGTGAAAAGGAATGTCTAGCTTTGATATGGGCGATAAAAAAATTCCAGATTTATTTATATGGCAGGACATTTGTGGTCCAAACGGATCATTCACCTCTCGTGTTCTTGTCCCAGGCCAAGCATGAAAATTCCAGATTATTGAGATGGTCTTTATTATTGCAGCCATACTCATTTCTGATAGAATATATTCCCGGCCCTCAGAACGTAGGTGCAGACTTTTTGAGTAGACATCCTTATGATGAAGATCAGAAAAACGCGTAAGATTTCATTGAGCTAAGTTATCACGCAGATTATAACCTGCAAATGAATGCATGTTTTAGGATGGGAGGTGTGTAGCAAAATCTGCGAGAATAATCGCTCATTTCAGTAAGATTTTAGTCATAAAATGATAATGAATAACCTAGCCCGCATGTGTCTGACGGTTGGCATCTTCAACGCCAGCAACACTGCCTTTTGTGCAGTGCTAAAGCCTATAGAACGATCCCACGGTAAAAATCTAACACGCGTTTTAGTTTCGGTTTCGAAAACGTACTACTAATATTTAACATTTTGCCAGATCTGCTGCAAACACAATGCAGCCTAGCTTTATAATTAACGATTTTGCGGAAGTGTGCCACCAAACTACTGTCTGAATTAACGTAATATTTTGACTTTAACGCTGGTAATATGTAGTATTCCTTACATTTTTTGGTAGTGTAACACGAGACAATACAAATTATTAACGCCAATTCTTAACCCGCCGCGCAAAACCCCGCTTCGCTTGACACATTCTGCCATGCATATATACACGCTGGAGCAAAGCCAGCAGAGGCAAACACGCAGACAATTTTATTTCATCCTCGCGGTAGTATTTCTGACGTAACTAAAACAAGTTAGTTATTTGAAAATACATGCTAGCGAGAAATGAAATAGAGGGAAAGATGGCCGTCTTGTGTAAAATTTTTATTTGACGATTGACAGTGACAAAATAGAAAAATCTAAACCAATATGAAACTGACCATAAAAATCATATGGTAGTATAGCTTAGAGTCCACTGAGCAAGAATGTGTTTTAAATAATATGGTAGTCCAAGTATTAGTAAAGTTATTGAGAAAATACTAAATGTCTACGGATGCGTGACCAGACAGACTGTTGTTCCTGCTTGTTTTTTTCATAACGTTAGTGGGAACGCCAGCTTAGAAAAAGAGGCATTGAGGTACATTCAAATTCGATTGGGAAACAAGAGTATAGGAGGGAAAGGGGAGCGGTAGGTAAAATGTTAACCAAAACGAACCATCTTTTTGTATTGGGCATAACTAAAGCAGGCTGGCCAATCGACTACCAGACGCAGAGTTTTTTGGAATTATTTTTGTTTTTCAAAAACTACTTTTGAAATTCTGGTGGTCGCAAGCTTTCGATTGGCCAGTGCTAATAAATATTAGCAAAAAGCTGTCACTATTTATTGCCAGTTGAACAAAACTTTTCATTCAAATACGCTGAGAACAGCTGTGTTAATTTTAAAATTAAATAAAGAAGTATTCACAGTCTGGACAGTGCAGAAGAAACTGAAGCCACTTCTTTGCAAGTCAGCGTCATTTGTTTATATTTCTTGAAATTTGTGGTAAGAATGCTTTATGAATTAATATGTTTAATTCCAACTACCAAAGTTAGATACTGCTATTGGGAAAAGTGAAGGACATGCCGGGAGCAGACATTGTTGAGTCCTCACTTTGAAATGTATCTAACTGTTGCATGTTTTCATGATTTTGTTTGAATATTATTGCATTAAAATATTAGTAAGCCTCTGTGTTCTATGAACACTGTTAAACATGCCTGAAGCATTTATATTTAAAAAAGAAAAGAAGAGAAAATCATACCAAAGGAAATGTGGTTACTCCACATTATTTTATTGAGGAAAACTATGTAAACGTACAGTGGCGTATCTGCCATAGGGACCTGAGGTGTGGTCACAGCAAGGTGTGAGTCATTTAAAATTAGGGGCGAGTGCACCTGTAATGCACGCGAGGCTGACCCCATACCTCCGTAGGAAAATAATAAATATAATAAGTGATCAGATATAAAAGGCCAGGGTGTCCTTTTGTTGCAGAGGTTTTATTTCCTGTTGCCAGCCGGTAACAGGAAACCTGCTGAGTCAGAATAACGCCATCAAGTCTCCGACCATTCGTTTATGCTGTCAAAAGATAACGGGAGGAGCTTGGGCACGTTGAAAGATCGAGATTTTCTGCAACTACACACTGTATTATCATTCTACAAGGAATCCCAGGTGATGTGTTAAGCATCTGGGTATATCTGACACTTTCGTTTAATAAACACTGGTATTTCAAATCATACTCAGGAAGTTTATGGGGTATGAAGAAACTACAGCCCCTCATACACAGTGACTCTCCCTCTTAGATGAATAAAGTGTAAGCTGTGAACATTCCAACGAGAAAGATATATAGTGACTTTATAGTTATTGGACTAAGAGTCCACACATAATTTTAGTTGATCTTTTATGTAAACTATCTTGTCCTCATTTTCAAAGACCTGTCCAAAAGATATGGCTGGACAGGCAAATTAAATTGTACAGAAAAAATATTCATTTTAAAAAGAAAAACGTAACCACTGGTTTTATTTACTTCCTCATAGAAAATTAAAGTGTTTTGTGTTGTGTACCATCATTTCATTTCTCTCCTAGACACTAGGTACATCATACACCAGACAATAGAGCCAAAATAGTGACCGTGTGAGATCTAGGGAGGTAGCGTTAGGTTCCCTGCAAATAATTCATCATCATCTTTAGAGTCAGGGGCCTACATGTGCTTGACCTCACACGGTTAATGCAGACACCGATTTCATTCTTTTAGGATACCATCATAACCTCCCCATCAAAATCAAACTTTGCTACAATATTCAAAGCAGTGTAAATGTTCCTATAAACATAGGTACTTTAAAATTAATGTAAGTTTTCAAGCTTTAAACCAGTGTAAATATCTATGTGAAAATATTCATGTTAAAGTAAAGGAAGTTTCAAATTTTTCAATCAGAGTAAAACATAAATGAAAACATATTCAATTTATATTGTGAACACATTTCAATCAGTGGAAACAGACTCTGTCTGTATTATTAACATTTTCATTTAAATATAAAGTAACTGTGAAACCTATTCCATTTAAATGTAAAGAAAGTTTTATCCCGAGGGATTAAATTTAATTCTCATCCAGGGGAAGTGTGAGTAATTGGGATGGTGGTATGGGAAGATAGGAACCCATAACTATGGGGTGGAAAACGCCATACTCAGAAGGGCGTTTCGTTCTATTCTTTTACCATAGTTATTTGTGGTACCAGCAGAACGTACTATTTCTGGAACAAGAAGGGAAGTGGACTAAGCTTTAAGACGAAGGACCCACTTGGTAGACTCTACTTGACATTTCTGGGAAACGAGCTACACCCGAAAACCTTGACCAGGACGAGCGTGAGCAGAGTGAAAAGAACCAACCCATAAGAAGCAGCAGAACCGTCATTGGCAGCTAAGTTAAAATCTATGCTTCCACTTGAACTTCATGTAACACTTCACAATCCTTAAAGACCATGATGATAACTGTTGCGTGAGAAATTCTCGCAACATCGTTTTATTACAATATCTATTTTATAACGCAAGGGCAACAACTGCTTGAAATTTATAGTCACTTTTCTCGGTAAGCATTTGTCTTCTCGCGTTGGTATTGAATGCAGTTAAGTTTTGAGCTGTGGTCATTTTGCGCTGGACTGCGCATGACTGGTCTTGCTTCTTGGTCGATCGATTTCCGCCCACCAGTGGAGTGAGCGATTTGAATGGCGAGAAAGATGCCTCGCTGAAAGAGGATCTCCGCTATTTTTTTGTTCTGTCAGGAATGTGTAGTCCTCTTAATGGATATTTCGTTTATTCGAGATAATACCTCTAGTGTTTCCCACATGTCGGGAGGCGTGATATTTCTGTGTATTTCCTGAAGGCAAGGTAAATTGACTTTTCATTAACTCTATCGATTTTTGGTCGTGAGCGATTTCGATTCATAGCCTGTCTTCGAAAGTCGTCGTCACGAGATGTTTTCCCAGCTCACATGTCGCTGTATTGTACTGCATCGGTTGATGCATGTCCCAAGGACCATTACTTGCTACTTTGTTAAATGAACTAGGTTTGGAAAACCTTTATTATCTAGAGGATATTTTTGAGGACATTATTTATACTTCGGCAGACGTGTCTGTCTTGCTGAAGTCAGATTAAGGAGAGTGAACTGATCTCATACATCTGGTTATCTCCTGGCTGTTATAGAAAAGGATGGAGTTTTCCACCTGACTACATTTACAGCACTATGAAATATAACATGCATCTGACTCATCATTATAATGCTGTCTACCGTCTATTGCTGTATTGAATGTTGCTGTGATAATGACTGTTTGATGTGCCTACATATTCGCGTAACCATTTTGTCACTGTGGCGTCCACAATAAATAATGAAGAAAAACGTCAACGGCTGTTACAAGAATCATTGACTTTATACGTCGTGAGTTTACTGACGTCCTATGTGGATTGCCCTGTTATTTTGTATGAACATTGTTTTGACTGAACACATCTGCACACTACACAAAACCAGACATGCGGATACCATCCATCATCATATGGCATCACGCATCATTTGGTGGCCATAAGCTGGTTTGATTCTGGTACCAGCAAACACGGGGTCCCTTACCCACTTCATTTTCAACAAGAATTCATCAGCATCCTTCAAGAAATTAACATTCTTCAATACAGTCAACATCTTCAAAATTTTCAAAGTACTCGGCGTTGCCCGGTAAAAGTCAAAATTTCAACTTTTTGACGGAAACAAGAATTTGACAGTACCCGGCGTTGTTACATGTTGCCGGATAACTCGGACTGCTGTTATCTTTTACGCAAGTCAAGCAAGTTGCTGCTGTCAAGGTTCCAGTGCTGTCGTTTTTGTGAAGGTCAAGTGCCGGTTGAAACGGGTTGTTTTCTGAAGAAGGCCAAGTACCGATTTCCATCAACTTACTTTTGGATTAGAAGGTCAAGTGCCGAAACAACTCAACACACAGTATTTCAGAAGCTCTTGTACCATCGTGTTAGCAGTGGAAGCAGTTCAGATGTGCCATCATCGTTGGAGCTTCGCTCTTTAGGACGTTGATTGACATCCGTTTTTTCTGCTGTTCTACGATTGGAAGCCTATAAGTTAAGTGGCCTGTTTGTATGTAAACTGTGCCCTTATACTTCTGCTGAGTCTTCTGTGTATCATCTCATTCTATATGTTATATGTTTATATGTTATTTGTATATTTATATGTTTATATTTCAGCGGGTTCTCGGTTGGGTGGTGTCTCCGTTAGATTATGCCACGTCATAGAGGTCGTCTATTGTGAGCGTTTTCTGTAGGGTTTGCAAATTTCCGATACTGGAATTTGCTAAGCGACTTCTGTTGCTATTTATGTTAGCTGTGATGACATGTTTTAATATTGTTTTCGTTATTATTTCGCATTCTTTAGTTTTGTTTTGATTTGTTTGTATTTGTTAGCCTACTCTTGTCTATAATTTAGTTTCATACAACATTTTTGTTTATACACTGTGGTGTCATGTATTTTGTTTAATTCTATCGCAGATATCGTCACATTTTTTGTGATATTTCATTAATTTCTGCTTTATTTTTAGTTGATTTCTGCGAACGTTTTTGTATTGTTGCTGATCTTTGTTATTGTTTACATTGTTATTGTTTACATTGTTTGCATTGTTTACATTTTCAATGTTTACATTCTGCATGTGTTTACATAGTCATTGTTTACAGTTATAGTAATTAGTTAATGGGCTATGCTAATGCACTGTTACTACTACACTGATGATAAATGAATGATGAATAGTGTCGTGCACTATTGAATGAGAAGTGCACTTATGATCAAGAATTGATTGTTGATATTTCATATACAAGTTCTTTGATTGGAGACTTGTTTCCCACAGAGACTGGGATAATATAAGGTGATGTGAATATACAAGTGCTTAATTAAGACTTGTTACACTTAGGTTTGAAATAAATTAGTTAATTATTTCAGGTTTTGGACTCATATGTTAGACAACATGTCTACATTTGAGCACTTTATTGAGCAGGGTAAATTGCTTGGGAAGACTGGTGATAAGTTAGAAGAATTTGCAACTGCTCGATATGATAAAGCAATGGAAGCTGAACAAAAGAAACTGCATATGGAAGCTGAACAAAAGAAACTGCAGATGCAGGTGGATGAAAAAAGATTCCAAATGGAAATGGAAAAACAAAAAAGGGAATCAGAAGCTGAGGAAAGAAAACTCCAGCTAGAAGCTGAAAGATTACAAAAAGAGGCTGAGAATAAAAGACTTGAAAAAGAAGCTGAGAATAAAAGACTTGAAAAAGAAGCTGAGAATAAAAGACTTGAAAAAGAAGCTGAGAATAAAAGACTTGAGAAAGAAGCTGAAAGACTTCAAATAGAGGCTCAGGCTGAGGAAAGAAGATTACAGAGAGAGTCTGATGAGAGGAAAGAGAAAGCAAAAATGGAACATGAAGAAAAGGTCTTAGCTTTAGAGTTGGAAAAATTGAAATTGACGAGCATGAGTAATGGTAATGATTCAAACAAGGGTTCATCTTCTGGTAAGGCTAATAATGATACTTTTAAGATTAAGTTACCAACATTTAGTCCTTCCAGTGATGACATAATGTTCTATCTGGACAGATTTGAACAAGCATGTACAGCTCATAACATAGACAAAGCAAAATATGTTTATCAGTTATCAGGGATACTGACAGGTAAAGCTCTAAGTATATTAAATATGGTGGATGAACCTGACAAGAACAATTATGAGGTTGTCAGGGCCGCTTTGTTAAAGAAATATCAGCTTAACGAAGACGGCTATCGTCTACAATTTAAAAACATGTTACCTGAAAATGGAGTTGAATTCTCCGAGTTTATTGCAAGAATACGCATTACTTTCTCACGATGGGTTGAACTATCTAAGACGGAAAAAACTTATGAAGGACTTATGGACTTAATACTTAGAGACAAAGTCATGTCGTCTGTCAATGAGTCTTTCCTTGCTTTCCTTCATGAACGTAAACCTAAAACAATAAAAGAAATGGAAGATTTCTGTTGCCAATACGTAACTGCGCACCCACACATAACCATGGGTAACTCTAAGGTGAAAGAAGGTTTACCAGTTGCTTCGGCAGCTCCGTATGGTCAAAACTTTGCTCGTAGATCCCAACAAAATTTTGATAGAAAGAGTAGCGGTAATTTCTGTCAAAATCATGGAAATCAATTTCATGGTGATTCTTCTTCGAAGAATTGGAGACAACCTGATAGTACTCGTTACTATCACCCTAATAATTATAGGCATTTCAAAAGAGGATATGGTAATAGAGGTTATTCCTGCCGAAGACCTCAGAACCAAACAAATAGATGTTCGCATCAATGTGAACATGATAGTAATCGTGGAAACTGGAATTCGAACCAGGATAACAATTACAATAGAGACAATAATAACTGCAGAGATAATAATAACTCTGATAACTTCAGAGGTAATAATAGTCGGGGTAGATCTCAACACAAAAAAAAGAGATATCAGCAGGCTAATGCTGTACAACAGGAAACTGAGGGAGCCTGTAATCATGTTGTTGATAGTAAAAACTTTGACGCTGTCACTGGTTCTGCTTTTGACTTTGAGAGAGCAAACAAATGCCCCCAATGCAGTACTTTATTCGAACCGGGTACCATAACTACTTTGAGTTGTGGTCACCCACTTCCCGCTCTTCCTGCTGCTGTTGCGCATGACGGGAGGGGTTCTTTAATTCTACATAAGGGTCTTGTTAATGATACTCCGGTCTCACTACTTTTCGATTCCGGATGCACCACTATTGGTGTTAGACAATCGCTTGTAGATCCATCTTGTGCTACAGGAAGGGTTATTAAATGTGTCACATTTGGCGGCACTCTAGAAAAATATCCTACTGCTGTAATTCGCATTGCCACTCCTTTCTTTACTGGAGATGTGCATGCTTGTCTCTTACCTAATCCTATTGCGGACCTTATTATTGGTCGTATTCACGGAGTTAGGGAGTGTACCCCACAGCAGATTGCTGCTTGGGAAGATAATAACATGCAAGCTACAAATGCAGTAGTTACAAGAGCACAAGCTCTACAAACACCCGAAACTTCACTGAATAGTGATAATGAAGTTGATAGCCAAGATAGTCACTTAGTAATCACTCGTGACTCTTTCATAAAATTGCAAGAAGAAGATCCTTCTTTAAAAAAATTCTTCGTTCTTGCGAAGAAAGGTGATCCGAATCAGGATACAAATAGAAAATCTTGGATTGCAATGAGAAACGGCGTACTTGTACGTATGGTACAAGATTCGACTACGTCGGCACATTCGCAAATTCTTGTTCCCAAGAGCATGAGAGTGCAAATATTACAACATGCTCATGACTCGCAATGTGCTGGACATATGGGTTTTGCCCGTACGAAGTCGAGAGTCCTTGCGGCTTTCTTTTGGCCTTTTGTCAATAAGGACATTCGTATTTACTGCCGATCATGCAAGGTATGTCAGGAGGTCAAATCTAGAGGACCACGACATGCTGCGCCTATCCAGGCTGCTGACATTCCTATTCGGCCGTTTCAGAAAATGGCCATAGATATTATTGGCCCTTTTAAGGTCAAGTCGGCCAGAGGACATCAGTTTATCCTTACATGTGTCGATATGTGCACACGTTGGCCAGAGGCTATTCCTCTTAAGAGCATATCTACTACAGATATCGCAGATGCTCTTTGGTTGATATTTTCTCGCTTGGGGTTCCCCAGAGAAATATTGTCAGACCATGGCACTCAACTCATATCTGACACTATGTCACAGGTAATGTCTACCTTACATATTGAACGATCTCTCAGTAGTATCTACCATCCTATGTCTAATGGGTTAGTTGAGCGTCTGAATAGAACGCTCAAGACTTTGCTTGGTAAGATAACTGAAGATCATCCTCAAGATTGGGACAGGGTTTTACCCGCGGCTCTCTTTGCCTATAGAGAAGTCCCTAATGAACACACAGGATTTTCTCCCTTCGAACTTGTCTTTGGCGCGCGTCCACGCGGCCCTATGTCTTTATTACACGATCTCATCACTGCCGATGATATTAGCGATGAAACTCAATCCTCATATGAGTATGTCATTGCTCTTAGACAAAAGATCATTGAGGCATGTAAGCTAGCAACTGCTTCATCAGAAATTGCTAAAGAGAAGGCAAGGCAGTTTGCTAACAAGAATAGATGTCTACGACAACTTTGTCCAGGTGACAAAGCATTCGTCCTACTCCCCAGTAGGGAAAATAGACTTCTTATTGCATGGAAAGGTCCGTATGCAATAGTCTCTCGGATTTCCGATGTTGACTATGTGGTCGATATTGATGGAAAGCATAAAACTTTCCACATAAACATGCTTTCGGAATTTCACGAACGTCCGGACTATTTGCTGCCTATTTTCCAGGCAACGGATGATGCTCCTGCACCTCACGGTCATTATTCATCCCTGTCTGTCATACAGGATGAGGAAGCTACCTTCTCTGATGTCAACCTTCCCCTTCCAGTGGTTCCATTACATTCCACGGAATCTTGGAAAAACGTTTCTGTTTCTCCTAATCTTTCTGGTGACGAACATCGACAAGTCTCGTCGATGTTACAAACATTTCAGGATGTTCTCACTGACATTCCTGGACACACAGATGTCATAGAACATGACATAATTCTTACCGACAATAATCCAATTAGGGTTAGGCCGTATCCTATTCCTATACACTTTCAGTCGCAAGTGGAAAAGGAATTGGATGAAATGATTCAATTAAATATAATTGAACCATCGACTTCACCATATTCTTCTTCCATGGTTATTGTCCGGAAGAAGGATAAGAACATACGAATTTGCGTTGATTATCGCAAATTGAATCAGGTCACAAAGTTCGACGCTGAACCGATGCCTTTGTTAGAAGATCTACTGATTAGACTTTCTAATTCTAGATTCTTCACTAAACTTGACTTGTCTAAAGGTTATTGGCAAGTGCCTTTAGCAGAGCATGCCAAACCTCTTACTGCTTTTTCTACACCTAGGGGTCTATTTCAATGGAATGTTATGCCTTTTGGTCTCATGAACGCCCCTGCCACTTTCGTTCGCATGATGCGTCGAATTCTGTCACATCGTTCGGATGTCATCGCATACTTAGATGACATCTGTCTCTTCAGTGATACCTGGGAAGATCACTATTTAGGGTTATATGACTTACTGTCCACTCTACGTGAGAATAATTTGACAGCAAAACCTTCTAAAGCTTTTGTTGGTTTTGGTGAAATCTCTTTCCTGGGTCATCGTGTTGGTCATGGTCTCTTGAAGACAGAAGACCACAATACTTCCAAAATACTGAACATCTCTGTTCCTAAAACGAAGAAACAAGTTAGGAGTCTCTTAGGTTTAATTCAATTTTATGGGAGATTTATTCCAAATTTATCTTCGATCATGGCACCTCTCTCAACATTGTTGAAGAAAGGTTCGCCTAATCTGGTCCGTTGGTCTGAAGAATGCCAATCTTCACTAGACCAAATCAAGAATATATTTTCTTCTCCTCCCATCTTAAGATTACCTACTCTTGATAGGACTTTTGTTCTTCGGAGTGATGCTTCATCCACTGGGATTGGAGCAGCACTGATGCAAGAATATGCAAATACTCTGCATCCTGTTATGTACATTTCTAGAAAACTAAATGCGGCAGAGAGGAACTACTCGGTTTTAGACCGTGAGTTGTTAGCGATGGTTTGGTCAATTCTAAAGCTACAAAGATTCCTCCTGGGCGCACATTTCATTCTAGAGACTGATCAGAAAGCTCTTACAGCTATTCAGACTAAGAATTTGAAGAGTTCGAGATCCACTCGATATGCTATAGCTCTTCAACCTTTTCACTTCACGGTACGAGCTATCCGTGGTGCGGATAATGTGATGGCTGACATTTTGTCTAGATGCCCACATGACTCCAACTAATACTTCTGTCCTATATTTCCATATATTACAGAGTCATAACACACCTATATTTCTACAATAGATTAGCACATCTGTACTTACTTTATATGTACACACTATCGTGCTTTGTTGTCATCTTCTTCTGTTCGTTTTTTAAGATGATAGAGGAGGACTGAGTAGTTAATATAAGGGCCGTTAGTTTACTAAACAGCCACAATTATTAATAATGTATTGTACCTTATGAAGCATATTAGTTATTAATTAGCATTATATTGCTTGTACTTTCTCAGAATGTCATTGTTGAGCTGAGGACTTACCTTACTAGTATCAAGCATGACGAGTTCTAGATTGTGTACTTACCCTCGGAATACCAGAGCATATGTCCTGGATCGTCATGTAGTTTAACTTTACTATGTACTTATGTCATTACATGTCAAAGAATGTACTATTTAAATTTTCCTATCAGATTTGTACATCCATTTTTAAAGACAATATTAGAGTATGCTGTTTAATGATGATTATAGTAACTTGCATACGTATATTGTGTTTACATGCTAACGTGATGTGTGTTGGTGACACCTCCCCGATGTGAATATTTTTTGAGACATATTTATTTTTCTGTTGAGGTATATCCTCACCAGACACTCTATATTTAGCCTTATGTTAGGCAATTTAATTAATTATCAGCGCATAATTCGTGCGTTTTGAGCCGCTTATCGCATGCTCTTTGATATTTAAAAAAAAAATATGTTCCACATTTTTTTTTATCGGGAGGAGGTGGTGATATGTTGCGTGATAAATTCTCGCAACATCGTTTTATTACAATATCTATTTTATAACGCAAGGGCAACAACTGCTTGAAATTTATAGTCACTTTTCTCGGTAAGCATTTGTCTTCTCGCGTTGGTATTGAATGCAGTTAAGTTTTGAGCTGTGGTCATTTTTGCGCTGGACTGCGCATGACTGGTCTTGCTTCTTGGTCGATCGGTTTCCGCCCACCACTAGTGGAGTGAGCGATTTGAATGGCGAAAGAGATGCCTCGTTGAAGAGGGGATCTCCGCTATTTTTTGTTCTGTCAGGGATGTGTAGTCCTCTTAATGGATATTTCGTTTATTCGAGATAATACCTCTAGTGTATTTCCACATGCCGGGAGGCGTGATATTTCTGTGTATTTCTGAAAGCAAGGTAAATTGACTTTTCATTAACTCTATCGATTTTTGGTCGTGAGCGATTTCGATTCATAGCCTGTCTTCGAAAGTCGTCGTCACGAGATGTTTTCCCAGCTCACATGTCGCTGTATTGTACTGCATCGGTTGATGCATGTCCCAAGGACCATTACTTGCTACTTTGTTAAATGAACTAGGTTTGGAAAACCTTTATTATCTAGAGGATATTTTTGAGGACATTATTTATACTTCGGCAGACGTGTCTGTCTTGCTGAAGTCAGACTAAGGAGAGTGAACTGATCTCATACATCTGGTTATCTCCTGGCTGTTATAGAAAAGGATGGAGTTTTTCACCTGACTACATTTACAGCACTATGAAATATAACATGCATCTGACTCATCATTGTAATGCTGTCTACCGTCTATTGCTGTATTGAATGTTGCTGTGATAATGACTGTTTGATGTGCCTACCTATTCGCGTAACCATTTTGTCACTGTGGCGTCCACAATAAATAATGAAGAAAAACGTCAACGGCTGTTACAAGCATCATTGACTTTATACGTCGTGAGTTTACTGACGTCCTATGTGGATTGCCCTGTTATTTTGTATGAACATTGTTTGACTGAACACATCTGCACACTACACAAAACCAGACATGCGGATACCATCCATCATCATATGGCATCACGCATCAATAACTTTTCTTGATCAATAACTATTCAAATTATTTTCAACTGTTAAAACCTAAAGTGATTGTTATTTGTAATGTTACAAATTTAACTTCGATTTAATCATTTTAAAGTTACTGCATATTTGTCTCAGTCAATTTACTACAGACACTCTAAACAGAACTTTACTAGAATAATAAAATTCTACTGAGTAAATCAGGGTTAGGGGCTTAAACGAGCTGAAAGTAATAAGGGCTTAAATCCTTCACAAAAGCGTCAGAGTTAACATACTCAGCCAAAGCAGTATTGTTCTCGCTTAATCTGAATATCTTGTGAAGATTCCCTTTGTAATAGAAGTGTCATCACCCTTCTATCTACATCTCTGCCAAGAGTAGTCTTGTGTGAAGGTAGATACCTTTGAAGCCCATATCAGATACTCTTGAGTTTTGGCCACTGTTGGACCACTTCTGCAAAGCAGGGGAGGAAATTCCGTCACAGTGAAAATGATTAGGAAGACGTGAAAAAAAAAACTTAAACACATGGCACGTGACAGTACGACTTAGCATGTATTTGTTCAAGGCCTATGTGTCTTGGGAAGCTAAAGGCTATAGATTGATTGAATATCCAAGGTCAGGGCAATTTTTTACGTTGCCAGTATGTGATTTAAAAACACGTATTGACTTATAAAGCTTTTAAAACAGACAAATTCCAATGAAAGAATTACAAATACAAACTGCAGATTTGGAAACTGCCATTCTCATCCAGGAAAACAAAAGTGTCAAGTCTGTAAGATTAGCAGATTAAGATGGTCATATGATAGTCGAGGAAATGAAAAGATAGAAGAAATTCTTCCTTCGTCATACCTTGAAAAGTCTGTGATAATCATGAAATTCTTTGCTTTGATTGAGGGAGCTACTGGATTTCCAGTTTCTCTTCTCTGTGCTTATTTTTCGTAATTCCAGTCACAGTCGTATTAAGGGAAGAAAGCTTTTCAGAATTACATGAAACTTATTCAAATTGTATTTAAACATTCTCCAAGATAGATTCAACGAAGAAGAACAATGCAGGGTCGTAAATACGAAAGAGGAGGGGGAGGGGGGGGGGGTTTCAACCCTAAAAACATTTGTTGGGAAATTATACTGTACCAATCATGGTTTGTCACCCGTGTGTTACCGGGGCCCGAATGGGGAGCAAAGAATAGTAACACTGTTTCCTGCCGTGCATGTCGTAGAAAGCGACTATGGAGGGTTGGGCATGGGGCTGGTTACCCCATCCTGTAAAAAATTTAAACCACAAACAACTTGAACAAACATGGACAAGTCAATTAAGGACAATATAACACAGCCATCCAAGACAGGGGAAGGTCCTCTCGCAGGGAGGCGTATGATTCAATACAGAGAAAGCCGAAAAGAGTCTGTTACTGACTAACCTTCTTTCTTCTAGGAGAACTTCCAGATTTGGCACATGGAATGTTCGGACATTAAACGAACAAGGGAAAGTGGCATAAGCAGCAGCATAAATTAGGGAATATAAAATCGAGGTTCTGGGAATGTGTGAAACAAAGTGGAAGGAGGTAGACAAGAAGAAACTCATCACAGGGGAATCGGTGCTGCCCTCAAAACATGAAGATGAAAACTCACACCACAGTGAAGAGGTAGCTCTTAAGTTATCTAAAGAAGCACAGTGTCACATAAATATGTAAATAGTGCAACAGTGACTTGGCCACCTTTGCTCCCCATCTTAGGTTTATAATTTTTGCAACGCAAAAACATACAATTCGCTGACGAAATTCACTGACTGTAGACTCACATTTGAAGCCACGCCTATTTCTTCTGTTTACAGGCGCTGACAAGCGTTTACCTACGTTCGTACAAGCTAAGATAACATCCAGCGAAAGAAGGATTCGCTCATCATAAATTATCACACGAGCTGATCTGGCATTTGGCATTGTTGACAGACAAGAGCGCGTGGATAGATAACTGGGTTCGTTGGAAGAGAGGGGACGGGCAGGAGTTTGACCGCTAACGTTTGATGTCCAATACTTCAGGGGACTTAAAGCAAACGCAAAAGGGGAGATAATAAGATTTACCGACCACATTCGTTGTCCGTGATCCCAGGGGAGGTAATCTCTGATCTATAGCAGAAGAGACGAGATCAAAGACGATCTGTTTGCTTAGCGACGTCTATGTTCCTGGTCGGCAGCAGCGAGCAGGAATTCTTTATCTCGTGAGTCGAACGAGTTGATTTTGCTGATATGGCCTAAGGCGCGATTTCTCGCACCAGTAAGTGGAATAACACCATTTCCATATAAATACTCCGTACACCCAAAGTCAGTTATCTAGTCGCTACAGAATTTTTTGGAAACATCTAGCTCGCCATTCTGGAGCCATTGTAAAAAGTTAATTTATTAGATTCCGTGGAGATTGTTTCATTTTTTCTGATTTGCGGTAATTTATATTAACATTTAAGTGATTTAATGTGTTAAGTTCCTCATTGTAATTCGCTGGGACTTTCTGTGTGTTAATTGACTAGCGTATTAAATAAGATCAACGGCTCGCAAAGCGAAACAGCAAAGTGTGTGGCGCACTAGAGGCATGTCGGACATAGAAAAAGACAATGGCTAGCCACCGTGGAAGAGATTGGGGCCTTACCACGTACTTCCTACAGAACGTAATGGGATCACAACAAAAAGATAAGAACCGATATGTAGAGAACTCTGTGTCCCCTGGGGAAGAATCTACTGTACAAATTAACAGGGAAGAGGCAACTCCTCTAATGAGTAAGGAAGTACATAATGACGAGTGTTCCTTAAATTCTGTTGAAAGGGAGCATTCTGAGAAAGACCACCTAAAAACTAGTAGGAGAAGCCTAAAAATAGGAACAAGGAATGTTAGAACTCTAAACGGAGAAGGAAAGCTTAACAATCTTATATTAGAGGCAGCAGACATGAAACTCGATATACTGGGAGTTGCAGAGGCAAGACTTTTGGATACAGGCTACATAACAAGAGACCAGGACACGCTTATACACTCAGGAGGAGAAAAACATGAAAGAGGGGTAGGAATGTTGATAAAGAAGGAGTTAGAAAAATACGTATGTGGATACTGGACACACAATGACAGAATGATGACGAGAGCAAAGCCATTTGACATATCAATCTTACAAACTTATGCACCAACTAAAGATCACAGCGAGGAAGAAATAGAAGAATACTATGAAGAGCTACAACACACACTTAAACCAGTCAAATCTACAGATGTGTTGATAGTAATGGGTGATATGAATGCAAAAGTAGGAAAAGGAAAATACAAGAAAATAGTAGGACAGTATGGATTAGGGACAAGAAATGATAGAGGAGACAGACTTATCCAGTTCTGTGAAGAAAACCAGCTGGTCATATGTATCACCTTTTTTGAACACCACCCTAGGAAATTATACACATGGAAAAGCCCAGGAGATGTAACACGAAATCAAATCGACTATATCATGATAAAACATAGATTTAAGAACAGTGTCACAAGTGCAAAGATACTTCCTGGCGCCGACATAAATTCAGATCACAATCCAGTCGTCATCAAAGTAAATATAAAACCGAAAAGAGCAGGAAACAGAAGACAGGAGGAGCCCCAGATAGAAATATCAGCGCTGAAACAACCAGATATAAAACAGAAATATTTAATCGATGTCAAAAATAAATATCAACAGTTATTGATAGAAAGCATGGAGCAGTATAGAAGAGAAAACTTAGAAGAAAAAGCAACCGCAAAATGGGAATGCTTAAAAACAAGCATACAATCAGCAAATGCAAATTTACCTAAAAAGGAGTCTAAGAAAAATCAAATTTGGATGACAGATGACATCTTGAATAAAATGGCAGAAAGAAAGAAAGCAAAAAACACTCCAGAATATAAAACAATAGACAATGACATACGTACTATGTGTAGAGAAGCAAAAGAACGGCGGATAGAAACAAAATGCAAGGAAATAGAAGACTTGGAAGCAAAGCACATGACAAGAGATATGCATGAAGAAATAAAGAAATTATCAAATCTGTCGCGGTTTAAACAAGGATGAAGCTGTATCAAGAACAAAAATGGTGTAATATTACTTGATGAGAAAGACATATCAAACAGGTGGGCAGAATACGTAAAAAAACTATTCGAGGACAACAGAGGTAAAAAACCATCACCAGATTCTAATGAAGGCCCAAACATTCTCAGATCAGAAGTAGAGAATGCCATTTACATGATACAAAAAGGAAAATCAGCAGGCATGGATAACATAAAAATTGAAATGATAGAAGCTCTGGAGAGCTTTGGTATAGATACAATCACAGAAATATGCAACGATATATACAATACAGGATATATACCACACGACATGAAGACATCAGTTTTCATAACATTGCCCAAAAAACCAAATGCAACAGAATGTTCAGACTTCAGAACAATCAGCCTGATGAGTCATTCAATTAAGATACTGCTCAAAATCATCATCATCATCAGTTGCCATCTCCACAACGAAAGTTGGCTGTCATGGATCTCCAACGTCTTCTGTCTCTTGTCTTGGTGGTGCACTCTGATAGACTCTTTCCTGTCCATCTCTTGATGTTATCTTCCCACTTATAGCGCTGTCTTCCCCTTGCACTTTTGCCTTCAACTCTCCCTTCTGTTATGTCTTCTGCAAGGTGTTATACCTTTTTATGTGGCCAAAGTATTTTAGCTGCCGAACTTTGACCTCCCTCATTAGTTCTCTTTTCATACCTAGATTTTCTAGGACCTCCTTATTTGTTTTCATCTCTTTCCATGAGATACGCCCCATTCTTCTATATATCCACATTTCAAAAGCCTCAATTCTTTGTTCCAAATGCTTATTCATCGTCCATGTTTCTGCACCATACAGAAATGCAGAATATATATAACACTTTATGATTCTCAGTTTTAATTTGTGAGATAACTGTTTGGATGTCAGTATATGTTTCATGTTGTTGAATGTAGCTTTGGCCATTCCTATTCTCTTCTCGATTTCTGTTTCACATCTGCCATCTTCTGTTATTATATGACCAAGATATACGTAGCTCTTGACTTGTTCCAGGATTTTCCCATTTACGCTTATCTTTAATGTGGGTTTATCGTCTATTTTGCTAATTATCATAGTTTTTGTTTTCGCAATATTAATGTCGAGTGCATATTCATGACTTATACTGTTCACTTGCTTCACTAGTTCTTGTAACTCCTGTTCGCTTTTAGCTAACAACACGGTATCATCTGCATATCTAAGGTTGTTTATTGACCTTCCACTGATGTTCAGTCCTGGTATTTCCTGTATCTGTTTGAAAATTTTTTTCGGTGTATAAATTAAATAGGCAGGGAGACAGCACACAACCTTGTCTGACACCTCTTTTTATGTCTATGTATGGTGAATAATTCCTTCCCGATCTTACTGTGGCAGTTCGCTCCCAATAAAGGTTACTGAGGCTCAAAATCATACAGGAAAGAAAAAAAAGTAAAGTAGACAGCGAAATCCAAGAAGAACAGTTTGGTTTTAGACGGAACAGTGGAACTAGAGAGGCAATATTTTGCCTAAGAATATTAGCAGAAAAATATACAGAGGTCCAAAAAAGTATGAATATGTGCTTCATTGACTATAAGAAGGCTTTTGACAGAGTCCATCATGAGAAAATAATTGAATGCCTCAAAGACATAGGTAATGACGGAAAAGATATAAGAATACTCAGTAACCTTTATTGGGAGCAAACTGCCACAGTAAGATCTGGAAGGAATTATTCACCATACATAGACATAAAAAGAGGTGTCAGACAAGGTTGTGTGCTCCCCCTGCCTATTTAATTTATACACCGAACAAATTTTCAAACAGATACAGGAAATACCAGGACTGAACATTAGTGGAAGGTCAATAAACAACCTTAGATATGCAGATGATACCGTGTTGTAAGCTGAAAGCTAACAGGAGTTACAAGAACTAGTGAAGCAAGTGAACAGTATAAGTCATGAATATGGACTCGACATTAATATTGAGAAAACAAAAACTATGATAATTAGCAAAACAGACGATAAACCCACATTAAAGATAAGCGTAAATGGGAAAATCCTGGAACAAGTCAAGAGCTACGTATATCTTGGTCATATAATAACAGAAGATGGCAGATGTGAAACAGAAATCAAGAAGAGAATAGGAATGGCCAAAGCTACATTCAACAACATGAAACATATAGAGACCGCAGTCAGCGACTCATAGCTTGACTGCTTGCGTCAGGACCAGCGAACCAGAGGTGGTCAAGACAGTGCTCCACCTCCACGTGGTGGTCCTGGAAACAGTCTGCAGCAGTGCAGTCTGGCTGAGCGAGTACGGATCGAAGAGGGAAGGCAAACCCGGACCCAAAAAATGCCGTGCAGAAGTCGGATGTGTCGACCGAAAGGTGCATATATCACAGCTTAGGCGTAAACAGACACAACGCAACCACCGTCCTTTTCAGGACGAAGGAGGAAGAAGAAGAAGAAGAAACATATACTGACACCCAAACAGTTATCTCACAAATTAAAACTGAGAATCATAAAGTGTTATATATATTCTGCATTTCTGTATGGTGCAGAAACATGGACGATGAATAAGCATTTGGAACAAAGAATTGAGGCTCTTGAAATGTGGATATATAGAAGAATGGGGCGTATCTCATGGAAAGAGATGAAAACAAATAAGGAGGTTCTAGAAAATCTAGGTATGAAAAGAGAACTAATGAGGGAGGTCAAAGTTCGGCAGCTAAAATACTTTGGCCACATAAAAAGGTATAACTCCTCGCAGAAGACCATAACAGAAGGGAGAGTTGAAGGCAAAAGTGCAAGGGGAAGACAGCGCTATAAGTGGGAAGATAACATCAAGAGATGGACAGGAAAGAGTCTATCAGAGTGCACCACCAAGACAAGAGACAGAAGACGTTTGAGATCCATTACAGCCAACCTTCGTTGTGGAGATGGACCTGATGATGATGATGATGATTAAATAACATATAGCTAACTTTTAACGTAAAATTTAATCAATCGCTATCACCCAGAAAGAGATGTTTTAATTGACTAATAAATACCCTAGGCGACTGACTATTGACGGAATATAAATTTACTACTAATTCATTACGTGTAATTGTGTAAGTGACTAGTGTAATATCATGTGGCGAAACAAATAGCTAGTAATGACAAGCGATGTTTGTAAAGTAGTCATAACTAAATTATCACTGATATTATGCGCTGAGAGTTCACCGGGGCGTGAAGGGGAAAAGGCGCATTCCTTAAAACCCAACCCGTAACAGGTGAGCGAAGCGTGATAAGATAGGCTAAGACCTGTGTGCTTTTAATTTAATTAAATGACGTAGTGGATAAGAGATCTTAACCTTATGCGTGACCGGATAGGATATTGATATTGGTGATTACATGTTTTGTTTTCCCCCAAATCTAGTACTGATCACAAACCAGCCTACCAGCGGTCTAAATACAACCAGTAACAATTCTTAGTATTTATCGGGTCTTCGATGTTGACCAGTGCGTTCCTCTTGCTTCATCCATCCAGAGAGAGAGAGAGAGAGAGAGAGAGAGATAGAGAGAGAGAGAGTCCAAACGTATAGACATTAATAATTAATTATAACTGGAGGTACCAAATACCCATTTTTTTTTCCCCATCAAATTTTATCAGCCCGCTGTGGCAAAATATCTATACATAACATTGTTCCCGACTATTGACCATTGCTTTGTCAAGTGGATTTATCCAGAAAGATTTACCCACCAGACATTTCCTTTATCTATTGGAAGTACTAACTACTGTCCACTGTGAACACTAGATCGTGGTAATTATTTTGCTACCTGAACTATCTGACGTGACATTATCATATCCAATAAGCACCACCCAAGTAAGCGTTTCACCATTAGGAGGATTAATTATTCGTGGAGGAACTGGGGCTCACTTCGGCGAAGCACAACACTAGATTTTGTTACATGTACTCTGATGATTATGTTCAAGATGTTGTTAAACAATTAGTAGGTAGGCGAGATTGACTGTGGCCACAGATTGACAGAGTGTGAGTAAGAGGAGTGAATATTTCTATTTGTATAATCATTGTACCCACTTCTTGTTTTTGTTCGCTAATACTGTTATTTTACAGGATGATTAATTATGAACTCTGTTCTTTACTTTATCGTCTATTTCAATACCCCAGCGTTAATTTTTGACCTTTTGGGGTTATTAACTTCTTGCGGGAAGAAAAGCCAGATCCAAACCTCAGAAATGAGGTATCTGAGTAAGGTGGTTGAAGTAACAAGAAGAGACATGGTCCGCAACCAGACGATACGTCAAGGCCTTAAATCCCACCCCCTGCAGATCCAAGTAGAACAGTGCCAACTAAGATGGTTTGGCCATGTCTGCAGAATGGGAGAAGATCGGCTACCACGACAAGCATGGGAAACAAAGAGCCAGGGATCCAGACCCCCAAGACGACCCAGAGTCCACTGGGAGGACAACATTAGACAATCTTTGAAGGACCGAGGACTAGAATGGAACCAGGCCAGGAGGAAGACAGCCGATAGGATAGTCTGGCGCTCTCTCTCCCAAACCTCTACACTTCACGGTAGAAGGGGAACGACTAAGTAAGTAATAAACTTAACAAAACTTAATTACTTGTGTTGGTCAGCTCAGCTCATACCCATACTCCATTTACAATAGTTTCACGTTTGTGTGTCTTGTTGTCACATAACTGTGTGTGCGTGTATAGTTAAACTAATATGTTAAATGTATGGAGAGTAGGATGGTCTGTTAACAAATTACAGTCGTAAAGATAGGCTGGACTAGAGTATCTTGTCAACCCAGTGACTGATTCTACCCTTAAACTATTCACTTGTGAAATCTATTTCTCATACCTTAATTCTCACTTAATTACCACTTTGCCTGTTCTATTCAGACGAGACCAAATCTAACTTAAATACCTATCCAAATTTACGACAGAATGTTAGCTCGTCTGCGGGATTTGAGCTAGTTCTGGAACAAGTACCGCAGAAATATATTTGTTTCTAGTACGACAGATTGAGTTTTGTTTTCTTAATTTTGATCTAGTCTGTATCTAGATAAATGACTAAAGTCTGATATTAAATCTAAATTCTAGTCTAGATAGTGCATGGTGTGGTTGTCTCGTGAGTTAAGGAATACTAATAATAATTATCCCCTAGACTAACGTTCTGTTAATTGGGTTGTTGACCCCACATTCTAGAAATTTGTTCTTTCCACAGCATTTTAGAGTTACGTACAGTTAGATTTTGAGGGTGATCTTTGTCGATGTTGTGTAATAATTTTGTAATACATGGCCGCTGGTAGCGTGTGATTGTCTGGCAATCACCAGGTTTTTTGAAGCAGCGGAATTTGAGCTAAGCTAAGGTAGAGCATTCTGACTATTCGTCAAGTTAATAGCCTCCCCTAACTCTTAACTGACTTCTGGTGTGGTCGAGTTTTGGTGGATTTATAAAATAAAATAAAACATATTTTTCTCCTTAATTTTTAAGAAAATATTTATTTCTCTCCACCGTAGTAATAGTAGTTTTTTAGTTGTTAGTTTGATCTACCACTTTTATGTTTAAGTCGTCTGTGTTAGGAGCTTTGGCCAGGTAACAGCAGCGATAGATTAAACAACTGACAACGGGAGGAGGTATCACAACAGTTAAATAAACCGGATTTTTTTTTTTTTTGGGGGGGGGGGGGGGGTTTTCGTAATTGGTTAAGGATAGTGTAATTTTTCTTCTTTTTTTTTCCTTTCTTTTCTTCTTTCTTTGACCTAATGCCTTGCGACAATACAATCAAAAGATAACCCTGAGTCAAAAAGACAATATGTTGAAGTCTCGTTCAAAATAAAAGTTCCTCGCGTTGAGGGCCTCTCACCCTCAGGTTGAGAATCACTGACACTAATTCTCCTTTGCGAGTCTGTTAGCAAGCAACCGATTCGATTTGTCTCAGTGTCCTTGCTGTGATCAGATGTCCCTTGCGCAGGGGTCTTTCCCTTGTCTTGACCTTTATGGCTGCGGTGCCATGTAGGCCGGTTGTACTGATCAGAATTGTTGTTGGTGGAGTGTCTGGTTTTGTAGAATTTCGATATATATCAGGTATAAAGATACCGGAGGTGAAATTTCCTAGTAAAAGAACCTCTCCATTCTGTAATACACAAGCGAGCAGAGATCGACACAATGTCTAACATCTAGGTAGATCACAGAGTTCAATAAAGGAGGGTATTACCTTTCTTCAGAATCAACACCACCAAAACACGTGCCTCCAGGCGGTTTTTGAATCAAATAGGAAAAAGCCTCGTTAGTTAACTAACTCACATGAGGACTATAGAATTCCCTATCAAAAATCACAGACGCAGCAAAAGCGTCCTCTCTATGCTCAGTCCATCTCGTCCCATAACTGGGCGGAAGACGATTTAACTCCCCTAAAGTTTAGACATGCGCAGAACGCATACATCTGACTAACACTCACAACGAAACGATAAAGGAACCATTTCAATAAAGCTATGTTCAGAAATTACGCCTTATATGGAAAACCTCAACACTAGTTTCAATCATTCCAAGAAACAGTTGACAGATACTACCGTATAAGGAGACATCGCTCGAAAAAATGAATCAGTGAGTCAAGACACAAAATACGATAACCAACGAGTCAACCAACAAGAGAAGTTAACCTCCATAGTAAAATGTACCCATAGATAAACAAGGGTTATCTGTCTTAGATCATAAAAAATTTCAAGTGTACAATTCAGACAAGTTAATTATACAATGTCTTTAGAAAATAATTTACACAATATCTTCGGGAAAAATTCTGTGCGTAACAGATTACCGCACCCCCCGGGAAATAAAATGAAACATTTTTTTTAAATCCAAGAGCCAGAAATAACAGGCTCGTAACGCACGTATGATGCGCGGATATAATGCCTAATATGAGGCTAGCTCGACGCATGGAGCGATAGCTGAGATTATATCTCAGATCCTTAGAGAAAATATTTCCCTAAGTGTACACGTATATTCCAGGGAGGTGCCACCAACATACGCCACACTGATGGCAACATCATAATGTAAGCAAATCATACTCATACAAATATATGAAATTAAATATATTATCATAGAATGAAGTGTAATGAACTACACATTTTAAACTAAAAATACATTATACAAGCATTACTAATTAATACTAATAGATCAGCTGTTCCTCGTAGACATAGATATAATCGTTCCAATGTAGATAAGGACTTGAAATACTTGACATAATGTCCATACTCTCGCAGACGTGAATGATGTGCTGCGAAAATATCAATAACACAAATCTTTATGGTATATGCTAAATTTCTTAATACATTAATCAAAATACAATATATAAATGTGGCCATGTGATCTATTGGCCCATATATTGCTAATTAAGCCTTCTTCCGTTATGATCAAATCGGTAACAGAAAAAAGGAAATTATATGGTACAATGTTATAACTTCTGTGTTGATATGTCATTATAGTAGTGGACTGTATATCAGGAAATATATATGACAGAAGAATTAAGTGGAATCGTGTGGGCATCTGGACAGAATGTCTGCCATCACATTATTCGAACCACGGATAGCTCGCACCGTAAAATGAAATGGTTGAAGAGCTATGGCATATCGAATGGACCTCGAGCTCTTTAAATTTTTGCTCTGAATAGCAGTAAGAGCTTTCTGGTCGGTTTCCACAATGAAATGTGCACCTAGAAGGAATCTTTGCAATTTGAGAATTGACCATACCATAGCCAATAATTCACGGTCCAAAACCGAGTAATTCCTTTCTGCAGCATTTAATTTCCTTGAGATATACATCACCGGATGCAGAGTATCAGAATACTCCTGCATAAGTGCTGCCCCAATCCCATTAGACGAGGCGTCACTTCGAAGAACAAAAGTCTTCTCAATAGTAGGTAACCTAAGGATAGGTGGAGATGAAAATAGAGTTTTAATCTGGTCCAATGAGGATTGACATTATTGAGACCAGTGGATCAGATTAGGCGATCCTTTCTTCAGTAAAGTAGAAAGTGGTGCCATAATGGAGGACAGATTCGGAATGAATCGTCCATAAAATTGTATCAAACCTAAGAGACTCCTTACTTGTTTCTTCGTCTTAGGGACAGAAATGTTTAGTATTTTTGAAACATTGTGGTCCTCTGTCTTTAAAAGACCATGACCAACACGATGACCCAGGAAAGAAATCTCACTAAATCCTATAAAGGCTTTAGAGGGTTTTGCAGTTAAGTTATACTCGCGAAGAGTAGACAGCAATTCGTATAAACCCAGATAATGATCTTCCCAGGAATCACTGAACAAACAGATATCGTCTAAGTATGCTATGACATCAGTACGATATGAAAGAATTCGACGCATCATGCGTACGAATGTAGCAGGGGTGTTCATAAGGCCGAAAGGCATGAAATTCCATTGAAATAAACCCCTAGGTGTAGAAAAAGCGGTAAGAGGTTTTGCACGTTCAGTTAAAGGAACTTGCCAATAACCTTTAGACAAGTCTAGTTTGGTAAAGAATCTAGAATTAGAAAGTTTGTTTAGTAGCTCTTCTAGTGAAGGCATAGGTTCAGCATCAAACTTCGTAACTTGGTTCAATTTGCGATAATCAACGCAAATGCGAATGTTATTGTCTTTCTTTCGAACAATAACCATAGACGAAGAGTATGCTGAAGTGGATGGTTCGATTATTTCTAATCGTATCATCTCATCCAATTCTTTCTCGACTTGTGACTGAAAGTGGATAGGTATTGGATAGGGTCTGACTCTGATAGGATTATGGTCAGTAAGTACTATGTCATGTTCGATGACATGTGTGTGTCCCGGGATGTCTGTAAGAACATCCTGAAATGTTTGCAACATCGAAGAACTTGTCGATGTTCCTCAGCGGAAAGATTTGGAGAAACGGTCACGTTTTTCCAAGATTCCGTAGAATAAAGTGGGACCATAGAAAGAGGAAGATTGACATCAGAAAAAGTAGTTTCCTCATCCTGTATGACTGACAGGGATGAGTAATGACCATGAGGTACTGGAGAATCGTCCGTCGCCTGGAAAATAGGCTGCAAATAGTCTGGTCGTTCATGAAATTCCGACAACATATTTATGTGGAAAGTCTTATGCTTTCCATCAATATCGACAACATAGTCGACGTCGGAAATCTTGGAGACTATTGCATATGGACCTTTCCATGCATTAAGAAGTCTGTTCTCCCTTGAAGGAAGTAGGACGAGAGCTTCGTCACCTGGAAAAAGTTGTCGTAGACATCTATTCTTATTAGCAAATTGCCTTGCCTTTTCTTTGGCAAACTCGGATGACGAAGTTGCTAATTTACATGCCTCGATGATCTTTTGCCTTAGAGCAATGACATACTCATAAGAAGATTGAGTGTCATCGGTAATATTATCTGCAGTGATGAGATCGTGAAGTAAAGACATAGGGCCTCGCGGTCGCGCGCCAAAGACAAGTTCAAAAGGAGAAAACTCTGTGTGTTCATTGGGGACCTCTCTATAAGCAAAGAGAGCCGCGGGTAAAACCCTGTCCCAATCCTGAGGATGATCCTCAGTTTATCTTTCCAAGTAAAGTCTTGAGTGTCCTATTCAAACGCTCAACTAACCCATTCGATATTGGGTGATAGATACTGCTGAGAGACCTTTTAATATGTAAGATAGACATTACCTGTGACATAGTGTCGGATATAAGTTGCGTGCCATGGTCTGACAATATTTCTCTGGGGAAACCCAAGCAAGAAAATATCAGCCAAAGAGCGTCTGCGATATCGGCAGTTGAGATGCTCTTAAGAGGGATAGCCTCTGGCCAACGTGTGCACATATCGACACATGTGAGGAAAAATTGATGTCCTCTGGCCGACTTGATCCTAAAAGGACCGATAATATCTATCGCCATCTTCTGAAAAGGACGAATAGGGATGTCAGCAGCCTGGATATGCGCAGCATGTCGTGGTCCTCTAGATTTGACTTCCTGACATACTTTGCAAGATCGACAGTAAATGCGTGAGTCCTTGCTTATAAATGGCCAAAAGAAAGCCGCAAGAACCCTCGACTTTGTACGGGAAAACCCCATATGTCCAGCACATTGTGAGTCATGAGCATGTTGCAATATTTTCAACCTCATACTCTTAGGCACAAGAATTTGAGAGTGTGCAGACAAGGTCGAGTCTTGTACCATACGTACAAGTACGCCGTTCTTCATAGAAATCCAAGACTTTCTATTTGTATTTTGATTCGGATCACCTTTTTTTGCTAGAATGAAGAATTTCTGTAAAGAAGGATCTTCTTCTTGCAACTTTATGAATGAGTCACGTGAAATAATGCAGTGACTACCTTGGCTATTTACTTCATCATTATTAGTTAATGAAGTTTGTGGTGTTTCAAGAGCTTGTGCTCTTGTGACCACTGCATTGGTAGCATGCATATTTTGATCTTCCCAAGCAGTTATCTGCTGTGGGGTACATTCCCTAACTCCGTGAATACGACCGAAAATAAGGTCCGCAATAGGGTTAGGAAGAAGACACGCGTGGACATCTCCCGTAAAGAAGGGAGTAGCAATATGTATTATGGCAGTAGGATACTTTTCCAAAGTGCCACCAAATGTGACACATTTGATGATCTTTCCTGTAGCACAGGATGGATTTACAAGAGATTGCCTAACACCAATTGTAGTACATCCAGAATCAAACAACACTGAGACTGGATTACTATTTACAAGACCCTTATGTAGTATAAGAGAACCCCTCCCGTCATGCGCAACAGCAGCAGGAAGAGCGGGAAGAGGGTGACCACAGCTTAAAGTAGTTACGTTAGTCGGTTCGAACAAAGTACTGCAGTGGGGGCATTTATTTGCTCTACCAAAGTCAAAAGCAGAGCATGTGATAGCATTAGGGTTTTTATTATCATTAACCTGTTTATCTGCTCCCTGAGACTCTTGTTGTACAGAGTTTGTCTGTTGATATCTCTTTCTCTTATGTAGAGATCTACCGCGACCATTATTGCCTCTGAAATTATCATTATATTCTCTCCTGTAATTGCTATCCTGGTTTGAATCCCCGTTTCCATAATTGTAATTATCATCTCTGTATTGGTTAGAAAATCTAGCAGTTTGATTTTGAGGTCTCCGCGAAAAATAGTTACCTCTATACTGACTACCTTTGAGGAAATGTCTAAAATTATTAGGTGCAGAATAACGAGGAGTGTCACCTTGTCTCCAGTTATTCGAAGAAGAATCACCATGTGATTGATTGCTATGATTTTGATCATAATTACGGTTACTCTTTCTATTAATATTATGTTGAGTACCCTGAAATTTACGTTTGAAGTTTTGGCCATATGGTGCTGCCGAAGCAACTGGCAAACCTTCTTTTACTCTAGAGTTGCTAATGGTTACGTGAGGGTGCGCAGTCACATACTGGCAACAGTATTCTTCCATTTCTTTTATGTTTTTAGGCTTACGCTCATGAAGAAAAGAAAGAACAGATTCATTGACAGAAGACATAACCTTGTCTCTAAGTAGTAAGTCCATGAGTGCTTCATATGCATGTTCTGTCTTGGACAGCTCAACCCATCGTGAAAAAGTAAGACGTATCTTTGAAATGAATTCAGAGAATTCAACTCCAGTATCTGGCAACATATTTTTAAATTGAAGACGAAAGCCGTCTTCGTTAAGTTGGTACTTCTTTAACAAGACTGCCCTGATAACCTCATAATTGTTCTTGTCAGGCTCATCTACCATACTTAACATACTCAAAGTATCACCTCTAAGTAAATTGGACAACTGATAAACATACAGTGATTTATCTATGTTATGTGTTGTACATGCACGTTCGAATCTATCCAGATAAAACGTTATATCGTCACTGGAAGCATTGAATGCAGGTAATTTAATCTTAAAAGTACTTGCATTGAACTTTTCTGACACCTTATTTGCATCATTAGCAATACCAGTGTTCGCCAATTTCATCTTTTCTAACTCCAAAGCTAAGAGTTTTTCTTCATGCTCCATTTTTGCTTTTCTCTCATCAGACTCTCTTTGTAACCTTCTTTCTTCAGCCTCAGCCTCTCTTTGTAACTTTTTCTCTTCAGCCTCAGCCTGTAGTCTCTTATTTTCAGCTTCTTTTTCAAATCTTTTATTTTCAGCATCCAATTGTAGCTGAAATTTTCTTTCCTCAGCTTCAGCTTCTCTTTTCTGCTTTTCCATTTCCATCTGGAATTTTCTTTCATCTGCCTGCATCTGCAGTCTCAGATTCTCAGCATCTATCTTCTTTTGCTCAGATTCTCTGTCTAATCTTTTATTTTCCTCTTTTTGTCTTTTCTCCTCAGACTTTAGTGCTTTAATCCATTGAGTATTTGCATACTCTTCCAATTTATCACCAGTCTTGCCAAGGGATTTCCCTTGCTCAATAAAGTAATCAAGTGTAGACATGATGTCTAAAATTATGAGTCACAAAACCTGAAATAATTAATTAACTTATTTCAATGTTAATAGTGACAAGACTTAAATAAGTACTTGTATAATCACAATGTTTACTCCAATCTTTGTGGAAAACAAGTCTTTGACAAAGAACTTGTATTATGCAATGTATAATAATACCACTAGTCACTTCTTAATCATAAGGCACTACACATCCAATAGTGCATAACCATATATCCATCAGTTATTTATCATAACTGCACTACACATCCAATAGTGCATGAACCAATCCAATAGTTATGATAAGTGCACTAGACAGCTAATAGTGCATAAGCAAATATTTAACAATAGTGAATGCTAATTAAGAACTATGTAAACAATAACAAAGATCCAAGACAAAGTAAACAATAACAAAGATCCAAGACAATGTAAACAATAACAAAGATCCAAGACAATACGAAAACATTCGCAAAAGTCAAAGAAATAAACAGCAGAACTAAGGAAAATATCACAAAGGATGTGTTGACAAATGCGAAAAATGTAAACAAACAAATGACGTCACAGTGTATAAACAAAAATGGTGTATAGAACTGAATAATAGAAAAGAGGAGACCTACAAATACAAACAAATCAGAACAAAACTAAAGAATGCGAAAAAATACCGAAAACAAAACTGCACATGTCATCACAACTAACAAAAATAGCAACGGATGTTGCATGCAAATTTTCAATTAAGAAAATTGCTCCTACAGAACGCTATCATAAGACCTCTATGACGTGGTATCTCTTATGATAGTCACCTACCCAACCGGCCCGCTGAAATATAAACATATAAATATACAAATAACATATAACATGTAAACATGTAGCAAAAAGTGTGTGAAAGTATAGAAGGCTCAGTTAGAATATAAGGGCACAGTTCACAAACAAAACAGGCTACTTAACTTATATGTGTCCAAACGTCAGCACGGTGCAGAACAGGTGATGATCAGCATTCTAAGGATGGTGATCCAACGTTGATCGACCTCTGAACTTGCTTCCATAAACAGCCATGACGCAGGAAATGAGCTTCTGATACCGGAAATATTGTTTCGGCACTTGTCCTTCTTCCTTACAATGCTCGGCACTTGACCTTCTAACTGCAGTATGAGTAAATCGCTTCAATCGGCACTTGACCTTCTGAATGCTATGAAATCGATAAACTGTGGGGCAGCGCCGGGTACTTTCACAATATAGCGGACATGCTATACGTCATTGTAGATGATGTATCTTGTAGGAAGTATCGTTCACGAACTTGCATCTTGTAGAATGAATGGGTTTGTTGACCCCCGTGAGTGCTGGAACCAGTTGAACCCAGCTATTGGCCACCATAAAATGATACGGGTGGATTTGGTGATGCTTACTGGCCACTATGAACGTTGTAGTAGTATGTCCAAATCGTTGCTAAATGTAGCCAAATGTATGGTACCACCCCTATCGACACCAGGTATATAATAGACTGAGGTGCAAGGTGTCTTGACTGGTTTGTTGTTGTTGTTGTGGGTGTAGATGGGATGAAACTTCACAGATCTACAAAAACATGAGGTATGACGTGGAAGTCATAAAAAGTGAGAAAACTGCTGCGGACGTTTCCATCATTTATTTGGACGCCACAAGCACAGATACGTTACAAAAAGTCATAGACATCAATAGTTCAATGTATTCAGCATTCTGACATTTCTTCATAGATTTGCATACACAAGCTTCATCAAAAATCCTGCAACTGTGTCAGCTGCATTTCATCAATGTTCATTAAATAACAATCAATCCTCCTCTCTGATGCTGGCAGATCAGAGGTACAAATAAGTCTATTATTGTCCGCACGGGAATGGCATTTCAGGAGTATAGGTCAAGCTGACCTTTATATCGTTCCTAAGTCTAACCTTCGACATAGGTGCAATCGCTGGCATAGCGAATCCTAGAACATAGAAATTGTTCTGTGGGCCTAGAGCGACCCGTGTATATATATATATATATATATATATATATATATATATATATATATATATATATATATATATATATATATATATATATATATATATATATAAATCAGGTATAAAGATACCGGTGGTGAAATTTCCTAGTAAAAGAACCTCTCCATTCTGTAATACACAAGCGAGCAGAGATCGACACAATGTCTAACATCTAGGTAGATCACAGAGTTCAATAAAGGAGGGTATTTCCTTTCTTCAGAATCAACACCACCAAAACATATGCCTCCAGGCGGTTTTTGAATCAAATAGAAAAAAGCCTCGTTAGCTAACTAACTCACATGAGGACTATAGAATTCCCTATCAAAAATCACAGACGCAGCAAAAGCGTCCTCTCTCTGCTCAGTCCATCTCGTCCCATAACTGGGCGGAAGACGATTTAACTCCCCTAAAGTTTAGACATGCGCAGAACGCATACATCTGACTAACACTCACAACGAAACGATAAAGGAACCATTTCAATAAAGCTATGTTCAGAAATCACGCCTTATATGGAAAACCTCAACACTAGTTTCAATCATTCCAAGAAACAGTTGACCGATACTACCGTATAAGGAGACATCGCTCGAAAAAATGAATCTGCGAGTCAAGACACAAAATACGATAACCAAAGAGTCAACCAACAAGAGAAGTTAACCTCCATAGTAAAATGTACCCATAGATAAACAAGGGTTATCTGTCTTAGATCATAAAAAATTTCAAGTGTACAATTTAGAAAAGTTAATTATACAATGTCTTTAGAAAATAATTTACACAATATCTTCGGGAAAAATTCTGTGCGTAACAGTACCAAACGCTCAAATAATTTCCCCGCTTCAAAACCTAGTTAACGCATTTTTACAGTCTATAAATAACTATATTTGAAATTTGTCTGGGGCAAAGTCAAATCTACCGCCACAATTTAATTTGAGTATTTAAATATTTCTAAGAAAAACAAGTTAAAAGTTACTACCCCCATACAACACACTACCCCTCCCAATATTTATTAACGGACGTGATAAAATTTAACAACCAATCAAATTCTTACCTCGTTTTTGGCAGAGACAAAAATTTTGGTTGTAGTGGAAAAAAATGCCGATTCTGTGTTTTTGACAAAAATTAAATAATTTATTTCTCAATAACTAAAAGTAATTAGAAAGAAAGGGATATATTGAATTATAGCGCTGATATTGATTAATATATTAACCTAAAGATTCCCACTTAATACAGTTATCTTGACTTAGAAAAATTTATTTTACAGATATTTTAGATCAGGTTAGAACTACGATTAATTACAAAAAAATTACCCAGATGAAACTGTTAAGGAATAACCAAAGGAAAGTTAGATAAAAAGATAGAGGTCAATGGGCCGGTTAATTATCAGTTTTAATAATTAAAATCGGTTCATAAAAAACTGAGATATAAAATCCACAAATATAATCAGACGAACGAACACACTTACGATTGCTCAAAGTTTATAGTCCAAAAGTAGTTAATTTATTTTTTGACTCGACTTCTGATTGGCTAGAGGGTAGGGTGATAAAAATTAACACCTCCTTGTAAGAATCAGTCCATTTGAATTTGAACGCCATCGCAGTTGAGATCAGCGGGAAAGCCTTGTGACCAAGCTTTGCCGTCTGGACAAGAAAGCAGTTAGAAAACCCATTTACTGCTAGTTAACTTTGTGCTTGTGTTATTATTCTTTACTTGGAGTAAGATAGATGATTTTATTTGTATATTTCCTTAGCAAATATCAGGCTATAAGTGAGAGCCGATACAATTTTAATTCGATACTGCTACTTGGGAGATGGTTCATTTTACGACGACCTAGATAGGAATGCAGTCTTTTTCGGAGTGAAAAGTGTAAACAAAAATGTTTTGCTATTGGCTTTACACAATGTGTGCCATGGTGCTGTGGAAATAAAATGGATATTGCCATTGGGAATTGAAATAAATGTGTTTGTAAATTTGCCATAAAATTTTGCGACTGTAAGTCCAGGAGAAAATATATTGGTAGTGGTCTCTGGAGTGACACAATGTTCAAATAACCTGTGACACTACACATAGAATAGTTGAAAGAAGTCATTAGCAGGTCACAAGAGATATTTGTGCACCCCTGCCGATTATATGGAAGAGAAACAATGCTAAAGGAATAGTGGCTACAATGCCTTATGAAAAAAAAGAATGAAAACACAGGACTGAGTGTAGTCAAGGAAATATAGGGTTTGGTGCATATTGTCAGCACACATGGCTGACCCCAGGTAAGATTACTGTTGTGTAGTTGTGGACTTTTTTTTTAGACAGGCTATAAAGGGGAGGAAACTGTCCTTCTCATTTCAGGGTTGTATTACCAGTAAGAAAGTGTTGCAGACACCCTGGTGAAGAGGGAAAGTGTGAGCAGTGAAGGCTCCTACTATACTGTGAGCCACATGCAATACTTCACCCAGAAGGCAGCATCATTTGAGTGACCTTTTACATATTCTGAAGCCATATCATCAGACAAGCTTTCAAGCTAAGTCTCTCACTCCGGGGCTATGACAGTTCCTCTCAATATAAACCACCACAACAAAAGATTTTCCCGGGGAATGATGAAGAAAACAAACCCTCCAATAATTGACTAATGTTCCTATCCAGTATTAAACATCAGACCGTGGTGTACCTATTTTTAGTGACAATTTAATTTTGTTACAACTCATGGACGGAGTTCCATCTTATTTATTTAAAACCTGTAAATAAACATTTTATGATTTTGACAAGTCCTGTTCCAAAAGATTGAGGTTCAGGACAATAAATTGTATATTTATACCCCTATACATATACCAAAACGTTACTACCAGTCTTACTTATTTGCATTTTGTGAATTGTAGTTCTGTTTTAAAATTATTCCTTCCTCACAATAAGTACCTACATACCCTAGACACTTGCCAAATACATAACACAACATAGATAAATTTACACTGGGTGAGATCATGAGAGGTAGCAGATAGGGACCCCTGAGAAACACATCATCATCATCATCTTTTTCTGATTCAGGGTACTTACATAGCTTGACCTCACCTTGTTAACCTTTAAATTAACTACCATCAAAACGTCTTATCACATATTGGTGTCCTGTCCGGGATTTTTGTTCCACCATACTCTGGGGCCCATTCTGTAGGAAATAAATTTAAATAACTAAACAAGTTGTGGTGAAATTGGATGAGCTGTCATTGCCATTATTTAATTAAGTAGTATTTGTTACCTTATTACATAAGTGTTGATAATTTGTAGAAAAGAATGGCAGACTTGGCCAAAGTCAGATCTGCTACTGTGCAGACGGCAAAAGATCTTGGCATGAGTGGGGACATTTTGATTCAGTATGTACCTACTGAATGTGATAAATTTATAGATAGGAAAGATAGGAGGTTAGCTGAAGAGAAAAGATTAAAATTAGAGGCTGATAGGGACGCTAGGAAATTAGAGGCTGATAGGGAAGCTGAAATCAAGAGATTACAAGTTGAGGCTGAAAAAGAAGAAAAGAGATTGCAAAGGGAGGCAGAAGAAAGGAGATTGCAGATGGAGGCGGACAAAGAAGAAAAGAGATTGCAAAGGGAGGCAGAAGCAAAGAGATTGCAGATGGAGGCGGACAAAGAAGAAAGGAGATTGCAGATGGAAGCAGATGATAAAAGATTGCAAAGAGAACATGAATTAAGATTAAAAGAACTAGAACTTCAAGGACATGTTCCAGAAAATGGTAGCAGCACATCTACCTCTGATACTAGTGCAAGTCAGGGGGCCTCTAATTCAGCCATGAATTTCCACTTAGATTCGTTTGTAGAGAAAGAGGATGACATTGAGTCATTTTTAAGTAGGTATGAGAGTCTAGCTACAAATTATGGGTTAGAGAAGGAGAAGTGGAGTTTAAAACTATCCCAAGGACTTAGGGGAACATCTTATGAAGTCTTCTCCAAGCTCAGCAGAGAAGACCAAGAAGATTATGATCTTCTCAAACAAGCCTTATTAGTTAGATACGAAAAAAATAGCGAATTTTATAGGAAGAAATTTAGGAATGCTAAGCTACTTTCTGGGGAGACCTACCACAAATTCTCTGCAAGGTTAGAGACTTATTTGGAGAAATGGACTGCTCTGGGGAAAACCCAAGATCTGAAGGAAATGATTATGACGGAGCAATTAAGAGAGTCCATGGCTCCAGACCTGAGAAAATTTCTCGCGAAACAAGGTGCAGAGAGGTTGGGGGAGATTCTCAATGTTACTGAGAGATATCAGGCAGCACAGAAAGAAGTAGCTGGTATTAAAAAGAAACAATCAGAAAGTAATAGAACCCCATCAGACCAAGATGAGTATTATAATAATAATAGGGATCAATCACATAGATATAAACAAACCTATGATAGGCCTAGATTTGATCCTAGAGACAAAAACCCTCAAGTAAATGAAAGGAAACCCTACAGACCAGAAGGAAAATGATGTAAAATATGTAGGATGCATAATCATAATACAATTGAATGTGGTAGGAAAGTTCCTCCATATCACGCTGCATGCATGATAACAGTGGACAAGGGAAGGAAGAAACTGACAGACAGTCAGATGGAACTTCATCATCCCCCATCTGTGAAGAAGTAGTTTGTAATGGTACGAGAGTCAAGCGTCTTTACGATTCAGGTTTTGAATATGACTCAGTTGTGAGTGCAACCCTAGTGCACCCTGACCAGTATACCGCAGACAAAGTGGAGATACAAGGGGCATTAAAGGATACAGTCACCATGACACTTCCAGTAGCCAATATCAATGTCAAGACTAGGTACGTGGAAGGAGTGATAAGAGCAGCAGTGTGTGACGACCCTAATTACCCGCTGGTGTTAGGAAAGAGATACGTGTTTCTAGGGAGCCCTATAAAACCTGTGATCATGGCAACGCTCCAGGTCAGGTCGACCCCTAGTAAGGAGAAGGAACCACCACTAAAGATTCATCCAAGAGAGATGAGAAAGGCCCAGGCAAAAGACAAATCATTGAAACCTTGCTTTGGCAAATTGCCAAATAGCCATAACCACCCTAAGAAAGGAGAATTCTATTTGAAGGAGGGACTGCTTTACAGGAAAGCTGGAGCAGGACCCAAAGGATATGGACAGTTAGTACTGCCATGGAGTTATAGGAAACAAGTTATGGCACAAGCACATGTTGATCCAGACGGTGGGCATCAGAAAATTGGCACCACCCGTCAAAGGACATCGGTGAAATATTTATGGCCAGGCGTAGCTGCAGACATTGCAAAATTTGGGGAGGCCTGTGACCAGTGTAGCAAGGTACATTCCACACGTTGGAAAGAAAATAATCATCAGATGATAGAAAAGCATTGTGGAGAACATGGGCCTAACAACAAAAAAGGAAATAAAAATGATAAGGTAGATATAGTGGATAGGAAAACCCCTTTCCACAAACAGTCTTCCCATAAAACATTTAAAATGGCAACTCTGCGTATGGCACAAGGAGTAAAAAAAAAACACAGTCCAGAACACACCGACACACCCCCCGTCGGAATTCCTGGAACTAACTAAAAATAGCGCTGAGGTTAATCGGCCAACATTGAAACCGAAACTAAATGTTAACCTTAGAAAAGTAGGGAGCGGGCGTTTGGCAAGGTTGCCTAATGTCAAGCTCATTTCACAATACGGATATTAAGTTAGCATTAGAAGGGCACCGGTGACAGCGGTAGTGACCGACCCTATACAGTCCATTGGAAGTATTGTACGGACATTGGATTGAGATCATACATATTATAGCAAATGCTAAGAAGAGGAATTGATTCTTAATGCAGGAACTCATTTCCCCACATTATATATTATATCACCAATTGCCGTTGTGCGGAGAAAACAGCTGGTGAATATGGCCTTTATCTAAATGGCAGATTAAAGAGTCCTATAGGAATATTGGTAGAGGGTTTTTCCAAATTCCAATCAAGCCTGAGCTCAGACCAAGTGATGGCTGTGATCACATCGGAGGAGCACATTGAACTCATATGTTGCCTTTTTGGATTGAGGATACTCCGAGTGTTTTATCCAGGCTGATGAGGAAATCACTGGGTCCCCTACATAACTCAGCTATCACCAAATTTATAGATTTTCTCCTCATAAATATTGCAACCTTGAGGTACATCTAAAACCTCTGGACATGTCATGGAACAAACTCAGAGTAATGGTGAATATTGATTGATAATCAGCATGTGACAGGCAGTAGCACCTGCAGCTGTTTATTAACACAATCTGCAATAGAACTTGGATTGCAGAGGTCTGAGGCAGATTTCTTGAGTAGTGCCTACTTTGAATGACCCACCTGCAGTAATCCAGGATCATACTAAAGCAGAGTAGAGTCAATTTGACATAACTTGATCGAGATTGTAACACAGATAATAAAGCTGCACTAGTGGTTCACGCTTTTTAACAGGGGAGATCTGTAGTGAAATGGATCTGTGTACCCCACGCTCAAATAATTTCCCCGCTTCAAAACCTAGTTAACGCATTTTTACAGTCTATAAATAACTATATTTGAAATTTGTCTGGGGCAAAGTCAAATCTACCGTCACAATTTAAGTTAAAAGTTACTAACCTCATACAACACACTACCCCTCCCAATATTTATTAACGGACGTGATAAAATTTAACAACCAATCAAATTCTTACCTCGTTTTTGGCAGAGACAAAAATCTTGGTTGTAGTGGAAAAAATGCAGATTCTGTGTTTTTGACAAAAATTAAATAATTTATTTCTCAATAACTAAAAGTAATTAGAAAGAAAGTGATATATTGAATTATAGCGCTGATATTGATTAATATATTAACCTAAAGATTCCCACTTAATACAGTTATCTTGACTTAGAAAAATTTATTTTACTGATATTTTAGATCAGGTTAGAACTACGATTAATTACAAAAAAATTACCCAGATGAAACTGTTAAGGAATAACCAAAGGAAGGTTAGATAAAAAGATAGAGGTCAATGGGCCGGTTAATTATCAGTTTTAATAATTAAAATCGGTTCATAAATAACTGAGATATAAAATCCACAAATATAATCAGACGAACGAACACACTTACGATTGCTCAAAGTTTATAATCCAAAAGTAGTTAATTTATTTTTTGACTCGACTTCTGATTGGCTAGAGGGTAGGGTGATAAAAATTAACACCTCCTTGTAAGAATCAGTCCATTTGAATTTGAACGCCATCACAAGTTGAGATCAGCGGGAAAGCCTTGTGACCAAGCTTTGCCGTCTGGACAAGAAAGCAGTTAGAAAACCCATTTACTGCTAGTCAACTTTGTGCATGTGTTAGTATTCTTTACTTGAGGTAAGATAGATGATTTTATTTGTATATTTCCTTAGCAAATATCAGGCTATAAGAGAGAGCCGATACAATTTTAATTCGATACTACTACTTGGGAGATGGTTCAGTTTACGACGACCTAGATAGGAATGCAGTCTTTTTCGGAGTGAAAAGTGTAAACAAAAATGTTTTGCTATTGGCCTTACACAATGTGTGCCATAGTGCTGTGGAAATAAAATGGATATTGCCATTGGGAAGTGAAAATAAATGTATTTGTAAATTTGCCATAAAACTTTGCGACTGTAAGTCCAGGAGAAAATATATTGGTAGTGGTCTCTGTAGCAAGATCTGTAAGATAATAGCTAAAATTCAGTAAGATTTTAGTCCTATGATAATAAATAAACCTAGCCCGCATGTGTCTGACGGTTGGCATCTTCGACGCCAGCAACGCTGCCTTTTGTGCAGTGCTAAAGCCTATAGAACGATCCCACGGTAAAAATCTAACGCGCGTTTTAGTTTCGGTTTCGAAAACGTACTACTAATATTTAACATTTTCCCAGATCTGCTGCATACACAATGCAGCCTAGCCTTATAATTAACGATTTGTAGAAATGTAACGCCAAACTGCTGTCTGAAGTAACGTAATCTGTCAACAGTAACGCAAATTTGGTAGTCTTTTGGACTTTTTCTAAGTAGCAATCACGAGACGACTGTAATACATTAACGCAAAATGCTACCAACGCATGCCAAAACCCGCGTCGTTCTGCACGCGAGACTAATAGTATATACACGCTGGGGCAAAGCTAACGGATATACACACACAGACAGTTTAAATTCTCGACGCGTAGTGTAGTTGTGACGTCACAAAAACAAGTTGGTTTATTTGAAAAATTAAAAAGTGAGACAGAAGGAGGGGACAAGATGGTAGACTTATGTAAAAAGTTATAATTGACGACTGTCAGTGAGAAAACTGAAAATCTAAACGCAAATGAATATAGTCATAAAAATTATATATTCGTGTAGCTTAGTGTATTCTGAGCACAAATATGTTTCAATATTAAGGGTAGTCAAATTATTAGCCAAGTTATTGGGGAAATACTATTTGACTGAAAACGCATAGACGAACGGATTGATGTCCTTGCTTGTTAACTGTAACATTATTGGGAACGATAGTTTGAAAAGAGGCAAGGGAGTAATTCAACTCCGATTTGTGGGTATAGGAGGGTAGACAGAGAGTATTGGTTGGGCAGAAAAGCTAAAATCTGTATTTAGAAAAAATCACTCCTAGAAGTGTGAAGTAGTGTTTTTCTTTTTAAAATTTTGAAAATTGAAATGCTAGACCCTCGCTGTGATTGGGCCGGTCTAGGCATATTGGCAAAAAGCGTTTACAGCTCAGCGCCAGTTGAAAAGAAATATGTTAGAAGCAAGCTGCGTTGTCATCAGCAGTACCAAGTGTGTTATTAACCTTTGGCAGTCTGAACAGAAGGCAAAGCTGAACTTAAACTACTATTTATGCTAAAGCCAGTCAACGTACGTTTGTGATATTTCTTTGAATTGTGGTAAGGAAGGAATTTATTAATTTTGTCATTTCAATAAATTGGTGTCTGCGATACTGCTCGATTGGGAAGGTTTTCGACTAAGTACAGAGTCCCCAGCAGAGTTATGCAGGACCTGTGGGTTGTGTTCAAGCAGTAAAAGCAGTAAAATTAATGTGTATTGCATAACTGAAAATGATTTCCACAGTTGCCAGTGGGAAAGCTAACCCACGTTATCATATGTAAGATCATCATTGTTGAAGTGTCAGAGGCGTTGTAGCCCTTAAGGAACAGAATAGGGGTACTGGTAATGAATTGTCATCTCAGAGTGGTATGGGGTGGTCAGAGAGATCTGACCCTTTTTCTTTTTATGCCATTTATTACATGTGAAATGAATTATAGATGTGCTGTTAAGAACCATAACGTTGTTTCAGAGGGTTTTTTGTTCTGGTACAGTGTAGGTACCAGAACCCTGGTGGCGTTGTTGCAGTGTACTAAAATAACCTATTGATTGGACCCTGAGGTCTAGTTACTGCACCAGGAACCTTGTCAGCTTGGTCATACCAGAGAGCCTGTGAAAATGACAGCAACATCTATTATCTAGATAAGTGCCATACATGTCGGCACTCAGTTTTTATCCACTATATCACTGTATCAAAATATAAATAACATAAAATAAATTGTTGGCAGTAACCTTTCAAGATAAATTTTATAAAAGAAAGAGGAAATGATGATGACTGTACCCCACCCATATCTTTAATTATCAGTGTCATTTAATTTAGAGAACATATCTACACATATTTTGTTTGTCTTATTATTAATTGAATGGACAGAAGATCCAGTGTTGTACTTCAATTGATGTAAATATATTCATAATATCAATTTTGGTTGTTGGACCTGATTCAGAAAATTCTGATCAGGCCAAATAAATTGTAAATAATAATTTTACCTAAATTTTAACACAGACTTCTATAAGATATATTTCTTAGAGTGTGTTTGTGGTTGTAGTCTTGACTCAGTCATATATATATATATATATATATATATATATATATATATATATATATATATATATATATATATATATATATATATATATATATATATATATATATATGTTAGTAATTACATGTGTTTGTAGTACTTGTACTTACAATACATCATACACTCATAACCCTAGACATATAGACGTAGCTAACATAATATTAGTCAAGAATAAGTCTGATTGAGGTCGTAAGGTGGTAGCAGAAAGGTGTTCTGATAACTCAGCACAACATTTATTATAATAGGGGACCTTCACAGCTGACCTCATTCAGTACAATAGGAATACCATTCTTCTTAACATCTAAACCCACCACAGTCTCTGGAGTGACACAATGTTCAAATAACCTGTGACACTACACAAAGAATGGTTGAAAGAAGTCATTAACAGGTCACAAGAGATATTTGTGCACCCCTGCAGATTATATGGAAGAGAAACAATGCTAAAGGAATAGTGGCTACAATGCCTTATGAAAAAAAAAAGAATGAAAACACCGGACTGAGTGTAGTCAAGGAAATATAGGGTTTGGTGCATATTGTCAGCACACATGGCTGACCCCAGGTAAGATTACTGTTGTGTAGTTGTGGACTTTTTATAGACAGGCTATAAAGGGGAGGAAACTGTCATTCTCATTTCAGGGTTGTATTACCAGTAAGAAAGTGTTGCAGACACCCTGGTGAAGAGGGAAAGTGTGAGCAGTGAAGGTTCCTACTATACTGTGAGCCACATGCAATACTTCACCCAGAAGGCAGCATCATTTGAGTGACCTTTTACATATTCTGAAGCCATATCATCAGACAAGCTTTCAAGCTAAGTCCCTCACTCTGGGGCTATGACAGTTCCTCTCAATATAAACCACCACAACAAAAGATTTTCCCGGAGAATGATGAAGAAAACAAACCCTCCAATAATTGACTAATGTTCCTATCCAGTGTTAAACATCAGACCGTGGTGTACCTATTTTTAGTGACAATTTAATTTGGTTACAACTCATAGACGGAGTTCCATCTTATTTATTTAAAACCTGTAAATAAACATTTTATGATTTTGACAAGTCCTGTTCCAAAAGATTGAGGTTCAGGACAATAAATTGTATATTTATACCCCTATACATATACCAAAACGTTACCACCAGACTTACTTATTTGCATTTTGTGAATTGTAGTTCTGTTTTGAAATTATTCATTCCTCACAATAAGTACCTACATACCCTAGACACTTGCCAAATACATAACACAACATAGATAAATTTACACTGGGTGAGATCATGAGAGGTAGCAGATAGGGACCCCTGAGAAATACATCATCATCTTTTTCTGATTCAGGATACTTACATAGCTTGACCTCACCTTGTTAACCTTTAAATTAACTACCATCAAAACCTCTTATCACATCACAGTTATCATGGCCAGGAGCTTTTCCATTCTTTAAACCTTTGATTGCTGTGATGATTTCTTCTTTTCGTGGAATGTCTGTATTTACATCTAGATCTTTTTCAGCCTTAGGAACATTCAATTGTGTCTCTGGTGGTTCCTTGTTCAGAGTTTCTCTGAATTGCTCTGCCCATCTTGTTTCCTGTCCCTCTGCTGTCGTGATGAGATTTCGTTGCTTATCTCTTACTAATGTAATATTGTTTGCACCTCGTTTTCCGCTGATGAATTTAGTTATTTTGTATACTGTGCTTTGTTCATTTCTCAGTGCTGCCTCTTCTGCCTGTCTTGCAAGATCGTCTAGGAAATTCCTTTTGTTGGCTCGGGTTTGGCATTTAACTTCCTTGTCCAGCTGACTGTACTGTTCGCTATATAGTTGCTTTAACCTGGGGGACTTCGCTTCTGTTTTCTTTCTTTTCATTTCCTCTCTCATCGTTATGGTGTTTTATGTTTTTGGTGTTATCCAGTCTTACTTCTTCCTTTCCTGGAATCCCAAGCATGATTTGCTGCTTTCCTGATATATTGTTGAAATGGTGTTGAATTTCCGGTCTATATCATCAGTCAATGTCTTTTCCTGACTTTTGGCACATTGATATCGTTTCTTTATGTAAGCCGCAAAAGCTTTTCTGGTAAGGCGGTCCTTCAATTTGCTGATGACAAACCTTTTCTGTGTAGTTACAGTTGGTCCAGCCCTTCTTAGTTTCACTTTCAATTTCGCTACTACTAAATGGTGATCACTTCCCACATCTGCACCTCTTCTTACCCTCACATTTTGTAATGCATGTCTCCATCTACCGTTAATCATGATGTGGTCTATCTGGTTTCTGTCCCGACCATTTGGTGATTCCCATGTTAATATGTGAATTTCCTTATGTGGGAAAAGTGTTCCTCCAAAGACCAGGTTGTTAATGCTACAGAAACTTATTAATTTATCCACATTTTCGTTTGCTGTTCCGCTGCCGCATTTCCCCATTGTTCTTTCATTATATGTATTGTGTGTACCAACTTTCGCATTGAGGTCTCCCATTACTATAATACGATCATAACTTGGTGTGTCTTCCATTTCTTTCTGCAGTTGTTGATAGAATTCATCATTGACCTCTTCATCGCTGTCATTCGTTGGTGGGTAGCATTGTATTATTGTAGTATTGGTGAATCTACCTCTCAATCTTAATCTTATCAGTCTGTTGTTGATGGGTTTCCATTCTAGTAATGTCCTTTCTATTCCTTTCTGTAGAATAATGGCTACACCTTCATTGTGCTGTCTATCCTCTCTTCCAGAGTAAAGTACTGTTTCTCCTGTTGCTGTTTTAATTTTTCCTGCCCCTGTTCATCTGCTCTCGCTTATCCCTAGAATGAGTAACCTATAGTTTCTCATTTCTGCCGCGACCTGTTTTACTTTACCCGTCTCATTCATTGTCCTGACATTCCAAAATCCTATTCTTGTATCATGTTTTGCGATCAGGACGTCCGTTCTCATGTCAGTGGCTTCCTTTCGGCTTCACCACTGACAGTCATACGAGCCTCAGACTCCGGATGTCCGTCCCGCAGCAAAGTTTGTTTATTCGTTGTTGTTTCCGTAATTTCAATTTTTTTTTACATAGACAGGGGTGTCAGCCCTATGCTAAAACCCCCAACCTGGAGGACCAGGGTGTCTGCTTTAGTCTGACCCCTGCCCGCGCAAACCTGTCCAGCTTGGTAGAACCTTCCAGGAGTAAAACTCCCGCTGGCATAGCTCTGAGGGTAATCAGGGTACGCAAGCCGCCATACCTAAGATCTCTGTTAAAGGAAAGGAACAGGTCTACCATATAAATCTGTTAAAGAAATATTTGGAAAGACCGACGCATTCTCCCGAACATCTCCTGGCGGTCGCCATAGCAACAGAAAATGAGGAAGATGACAACAGTTGCATGGAATATCCACTGCAACAAACGGAATCTTTCAACGATGATAATTTCGGCGATACTCTTTCAAACGCGCAACAGACAGAAAGCGGGCGCTACTGAAACAGTACACAGCATCTCGCAGAGTTCGATGTGAAACTGACAAACAAAACACCTGTGCGAACCAGAGTTTACCCTACTCCGTATGCTAAAGCTGATACGCTGCGTGGAGAGATAGACAAATTGCTACAAGCTGGGATTATTAGCGAGTCTATATCTCCTTATAGCTCGAGCGTAGTGCTGTTGCAGAAGCCCAATAAGGAAGTTCGGCTGTGCATCGATTACCGTTTACTTAACACTGTAACGGAATTCCAGCCGGAACCTCTCCAGAGCGCTTCTGAGCTGTTCACCAAGCTCAGCAAGGCAAGAATTTTCTCCAAGATTGACCTGAGTAAAGATTATTATCAAATACCAGCCAAGGATGAAATCAAACCTTTGTTAGCTTTAAGCACCAGTGAAGGAAAGCTTTTAGAACCCTTGCAAAGTCCCCATATCCACAATTTCATGGATGACATATTAATTGCAACGGAAAACTACGAAGAACCTATTGCTACGGTCGCTATGCTCCTCATGAGACTACAGGAAACTGACCTGACAACAGCCAGGCCTAGCAAATGTCTAATCGGATTTGAAAAGCTTGACTTCCTGGGGCATACCATGTCCCAAGGCTGTATGTGGCCAGTCGCCAAGAAAGTTGAAAAGATACGTGTAGCAAAGAGGCCAATAACGAAGAAAGACACCCGTTTTTTTTCTATCACTGTGTGCATATTACCAGAAATTCATTAAACATTTCAATGGCCTAACCTCACCCCTTACTGACCTCACAAAGAAGGGGCAACCTGACAAAGTTATTTGGAATCCAGAGTGCGAAAAATCTTACGTCATTCTCAAGGAACAGCTGTCCAAATACCCAATTTTAAGGTTACCTGACCTTAAGAAACCTTTTACATTGCGGATCGATGCCTCGGGTCACGGAATCGGGTCAACACTACTTCAAGCAGATGACAAGAATCCGAATTTGTTATGTCATGTTGCATATGGCAGTCGCAAACTGAACGCAGCAGAGAGGAACTATTCGACGGTGGAGATGGAATGCTTAGCACTTGTACACGGGATCAGGAGGCACCATGAATACCTGTATGGAGTGTCGTTCACAGTGCAGACAGACCATGCACCACTGGCGTTTCTTGGGGCCAATAAAGAATTCAACGCAAAGATTATGCGCTGGGCTTTGCTACTAAGCGTGTATTCTTTTAAGGTTCAATTCATACCGGGAAAAAAAACGTGGGAGCGGACTTCATGAGTCGAAATTGGAGTATGGAGGAGGGGGATGAAGATAGCAATAATTCGGAAGCCATGGATAACTGTGACTCTATTTACATAAATTAGACATGAAACGGTTTCATATCTTCAAGCCCGGACGAACTGTCACATATATATGTAAATAGTGCAACTGTGACCTGGCCACCTTTGCTCCCCATCTTAGGTTTATAATTGTTGCTACGCAAAAACATACAATTCGCTGACGAAATTCACTGACTGTAGACTCACATTTGAAGCCACGCCTATTTCTTCTGTTTACAGGCGCTGACAAGCGTTTACCTACGTTCGTACAGGCTAAGATAACAGACAGCGAAAGAACGTTTCGCTCATCATAAATTATCACACGAGCTGATCTGGCAATTGTCATTGTTGACAGACAGGAGAGCGCGGATAGATAACTGGGTTCGTTGGAAGAGAGGGGACGGGCAGGAGTTTGACCGCTAACGTTTGATGTCCAATACTTCAGGGGACTTAAAGCAAAAGCAAAAGGGGAAATAATAAGATTTACCGACCACATTCGTTGTCCGTGATCCCAGGGGAGGTAATCTCTGATCTATAGCAGAAGAGACGAGATCAAAGACGATCTGTTTGCTTAGCGACGTCTATGTTCCTGGTCGGCAGCAGCGAGCAGGAATTCTTTATCTCGGGAGTCGAACGAGTTGATTTTCCTGATATGGCCTAAGGCGCGATTTCTCGCACCAGTAGGTGGAATAACCCCATTTCCATATAAATACTCCGTACACCCAAAGTCAGTGTTACGCACGGATCATTATTATTTTTCGTTTGTATAAACATTTTTCATATGTATGATCATTTTTTTTGACTGAAGTGTGTATTATGTTTTCTATGGTCAAAGGGACATAATCCGAGTTATCGAAACTACAATTTTTTAGGAGTTTGCCTTCTCTTGTATAGAGACACGTTCGGTCTATAATTTCTTGAACGAAGCGTGACCACATCTCCTTATTTGGTAGTATCAGTCAACTATGGTAGATGTCTGAAACCTTTCTTAACGCTTCTTTTCATGACCATAAAAGGCGCGACTGTGTAAGACTTTTATCTCGAATGTTCTTAGAATCGTCTTATTGTGAACGGCAACTCAGAGATTGTCGTTCTGCGCATGTCAAAAGCTGGGAGTTCGTTCTGTGTGTTCCGCCCAGTTGGGGAGTTTAGAAATGGTTTAAGAAGCGAGCAGACGCGACCTGCGTCTTGTGATTCTCTGAGGGAAATACATTGTCGTTGTGAGTTAGTTAGCTAACTAGACTATTTCCCAGTATTATTCACGCCTGCCTGGAGGCATATGTTCATGGTTGATTTTCCGAAATAAGGTAATTCCTCTTGTATCGAACTTTATGCTATCATCTAGAGGTTCGTCATTTTGTCGCCTATTTGCTCGCCTGTGTGATGCAAAATGGAGAGGTACTTTGACTAGGATTAAGTCACCGGTATCTTTATACCTGAACTAGTTAAATATATATGGGTCGCTCTAGACCAACAAGACTATTGTCTGTGTTCCAGGATTCGTTATATCAGAGATCACGTCCAAGTCAGATGGTTAGACTTAGGAACATTATAAAGGTCGAGCTGACCTGTAGCCCATGTATGCTATTCACGTGCAGACAGTGAACGGACTTATTGTATACAACTGATCTGCTAGCATCAGAATGGGAGCATTTATTATTGTTTATGAACATTGAAGATCTGTAGCTGACACTGTTGCAGAAGTTATAGAAATTATTATTATTTATACAGCTTCACGAACTAGAACTCTATGATTTATGAATTTCTGAATCTATTGAACTGTGATGTCTTATGACGCATATATACAACAGCTGTCATTGCTGACTACAGAAATTGTTTTCAATGTGCCATATCATCTTGCTGAACTCGTTAACTATGTTGATGTCATAAGTATCATGACTGTTTTGTGGCGTGCAATAAATGGAAGAAACTTATACAACGAAGTTACCCTTTCTATGACTCTACACGTCATGTTGCCTGTGTGATAACCCTGTGAACTGTTCCACTACCACATACACAGCAACATCCTAAATCAGAGAAGACACCTACATCTTACACTTTAATACCAGGTGTCGATAAGGGTGGCAAGTTACCACTTCAGCTCAAATCCACCCTTATCATTTTTGGTGGCCAGAGCTGGTTCTATCATCTGATATTTTGGCGCACCATATCATTTTTGGTGGCCAGTATGGGGATCTATCATCTGATATTTTGGCGCACCATATCATTTTTGGTGGCCATAGGTTGGTTCACTCTGATTCCAGCTATCAAGGGGGTCAGCAAACCCAGACATCATCATCATACTAGATACAACTACAGCATCAACTACCACCTTACAAGAAATTTTATTGAAAGTATCCGGATTTTCTGACAGTTGCTGATTTTGAAACTACCCGGCGCTGCTCGGCAATATTGAAGTTTATGTAAAATTAGAAGGACAAGTACCGAGCGAATGGATTTCCTGATCTGGTGAAAAGAAGGACAAGTGCCGTAACAACTGTTCCGGTCTCAGGGGTACTGTTGCGGGTTCAGAAGGTCAAGTGCCGGTTAAATCAATTTAGAAGATTCAGAAGGTCAAGTGCCGTAACAACTGTTGCAGTATTAGAAGCTCTTTTCCTTCGTCATGGCTGTGTATGGGAGCAGAAGTTAATCAACGTTGGATCATTATCCTCAGAATGCTGATTACATCCTGTTCTGCACCGTGCTGACGCTGGATTTATAGAAGTTAAGTGGCCTGTTTTGTTTGTGAACTGTGCCCTTATATTCTAACTGAGCCTTCTGTACTTTCACACTTTCTCCTATTGTTTTCATGATACATGTTTATATGTTATATGTTATTTGTTATTTGTATATTTATATGTTTATATTTCAGCGGGTTTTCTCGGTTGGGCGGTGTCTTTCAGTAGAAGATACCACGTCACAGAGGTTCTACTGTTAGCGTTTTCGTTAGGGACTGTGCGAATTTCCTACAGTGAAATTTGCTAGCGACAATCGTTGCTATATCTGTTTAGTTGTGACGAGTTGTGCTTTATTTTTGTTTCTTGTATATATATATATTTTTTTTCTTTTTTCTTTTCTCTCTTTCTTTGTGTTTTTTAGTTTCGATTTCGATTGTTTGTATTTGTAGGTCTCCCCTTTGCTATTATTCAGTTCTTTACGTATATTTTTGTGTATACACTGTAGCGTCATTTGTTAGTCATATCTTCGCATATTTCTTTTTAGTTTTGCTGTTTGTGTATTTGACTTATGCGAATGTTTTCGTATTGTTTGATCTTTGTTGATTGTTTACATTGACTCTGATCTTTGTTATTGTTTACATTGACTCTGATCTTTGTTGTTGTTTACATTGACTCTGATCTTTGTTGTTGTTTACATTGACTTTGATCTTTGTTATTGTTTACATTGTTGGTGACCTTTGTTATTGTTTACATTGTCTTGTTATTGTTTACATAGTTCTTGCATAGTTAGCTTTCACTATTGTTAATATATGCTCATGCACTATTGGTCTATAGTGCACTTATCATAACTAACTGGTGTTTTTTGCTTATGCACTATTGTAGTGCAGTTATGATAAATAACTGATGGTTATGCACTGATTTGGGTAGTGCACTGTTAATTAAGAGGTGACTTGTGATATTATTATACATTTGATAATACAAGTTGGTGTCAACTCCTGTTTCCCACAGAGATTGGGTTCAACATAGAGATTATACAAGCACTTTATTAAGTCTTGTTGCTATTTAACATTGAAATAAGATAATTAATTATTTCAGGTTCTGTACTCACATTTTAGACATCATGTCTACATTTGAGTACTTTATTGAGCAGGGTAAAGCCCTTGGGAAGACAGGTGATAAATTAGAAGAATTTGCGACTGTTCAATATGCCAAGGCATTGAAGTCGGAAGAAAAGAAAATGAAAGAACAAACTGAACAAAAGAGAATAGAGGCTGAAATAGAACAAAAGAAACTGCAGATGCAGGTGGAGGAAAAAAGATTTCAAATGGAAATGGAAAAACAAAAAAGAGAAGCTGAAAATAAGAGACTTGAAAAAGAAGCTGAAAATAAGAGACTTGAAAGAGAAGCTGAAAATAAGAGACTTGAAAAAGAAGCTGAAAATAAGAGACTTGAAAAAGAAGCTGAAAATAAGAGACTTGAAAAAGAAGCTGAAAATAAGAGACTTGAAATAGAGGCTGAAGAAAAAAAGTTACAGGCCCAGGCTGAAGAAAGAAAGTTACAGGCCCAGGCTGAAGAAAGAAAGTTACAGGCTGAGGCTGAAGAAAGAAGGTTACAAAGAGAGGCTGATGAGAGAAAAGCAAAAATGGAACATGATGAAAAAGTCTTAGCTTTAGAGTTAGAGAAGTTAAAGTTATTGAACACTGGTAATGCTAATGATGCAAATAAGGTGTCAAATAAGACTAATGCTAAGGATTTCAAGCTTAATCTACCAGCATTTAATCCCTCAATCGATGATATAACATTTTATCTAGATAGATTTGAAAGTGCATGTAATGTGCATAATATAGATAAAACATTATATGTGTATCATCTGTCCAAGATACTTAGAGGTGATGCTTTGACTTTGTTGAGTATGGTAGATGTGCCTGACAAAAACAACTATGAGGTTGTCAGGGCGGCATTGTTAAAGAAGTACCAACTTAACGAGGACGGATATCGTCTTAAATTTAAAACCATGTTACCAGAAACTGGAGTTGAATTCTCTGAATTCATCTCAGGCATCCGTCTTACTTTTTTACGATGGGTTGAGTTGTCTAAGACAGAAAATACATTTGAAGCTCTTATGGATTTACTACTTAGAGATAAGGTTATGTCTTCTGTTAATGAAGCTTTTCTATCTTTTCTTCATGAGCGTAAGCCTAAAAACATAAAAGAAATGGAAGAATACTGTAGCCAGTATGTTACTGCGCATCCGCACATAACCATTAGTAACTCTAAGGTGAAAGAAGGTCTGCCAGTTGCTTCGGCAGCACCTTATGGCCCAAATTTTATGCGTAAATTTCAGGGTAGCCAGAAAAATTTCAATAAAAAGAGTAATCGTAATTATGCCCAGAACCATAGTGATCAATTCCAGGGTGATTCTTCTTCCCAGAACTGGAGACAACCGAATACTACACGTTATTCTACTCCGGTTAACTTTAGAAATTTTCACAAAGGTAATCGGTATAGAGGGAAATATTTTATGCAGAGACCTCAATACCAAGATAATAGAGGTTCTCAACAGCATAGAGATAGTAATGACAGTTATGGAAACTGGAACTCAAACCAGGATAAAAATTACAGTAGGGACTTTAATGATAATTGCAGAGGCAATAATGGTCGCGGTAGATCGCAACATAAGAGAAAAAGATATCAACAGACAAACTCTGTTCAACAAGAATCTCAGGGAGCAGATAAACAGGTTAATAATGATAAAGACCATAATGCTATCGGATGCTCATCTTTTGATTTTGGTAGGGCAAATAAATGTATCCAATGCAGTACTTTATTTGATCCGAAAACCGTTAGTACTCTAAGCTGTGGTCATCCTTTGCCCGCTCTTCCTGCTAATGTTGCTCATGATGGGAGAGGTTCTCTTATATTACATAAGGGGCTAGTAAATAGTAATCCAGTCTCAGTGTTGTTTGATTCTGGATGTACTACTGTCGGCGTTAGGCAATCTCTTGTAGATCCATCCTGTGCTACAGGAAAAGTCATCAAATGTGTCACATTTGGTGGCACGTTAGAAAAGTATCCTACTGCTATAATACACATTGCTACTCCTTTCTTCACGGGAGAGATCCACGCGTGTCTACTTCCAAACCCTATTGCGGACCTTATTATTGGTCGTATTCACGGAGTTAGGGAATGTACCCCACAGCAGATTGCTGTTTGGGAAGAGCAAAACATTGAAGCTACCAATGCGGTGGTCACAAGAGCACATGCTCTGGATCCACCTCAAACTTCATTAACTAATAATGATGAAGTAAATGACCAAGATAGTCACTTGACTATTACACGTGACTCATTTATCAAATTGCAAGAAGAAGATCCTTCTTTACAAAAATTCTTCATTCTAGCAAAAAAAGGTGATCCTAATCAGAACACTAATAGGAAATCTTGGATTTCTATGAAGAACGGCGTACTTGTACGTATGGTACAAGACTCGACTACGTCCACTCATTCACAAATTCTTGTGCCTAAGAGCATGAGATTGCAAATATTGCAACATGCTCATGACTCGCAATGTGCTGGACATATGGGTTTTTCCCGTACAAAGTCGAGGGTTCTTGCGGCTTTCTTTTGGCCATTTGTGAGCAAGGACATACGAATGTACTGTCGCTCTTGCAAAGTATGTCAGGAGGTCAAATCTAAAGGACCACGACATGCTGCGCCTATCCAGGCTGCTGACATTCCTATTCGCCCTTTTCAAAAAATGGCAATAGATATTATCGGTCCTTTTAGAATTAAGTCGGCTAGAGGACATCAATTTATCCTTACATGTGTCGATATGTGCACACGTTGGCCAGAGGCAATACCTCTCAAGAGCATCTCAACTGCTGATATCGCAGACGCTCTTTGGCTGATATTTTCTCGCTTGGGTTTTCCCGGAGAAATATTGTCAGACCATGGCACCCAACTTATATCAGACACTATGTCACAGGTAATGTCTATGCTACACATTAAAAGGTCTCTCAGCAGTATCTATCACCCAATGTCTAATGGGTTGGTCGAACGTTTAAATAGGACTCTGAAAACTTTACTTGGTAAAATAACTGAGGATCATCCTCAGGATTGGGACAGGGTCTTACCCGCGGCTCTCTTTGCGTATAGAGAGGTCCCCAATGAACATACGGGGTTTTCCCCTTTTGAACTTGTCTTTGGCGCGCAACCGCGCGGCCCTATGTCTTTACTTCACGATCTAATCACTGCCGATAATATTAGCGATGAGACTCAATCTTCTTATGAGTACGTCATTGCTCTTAGGCAAAAGATCATCGAGGCATGCAAACTAGCAACTTCGTCTTCAGAATTTGCTAAAGAAAAGGCAAGGCAGTTTGCAAATAAGAATAGATGTCTACGACAACTTTGTCCAGGTGACAAAGCTCTCGTTCTACTTCCTTCAAGGGAGAACAGACTTCTAATTGCATGGAAAGGTCCATATGCAATAGTCTCCAAAATTTCTGATGTCGACTATGTTGTCGATATTGATGGAAAGCATAAAACTTTCCACATAAATATGCTCACAGAATTTTATGAAAGACCTGACTATTTGCAGCCTATTTTTCAGGCTACGGACAATTCACAAGCAACGCATGGTCAGTACTCATCTCTGTCAGTTATACAGGATGAGGAAACTACTTTTTCTGATGTCAATCTTCCTCTTTCTATGGTCCCACTTTATTCTACGGAATCTTGGAAAAACGTGACCGTTTCTCCAAATCTTTCCGCTGAGGAACATCGACAAGTTTCTTCGATGTTGCAAACATTTCAGGATGTTCTTACAGACATCCCGGGACACACACATGTCATAGAACATGACATTGTGCTAACTGATCACAATCCTATCAGAGTCAGACCATATCCAATACCTATCCATTTCCAGTCTCAAGTCGAAAAAGAATTGGATGAAATGATACGTTTGGAAATCATTGAACCATCCACTTCAGCATACTCTTCGTCTATGGTTATTGTTCGAAAGAAGGATAATAACATTCGCATTTGCGTAGATTATCGCAAATTGAACCAAGTTACGAAGTTCGATGCTGAACCTATGCCTTCATTAGAAGAGCTACTCAATAAACTTTCTAATTCTAGATTCTTTACCAAACTAGATTTGTCTAAAGGTTATTGGCAAGTCCCGCTAACTGAACGTGCCAAACCTTTTACAGCTTTTTCTACACCTAGGGGTTTATTCCAATGGAATTTCATGCCTTTTGGTCTTATGAACGCCCCTGCTACATTCGTACGCATGATGCGGCGAATTCTCGCATATCATACAGATGTCATAGCATACCTAGATGATATCTGTCTATTCAGTGATTCTTGGGAAGATCATTATTTGGGTTTATACGAATTACTGTCTACTCTTCGCGAGTATAACTTGACTGCAAAACCCTCTAAAGCCTTTATAGGATTTAGCGAGATTTCTTTCCTAGGTCATCGGGTTGGTCATGGTCTTTTAAAGACAGAGGACCACAATGTTTCAAAAATACTTAACATTTCGGTCCCTAAGACGAAGAAACAAGTAAGGAGTCTATTAGGTTTGATTCAATTCTACGGACGATTCATTCCGAATCTGTCCTCCATTATGGCACCGCTTTCTACTTTATTGAAGAAAGGGTCGCCTAATCTGATCCGCTGGTCTAAAGAATGTCAATCCTCATTGGACCAGGTTGAAGCCCTATTTTCATCTCCACCTATTCTTAAGTTACCTACTATTGAGAAGACTTTTGTTCTTCGAAGTGACGCCTCGTCAACAGGGATTGGGGCAGCACTAATGCAGGAGTATTCTGATACTTTGCATCCCGTGATGTATATCTCTAGGAAATTAAACGCTGCAGAAAAGAATTACTCGGTTTTAGACCGTGAGTTATTGGCTATGGTATGGTCTATTCTGAAGTTACAAAGATTTCTTCTAGGCGCACATTTCATTGTGGAAACCGACCAGAAAGCGCTTACTGCTATTCAGAGCAAAAACTTGAAGAGCTCGAGGTCCACTCGTTATGCCATAGCTCTTCAACCATTTCATTTCTCGGTTCGAGCTATCCGTGGTTCGGATAATGTAATGGCAGACATTCTGTCCAGATGTCCACACGATTCCACATGATTCTTCTGTCATATATATATTTTTCCTGATATACAGTCCAATGTTATAATGACATGTTAGTAGATTTTGTCTCACTTTTTTTTTTTGAGGGAAATTTATAACATTGTACCATGTAATTATCTAAGAAGGCTTAGTTAGTGATATACGGGCCAAAAGATCACTCGGCCACATTTAAATAAATTATTTTCAGGATTGTATTAAGAAATTTACCAGTTGTCTTTAAGATTTGTGTTATTGATATTTTCGCAGCACATCATTGAAGTCTGCGAGTTTATGTCCATTGTGGAACTTTGAGGATATCAAGTCCTGTCCTACATTGGGAGCGGATGATGTCCACATCTTCTTCTATTGAATGTTTTATGTCACCGAAGATCAACACATGTATTACTTATTAATTACTGTTACTTTATATAATGTAATAATATAGTGCGGTATATTAGTAAATTACACCGCTATTTGCAACACATTGTATGATAACACATAATATATTTAATTTCATATATTGGTATGAGAATAATTTGATTGTCATTATGTTGTTGCCATCATTGTGGCGTGTGTTGGTGGCACCTTCCTGGAATATATCAGCGTATACTTAGATAAATTTTTTCTCTAAGGATCTGAGATATGATCTCAGTGTCGCTCCATGCGTTGAGCTAATTTGTTAGGTATATATCCACGCATCATACGTGCGTTAGGAGCCTAGATTTTTTCCGGCTCCAGGATTTAAAAAAAAAATGTTTCATTTTTTTTTTCCAGGGAGGGTGCGGTAATGTTACGCACGGATCATTATTATTTTTCGTTTGTATAAACATTTTTCATATGTATGATCATTTTTTTTGACTGAAGTGTGTATTATGTTTTCTATGGTCAAAGGGACATAATCCGAGTTATCGAAACTACAATTTTTTAGGAGTTTGCCTTCTCTTGTATAGAGACACGTTCGGTCTATAATTTCTTGAACGAAGCGTGACCACATCTCCTTATTTGGTAGTATCAGTCAACTATGGTAGATGTCTGAAACCTTTCTTAACGCTTCTTTTCATGACCATAAAAGGCGCGACTGTGTAAGACTTTTATCTCGAATGTTCTTAGAATCGTCTTATTGTGAACGGCAACTCAGAGATTGTCGTTCTGCGCATGTCAAAAGCTGGGAGTTCGTTCTGTGTGTTCCGCCCAGTTGGGGAGTTTAGAAATGGTTTAAGAAGCGAGCAGACGCGACCTGCGTCTTGTGATTCTCTGAGGGAAATACATTGTCGTGTGAGTTAGTTAGCTAACTAGACTATTTCCCAGTATTATTCACGCCTGCCTGGAGGCATATGTTCATGGTTGATTTTCCGAAATAAGGTAATTCCTCTTGTATCGAACTTTATGCTATCATCTAGAGGTTCGTCATTTTGTCGCCTATTTGCTCGCCTGTGTGATGCAAAATGGAGAGGTACTTTGACTAGGATTAAGTCACCGGTATCTTTATACCTGAACTAGTTAAATATATATGGGTCGCTCTAGACCAACAAGACTATTGTCTGTGTTCCAGGATTCGTTATATCAGAGATCACGTCCAAGTCAGATGGTTAGACTTAGGAACATTATAAAGGTCGAGCTGACCTGTAGCCCATGTATGCTATTCACGTGCAGACAGTGAACGGACTTATTGTATACAACTGATCTGCTAGCATCAGAATGGGAGCATTTATTATTGTTTATGAACATTGAAGATCTGTAGCTGACACTGTTGCAGAAGTTATAGAAATTATTATTATTTATACAGCTTCACGAACTAGAACTCTATGATTTATGAATTTCTGAATCTATTGAACTGTGATGTCTTATGACGCATATATACAACAGCTGTCATTGCTGACTACAGAAATTGTTTTCAATGTGCCATATCATCTTGCTGAACTCGTTAACTATGTTGATGTCATAAGTATCATGACTGTTTTGTGGCGTGCAATAAATGGAAGAAACTTATACAACGAAGTTACCCTTTCTATGACTCTACACGTCATGTTGCCTGTGTGATAACCCTGTGAACTGTTCCACTACCACATACACAGCAACATCCTAAATCAGAGAAGACACCTACATCTTACACTTTAATACCAGGTGTCGATAAGGGTGGCAAGTTACCACTTCAGCTCAAATCCACCCTTATCAGTCAGTTATCTAGTCGCTACAGAATTTTTCGGAAACATCTAGTTCGCCATTCTGGAGCCATTGTAAAAAGTGGATTTATTAGATTCTGTGGAGATTGTTTCATTTTTCTGATTTGCGGTAATTTATATTAACATTTAAGTGATTTAATGTGTAACGTTCCTCATTGTAATTCGCTGGGACTTTCTGTGTGTTAATTGACTAGCGTATTAAATAACATATAGCTAACTTTTCCAGCTGTAACGTAAAATTTAATCAATCGCTATCACCCAGAAAGAGATGTTTTAATTGACTAATAAATACCCTAGGCGATTGACGGAATATAAATTTACTACTAATTCATTACGTGTAATTGTGTAAGTGACTAGTGTAATATCATGTGGCGAAACAAATAGCTAGTAATGACAAGCGATATTTGTAAAGTAGTCATAACTAAATTATCACTGATATTGTGCGCTGAGAGTTCACCGGGGCGGGAAGGGGAAAAGGCGCATACCTTAAAACCCAACCCGTAACAGGTGAGCGAAGCGTGATAAGATAGGCTAAGACCTGTGTACTTTTAATTTAATTAAATGACGTAGTGGATAATAGATCTTATCCTTGTGCGTGACCGGATAGAATATTGATATTGGTGATTACATGTTTTGTTTTCTCCCAAATCTAGTACTGATCACAAACCAGCCCACCAGCGGTCTAAATACAACCAGTAACAATTCTTAGTCTTTATCGGGTCTTCCGATGTTGACCTGTGTGGTCCTCTTGCTTCATCCAGAGAGAGAGAGAGAGAGAGAGTCCAAACGTATAGACATTAAGAATTAATTATAACTGGAGGTACCAAATACCCAGATTTTTTCCCATCAAATTTTATCAGCCCGCTGTGGCAATATATATATATATATATATATATATATATATATATATATCTATATATATATATATATATATATATATATATATATATATATATATATATATATATATATATATATATATATATACATAACATTGTTCCCGACTATTGACCATTGTGTTGTCAAGTAGATTTATCCAGAAAGATTTACCCACCAGACATTTTCTCTAACTATTGGAAGTACTAACTACTGTCTTGGTAATTATTTTGCTACTTGAACTTTCTGACGTGACATTATCATATCCAATAAGCACCACCCAAGTAAGCGCTTCCCCATTCATCATCTCAACCCATAACCCGTCATGGGTCGAAGGGGTGCCATGGTGGAAGCATCAGCAGACAGGGTCCTCCACTGCTCTCTATCCTCAGCAATGCGTACAAGTGTGGAAAAACCGTGTCCTGCCCATTCTTTGATGTTATCAGCCCAGGATTTTCTTTGCCTTCCTCTTCTCCGTTTACCTTCGACTGTTCCCTGGAGGATCGTTTTCGAAAGGGAGTCATGACGAGTTACATGCCCAAACCAGGCAAGCTTTCGACGTTTCACTATTGACAAAAGTGGTTCTTGGTGGCCTGCATAGGTGTTTATCTTCTCTCTAACATAGACATTTGTTTTGTGCTCTTTATGGCAAATGCGCAAAATTCTTCTATAACATTTATGCTCGAAAGCCTGAATCCTTCGCTCCATATCTGCAGTGAGTGTCCAGCCCTCACACCCATACAAGAGAATAGATAATACAAGTGATTTGTATAATTTGATCTTCACAGGAAAACTGATGTTACTTTTCCAGATCACATTCAACCTTGTCATGGCAGCTGAGGCCATCTCAAGTCTTGTCTTGATTTCTTTACTTGATCTTCCATCGCTACATATAGTGGACCCCATATATTTAAAGGTGTTAACTTCTTCTAACGTTTGCCCATTTAACGTAATGTTGGTCGGAACATGTTTCTTATGGCTATTCACCAATATCTTGCTTTTTTCTATATTAATTTCCATCCCATACGTTCTTGTTACTTTCTCCAGTCTAGAGGTAAGGTCTTGAAGTTCTGATTCTGTTCCAGCTATCAGATCAATATCATCAGCAAAACGTAGATTGCACAGAGGTCGGCCTCCAATCGATATGGTTGATTTATAATCGTAGAGAGCCTCCTGCATAATATGTTCTAGATATAAATTAAAGAGCACTGGTGACAGGATACATCCCTGGCGAACTCCTACAGTTGTTTTGACTTCCCCATTAGGAGGATTAATTATTCGTGGACGAACTGGGTCTCACTTCGGCGAAGCACAACACTGGATTTTGTTACATGTACCCTGATGATTATGTTCAAGATGTTGTTAAACAACTAGTAGGTAAGCGAGATTGACTGTGGCCACAGATTGATAGAGTGTGAGTAAGAGGAGTGAATATTTCTATTTGTATAATCATTGTACCCACTTCTTTCTTTTTGTTCGCTAATACTGTTATTTTACAGGATAGATTAATTAGGAACTTTGTTCTTTACATTATCGTCTATTGCTATACCCTAGCGTTAATCTTTGACCTTTTGGGGTTATTAACTTCTTGCGGGATCTTTTCTCAACAGAAGGGATGGCATTTATGGGGTTATTTTCCAAATTCTGTAACCTATGATTTCATTGATACATATATATATTTGAGGTTGTGAGCAGTTTATATGATAATAAACTTAACAAAACTTAATTACTTGTGTTGGTCAGCTCAGCCCGTACTCATACTCCATTTACAATAGTTTCACGTTTGTGTGTCTTGTTGTGACATAACTGTGTGTGCGTGTATAGTTAAACATGTATGTTAAATGTATGGAGAGTAGGATGGTCTGTTAACAAATTACAGTCGTAAAGATAGGCTGGACTAGAGTATCTTGTCAACCCAGTGACTGATTCTACCCTTAAACTATTCACTCGTGAAATCTATTTCTCATACCTTAATTCTCACTTAATTACCACTTTGCCTGTTCTATTTAGACGGGACCAAATCTAACTTAAATACCTATCCAAATTTACGACACACAGAAAGCACTCATTAAATGGGAAGGTTTTGGACCCAGAATAATAACAGCTACTTTTAAAACAGCTAAAAAGAAAATAAATGTACATGTCATCAAATGTTATGCACCAACTAATGACAAAGAAGAGTCTGTGAAAGAAGCATGTTATACTAGACTACAGGAAATTATGGAAAAAGTAAAAAGAAGAGACATCACAATTTTGATGGGTTACATGAATGCAAAGATAGGTACAGTCAACACTGGCTTTGAATAGTAGGGCGGTTACGATTATAATTTCCGATGCATGCGCTGACTTTTATATAATAAAATACTCCGATCGATTGTGGTGGATGCGCTGACTTTTTATATAGGAAAATATATTAGTTTGATAATGCCGGGTGTGGGTAGTTTGTGTAGGTATTTTAATTGTTGTGTGGTGTAGCTGGTAGTGTATTGGTGTGTTTGTTTATAACTGACTTTGGTTGGCGGGGGTGCCGACTCGTGTGGTGTAGCTGGTGGGTTTTTTGTGATGTTTGTTTATACAACATATTTTACAACAGGTAGACAATATTTATACAATATATACATACAATATTTATACATATATACATTCAATATTTATACATATATACAATAAATATACATATAAATGATAAAGAAAAAACAATAGTCTAAATACATTTTATAAGTGATTGACAAATAGAAACACCTCGTTAGCGTCCAGAGTGATTGTCTATGGAATAGTTGATGCAGGATAGGGTTACTGACGTCTAACCTCACTACTACAGTCGTGCTTGCCATACGACTAGGAGCTCTTAGAGTCCGAGCACAGTCGTTTCGGATTACTCGGCGAGTCTGTAACTATAACAGTTTTATTGGTTTCACCACTTCTACGCATATACACCCAATTTGTGAGAGCGGAGCCGGGGGTAGTCAGTGAGTTGTGAGCGCGAGTGTCTGGGCGTTGGTCGCCCAAGTGTCTATTTATAGGAAGGATAACTAGGTTAATCTGGTTTTTGAAACATGTCCAGACTTGTTGCGCGCTAACAGAGGGCTGATTAGTCGACAAACTAAGCGATCGTCGAGGTGTTGTCTATGTGAAAAGGGCAGCAAGACTCGCCACATAGTACAGCCGCGAGCTTTGATCAAGACGAAATAAATAGCGTACAGTCCACAAACGTTAGTAACCACATCTTGTAAATGTCTAGAACTGTAGTTAAAAGGTCTGTTAGAGTTTCTCGCTATAAAATTAACAAGGTCCGGGTGTCTAGGTGGTAGTCCGAAAGAATCAAAATAGTCAAAAGTTCCACAGCCATTATAATATAGAGCGACCCAGTGGTCACCGGGTCGATAGCTAAGGTCAGTGTTGATGACGAAAGCAGCCGTCTTGGTCGGATCGATACGTCGAGGTAATTGGTCGCGAGCTAAAACGTTAACGACCCCAGTCCGTTTAACAAAATTGTCCGACAGGAGTATGGTATGTATCTCGTCTGTATTCATCGTTTAAGCGGTGTAGTCTGTCAAAACTTGGCGCGATTTCGTTATTTCCAATATCGAGTCTTGCTCGGCGTAGACGATGACTTGTAATGGTTTGGGTGTGCTCGCGGAGAATTTAAGTTCTATTGAGAGAGGTCCCGACTTGGCCATCTCGAACTGGTCACCGTCCAGTAGACTGGGGGTGAGGTCAAATGCGTATAAGGCGTAACCATTCTTAAAATGTCTTTATTCAAGATCGTTGCCGGCGTCTTTGCCAATCAGCCCCATGGCTAGATTCGTGCCAAAGAAGGCTCTCACGTACTGGTTGTGCTCATAATCCATTGACAAAGGCTTGCCACTAACTGTTCTTCCATCCGCGCTGAGATTTAAATATATATAAGTGATTTAATGTATTAAGTTCCTCATTGTAATTCGCTGGGACTTTCTGTGTGTTAATTGACTAGCGTATTAAATAACATATAACAAACTTTTCAAGCTGTAACGTAAAATTTAATCAATCGCTATCACCCAGAAAGAGATGTTTTAATTGACTAATAAATACCCTAGGCGATTGACGGAATATAAATTTACTACTAATTCATTACGTGTAATTGTGTAAGTGACTAGTGTAATATCATGTGGCGAAACAAATAGCTAGTAATGACAAGCGATATTTGTAAAGTAGTCATAACTAAATTATCACTGATATTGTGCGCTGAGAGTTCACCGGGGCGGGAAGGGGAAAAGGCGCATACCTTAAAACCCAACCCGTAACAGGTGAGCGAAGTGTGATAACCTCTCCGGCACACTCGCCACATATATTGGGGCCCAGTCCGGGATTATTATCATTATTATTGTTAATTAGACCCAGGGAATCCCCATTGTTAAAATAACAAAAAGTAATTATTTGTGGAGAATTGAATGAGTTGTCATTGCCTATGATAATTTAGTCAGGGTTGGGCATAGGGCTGGTTACCCCATCCTGTAAAAAATTTAAACCACAAAAAACTTCAACAAATATGGACAAGTCAAATAAGGAAAATAAAACACAGCCATCCAAGACAGGGGAAGTTCTTCTAGCAGGGAGGCGTATGATGCATCACAGAGAAAGCAGAAAGGAGTCTGTTTTGCTGACTAACCTTCTTTCTTCTAGAACTTCCAGATTTGGCACATGGAATGTTCGGACATTAAACGAACAAGGGAAAGTGGCACAAGTAGCAGCAGAAATGAGGGAATATAAAATCGAGGTTCTAGGAATGTGTGAAACAAAGTGGAAGGGGGTAGACAGGAAGAAACTCATCACAGGTGAATTAGTGCTGTTCTCAGGACATGAAGACGAAAGTTCACACCACAGTGAAGGGGTAGCTCTTATGTTATCTAAAGAAGCACAAAAAGCACTCATTGAATGGGAAGCTGTTGGACCCAGAATAATAAAACTACTTTTAAAACAGCTGAAAAGAAAATACATGTAAATGTCATCCAATGTTATGCACCTACTAATGACAAAGAAGAGTCTGTGAAAGAAGCATTTTTTACTAGACAACAGGATATTATGGATAAAGTAAAGAGAAGAGACATCACAATTTTGATGGATGACATGAATGCAAAGATAGGTACAGTCAACACCGGATTTGAAGAAGTCATAAAAACCATGGGCTAGGAATAATGAATGACAATGGGGAACTATTCTCAAACGTCTGTGCTTCAAATCAACTGGCTATAGGAGGAAGCATGTTTCCACATAAGAGAATACACAAGGCAACATGGATATCACCAGACCATAGAACAGAAAATCAGATTGATCATATATGCATAAGCAAGAAGTTTAGATCATCATTGCAGGATGTAAAGGTATAAAGAGGAGCAGATGTGGCATCAGATTACCACCTTCTGATAGCCAAAGTAAAATTGAAACTCAAGAGATATGCAACAATGCAAAATTATAGACAACAATTAAATGCAGGACATCTAAGAAATCAAGAAACAAGAGACAAATTTGTGGTCACAGTATCCAACAAATTCCAAGTGCTCCAACAGCTGGAAGAGGTAGAGAATACAGAAGACTATTGGCAGCAGGTCAAAACTGTATGGAATGAGACATGTGAAGAAATACTGGGGAAAAGGGAACGACAACAAAAAGCACGGATAACAACAGAAACCATCAATAAGATAAAAGACAAAAAAAAACAAGAAAGCAGATTTAAACACAAGCAAAACCAGAAGTTCCAAAGCCAAGGCTCAAGAAGTGTACACAGAAGCAAACAAAGAAGTAAAAAGAAGTATCAAAAGAGACAAGAGGAAGTATATTGAGGGGTTGGCAAGAGAGGCAGAAGATGCTGCAGCCAAAAGAAATATGAGAGAACTGTATAGCAGCACAAAGAAGCTAACAGGGAAATACAAGCAAACAAGTTGCCTCATAAAAGACAAGAATGGAAAACTGCTCAGCCATATACAAGAGTAAATTAAGAGGTGGACAGAATATTTTGAGGACCTTCTCAATAGACGAGCTCTATCAAACCCCCAGGACATCCAGCCAGCAGAAGAAGAGCTACAAATTAACGGTGAAAGATCAACGAATGAAGAAATAAAGAAAACCATAAAGCTTCTAAGAGATGGAAAAGCGTCTGGACCTGATGGCATTCCAGCAGAGGCCATCAAAGCAGATATCGACACGGCTACAGAGATGTTATATAAATTACTTGGTAAAGTTTGGGAAAAAGAAGAGATACCAGCAGAATGGAAGGAAAGATATCTGGTTATGTTGTCTAAAAAGGGAAATTTACAAGAGTGCACAAATTATAGAGGAATAGTGTTACTTTCAGTGGATTTTGCTGATGACTTGGTCCTTCTGTCCCATGATCGTAGTCAGATGCAGGGCGGGTTTGGAACGCTCGATGGGAGGTCACAGCAATTGGGTGTAATGATAAAAAGGAAAGGGACTTAGATGAAAACGATGAAGAAGAGTTAGATGAAAAAAGATAGTATGATAGAGGCCAAAGTTTAAGAATCACTTTTAAAAATTGAAATCGACCAAATAATAACCGAGATATTGTAGAAAATAAAAATTGAAACAGACAGACAAACACACTGAGGAACTGCTTAATTTTGAAAGTCTTCGAAAGTTACATTTTAGGGGACGCGTTTTTGAACAGTCAAATTTGCTTGACTCGTTTGATTGGTTAATGATAGTTTAGGAAGGGGAGATAAAACTAACGCTTTACCAGAATACGCTGCCACTTGAGAAAAGTATTTCCACATAGTAGATTAAGATCAGACACATAGCAGTTGTGACTAATGCCTTTGCGGTCTGGGCGACAGCGATCTGCACCTGTGCCATTGATTGCCAGTTAATCTTACCTTTGTGTGAAATATTTCATTGATTGCGATAAGATAAATAATTTTATTGATATATTTTATTAATATGTAGAGGCAAAACCCAGAGAGGGGCCCAAAAATTTGTGTTGTACGACATTGCCATAGGAAAAGAATTACGACATCCTATCAACATGACTAAGCAGACTTATTGAGAAACGAAATTAAATTATGTTTGAAGATTGCCATAAAATAACCATTACGACTGTAAGTCCAGAAAGCCACTGGCAGTCTTCTGCAGTGTCACAGTGTTTAAATGACGCCTGAAAACATACTTAGAATGATTGCACAAAAGAATTAACAGGTTACAAGAAGACAACTGTTTACCTATCTGATTTTATGGAAGAAAATCATTGTTTAAAGTGACAGGGGCGTTGCAGCCATATGGAAGAAGAATGTTAACACAGTACGGAGTGAAGTCAAATAAATTAGGGGCTAGTGCAAATGTTTTGGCACACTAGACTGACCACAAATGATGATAGTTTTGAGTAATTGTCGAAGTATTATAGCCAGCATATAAAAGTAGGGGAACGTCCTTCTTTTGCAGGGTTATATTGCCTGTTACCAGTTGGTGGCAGGAAACCTGGTGAAGACAGAATTGGAGGACAGAGAAAGCCTCAGCAAAGCTGTATGTTGCATTTTATGGACTGAAGAAAGATCTTATGCTGTATTTATATGACCTACTGTAATCTACTTCAGATAGAAACATCAGGTGAAGTCCCTTTACGTGGGCTCTGAGTACTCATTCATTAAAAATTTCCACACATGAACCCTCATTTTTGTGGGCATGTTGACAAAATTAGTCCATCCCACCATTGACTCTCACGTTTAGACAGTATTACATCAGTCTGTGTTCTACACCTACAGTGACACTTGTGTATTATCAAGATATGGACAAAGATTCCTCCTTATTTATTTATTATATGTAATTACAGTTCTCTTCATTTTTAATCATTCCTGCCCCAAAAGATTTGAGGGACAGGAAATTAAAATTGTAATATAATCTATAAACTTAACAACTGTCTTACTTAATTCAATTTCATCGAGTTACAGTTGTGTTTGTTTTATGCACTTATCACTATACATACATTACCCTAGACAAGTAGCCATAAAACACATAACAATCTCATAAAATATTTCCCGGAGTGAGATCTTAGAGAGGTATCGGATAGGTACCCTGAGAATACATCATCATCAACAATTAGACTCAGGGACTTACATAGCTTGACCTCACTCTGATTACACATATATTAATAAAATCAATAACCTCTCCGGCACACTCGCCACATATATTTGGGTCCTGTCCGGGATTATTATCATTATTATTGTTAATTAGACCCAGGGAATCCTCATTGTTAAAATAACAAAAAGTAATTATTTGCGGAGAATTGAATGAGTTGTCATTGCCTATGATAATTTAGTCATACTTGTTAATTAATATATTAAGATTTATAAAGTTGTATGACAGAAAAGATGGCAGACTTGGCCAAGTTCAGATCTGCTGCTGTGCAGACTGCAAAGGAAATGGTTATGGAGGGGCAAATTCTGATTCAGTATGTGACTTCAGAATGTGACAAATTTATTGAGAGGGAGGATAAGAGATTAGCTGAAGGGAAAAGATTCCAATTAGAGGCTGACAAGGAAACTAAAAGATTACAATTAGAAGCTGATAGGGAGGCTAAGAATTTAGAAGCTGAAAGGGAGGATAAGAAATTAGAAGCTGATAGGGAAGCTAAGAAATTAGAAGCTGATAGGGAGGCTATGAAATTAGAAGATGATAGGAAGGCTAGGAAATTGGAGGCTGATAGAGAGGCTGAAATCAAAAGGTTACAGTTAGAGGAAAAGAAATTGTTGGCTGAAAAAAGAAGAAAAAAGATTGCTTATGGAGGCTGAAAAAGAAGAAAAAAGATTGCAAAGGGAGCATGAATTAAGACTAAAAGAACTGGAACTTCAAGGCCATGCTCCAGACAATGGTAACAGCCCATCTACCTCTGATGCTAGTGCCAGTCAGGGAGCCTCTAATTTAGCTATGAACTTCCATTTAGATCCTTTTTTAGAGAAGGACGACGAGGTTGAGTCATATCTCAGTAGATTTGAAAGATTAGCTACTAATTATGGGTTAGAGAGGGAAAATGGAGTTTAAAATTATCCCAAGGGCTTAGGGAAATATCGTATGAAGTGTTCTCAAAGTTGAGCAGAGAGGATCATGAAGACTATGACATTTTAAAACAGGCTCTTCTAATTAGGTATGAGAAGAATGGGGAATTTTACAGGAAGAGATTTAGAAATGCGAAACTACTGTCTGGGGAGACCTACCACCAATTCTCTGCCAGGTTGGAAACCTACTTGGAGAAATGGACTGCTCCGGGGAAAACCTAAGATCTAAAGGAAATGATCATGATAGAGAAATTGAGAGAGTCCATGGCTCCAGACCTGAGAAAATTTCTCATGGAACAAGGTGCAGAGAGGTTGGGGGAGGTTCTCAATGTTGCTGAGAGGTATCAGGCAGCCCAGAAAGAAGTAGCTGGTATAAAAAAGAAGCAAACAGAAAGTAATAAAACCCCACCAGACCAAGATGAGTATTATAATACTAGGGATCAAGGTAATAGGTTTAAATCAAACTATGATAGACCAAGATTTGACCCTAGAGATAGAAACCCGCAATTCAATGAAAGGAAACCCTACAGATCTGAAGGAAAATACTGTAAAAAATTTGTAGGAGGCATAATCATAATACAATTGAATGGGGTAGGAAAGTTCCTCCATATCACGCTGCATGCATGATTACAGTGGACAAGGGAAGGAAGAAACCGACAGACAGTCAGATTGATCTCCATCATCCCCCCCATCTGTGAAGAGGTGACATGTAATGGTGCAAGAGTCAAGTGCCTTTACGATTCTGGATTGGAATATGACTCAGTTCTGAGTGCAACCCTGGTGCACCCTGACCAGTATACCACAGACAAAGTGGAGATACAAGGGGCATTAAAGGATACAGCCACCATGACACTTCCCGTAGCCAGGATAAATGTCAAAACTAGGTACGTGGAAGGAGTGATAAGAGCAGCAGTGTGTGACGACCCTAATTACCCGCTGGTGTTAGGAAAGAGATACGTGTTTCTAGGGAGCCCTATAAAACCTGTGATCAGGTCAGGTCGACCCCTAGTAAGGAGGAGGAACCACCACTCAATATTCATCCTAAACAGATGAGAAAAGCCCAGGCAAAGGACAAATCATTGAAACCTTGCTTTGGCAAATTGCCAAATAGCCAAAACAACCCTAAGAAAGGACAATTTTATTTGAAGGATGGACTGCTTTACAGGAAGGCTGGAGCAGGACCTAATGGATATGGACAGTTAGTACTGCCATTGAGTTATAGGAAACAAGTTATGGCACAAGCACATGTTGTACCAGACGGTGGACACCAGAAGATTGGTACCACCCGTCAAAGGACATCTGTGACATATTTCTGGCCAGGCGTAGCTGAAGACATTGCAAAATTTGTGGAGGCCTGTGACCAGTGTAGCAAGGTACATTCCACATGTTGGAAAAATAATACCCAGATGCTAGAAAAGCATTCTGAAGAACATGGGCCTAAAAATAAAAAGGAAACTAAATATAATAAGGTAGATAACGTGAATAGGTATGCACCTTCTCACACCAAATCTTCCAGGAAGCCAGTGACTATGGCAACTCTTCGGATAGCACCGAGAGTAAATACAGTTACAGACCAATCCACCCAGGCTCAATTTGAAGCAGAATTCAGGGAGCTGGCTAAAATTAGCTATTGAGGAAAATCGGTCACCATTGAAACCGAAACCAAATGTTAACCTTAGAAAAGTGGGGAGCGGGCGTTTGAGCACCTGGGAAAATGTGCAGCTCGCTTCAGAATACGGCTATTAACTTAGCATTATAAGGGCACCGGTGACAGTGGTAGTTGACCGAACCCTATACAGTCCATTTGGAAGTATTGTACGGACATTGGATTGAGATCACACATATTACATAGCAATGCTACGGGCGAATTGATTCTGGATGCCGGAATTCATTTCCCCACATTATATATTATATCACCAAATTATCGTTTGGCGGAGAATACAGTTGGTGAATATGGCCTCCATTTGAGTGGCAAATTATAGATTCATTTGAAAATTAGTAGAGGGTGTTTCCAAATTCCCATCAAGCTTGAGCTCAGACCAAGGGATGGCTGTGAGCACATCGGAGGGGCACATTGAATTCATATGTTGCTTTTGGATTGGAATTACTCCGAGTGTTTTATCCAGGCTGATGAGGAAATTACTGGACCCCCTGCATACTCTGCTATCACCATTTTATAGATTCCATCCTCATAAACATTGCAACCTTGAGGGGCATCTAAGAAACCTCTGGACATGTCATGGGACAAACTCAGGGAAATTAATGGTGAATATTGATTGATAATCAGCATTTGTCAGGCAGTAGCACCTGCAGCTGTTTTATTAACACACACTGAAATAGTCTTGGATTGCAACCTCTGCATATTTCTTGAGTAGTACCTACTTTGAATGACCCCACTGCAGTAATCCAGGATCACACCAAGGGAGAGTAAAGTCAAATTGACTTAATTTGATCGGGATTGTTAAAACGGATTATAAAGCTGCATTGGGATGCAGGATTTTAACAGAAGAGATATGTGATAAAGTCACTCCGTTTAACACCCCCTCTCAAAGTTCCCCCATTCAAAAACTAGTAACGTAAATTTTCCGCCTATAACAGTTCCTAATATATTTGAAAATTGCCAAGAGCAAGGTCAAACGTCTGCTAAGAATTGGACAATAGTTGTCTTTTCTACTACCATAGTTTGAAAAAGGTTACCCTTCCCCAAAACCGCATACACACCCGCCCTATTATTTGGTGGAGGTTGTAACTATAAATAACTACAAGGTTTGAAATTATGCACCATTGCCTAGCCGAACCGTCCACGATTGGCACAAGATTTGAATTTTCAAAGACCAAGCGTATTGAGTCCCATTCCCCAAAAAACACGCAGCTCGCGTTTCCCTTCCCAATATTTTATGACGAAAGCCGGAAAAGTTGGCAAAAGAAAAAAAAAAACAACTTGTTACCTCGTCTTGAAAAAAAGGGGAGAGAGGGGAAAGGGGGAGGGGGGGAATTAACATGAAAAGAATCAAGGCTAACTTATGCGTTTTAAACTGAAACTAAAACCAAATTTGTGCATAGAGGAGGGGAAAGAGAGAAACTTAGATAACTTATAAAGAGGGTACATAAAATGGATGTATTGAATTATAGCGATGATATTGTTTATTAAAATGCCATACTATTCCCTATAATAAAGTATCTTGCCTTATAGAAAAGTATTTTGTTCAGAATAAATATAGAGACAAAGTACATAGATGAAAACGATGAAGAAGAGTTAGATGAAAACTAGATAGCATGATAGAGGCCAAAGGGCAGTTTAAGAATCACTTTTAAAAATTGAAATCGACCAAATAATAACCGAGATATTGTAGAAAATAAAAATTGAGACAGACAGAGAAACACACTGAGGAACTGCTCAATTTTGAAAGTCTTCGAAAGTTACATTTTAGGGGACGCGTTTTTGAACAGTCAAATTTGCTTGACTCGTTTGATTGGTTAATGATAGTTTAGGAAGGGGAGATAAAACTAACGCTTTACCAGAATACGCTGCCACTTGAGAAAAATATTTCCACATAGTAGATTAAGATCAGACACATAGCAGTTGTGACCAATGCCTTTGCGGTCTGGGCGACAGCGATCTGCACCTGTGCCATTGATTGCCAGTTAATCTTACCTTTGTGTGAAATATTTCATTAATTGCGGTAAGATAAATAATTTTATTGATATTATTTTATTAATATGTAGAGGCAAACCCAGAGAGGGGCCCAAAAATTTGTGTTGTACGACATTGCCATAGGAAAAGAATTACGACATCCTATCAAGCATGCATAAGCAGACTTATTGAGAAACGAAATTAAATTGTGTTTGAATATTGCCATAAAATAACCATTACGACTGTAAGTCCAGAAAGCCACTGGCAGTCTTCTGCAGTGTCACAGTGTTTAAATGACGCCTGAAAACATACTTAGAATGATTGCACAAAAGAATTAACAGGTTACAAGAAGACAACTGTATACCTATCTGATTTTATGGAAGAAAATCATTGTTTAAAGTGACAGGGGCGTTGCAGCCATATGGAAGAAGAATGTTAACACAGTACGGAGTGAAGTCAAATAAATTAGGGGCTAGTGCAAATGTTTTGGCGCAGTAGACTGACCACAAATGATGATAGTTTTGAGTAATTGTGGAAGTATTATAGCCAGCATATAAAAGTAGGGGAACGTCCTTCTTTTGCAGGGTTATATTGCCTGTTACCAGTTGGTGGCAGGAAACCTGGTGAAGACAGAATTGGAGGACAGAGAAAGCCTCAGCAAAGCTGTATGCTGCATTTTATGGGCTGAAGAATGATCTTATGCTGTATTTATATGACCTACTGTAATCTACTTCAGATAGAAACATCAGGTGAAGTCCCTTTACGTGGGCTCTGAGTACTCATTCATTAAAGATTTCCACACGTGAACCCTCATTTTTGTGGGCATGATGACAAAATTAGTCCCTCCCACCATTGACTCTCACGTTTAGACAGTATGACATCAGTTTGTGTTCTACACCTACAGTGAAACTTGTGTATTATCAAGATATGGACAAAGATTCCTCCTTATTTATTTATTATATGTAAATACAGTTCTCTTCATTTTTAACCATTCCTGCCCCAAAAGATTTGAGGGACATTAAATTAAAATTGTAATATAATCTATAAACTTAACAACAGTCTTACTTAATTCAATTTCATTGAGTTACAGTTGTGTTTGTTTTATGCACTTATCACTATACATACATTACCCTAGACACGTAGCCATAAAACACATAACAATCTCATAAAATATTTCCCGGAGTGAGATTTTAGAGAGGTAGCGGATAGGTACCCTGAGAATATATCATCATCAACAATTAGACTCACGGACTTACATAGCTTGACCTCACTCTGAGTACACATATATTAATAAAATCAATAACTTCTCCGGCACACTCACCACAGTTATGAATGAATGAATGTTACTCTCAGTGCCAGGAAAAGTATTAAACAGGATTATCCTTGAGAGATTAAAAGAGTCCATAGACAAGAAACTGAGAGATGAACAAGCAGGTTTTCGACAAAACAGATCATGTACAGACCAGATAGCCACTTTGAGAATAATAGTTGAACAAAGTCTGGAATGGAATTCACCACTATACATCGGATTTGTGGACTATGAAAAGGCATTTGACAGTGTAGACAGAGAATCACTTGGGAAATTGATGAGGCATTATGGAGTTCCCCTGAAGATCATTAATTTAATAAAGAAAACATATGAAGACATGACATGCAGAGTTCTTCTCGAAGGAATGCTTATAGAACCGTTGGGATAAGAACAGGAGTGCGACAGGGATGCCTCTTGTCTCCATTTCTTTTCTTACTAGCAATAGACTGGGTTATGAGATCATCGACAACACACAACAGAAATGGAATCCAGTGGACTCTGACTAAGCAGTTAGATGATCTGGATTTTGCTGATGACTTGGCTCTTCTGTCCTATAACCGTAATCAGATGCAGGACAAATTGAAAACACTCGATGAGAGGTCACAGCAATTGGGTCTGAAAATGCACAGGGAAAAGACAAAAATAATGAGAATAAATGCAGGTAATGATAACAGGGTTGAACTTGAAGAAACACCAATACAAGATGTAGAATCATACACATATCTTGGCAGTAATATAGACAAAGTTGGAGGGACAGACAGCGATATCAAAATAAGAATACAAAAGGCAAGAGGAGCTTTCATTGCATTGGGAAATATATGGAGATCAAGAGAAATCGGATCCAACACGAAAATAAGAATCTTCAATTCAAATGTGAAGTCAGTCCTATTGTATGGCTCTGAGACATGGAGAACAACAAAGACAACAACCAAAAAGCTACAGACTTTCATAAATGGGTGTTTGTGTAGAATAGAGGGATTAAAATGGTATGACAAGGTTACCAATGTGGAAATGAGGACAAGAACTAGACAAGTGCCAGTGGAACAAGAGATGAGAAGAAGACGATGCGAGCGATGGATTTGACACACACTGAGGATACCTGTTGATAGCATTACAAGGCAGTCCTTGTTCTGGAACCCCCAGGGCAAGAGAGGCAGAGGTAGACCAAGAAGCACATGGAGAAGAGAGCTGGAAACAGAGGTGAAAATGATGAGGAGAACGTGGAAAGAACTTGAGATGATGGCACGTGACAGGAGGACTTGGCATGTGTTTGTTGAAGGCCTATGCTCCTTTGGGAGTGGAGGGTTATGAATGAATGAATATAGTAGGACTGACTTGAAATCAGTCAGTCAATACCCTTTAGCTCCCCACGGAGCATAGGCCTTCAACAAACACATGCCAAGTCCTCCGGTCACATGCCATCAGCTCACGTTTTTTCTATGTTTTCCTCATCATTTTCTTTCCAGAGGACCTTCTTCTGTCTTGGGCAGTTGAGTTGACTTTTTTCTATATTTGGCTTATTCATAGTCCTTGTGGTATAAAGTTTTTTGCGGGATAGGGTAACCAGCCCCAAGCCCAACCCTCCTTATTCACTGTTTATGACTTGCCTGGTGGGGTACAGTGTTATTATTCTTTGCTCCCATTTCGGGCCCCAGTAACACATAGGTGACTAACTTGAAATGGGAGTTTATTATTTTTGTGTAAGACTTGATTAATTTTGATTTCCATATATTTCTCATTACATCAAAAGCCCCTTTCATCGTTTGTATTCTTGTTTTGAGATGGATGTGTGTTACGCACAGAATTTTGTCTAAAGACATTGTATAATTTTTTCTAAAGACATTGTGTAATTAACTTGTCTGAATTGTACACTTTGATTTTTCACACAGTCTAAGCTAGATAACTCTTGTTTAACTGTGATTACATTTTACAAGGATGGTTACCTTCGCTTGTGACGGGACTCATCGGTCCATGTTTTGAACGATGTGTTGGTCACTCTCCTTATATGGTAGTATCGGTCAACTGTTTCTTAGAATGATTGAAACCTGTGTTGAGGATTCTTTCGCTGTCCATATAAGGCACGATTTCGTACAAAATCTTTCTAGAAGGTCTTCAACCATCGTCTCGTCTTGATTATTACTCAGGTGTATGCGTTCTGCGCATGTCCCAACTTTAAGAAAGTTAGAATCGTTTTCCGCCCAGGGATTCGATGAGATGCTTTGAGCCGAGCAGGACGCTATGCGCGTCTCTGTGATTTGTTAATAGGGAATTAGGAATCCTTTTGTGAGTTAGTGTAGCTAACAAGGTCCTTCCCTTGATTATTCAAACGCCTGGAGGCGTGTGTTTTGTGGTGTTGATTTCGAAACAAGGTAGTACCTCATTTATGTTTCAAATCTATAATTTAACATTATGTTGACAATGGTCGATCTCTGCTCGCTCACGTATTACAGTGATAGAGGTTCTTCTACTAGAGGTCACACCCCAGGTATCTTCATACCTGCGATCTATATGTACACGGGATATACTAAGCCCGAGGAACAGTTCTACGTCCTATGAACATCGATATGTCAGCGATTGCACCTTTTGTCAAGGGTTAGACTTAGGAATGTTATAAAGGTCAGCTTGACCTGTACTCCATGTATGCCATTCCCGTGCGAACAGTAATGGACTTATTTTGCACATCTGATCTTCCAGTATCAGAGAGGAGTATTGATATTTATGAATATTTATGAGATGAAGCTGAGGCTATCGTCAGCTAGGATTATCTGTATCAAATTGGAGAATGTATGCAGATCCATGAATTCAAATTTAGTATGCTGAATATATTGAACTATTGATGTCCATGACTCATGTAACGTACCTGTCATTTGTGGCGTCCAAATAAATGATGAAACGTCAAAGCAGTTCATCCTTTTCATGACTTCACATGTCATACTTCATATGCTGTAACTCTGAACTATCTCACTAATATATACACAGCAACAACAACAAAAACCAGATAAGACACCCTACATCTTCAATGATATTATATCTGGCATCTCTACCTTATACTATAATATACCTGGTGTCGATAGGGGTGGTATTTTGACAGAGCTAAAGATTTACCACGTACTTGGACTTACACTTTAAACGTCCATAGTGGCCTTATCATCATTGAGAAGACAGCCTTAAATCCACCCTTATCAATGTGGTGTCACATTCATGATTTCTACTTCAGCTGGTTCTTTGTCACTACCATCTCATTCTCTTTATGTTCCGAGATAAAAACCCCTGGGGATTTTGTGTAATGATTTCTAGAGAATATATCCTGTCTTTTTCCATCACCCTCCAGTGAGAATTTCACCATCCATAGTTTCTTAGCTGCTAATCTCCATCATTAAGCTTAGAATGAAGTAAATCATAGAATATCATATAGAAGGTCACTGCATGGTTTAATTAGTATATGTCAGTAAATGAGGAGACTTGTAAAATTACAAAAAATTACCATTTCATTTGCTTGTGGCACGTTCTGCCTTTGGCAGGTTGTTGCCTTCGGCAAGTGTGCTAGATTTTAAAAGCTTTTAGGGAAGTACCCATTTTTTATATTTATTGTTATTTAGATTCTTATGTGTCCATTTAGCTCTCACTTTCTTTCCTCTCTCTGACGAAGGCCTTGTGGTCGTAACCCTGGCTATTTTCTTTGTCTTTTGTCCTCATAAGATGAATCTGCTTTTTTCAATTTTTTTTTTCATACCCATCCATCGTAAGAAGGGAAATTTACAAGAGTGCACAAATTATAGAGGAATAATGTTACTATCAGTGCCAGCAAAAGTATTAAACAGAATCATCCTTGAGAGATTAAAAGAGTCCATAGACAAGCAACTGAGAGATGAACAAGCAGGTTTTCGACAAAACAGATCCTGTACAGACCAGATAGCCACATTGAGAATAATAGTTGAACAAATTCTGGAATGGAATTCACCACTTTACACCAGATTCATGGACTATGAAAATGCATTTGACAGTGTAGACAATCACTTTGGAAACTGATGAGGCATTATGGAGTTCCCATGAAGATTATTTACTTAATAAGGAAGACCTATGAAGACATGACATGCAGAGTTCTTCATGAAGGACAACTTACAGAACCGTTTAGGATAAGAACGGGAGTGAGACAGGGATGCCTCTTGTCTCCATTTCTTTTCTTACTAGCAATAGACTGGGTTATGAGATCATCGACAACACACAACAGAAATGGAATCCAGTGGACTCTGACTAAGCAGTTGGATGATCTGGATTTTGCTGATGACTTGGCTCTTCTGTCCTATAACCGTAATCAGATGCAGGACAAATTGAAAACACTCGATGAGAGGTCACAGCAATTGGGTCTGAAAATGCACAGGGAAAAGACAAAAATAATGAGAATAAATGCAGGTAATGATAACAGGGTTGAACTTGAAGAAACACCAATACAAGATGTAGAATCATACACATATCTTGGCAGTAATATAGACAAAGTTGGAGGGACAGACAGCGATATCAAAATGAGAATACAAAAGGCAAGAGGAGCTTTCATTGCATTGGGAAATATATGGAGATCAAGAGAAATCGGATCCAACACGAAAATAAGAATCTTCAATTCAAATGTGAAGTCAGTCCTATTGTATGGCTCTGAGACATGGAGAACAACAAAGACAACAACCAAAAAGCTACAGACTTTCATAAATGGGTGTTTGCGTAGAATAGAGGGATTAAAATGGTATGACAAGGTTACCAATGTGGAACTGAGGACAAGAACTAGACAAGTGCCAGTGGAACAAGAGATGAGAAGAAGACGATGCGAGCGATGGATTTGACACACACTGAGGATACCTGTTGATAGCATTACAAGGCAGTCCTTGTTCTGGAACCCCCAGGGCAAGAGAGGCAGAGGTAGACCAAGAAGCACATAGAGAAGAGAGATGGAAACAGGTGAAAATGATGAGGAGAACGTGGAAAGAACTTGAGATGATGGCACGTGACAGGAGGACTTGGCATGTGTTTGTTGAAGGCCTATGCTCCTTTGGGAGTGGAGGGTTATGAATGAATGAATATAGTAGGACTGACTTGAAATCAGTCAGTCAATACCCTTTAGCTCCCCACGGAGCATAGGCCTTCAACAAACACATGCCAAGTCCTCCGGTCACATGCCATCAGCTCGCAACCTGATTTATGGTGTTCCCATAAGAATTTACTTATAAGGAAGACCTATGAAGACATGACATGCAAGAAATTATAACAAGATTAAATTTGAAGAAACACCACTAAAGGATGTAGAATCGTACACATATCTTGGTAGTAATATAGACAAAGTTGGAGGGACAGACAATGATATCAAAATAAGAATACAAAAAGCAAGAGGGGCTTTCATTGCATTGGGAAACATGGAGGTCGGGAGAAATCAGGTCCAGCGCGAAGGTGGGTCTTCAACTCAAATGTCAAGTCAGTCCTGTTGTGTGGCTCTGGGACGTGGAGAGCAGTGGAAACAACAACTAAAAAGCTACAGACTTTTATAAACGGGTGCTTGCGCGTAGAACAGAAGGACTGAAATGGTATGACAAAGTCACAAATGTAGAATTGTGTTTGTTGATGGCCTATGCTCCTCGGGGAGCTAAAGGGTATTGATTGATTTATATTGATCCATCGTGCTGTAAAATTACTGAGATATTTAATTGTTAATAATTTCACTCCAGAGAGCAACAAATGCAGCCTTATGAGTAGTCGTGGATTTTCAGAGATGGATTTGCAGGTGGCAGACCCCTGAGGTAACCTCTTCAAGCTTTTAATATTGATTGGTCAGCGATTGAACTGGGACAGGGAACGAGACCTGGTTATGAAAAACAAGTACAGTGTTTACTTTTTTGTTGTTCTCCAGTTATTTATTTTTTAGTGTCTTTCAGTTAGACCATTGGTATAACATCTTTTTTCGATTACAAAGGATGGAATGTTAAAATTATTGTGTTTCGTGTCAAATTAAGTAGTTTAAACTAAAATAGCTTCAGAGAAAAACTACATGTAGGACACTCAAAAGTTTGATATGTAAGAAGCCTACTAACTCCTTACCAAGAAGAGATTAAGGGATAGTTTTAGGAGAACTGGCCGCCACAGGCTCAAATAGTGTCTGTTTAATATTAAATAATACAGGCAGACGTGTCCATGTGGGAAGGACATGGAAACACTAGAATATATCCTCCAGGAATGTCGGCTCCACGGTAAAAGCAGATTGAGAACAAGTCCTTCACCAATAGCTTTGAGGGAGAAACTTTATGGCGATGACAGAAGCCTGAGACAGACTACCAACTTGAGAGAAATTCATGTGATCATATGAAATCAAGGGATGAAGACGTTAGATAGTTCAAAACATTTCAACTTTTTCTTCATTCATTCATAACCCTCCACTCCCAAAGGAGCATAGGCCTTCAACAAACACATGCCAAGTCCTCCTGTCACGTGCCATCATCTCAAGTTCTTTCCATGTTCTCCTCATTATTTTCACCTCTGTTTCCAGCTCTCTTCCCCATGTGCCTCTTGGTCCACCTCCGCCTCTCTTGCCCTGGGGGTTCCAGAACAAGGACTGTCTTGTAATGCTATCAACAGGTTTCCTAAGTGTGTGTCCTATCCATCGCCATCGTCTTCTTCTCATCTCTTGTTCCACTGGCACTTGTCTAGTTCTTGTCATCAGTTCCACGTTGGTAACTTTGTCATACTATTTTAATCCCTCTATTCTACGCAAGCACCCATTTATGAAAGTCTGTAGCTTTTTGGTTGTTGTCTTTGTTGTTCTCCATGTCTCCGAGCCATACAATAGGACTGACTTCACATTTGAGTTGAAGATTCTTATTTTTGTGTTGGATCCTATTTCTCTTGATCTCTATATATTTCCCAATGCAATGAAAGCTCCTCTTGCCTTTTGTATTCTTATTTTGATATCGCTGTCTGTCCCTCCAACTTTGTCTATATTACTGCCAAGATATATGTACGATTCTACATCTTGTATTGGTGTTTCTTCAAGTTCAATCCTGTTATCATTACCTGCATTTATTCTCATTATTTTTGTCTTTTCCCTGTGTATTTTCAGACCCAATTACCGTGACCTGTCATCGAGTGTTTTCAATTTGTCCTACATCTGGTTACGGTTATGGGACAGAAGAGCCAAGTCATCAGCAAAATCCAGATCATCCAACTGCTTAGTCAGAGTCCACTGGATTCCATTTCTGTTGTGTGTTGTCGATGATCTCATAACCAAGTCTATTGCTAGTAAGAAAAGAAATGGAGACAAGAGGCATCCCTGTCGCACTCCTGTTCTTATCCCAAACGGTTCTGTAAGCTGTCCTTCGTGAAGAACTCTGCATGTCATGTCTTCGTATGTTTTCCTTATTAAATTAATGATCTTCAGGGGAATTCCATAAGGCCTCATCAATTTCCAAAGTGATTCTCTGTCTACACTGTCAAATGCCTTTTCGTAGTCCACAAATCCGATGTATAGTGGTGAATTCCATTCCAGACTTTGTTCAACTATTATTCTCAAAGTGGCTATCTGGTCAGTACATGATCTGTTTTGTCGAAAACCTGCTTGTTCATCTCTCAGTTTCTTGTCTATGGACTCTTTTAATCTCTCAAGGATAATCCTGTTTAATACTTTTCCTGGCACTGATAGTAACATTATTCCTCTATTCCTCTCTTCATGCATACCACTAAATGCAGGCAAGACACTTACATATACCACGAAGCAAACAGAACATCTACAAGTACAACTAAATATTCTTTTCTCAAATCAGTATGTTGAAACATATTTTAGGAACCGTATTTAAAAAAGTAATACTTCATGTAGTTCACAGGATATGATCCTAGTAAACGCAGCGCAAAACGAAACGGCGCTCAATTGGGTTATTAAACCATAGCATAAATAGAGACGCTGGAGATGGATAGACCACACTGAGGAAGAAGACGCTGGAGGTGGATAGGACACACATTGAGGAAATCTAGTAATAGCATTACCAGGCAGTCATTGTTTTGGAATCCCCGGGGTAAGATCCGTAGGAGACCAAGGAACACACGGCGAAGAGAACTGGAGACAGAAATGATGAGGATGAGGAATACGTGGAAAGATCTTGAGCTGATGTCATGTGACAGGAGAACTTAGCAAGAGTTTCTTGAAGACTGTTACGTGCAGTCTTTGATATCTTACAATATTATACATAGGTAATTTTTTGTGCTTAAGGGAAAGTCATTATTGAGTTACTTCCCTTGAAAGTTGTGGCATCTCTTCGATCAAACTCCGCGGATAAATCCATTTTACTGCGATTTATTCGTTGTTTGGGTAATAATAGATTGTTCTTGCTTCAGAATATCTATGGCCTGAATTTATGTGTATTGTTTGTCTGAGTAGGACGAGTCTGTCTTATATCTGTATATCTTTACATATCTAAGTCGAACTATATGTTCTGTTGTCTCTAGAGAGGTCAAAGGCTATTCGGCGGATGTGTCGCTAGAGTGTGGTGTGATTTGGCTTCGTCCTGATAGGGACTGTGTGTTTCCTATGTCGGCCTGTCGCCGGGAAAAAGTGATCTCAGTATTTGTGGGGAAAGTGATAGTCGTCTAGACCTATCGTGTATGCTTTACCCCAGTGTTTATTCATATTGCCAAGGAATGGCAGTTCCATATTTCCTCTACCAAGGTAATCAAAGACACTCTTATGAACTCTCGATCGAAGCCACCATTTTCGATAGTTACGATTTGAATGTCTAAGAGAATATATTTGACTCGATGAAAACGACTTCGATTCCTAGCAGCACTATATTCTGTAGAATGCAGTCAATTGTTCATGATCAAATCTACAGAGCAATGCAATGTTTTATGAATGACTAACTTTAGGACAGATTCATTATCTGCATCCAAACGTGAGTGACAGTTCACGAGTGAAGCCATCTTGGAACCAAAACATGTAGCGACTTTCAAGAAGAGAAAGGGGATGCCCGTATTATCGCTTGTTTAGTCCAGAGATCACTGCTACACATGAGAGCCCGTTATTAGCGGTTCAATATTATTATATGAAAAAAATATGTGCTGAACATTATGTGGGAGAATCGTCGCTAAACGAGATTAGGTTTAGAAGCCATCTGAAATATTGTTTATAAGCTGACGTGCTCAGTCAGTGAAGTCAGATGATTTATATGTATGGGCGATGCTGAGGGCTTGGCTACTGACAGTCCATTATAATATTAATCTACATGAGTGCCCATGTAACATAACATTGCAGGACCATTTATCCACTGTACTATGATGTATTATGCCAACCTGTGATTTGTCACTATCTGTGCTGTCGAGTGTGTACGTCCAATTAAACTTTAGAAAAGGTACACAGTCGTTGGTGTCGATGACTTCCAGTCATACATGAGTGTGAGAAAAGAACATTTGTCAACAACACGAACCCTTATCATCATTCGCACATTGTACACTCAATCCATGTCTACACACCACTGCGTAGGTCAAGTTGACATTCCCTACACTACAGTGGAGCAAACAACACCATAGAGATCTTATCAACTGATGATGATGATGATGTCTGCTTCCATCCACTTATATCTATCTTTTGGTGGATATCATTAACGGGAATAAAAATCCAACATTATCAACTTTATCAACTGGTGGACCAGCTTTCTGGGTTTGACCTCGCAGAAGTTCAGAAGTCAACAGATTACCGATACCAGACCGTTTCCTGTGGCTGATACGACACACTTGCAGTATTGGTTTGCTCTTTGTCAACACTTCGTCACGTGACCTGTCAAGTGAATGCAGTATGTAGGCCAGCGTTGTTGACAGTTTTACATTAGACATTACAGAGTTTCACAGAACAGTTGGATCAATTCTTGTCAATGTTAACAGGAAGACAGTATTTGTGTACTAAGAAGTCCTATTTTCATCGATGGATCTTCTTGTTTTCCATATATGAACTTTAATATTTAAGGCCAGAATGTTTAATTGAATAAAGTGGCAGTTTGTTTATGTTCATAAAAATAACTTTGCCATTACTGTAAAACTGAGCCTATTTTGCAACACATACTATCATACACATAATTTATATATATTTATGTTTACATGTTATTTGTTTGTATAGTATGTTAGTTTCTATGTCAGCGGGTTGTGTTTAAGGTTGGGCGGCGTCCTCACAACAGAATATCCCACGTCATAGAGGGTCCGTTGTGGGCGTTTTCTATAGGTGCAATTTTCTTGATTGAAAATTTGCTGCGACAACTGTTGCTTTTGTGTTAGCTGTGAAGACTGTAATTATTGTTATTTTTGTAATATTTCTTTGTTCTTTAGTTTTGTTTTGAGTTGTTTGTAATTTGTTGGTCTACTCTTTTCTATCTTTCAGTTCTATTCACAATTTATATTCATATATTGTGACGTCATTTGTGTTGTTATTCTTTGCAGATTCAGTGATTATTTTCATTGATTTCCCTATTTAATTTATTTTGATTTCTGCAAACGTTCTTGTATTGTCAGTCCTATTTGTACTTTATGTATTCTGTTGGTTGACATATGTTTTATATAGGTATATTTCATAAGACACAATTGCCTGTGCACTGCACTTGGATTATGGTATAAACCAGTACCTGACTATTATTACTATTATACAAGACCTTATTAAAGGCTTGTGACCCACAGATATTGGGATAGTATACTGATTAATCAAGTCATTGAGAACTTGTGGTATTATTATTGATTCAGGTGATTAGTATTATTGTTAGACATCATGTCTACTTTAGAATACTTCATTACACAAGGGAAAGCCCTTGATAAGACTGGTCAACAATTAGAACAATGGGCAGTTGCTCAATATGACAAAGCATTAGCTGCAGAAGAGAGAAGAGCTATGGCAGAAGAGAAAAGATTAGCTGCAGAAGAAAGAAAAGCTATGGCGGAAGAGAAAAGATTAGAAAGAGAAGCTGAGGCTGCTGCTGAACAAAAGAAATTGCAGATGCAGGTGGAGGAAAGGAGATTTGAAGCTGAACAAAAAAAAATTAGAAAGAGAAGCTGCGGCTGAACAAAAAAGATTAGACAGTGAAGCTGAACAAAAAAGATTAGACAGGGAAGCTGAACAAAAAAGATTAGACAGGGAAGCTGAACAAAAAAGATTAGACAGTGAAGCTGAACAAAAAAGATTAGACAGTGAAGCTGAACAAAAAAGATTGGACAGGGAAGCTGAACAAAAAAGATTAGACAGGGAGGCTGAACAAAAAAGATTAGATGCTGAAGAGAAAAAAGCAATAAGAGAACATGAATTTGAGTTGGAGAAATTGAGATTGACAAGTATGAGTAATGTTAATCAGGCATCTAGTGGTAATGGTAAACCTTCTACTTACAAGGTTAAGGTTCCACCGTTCAATCAGTCCAGTGACGATATTACATTCTGGCTGGATAGATTTGAACGTTCTTGTCGTACACATAATGTGGATAAATCACAATACGCTAATCAATTATCAGAAAACTTGAAAGGTGAATCTTTGACTAGATTATGCCTTGTAGGAGAAGCAGATAAGGATAATTATGATGTCATTAGGGCGGCTTTGATAAAAAAATATCAGCTAAGTGAGGAAGGCTATCGCCTTTTATTTAAGACGATGGTACCTGAGACGGGTGTAGAATTCTCAGAATTCACTGCAAAGGCACGTCTCACAGTTGATCGTTGGATTGAGCTTTCCAAAACAGAAAAAACGTATGAAGGACTTATGGATTTGTTGCTCAGAGATAAGATTATGTCATGTGTGAACAAACCTTTCCTTGAATTTATACATGAGCGTAAACCCAAATCTCTAAAAGAAATGGAAGAATATTGTTCCCAATATGTCACTGCACACCCCGACGTGACTTTTGGCAACACTAAGATTAAGGAGAGTATGCCAGTTGCTTCAGCAACACCATACAATCCCAATTATTCACACAGATTTCAGGGACCTCAAAACAGATTTGATAAAAAAGGTAACCATAATAGTTATCAAAACCAAGGTAACCAATCATTTCAGGGTTCTTCTTCAAAGAACTGGAGACGACCTGATAGCTCTCGACACAGGGGTGGTCATAATTATAGGAATTTCCATAGAGGAAGTAATTATAGAAACTATCAGGGTTATCCGTCTTGGAGTCAACAAGATCATAATTACAGAGATACTCATTATAATGAATATGATAATGGTAACCAAGGGAACTATGACTCAAACCCAAATAGGGGTTACAATAGAGGTAACAATAACTACAGAGGTGATAATAACCGAGGTAGATCTCAAAACAAAAGACATAAACCACATTTTCAGGCAAACTCTGTACAACAAGAGTCCCATGAAGCCTATAAACAGAGTAAAGATAATAATAATGATAGTAATATGGCATGTGCCGCTTTTGATTTTGGGAGAGCATCTCAGTGCCCCCAATGCAAAACGTTATTTGAGCCAACCACAGTGTCTACTTTAAGCTGTGGCCATCCTCTTCCTGCTCTTCCGGCATCAGTCGCGCATGATGGAAGAGGTTCTCTTGTCTTACATAAGGGTTTAGTGAATAACAATCCAGTCTCTGTGCTATTTGATTCTGGATGCACCACAATTGGTGTTAGGCAGTCACTCGTAGATCCTTCCCGTGCCACTGGACAAGTAGTCAAATGTGTAACATTTGGCGGCACATTAGAGAAATACTCTACTGCTATCATTAGGATTGCTACTCCTTTCTTTACAGGAGATGTACACGCATGTCTTCTTCCGAATCCGATCGCTGACCTCATCATCGGTCGCATTCATGGAGTCAAGGAATGCACTCCGCAACAAATTTCCCACGTGGGAAAGGCAAAACATGCAGATTGCTAACGCTGTAGTCACTAGAGCTCAGGATCTTAATGTGCCTCAAACTTCATCTATTGAAGATAATGAAGTGCATAACCAAGATAATCCCTTGGTAATTTCTCGTGACTCGTTTATAAAACAGCAAGAAGATGATCCCACTCTGAAGAAATTCTTCATTCTTGCAACTAAAGGTGATCCGAATAAAGACACAAGTCGCAAATCGTGGATTACAAAGAAGAATGGCGTACTTGTACGTATGGTTCAAGACTCCATTACGTCAAGTCATTCTCAAATCCTGGTTCCCAAGAATTTGAGAGTTAAAATTTTGCAGCACGCTCACGACTCTCAGTGTGCTGGACACATGGGTTTTTCCCGTACTAAGTCAAGAGTCCTTGCGGCTTTCTTTTGGCCATTGGTAAACAAGGACATACGTATTTATTGTCGATCTTGTAAAGTATGTCAGGAAGTTAAATCCAAAGGTCCACGGCATGCTGCACCCATTCAGGCGGCGGACATTCCTATTCGGCCGTTCCAAAAAATGGCTATAGACATTATTGGTCCATTTAAGATCAAGTCTGCCAGAGGACATCAGTTTATCTTGACGTGTGTTGATATGTGCACACGTTGGCCAGAGGCTATTCCTCTGAAGAGCATTACTACTGCTGATATTGCAGATGCTCTTTGGCTTATATTTTCTCGTCTGGGGTTCCCCGGAGAGATATTGTCAGACCATGGCACCCAACTAATATCAGATACCATGTCTCAAGTAATGTCTACCCTGCAGATAGATAGATCTTTAAGTAGTATCTACCATCCAATGTCTAATGGTATGGTCGAACGCCTTAATAGAACACTTAAAAACTTACTGGGGAAGATAACTGAGGATCATCCTCAAGACTGGGACAGAGTTTTACCTGCGGCCCTCTTCGCTTACAGAGAGGTACCCAATGAACATACGGGATTTTCTCCCTTTGAACTCGTCTTTGGCGCGCGTCCGCGTGGCCCTATGTCGTTGCTTCACGATCTCATAACATCTGACAATATTGACGATGACACAAAGTCATCCTACGAATATGTCATCGCGTTGAGACAAAAAATTATCGAAGTATGCAAATTAGCAACTTCTTCTTCTGAATTTGCGAAACAGAAGGCAAGGCAATTTGCCAATAAGAAGAGATGCTTACGACAACTTTGTCCTGGTGACAAAGCATTTGTATTACTACCTTGTAGGGAAAACAGATTACTTATTTCTTGGAAAGGTCCGTACGATATAATATCGAAAATTTCCGATGTCGACTATATTGTCGATATTGATGGGAAGCATAAAACCTTCCACATCAATATGCTTACTGAATTCCATGAACGTCCGGATTATTTGCAACCCATTTTCCAAGCAACGGACAATTCTCCAGTACAACATGGTCATTACTCATCACTGTCCGTGATACAGGATGAGGAAACAAGTTTTTCAGATGTAAATCTTCCTCTTCCAATGATCCCACTTCATTCCAGTGAGTCATGGAAGAACGTTACTGTCTCTCCTGATTTGTCTCTAGGAGAACAGCGACAAGTTTCAACTATGTTGCAAACATTTCAGGATGTACTCACTGACATCCCTGGACAAACGAATGTCATTCAACATGACATTGTTCTAACTGACCATACTCCTATTAGGGTTAGACCTTATCCTATACCTATACATTTTCAAGCACAGGTCGAGAAAGAGTTGGATGAGATGATAGATTTGAAAATAATCGAACCATCCACCTCTGCATATTCTTCGCCGATGGTTATTGTGCGTAAAAAAGACAATAACATACGTCTTTGCGTTGACTATCGAAAATTGAATCAAGTAACGAAGTTCGATGCCGAACCTATGCCTTTACTGGAAGAGCTACTTACTCGACTCTCCAAATCTCATTTTTTCACTAAACTTGATTTGTCTAAAGGATATTGGCAAGTTCCTTTATCTGAACGCGCCAAACCTCTCACGGCTTTTTCAACACCTTGAGGTTTGTTCCAATGGAATTTTATGCCTTTCGGTCTTATGAACGCACCAGCTACGTTCGTACGCATGATGCGCCGAATCCTATCTTATCGGTCAGATGTCATTGCATATCTAGACGACATCTGTCTTTTCAGCGATACTTGGGAAGATCACTATTCAGGGTTAGATGAATTGCTGTCTACTTTGCGTGAGCACAACCTGACAGCGAAACCCTCTAAAGCCTATATTGGTTTTAGCGAAATTTCTTTCCTAGGCCACCGAGTTGGTCATGGTTTCCTAAAGACAGAGGACCATAATACTAGTAAGATACTTAACATCTCAATCCCTAAGACTAAAAAACAGGTGAGAAGTCTGTTAGGTCTTATTCAATTTTATGGCAGATTCATTCAGAATCTATCCTCTATCATGGCACCTCTCTCAACACTTCTAAAGAAAGGTTTGCCTAATGTGGTCCACTGGTCTCAGGAATGCCAATGCTCTCTGGATAAGATTAAAACACTGTTTTCAACACCACCTATTTTAGTGCTACCCACTAAAGATAAGACATTCGTTCTTCGTAGTGACGCTTCATCCACTGGGATTGGAGCGGCACTAATGCAAGAGTACTCTGGAACTCTGCATCCTGTAATGTATATTTCCAGAAAACTTAATGCGGCAGAAAGGAATTATTCGGTTTTAGACCGTGAGCTATTAGCTATGGTTTGGTCGATCCTCAAACTACAGAGATTCCTTCTAGGCGCACATTTCATAGTAGAAACCGACCAAAAAGCTCTTACTGCTATACAGAGTAAGAATTTGAAGAGCTCGAGGTCTACTCGATATGCAATTGCTCTTCAACCTTTTCATTTCTCTGTGCGAGCTATTCGTGGATCAGATAATGTGATGGCAGACATTCTGTCAAGATGCCCACATGATTCCACATAACTATTAGGGCTTAGACTTCTTGATATGTCTAGTTCTATAGTAGTTCCTTTTCTATATCATGATAGATACACATTTGTAATTTAATAATATAATGATTGTATCACTACATAGCGGTTCATGGATGTTTATTCACCGCTGTGCTTTGATGATTTTTTCTTCATAAATTATAAATTTAAGATATCTAATACGAAATGATGATATGAATTTTTTTAGGCATTGTGTAATTGCCAGAATTGTATTATACTTTGATGACACCTTCCTGGAAAAATATACTTGTAGAGAAATAATTTCTCTCAGTTTATGAGACACATTCTCACCAGTCGCTCCATAAGTCGACTTAGCCTCATATTAGGCGTTATAGGTATTCCTGATATTTTCATCTGCGCATTATTCATGCGTTGTGAGCCTATTGTACGTTGCTCCTAGATGTATTTCAAAAAAAAAAAAAAAGTTCCATTTTTTTTTTTTTCCCGGGAGGTGTGGTAAGACTGTTACGTGCAGTCTTTGATATCTTACAATATTATACATAGGTAATTTTTTGTGCTTAAGGGAAAGTCATTATTGAGTTACTTCCCTTGAAAGTTGTGGCATCTCTTCGATCAAACTCCGCGGATAAATCCATTTTACTGCGATTTATTCGTTGTTTGGGTAATAATAGATTGTTCTTGCTTCAGAATATCTATGGCCTGAATTTATGTGTATTGTTTGTCTGAGTAGGACGAGTCTGTCTTATATCTGTATATCTTTACATATCTAAGTCGAACTATATGTTCTGTTGTCTCTAGAGAGGTCAAAGGCTATTCGGCGGATGTGTCGCTAGAGTGTGGTGTGATTTGGCTTCGTCCTGATAGGGACTGTGTGTTTCCTATGTCGGCCTGTCGCCGGGAAAAAGTGATCTCAGTATTTGTGGGGAAAGTGATAGTCGTCTAGACCTATCGTGTATGCTTTACCCCAGTGTTTATTCATATTGCCAAGGAATGGCAGTTCCATATTTCCTCTACCAAGGTAATCAAAGACACTCTTATGAACTCTCGATCGAAGCCACCATTTTCGATAGTTACGATTTGAATGTCTAAGAGAATATATTTGACTCGATGAAAACGACTTCGATTCCTAGCAGCACTATATTCTGTAGAATGCAGTCAATTGTTCATGATCAAATCTACAGAGCAATGCAATGTTTTATGAATGACTAACTTTAGGACAGATTCATTATCTGCATCCAAACGTGAGTGACAGTTCACGAGTGAAGCCATCTTGGAACCAAAACATGTAGCGACTTTCAAGAAGAGAAAGGGGATGCCCGTATTATCGCTTGTTTAGTCCAGAGATCACTGCTACACATGAGAGCCCGTTATTAGCGGTTCAATATTATTATATGAAAAAAATATGTGCTGAACATTATGTGGGAGAATCGTCGCTAAACGAGATTAGGTTTAGAAGCCATCTGAAATATTGTTTATAAGCTGACGTGCTCAGTCAGTGAAGTCAGATGATTTATATGTATGGGCGATGCTGAGGGCTTGGCTACTGACAGTCCATTATAATATTAATCTACATGAGTGCCCATGTAACATAACATTGCAGGACCATTTATCCACTGTACTATGATGTATTATGCCAACCTGTGATTTGTCACTATCTGTGCTGTCGAGTGTGTACGTCCAATTAAACTTTAGAAAAGGTACACAGTCGTTGGTGTCGATGACTTCCAGTCATACATGAGTGTGAGAAAAGAACATTTGTCAACAACACGAACCCTTATCATCATTCGCACATTGTACACTCAATCCATGTCTACACACCACTGCGTAGGTCAAGTTGACATTCCATACACTACAGTGGAGCAAACAACACCATAGAGATCTTATCAACTGATGATGATGATGATGTCTGCTTCCATCCACTTATATCTATCTTTTGGTGGATATCATTAACGGGAATAAAAATCCAACATTATCAACCTTATCAAAGGCCTATGCTCCTTGGGAAGCTGCAGGGTGATGATGATGATGTTACACAGAAATGCGGGTCCTGTTACGTTATTTTTAACCTGAGATTTGTGCAGTACTGTATTTTATATGGTATAGGAAGAGCATAATATAATAATATGCAGTAATAATATGCCGGATCGGCCGAGGCCCGGATTAACAACGACCGCGCTCTCATTGCCCCTTGAGAGTGTTAAGTCAGCGAATGGGGTACAAACACCTGTTTTGAAACTTGCTAGAGAAAGTTTTGTTGTTGGAACTTGGAATGTATGCACTCTATATGCGTGTGAAAAAGTCAGAGAACTAACACATGAACTTGTTAGATACTCGTGGGACATCCTGGGCCTTGCAGAAGTCAGATGGACAGGATTAAGTGAATCAATAACGGATGATGGTCACAAAATTTGGTTTAGTGGAGATGAGTCCAAACATCAGCATGGAGTAGGTTTTATTGTACATAAAGATAGATTGAACTCTGTCATCAGCTGCACCCCAGTAAATAGCAGGCTTATCACCATACGTATTGCAGCACATCCAAAGAACATCTCCATCATACAGGTATATGCCCCCACTACTGACTATGAGGATGATGCAATTGATACATTTTATGAAAATCTGGATGGAACAATTAAGAAAATTCCAAAGAATGATCTTCTCATCGTGCTAGGTGATTGGAATGCTAAAATAGGGCCAGATGCATACGGTGGGCTGGCAAGGTGGGGAAATTTGGGACAGGTGAAACCAACGATCGAGGACTAAGGCTACTAGAATTTGCCAGCAACTATAAACTAACCCTTGCAAATACACTATTTCCTCATAAGTTATCAAGAAGAACAACGTGGCATGCCCCGAAAACTGAGATACATGGCAAAATTGATTTTATTCTTGTATCCAAAAGATTCAAGTCCAGTATTAATAAAGCCAAGACTAGGACTTTTCCTGGCGCCGACATTGGTAGTGATCTTGACATGGTATTGTTGACGCTCAAGCTTAAACTCAAAAAGAATTATAATCAAAACAGAAGTTCTCAGTTAAGATTCAATTTAGACAAACTGAAAGATCCAGAAATCGCGGGAATCTTTGAGGCAACTGTTGGAGGAAAATTTGCAGCTCTCAACTTTCTGGAGGATGATATCAACTCAATCACAGAGAACATTAAAGATGTGCTCATTGAATCAGCAACAGAAATACTTGGTAAAAGAAAGAAAATAAACAAACCATGGGTTACAGATAACATTCTGAAGTTATGTGATACACGGTGGGAAATGAAAAAGGTTAAGAAAGAGGTTCCTGAAGCAGCATGGCAATACAGTATGGTAAATAAAAATATTAGAAAGAAAATGAAACAGACCAAAGAAAAATCGGTAGCTGATCAATGTGAGTCCATTAATACGGGTGTGAGGAGTTAATGTGATTTGATTTGCAACAGGCCCCATATTTCTTCTCCAGGAATAGTAGTGGTGTTTGGTCTTTTTCTGTAGATAATTTATTACGTTTTCAAGAGGGACGGTAGGTTTTAGATTCTAGACTTGCATCAGTTTTCTTCACCATGAAGAAATTGCGTTCATGTAGGAATTTCTAGTGTAACATAATTGCGGGGCATTTTATTTCTGTAGCAGTGAGTGCGTCCATAATTATAAGGAGGGGTAAATTCTAAGACGGGGAAAAGTCCACTAAAAACGCACCTACTCACGTAAAAGTTGGGGGTGGGTGTGATTTAAGCGCGTAGCTCAGTAAGTAATGGAATTACTCCGGTTACTCTTACGTTCTAAATTTAGCTTATGACCACGGGCTATTTTTAGATTTTGCGGCATGATGATTGGATCAGAGAGTGACCCGATAAAGAAAAAGCCACGCAATGACTCACTTTTGGCGTGGGTCGGCCTCAGTTTTCTATAACAAATACGCGCATTTAATAATGCAGAGCTCTCTCTGATTTTAAAACTTCAAGCCGTGAAAATCAACGCCTGTATTTAATATACAGAGCTCGTCTGCTCTACGGAGATATTCGACTTTGGTAAATATATATTTAATTAAGCTAATATAGTCTGTAAGATTTTAGCAGGGTTTTTGTATCGTTGTTCTTCTAGGAGTAACGTTATTTCGTAATAGAAGGGCCATCAATTGCTATCTATTAGAACTAATAATATAACTAGAAAGCACATGTAGGTATTTTATGCAGTGAGTATTGAATTCTGAGAGTTTTCTCAGAATAGATCCTCGGACATAATTGGGTTATTACTGTTATATTGTCAGAAGACAGGGGTACTTACTATTTCCTTGACTTGTGATCTATAAATACTTGCAGCGTAAAATACGCTCATGAAAATAATTGTATAAGTTAACAGGCTATAACCTACTGTAATCGTGAGGGACGATGTATGTAACTTCACTATGATTTTTAAGGATTGGGAGCGGGTGTACGTGAGTGCTAGCAGAGTAAATACGCTAGGTATTTGTGTGCGATATTTAAGTGTTATTTAAGTGTGTGTAGATTACCTGGGGTCTAATTGGGTAACGCTGTTGAATAAGAGAGAGGGAATTTAACAGTTCTGATAGAGCATAGGTAATTGTGTATTTACTATGTGTGGGTAAATCATACATTTTAAAGTCAGCAGGTACGGGTCTAGATGGGATTTAATTAGTCCTAAAATAGATATATATTTATAGTTGTGAAATTCATGGAGACGGAAGGTTATTCTCTCTAGAGAAGTCTTTTTTTTTTTTTTTTGGTTTAGCGAGGACTCACCTCGATCACTGTTAAATAAGTAGGGCCAGGAATTTTACCGGCGATAGGTTTCGTTCAGTGGTTGAAATGTTGTAACGGCTGACTGGGCAGCCGGCATGTAAGAGATTAAGTCAGCTGAGTCTGCAGATAGGGGTTTTCCGATAGGACAGCATTTGAGGGGAAGTAGGGGTAGCCATATAATTACGTATCGCTTGTGCGATAATAGAGCAGGGGAGCTGTATTGATTAAAGGGAGAGGTATTTAATTATGGGAGTTACGTGTTAAAGGTATGGGAAAATTTGATGTGTGGTATATCTGTTGTTATTGTTTGTTCCACAGCAAATATTTTCACGGCTGGCAGCTAGGGGCATCAGTTTTGTCCTACAGCTTGCCAGAAGTCGTCAGCCTTCTCAGGAGAAGAAGAGTCGAGGCAGAGCCAGAAGAGAAAGAGGAGTGGTGACGCGGTGGTCACCGGCGCAAATTCTGCTTGCACCAGAGAGAGAAAGAGCAGGTCGCTGGAAGCGAAGCCTTCTTCCGAAAGAACTGATTTCTTAACAAATCCTGAGCTCTACGCTCATATACGCACACACTGAACCTAGGCACAGGGCCTAGAGGTGTGAAATTCGGTCATAATAAAACCGACGGCCTTAAACCCAAAGAGGAGTAACCGGGAATGCGAATTACGATTCGTCATTTGTGAAGCAGCGATAGTCCAAGTCACGTATCCAGTCTACCAACCCAAGTCATCAGCTACAACAGTCGGTTAGAGGAAAAAGGGTCACAATACCTCTTAACTGCACTAGAGAGAGAGAGAAGGAGAGTAGTGGAGGAGTCTCTCAGTAGAAACCAGGAGTGTCATACAGACACTGAACATAGATAGAATTCAGCAATTCGTCAGTTAGTTTGTGTAGGAGGTGATAAAAACAGTTCTTTTCAGTGGACAAAGTGTTAGCTAGTAAAGGGTAATTTGCCTAAAGCGGAGAAGCTGTGTAGGCCCTTCAATTTTAGTGACGTCTGCAGACAGACAGACAGTAGGATTTAGATTTTGGTTACATAATATCAGGTTGATTAGGAGTAAGGCAGATCTGATGTTAGAGATCCCACTTAACATGTTGTTGTATTTCTTACCTTTCTTCCTTACAGGTGGAGGAAAAGGCGACATTGTGATGTTACCTTACGTAATCGCTTTAATTGATTGTTATGTTCTTTTCAGGTGTGCGAACTCGCACTTTATTTAATTTTTTTAATGTTATCTGAATTTTGTTGTGTAAATAAAACTATTTAAACTTTAGTCTGGATCAGTCACTTACTTTACTATTCCTGTACGTATATATATATATATATATATATATATATATATATATATATATATATATATATATATATATATATATATATATATATGTGTGTGTGTGTGTGTGTGTGATAGGGCCGGAAAGACACCCGGCTTACCCCTTCACGGGAAGACACCCCAGCTTCCCCCTTCATTGTGAGTGGCAGATTTATCGCCCATATATTTTCGATGTGCGCGCAGCATTCTGGGATGTAAAAAGTCTTCATGAAAATATATTACTTAGGCCATAATAACGCCTAAATATTAGTTTTGGTGCATAGTTGTGTGTTATATTTGATAGTGGTGTTTTTGCTCTAGAAATAGTTGTGTATATTTCTGTTTTCGGGCCTTCTAAAGCAATAATCGCGAATGTTGTTTAAGTAGCGCAATTACTACGCGCGCGGACTAGGTTGAGTGATTAGCCTAGTGCCTATATAAATACCAACAGAAAAAGAACAAATGAAGAGATGGGCTGAGCACTTCATGGAGGTGCTAAACAGACCACCACCAACAGTAACACCTGATTTTAATAATGAAACACCCACAACCACCTTGCCAATAACTTGCGATGAATTCACGCTGGACGAGATCAAACAAGCCGTTAAAAGATTTAAAAATTTTTAAGCTGCTGGAGTTGACGAAATTTCAGGGGAAATGATTAAAGCAGTTAATGACAACAACCTCTTGAGAATTTTAGATATTATAAATGAAGTATGGAGAGAAGAACAACCACCACAACAATGGAAAGACAGTATTATTGTAAAGTTACCGAAGAAAGGTGATCTATCAGACTGTAATAACTGGCGTGGTATATCTCTATTATCAGTACCTGGAAAATTATAAGTTGCATGATGTTAGAAAGATTTAAATTGCATGCTGACGAAAAGATCAGAGAAGAACAAGCGGGTTTCAGGCCGAAACGATCATGTATTGATCAAATATTCCCACTAAGAACAATTATAGAAGAATCAGTGGAAAGGCAATCGCCACTTATTATCACCTTCGTCGATTTTCAAAAAGCGTTTGATAGTCTACACCGCCCATCATTGTGGAAGATACTTACAATCTATGGTTTTCCAACAAAATATGTGAATATAATCAAAGCGCTATATGACAATGCAAGATGTTGTGTTAGAACAAATAAAGGGAATACAGAATGGTTTACAGTAGAAACAGGGGTGAAACAAGGCTGTATTATGTCACCACTACTTTTTGGAATAGCTATTGATTGGGTTATGAGAAACTATACCCACAATGAACAATTGGGTATAAAATGGACAAATGGAAAATTCCTGGGGGACCTGGATTTCGCAGATGATGTAGCATTCTTAAGTTCAACACCAAGACAATCTCAAGAAGCAATAAATAATTTGTGTCATCTCTCGGTTAAAATAGGTCTCCAAATAAATGCCTCTAAAACTAAAGCTATGAACTTTTCTAACGAGACCTTTGATATCATCTTGAACGGGGAAAAAACTACAGAAAGTTGAAAGTTTCAATTATTTAGGCAGTAAAATGACTCAGGATGGTGACACAACAAGAGAAATCCATACTAGAATTGCTTTGGCAGCTAGCGCCTTCAATAGATTATCTAACATTTGGAAATTACGATCATTGAATATACATACCAAGCTTCGTCTGTTTAATTCAAATGTTATCTCAGTGTTAACATACGGCTGTGAGAGTTGGAAAATAACAAAATCATTGGAGAACAAGCTGAATACATTCGAGAACAAATGTCTTACAAAACTCATGAACATCAGTTGGAAAGAATTCAAGACTAATCGACAAATAAGAGAAGACTCTAGGCAGAAATATGTCTCCGACTATATAAGGAAAAGACGATGGTCATATATCGGTCATGTCCTACGAATGCAAAACAACAGAATACCACTACAGGCGCTCATTTGGGTTCCTGAGGGTAAGAGGAAAAAAGGAAGACCAAAAGAAACACTCAGAAGAACAATAATAAGAGATGGAAGAACGTTGGGCCTAAATAATGTGCAAGAGCTAAGAGGAGTGGCGTCACAACGAACAACCTGGAGAGCACTGGTTTCTGCCTTATGCGCCGTGTTTGGTGCTTAAAGAATTTATTATTATTATTATTATATAAAGTGTGTGATAGCCAGCAGCGGCCTTTCCTAGTATCACCCCATACGAGAGAACAAACGAGACGAGGTGACCGGTGTAGGTAGCAGATGGACCAGAGCACGTGAGCTGTAATTCTTAGCGTATTTTGTAGAATTTAGCATTCGTGTTCTATAAGTCTGAAATTATATTCAGCACGTGTCTGTTGTAATGTTTAAGGAAATAAATAGATTGATGTGTTTCCAGGACCTGATAATTTAGTCTTGAAATATAATTGAGTGGAAATAATGTGTGGATATATTTCACTAGTGTTAAGCCCAAATCACATATGTAAGAGTTTAGTATCAAGTATTTCATCCATCAGACCGGGCAAATTTAGTATGAAATATTTTGTACATGAAACTGGACAGAAATGTTATCAGGAACTGGAATTTGGATAATATTAACTAGTTGGGAAGATGGCAACCGGGAGGACCACGTGTTGATGACCTTGCGTAAAAGAAGACGCCAAGGAGTCTGCATTTAACACTCTTAGTTATCACTTAATGTTACGCAGTTTTATATCGCGTGAATCGACACGTGGGTGAAAGTAGGTTAAATGTAATTTTCCCCAGTAATAGAAGAGAGAGTTTTCGTGGTAAATTTCCTTTATGTGATGACTAGTTCTAGTTGTTAAGTCAAGAATAATTGTATTTTATTCTTTGGTATTTCACGTTTATTGATGATTCTACTGTATATCTTTGGTGGGTTACTTTGAGGTGAGAATATATATTTAGATTTCTGGAGAGCGTGCGTAAGGCGTAGGCACGTTGAGACATGTGTTTCTCTGGTTGCTCCCGGCGGAGCATGGAAACATCAATGCAGCTGGTGTCCATTACAGGCCCACAATAAGCATTTTGAGGCTATTGCTGTGGTTGTTTCGGTGACGGTAACGATGTGTTTCGTGTGATGAGTTCCCAATCTGATCAGGGGTCATATACGACACGCTTGTTACCAGGCGCACCAGTCGTCACTTACGACATGTTCAGAGGGCAGTGACGAATATTGAGATGGATCAGTTCGAGGTGGTGGTTTACTCTTATTATTGAGAGTATTTGTTGTACATGTAGTTGAAGAATATTATTTTATGTCCATTTTATTATTATTTAATTATGGTGATGTGTAGAATGGTTTGTGAGAGCACATGGGCTCACTTGGAGATATATATTTCTCTTCTCCGCTCCTGAGGGAGCATGGGGCCACCAGTGTGGTTTGCCTCCGCATGGATCATGCAGATGCTCGTGCAGTAGTGGTTTCGGTAGCAACCTATGTTACACGGTGAGATTGCCAGCCTCATGCACAACACCATACTAGTCGCATTGGACGACACGCATGTGTGTGCGTGTGTGATAGTTGAGTGTGTGCTCTTGCAGTAGTGGTTTTGGTAGCAACCTATGTTACACGGTGAGATTGCCAGCCTCATGCACAACACCATACTAGTCTCATTGGACAACACGCATGAATGTGTGTGTGTGTGTGATAGTTGAGTGTGTGCTCTTGCAGTAGTGGTTTCGGTAGCAACCTATGTTACACGGTGAGATTGCCAGCCTCATGCACAACACCATACTAGTCGCATTGGACGACACGCATGAGTATGTGCGTGTGTGATAGTTGAGGGTGTCAGGTGGCATGGAAGGACTGTTTGGCAGGTGAGAGTATCATTATTTAACTATGATTTTAACCAGTCGTTGCTTTGTTTGCCTCTTCAGATTAGCAACTAAGCACTAGCTGGGTGTTTTGTTTGGTGTTATGTTCGTTGGTTTATTTGTTTAATGTTTGCTTCAGTGTGCTCTTAGTCACTGAATGGGTTGTAAAAATAAATACAACCCCTGCCTCAAGAATCAGAGTTTTATTGTTGTTCGGGTCGGTGCGAGTGTGAAAAGAGAGTGATCACATATCACAATATCATCATCATCATCATCTCGCCCACCCCATCAAATCTCCCTCCTGATTTTGTTGTCGTGCCGACAACATCACTACCTCAGGCACTTCAACTGTAACCTCTCAGATCGTCTCGGGGAAGGACCCTCTATCGGCTGCAGGGCGTACCAGCCTGGTTCGGGCATTAGACCATGCACGTCCTCCCCAGGGTCTGTCTCATCTGGCGAAGCTGGTGCCTCAGGTAGGCCTAGTGTAGCATCTACCAGATTCGGAGAATCATCTTTGTCCTCACTTCGTCTCAGTTCGTGCGCCGCAACCTTCATCTTCAGATCTTCGTTGCCTGCTGGCCTTATCACATAAGGACCACCGCTAGCTTCTGGAATTGACGATACAATGAATTCGTCGTTGGACCACACGTCTTGTATTTTAGCCCTGTCAGTGTAGTGCACTCTTTCCCGCACTCTTTCACCCACTCGCAATGGTGTGGGGCCTGGAAGCTGATTACTTCTCTCCCTCCTGTCAGCGGCCATTTTCTGCATTCTCTCTGCAGCTTTTTGGTGGGCTATGTGCAACCTCTCTAGGTGACCTTGCAGCCACTCATCAGTTGTCTCCGGCTCTTCATCTGGGCGCGTGCCTATCATGAAGTCTAGAGGAAGCCTCGGTTCTCTGCCGAAGAGGAGGTAGTATGGTGAGTACCCTGTCGAAGAGTGGGGGGTAGAGTTGTAGACCATAACCACCTCCGCTAGATGCTCAGACCACCTTCGCTTCTGGTCGGCTGTCATGGGTCTCAGCAAATCATGCAACGTCTTGTTGAAGCGTTCGCACTGCCCGTTGCCTTTAGGATTGTAAGCTGTAGTGCGGCTCTTGTGGACTCCATATACCTTGCACAGCTCTGCGACTATCGCTGACTCGAAGTTCCGGCCTTGATCAGAGTGTATCCTCTGAGGAGCTCCAAGATACTGGAACCACTTTTCCACCAGGGCCTTGGTGACTGTTGTTGCTTTTTGGTCTCTTGTTGGTATAGCAATGGTGTACTTGCTGAACACATCTGTCAGCACTAATACATTCTCAAACCCTTTGGAATCCCGCTCTAGCAGTGTGAAATCCATTGCTACCACCTCAAGTGGTCTGGAGGCAATCAAGTTTCCCGATGGCCCATGAAACTTCAGTTGAGGTGCCTAGGCGACGTTACATCGGTTGCATCTGCGACAAAAGACGTCAACATCAGCTGTGATGCCTACCCAGAAGCACCTACTTCTCAGCAACTGCAGCATGCGCTCTCTTCCCTGATGGCCCACCCTGTGAGCAGAGTCTAGTATCCGTGGTTTCATGGACTCAGGTATTACCAGTTGTTTCATGCTGGATCCATCTGATCCCTTCACTGTCCGGTATAACAACCCATCTGTCACTTCGAGCCGGTTACCTTGATTAAGTAGTTTCCTTGCAGCTAAGGGGATCTTTTGAGCATCTTTTCCTGCAGGTCTGGTGCCATCCTTTATCATCTTCCTAACCATTGCTACCACATCATCAGCTCCCTGGAGATTTATCAATTCCTCACGCGAATAGGTGGGAAATGCTTGAGTGGTTGCTGGTGCTGTGGTTGATTCGGCCGGTACCCTTTCACTGATATCTTTCTGGCTTGTTGCTGCCATCAACCCTATCTCATATGGTATCTGGGTGAACTCTCTGATAACCTCAGCTGTTATGCCACTTATTGCAACATCTGCGTCATCCTCCAGTTCTTCGCCTGCGGTTTCAATTGGAAAACGGGACAAATAATCTGCATTTCCATTGGCTCTCGCTGCCCGATGTCGGATTGTGTAGTTAAACATCGCCATCTGGGCCATCCATCTCTGCTCTATAGCTCCCAGTTTAGCTTTCTCCCAGAAGGCCAGACCCCTATTGTCTGTAAATACCTCTACTTGTGATCCTAGCAGGTAACCTCTGAACTTCTCAGTCATGGCCCACTTAAGACCTAGCAACTGCAGCCTCATACTGCTTTTTGAGTTTCTTTCAGAGGGTCGAAGTGTGCGACTTGCATATGCCAAGACTTTCTTTGTTCCATCTTGCACTTGCGAAAGAATTGCTCCCAATCCTTCAAATGATGCATCTACCTCCAGGATAAATGGTAGCGAGAAGTTAGGGAACCCTAGTAGCGGTGTGGAGGTTAGTGCCTTTTTCAGTGTCTCAAAGGCTACAGCACACTCTTCTGTCCACAACTCTCCTATGGGTGACTTACTTCGTCTTTTAGCCTGCATGCCTTGATTGAGCGCAGCTACTAAATCATGTAGCGGTTTGGCTATCTTTGCAAAGCCCGGCACAAATCTGCGGTAGTAACTAGCCAATCCCAGGAATGACCGCAACTCAGTCTGGGAACGTGGTACAGGGGCCTCTTGAACAGCCTTCACCTTGTCTTCCATAGCTCCTATTCCATCTGCTGATATAGTATGCCCCAAGAATTCAATCGTCGTCCTAAACAGCTTACACTTTCCTCCATTCAACTTCAGCCCTAGCTGGCGTAGCTTAGAGAATACTTTCTCCAGTCGGCTCAAATGGTTAGTGAAGTCAGCAGAGTAAACTAAAATGTCATCAAGGTATACTAGCATCAGCTGGAACACTAAATCATGCATACTGCTCTGCATTAATCGTTGGAAGGTGCTGGCCGAGTTGGCTAAGCCCATAAGCATCCTGGTGTATTCGTAAAGTCAAAAAGGGGTAGTGAAGGCGGTCTTCTCTTGGTCTTTCTCATCCATTGCTACTTGATAGTAACCACTTGCCAGATCAAGCGATGAGATTATCTTTGCTCCTCCTAGCGCATCCATGTACTCATCTACTCGGGGTAGAGGGTATGCATCCCTCTTCGTCTTGCTGTTGAGTGCCCTGAAGTCTACGCAGAGTCTAAGCCGACCATCTTTCTTCCGGACCAAAACTATTGGGGAGGCCCAAGGACTGCAACTCTCCTTGATTATTTGTTTGTCAAGCAATCCTTGTAGGTGATCCTGTACCTCTTTATAGAAAGCAGGAGGTATTCTCCTGTAAGGCTGCTTAACTGGGGTGTCATCTGTTAATGGGATGGTGTGCTTTACCCTGTCCGTGTACCCTACATCTGTCTCATCTGTGGCAAAAAGATCGGCATAGCGTCTCAACAATGCTCTTACTTCCTGCTCTTCAGTCTCACTGCCTTCAAACCCGGTCAGGTCAATTGGGCACATCTCTTGCTCTGGATTCGTGTATGGTGGACTTGCTGACATTTCTACCTCTTGAGCTCCTACAACTCTGAAATATGTGCTATAGTCCACCCCAGCTTCTGTCAGTACTCCTACTTATGTCTCGGGAGCTAAAAACAAGTCCTCATCTCCCAAATTTATGGCCTGAATATCACAGGACCCACTTCTAAGAACAGTCAATGTATGACTCATAATCAGCCCTCTGTGTTCTAAGTCTCTGTTAGGCTCAAAGAGAAAAGTTCTTTCTGACTGGCCTCCTCTCCTGCATTTGACTGTTATGGCCCTGATCGATCGAGCAGGTATGTGGGTTTGCTTTCTCCCAGCTACCCATACTTTTATAGTCTGATTTCTGCGTCATCCCCTGATCCCTTGGAGGGTCCCATCTTAGTATGTTCTGTATGTTTGGGATTTCCACAAGGACATTAGTACCTATGATCCCTGGTGTTTTCTTCTGGTTTCTAGGTCCTTGTACTTCCTTGAGAACATAAACTCCACAGTTTTTCACTACTGTGCACCCAACTTGTATGTCCACAACTAAGTGACCAATATATGGGATGGTGGCACCATTTGCTGCTGTCAGGCGCACCCATCTACCTTCATCCAAGGGGAGCCCTCCAAACATCTCCCTGAAACATTGCTCTGTGATGGTAGACACCTGTGAACCTGTGTCAAACACACAATTTATCTCTTTCCCTTCCATCAGTACGACTCCTTCAGGCCGACCTCCTACCATCTTGATCCGGTTTTCTTGGTGCTCTCCCTTCACGTTTCTTTCTTTAAACTCCTGGGGATTTGGTCCGCTGCTGGTCGACATTTCCTGTGATGGTTGAATCTCTAACCTTCCTTCTGAGTGGCGGTCCTTCTGCCTGCGCTCCACTTTGTGTGATGCTCTAGCCGCAGAGTTACTAAACGGACAGCTCGCTACTAAATGTTGTGCTGACTTGCATTGGAAACATCTTCTAGGTAGAGGACCACATGGACACCTGGCAGCTATATGATCCCCAAAATCAGCGCAGTTATAGCACCTGATTCTCCGGGGGCATTCCATACATGAGGTTTCTTTCTGCTTCTGTACCGGCGACTGTTCCCGTGGCGCCTAGAGATGGTCCTCCTGTTAATAACCCCCACTTGCCGCACCAACATCTCAGTCTCCCTATTACCTGGAGAAACAGGCCCTTTTCTTCCATTTACATTCTTCCTCATGCCAACCTGTAATTGTCTGCCACCTCTACCTGTACTCTTTCTATTTGAGTCACAAAGCTCCCCTTCCACAGCCTGATTCCCAGCCACAGAAGGGTCTAGTTTAGTGCCTGTTGTGGGCATTCCCTCTGGACGTGCCCTAAATTTTTGCACCGAAAGCATCGGATGGCCCTCGCAGGCCTTCTATGCCTATCTTGCATTTCAGCCATCTGGCGCTTCAGCTGTGCGACCTCTGCTCTGAGTTGCTCCACTTCGTCATTTCCTTCATGTGACCTGGGTGCCATCTCTTCGTCGGATGCGGTGACTGTGGCTATCCCAGCTCTTGCTGTTTGACCAATCCCAGTCCATCTCAGAGCATCATCTCTTATGGATACAAATGACACTGCAGGCTGGTGCCGGACCCTGTTCTCCATCATTCTCCGCGTCAAGTCATCTCTTAGACTGGCAACACACTGGTCCCTTAGCACCGTTTCGTCAAGCTTGACACCATTGGCTTTCTCCTGCGCCCCTGCTGCCTGCTCAAATATCTCATGCAGCCTATGGGCAAACTCACGCACCGATTCCCTTGGCCCTTGGTACGCTGAATAAAATAGCACCATTAGTTCTTGGGTGCTCCTCGATTCCCCATACACCCTGAGTATGGCCTGAAGCATTGCCTCCGGGTCATTGTCTCTTACTTGTATCCGCAGCTCCCTGCGGACAACTGGGGTTACACTGCCGAGGATCACATCGGCTTGGTCCTCCTTACTCATGTAACCGGACCTCCACGCAGCTCTAACCTCCCTTGCATAGTTCTCCGCGTTTGGCCCTGTGCGTTCTCCAAAAGTTCTCACTTTCTTGTGGGTGGGCACCATTATGCACCGCATGTGTTCTGGCTGGGGCAGTGGACCTGCTACTGATCCCTCACTTTGCACCACTGATGCACCGACCACTTGTGTTGGATCTACATCCTCATGCTCCCCTCTGCTCGTAGCACATGTGCTCCTCGTGGCCATCTTGCTGCCAGACCGCACTGCTGGGTGTTTACTCTATTTGTTCGTTTGCTGTTTGCTCGGTGTCACTGTCTGCCTTATCCTGCCGACGACGCCAATTGTGGTAGGGTGGGCGAGATGATGATGATGATGATGATATTGTGATATGTGATCACTCTCTTTTCACACTCGCACCGACCCGAACAACAATAAAACTCTGATTCTTGAGGCAGGGGTTGTATTTATTTTTACAACCCATTCAGTGACTAAGAGCACACTGAAGCAAACATTAAACAAATAAACCAACGAACATAACACCAAACAAAACACCCAGCTAGTGCTTAGTTGCTAATCTGAAGAGGCAAACAAAGCAACGACTGGTTAAAATCATAGTTAAATAATGAAACTCTCACCTGCCAAGCAGTCCTTCCACGCCACCTGACACCCTCAACTATCACACACGCACACACTCATGCGTGTCGTCCAATGCGACTAGTATGGTGTTGTGCATGAGGCTGGCAATCTCACCGTGTAACATAGGTTGCTACCGAAACCACTACTGCAAGAGCACACACTCAACTATCACACACACACACATTCATGCGTGTCGTCCAATGAGAGTAGTATGGTGTTGTGCATGAGGCTGGCAATCTCACCGTGTAACATAGGTTGCTATCGAAACCACTACTGCAAGAGCTTACACTCAACTATCACACACGCACACACATGCGTGTCGTCCAATGCGACTAGTATGGTGTTGTGCATGAGGCTGGCAATCTCACCGTGTAACATAGGTTGCTACCGAAACCACTACTGCACGAGCATCTGCATGATCCATGCGGAGGCAAACCACACTGGTGGCCCCATGCTCCCTCAGGAGCGGAGAAGAGAAATATACATCTCCAAGTGAGCCCACGTGCTCTCACAAACCATTCTACACATCACCATAATTAAATAATAATAAAATGGACATAAAATAATATTCTTCAACTACATGTACAACAAATACTCTCAATAATAAGAGTAAACCACCACCTCGAACTGATCCATCTCAATATTCGTCACTGCCCTCTGAACATGTCGTAAGTGACGACTGATGCGCCTGGTAACAAGCGTGTTGTATATGACCCCTGATCAGATTGGGAACTCATCACACGAAACACATCGTTACCGTCACCGAAACAACCACAGCAATAGCCTCAAAATGCTTATTGTGGGCCTGTAATGGACACCAGCTGCATTGATGTTTCCATGCTCCGCCGGGAGCAACCAGAGAAACACATGTCTCAACATGCCTACGCCTTACGCACGCTCTCCAGAAATCTAAATATATATTCTCACCTCAAAGTAACCCACCAAAGATATACAGTAGAATCATCAATAAACGTGAAATACCAAAGAATAAAATACAATTATTCTTGACTTAACAACTAGAACTAGTCATCACATAAAGGAAATTTACCACGAAAACTCTCTCTTCTATTACTGGGGAAAATTACATTTAACCTACTTTCACCCACGTGTCGATTCACGCGATATAAAACTGCGTAACATTAAGTAATAACTAAAAGTGTTAAATGCAGACTCCTTGGCGTCTTCTTTTACGCACGGTCATCAACACGTGGTCCTCCCGGTTGCCATCTTCCCAACTAGTTAATATTATCCAAATTCCAGTTTCTGATAACATTTCTGTCCAGTTTCATGTACAAAATACTTTCATACTAAATTTGCCCGGTCTGATGGATGAAATACTTGATACTAAACTCTTACATATGTGATTTGGGCTTAACACTAGTGAAATATATCCACACATTATTTCCACTCAATTATATTTCAAGACTAAATTATCAGGTCCTGGAAACACATCAATCTATTTATTTCCTTAAACATTACAACAGACACGTGCTGAATATAATTTCAGACTTATAGAACACGAATGCTAAATTCTACAAAATACGCTAAGAATTACAGCTCACGTGCTCTGGTCCATCTGCTACCTACATCGGTCACCTCGTCTCGTTTGTTCTCTCGTATGGGGTGATACTAGGAAAGGCCGCTGCTGGCTATCACACGCTTTATATAGGCACTAGGCTAATCACTCAACCTAGTCCGCGCGCGCAGTAATTGCGCTACTTAAACAAAACTCGCGATTATTGCTTTAGAAGGCCCGAAAACAGAAATAAACACAACTATTTCTAGAGCAAAAACACCACTATCAAATATAACACACAACTATGCACCAAAACTAATATTTAGGCGTTATTATGGCCTAAGTAATATATTTTCATGAAGACTTTTTACATCCCAGAATGCTGCGCGCACATTGAAAATATATGGGCGATAAATCTGCCACTCACAATGAAGGGGGAAGCTGGGGTGTCTTCCAGTTAAGGGGTAAGCCGGGTGTCTTTCCGGCCCTATCACATATATATATATATATATATATATATATATATATATATATATATATATATATTGTCTGTGTGGTATGTCTGTTGTGTTTAGTTAAACCTTATCTCCTTAGTGCAGCAAGAGGTGGTGGGGCTATAACAATCATAATATGTCACAAGTGGCAAGGGAGAGTTAATCTAGGTTTTCGCCCTTGACGTCAATAGTCTCATCTTTCCACAGGCATTGTCATTTTCATCTAAAATCTTCTAAGACTTTCTTCCCACGAGTGTCTTGTCTCTATATTGAGGCAACCTCTAGTTTTAAATCCACTTCGTGACAACGGGGCTAATAAAAGGTAACAGCAAGGCAGCATTTGACACATTAAGAAGACTATCAAAACCCCAACAACCAAGGGTAACTGTCATAGAAGATAGCAATGGGGCTCTGCTCAATGAAAAAACAGCTGTACTGAGAAGGTGGACAGAATATTGTAAAGAATTATATAACTTTAAACTCGGCACTGACTATAGCATATTAAACAACATTAAGTGTGAAAACAGGGAACTCGGAAATGCAGCAATATTAAGGGAAGAAGTGGAAGAGGCTATATGTTCGATGAAAGGAGGGAAGTCACCGGGTGTGGACAATATCCCAGCAGAGCTCTTGAAATATGGAGGACAAGATATAGTAAAAATCATGACAACAGTTTACCAGAAGATATGGAGTACTAAAAAATGGCCAAAAGAGTGGGCGCAGTCATTAGTAATACCTCTTCCAAAGAAAGGAAATCTAAAAATGTGCAAGAATTACAGAACCATTAGCCTTATTAGTCATCCAAGTAAAGTGATGCTAAGGATACTTTTGAACAGAATAAAACAGAAATCAGAAGAAATCTTGTCCGAGGAACAGGCTGGCTTTAGACCAAAAAGAAGTACCTCAGAACAAATCTTCAATATTAGATTACTGATCGAAAAACATCTCCAGCATCAAAGCGATTTATACCATAACTTCATCGATTTCACAAAAGCCTTGGATCGAGTCTGGCATGAAGGCTTATGGCAGATAATGAGAAAATTCAATTTTGATACCAACATCATAGATATCATTGAAGCACTATACAAGGACGCTTGCAGTGCTGTTTTTGCAAGCAATGACATTGGAGAATTTTTCAAAACAACTGTAGGAGTTCGTCAGGGATGTATCCTGTCCCCAGTGCTCTTTAATATATATCTAGAACATATTATGCAGGAGGCTCTATTCGATTATAAAACAACCATATCGATTGGAGGCCGACCTCTTTGCAGTCTACGTTTTGAAGATGATATCGATCTTATAGCTGGAACAGAATCAGAACTTCAAGACCTTACCTCTAGACTGGAGAAAGTAACAAGAACGTTTGGGATGGAAATTAATATAGAAAAAAGCAAGACATTGGCGAATAGCCAAAAGAAACATGTTCCAACCAACATTACGTTACATGGGCAAACGTTAGAAGAAGTTAACACCTTTAAATATATGGGGTCCACTATATGTAGTGATGGAAGATCAAGTAAAGAAATCAAGACAAGACTTGAGATGGCCTCAGCTGCCATGACAAGGCTGAATGTGATCTGGAAAAGTAACATCAGTTTTCCTGTGAAGATCAAATTATACAAATCACTTGTATTATCTATTCTCTTGTATGGGTGTGAGGGCTGGACACTCACTGCAGATACGGAGCGAAGGATTCAGGCTTTTGAGTATAAATGTTATAGAAGAATTTTGCGCATTTGCTATAAAGAGCACAAAACAAATGTCTATGTTAGAGAGAAAATAAACACCTATGCAGGCCACCAAGAACCACTTTTGTCAGTAGTGAAACGTCGAAAGCTTGCCTGATTTGGGCATGTAACTCGTCATGACTCCCTTTCAAAAACGATCCTCCAGGGAACAGTCAAAGATAAACGGAGAAGAGGAGAAGGCAAAGAAAATCCTGGGCTGATAACATCAAAGAATGGGCAGGGCACGGTTTTCCCACACTTGTACGCATTGCTGAGGATAGAGAGCAGTGGAGGACCCTGTCTGCTGATGCTTCCACTATGACCCATGACGGGTTACGGGTTGAGATGAGATGAGGAAGAGTAAGGGTATTAATAAATAGTCTAATATACCGTTAAAAATTAATTTATAGTGTACAGCTTCTCAATATTGTCCATGGCAATAGTCGACTGAAAAACTAATGTAAGTGGAATTTTGAATTCTTTGTCTCAGTGTTGAAAGCACACAAATTCACAGTATTTCTTAGAGTATTCCTTGTTCGTTGTTCCAGAGAATATCAGATTCAATCGTTGCAGCATCAGCTGATGCGAGTCAAGGTTTCAGGTGCCGAAGTTAACAATAAGCAGATACTTCATAACGGCAATGGTGCTCTTTGTTTACTCCATGGTTAACTACGTCAGCTACATCGGTACTGAATCTTCATCAACAGGCAAGAACATTATGTACTGTTTTATCAGTTAGAGAAGCTTATTTTATTTAACTCTAAAGGACATGATGGAATACCCATGTTTGACACAAGGAATATCTGTCACTTTGAGTTCTCATGTAGTGTTAAAGTTTAAGGGGCTGTTCTTTTCAAGTCTTTTTAAAAATAATGATAATGTTAAATATATACTGTTCAAAAAAAGAAACGCAACTTTTTTGGTGTTACTTTTATAAAAGATATTCGCTGATTGGACATCAGTCAACCCATCGACTGAATTGTACTCACCTCATGATTCGTGAGGTCATGAAAGAGGTCAAGGTCAAAACAACATTTTTGACAATAACTCGTGACAGGTTCATGAGAATCTCGTGAAACTTACTGAACACAAAACTCTCTGACCATATTATTGAATGCGTATAAAAGATTGACGCTCCTCGAATAAATTCAGTTGAAAATTCAATGCGCAAGTATGGCTCATCTCACTACAGAACAACGACTCATCATCATTGGACGTTTACAGACTGGACAGTCACAAAATGTAGTGGCCAGACAATTTAATGTGGTTAGAAGCACCATTAGTCGCCTTTGGAGGCGATTTCAAGAAACTGGCTCAGTGGCAGACCGGTCGCGCAGTGGAAGACCCAGAGTCACAACTCCTGCCGAAGACCGCTTCATACGGCTGCGTCACCTCAGGAATCGACTTGCATCTGCGTCCTCCACAGTCCATTCAATGCCAGGAGCTCGTCGAATTTCAAATCAAACGGTCAGGAACCGGCTGCACGACTCTGGTCTTTGGACTAGAAGACCCTACAGAGGTCCTGTTCTTACGGACCGGCATCGCCAGAACCGACTGCAGTGGGCAAACCAGGATCGTCAATGGACCGTTGGGAATGACTGGAGACGGGTTTGGTTTAGTGATGAATCATTTTTTATGCTCCAGCGACACGATAGACGGAGAAGAGTTTACCGCAGAGTCCATGAGCGCTACGCCCAGAACAGCGTTGATGAGGCTCCTCCACATGGTGGTGGAGGTGTACTGATGGGAAGGGGGGGGGGATCAACTTCATGGGAAGAAGTGACCTGGTGCAAATTGAAGGACGCCTAAATGCCAAACGATACGTCGCTGAAATTCTTCGTCCTCACGTCCTTCCACTTCTGGCTGCACGAGGGTCGATTTTTCAGCAGGATAACGCTCAACCTCATGTGGCACAACTCACCACCCAGTTCCTCGCTGACAACAACGTCTAGACCATTCCGTGGCCAGCCATGTCATCAGACATGAACCCCATAGAACACTTATGGGATGAACTCGACAGACGACTCCGTCAGCGAGACGTGGCTCCAGCCAATCTCTGACAGTTGTCTCTTGCACTGCGGGAAGAGTGGGCAGCCATCCCACAACAACAGATCCAACGGCTAATCGGATCCATGTCAAGGAGATGTCGTTCTCTGATAGAGGCCAGAGGAGGCGATACACCTTACTGAAACGGAGGCCTCAGTCGCAAAGAATAAAAGTCCAAACCAAATTTAATGAACATCATTTCATTGTTAAAGTCTGAAAGTTTCTTCATGCCAAGATTGAAACATTAATTCCGTAAAATAAAATGTTGGTACAAGTTTGAAATTTGGTGTCCATTACCACTGCAATAATGTTGCGTTTCTTTTTTTGAACAGTATAGTTGTAAACAAATTTGAATGAGGATTAATAAAATATAAAACTGGGACACAATGAAACAAAAACTTACTCCAAATATATCTGTCCCAAAAATCTTAACTCCTGAGGAGAGCACAGCTATGTTAGTTATATCTTGTCTGTAATTTTCAGTTTTTGTGTAATGATTGCTCTTGTAAGATCTTTATAAACTTTTTGTGTGAGATATCTGTGGCAGTGATTCCCTATGAATGCTCTGCTATGATAAGCCTGTGGTATGATTTTGTGTTTGGCTAGTACCTTGTCCAAGTGTGAGCAAACTGGACCAGACCTAGCACACAGATCTTGAAACTGAAGTTTGGCCAGCGCATCTTGTGCATTTTCAAGTTTAACTTTAAAACTATCTGTCTCCTCCTTATCCTCACAAAGTTCAATACCTGCCTGAAAAAATTCAATTTTAGCTTCTAATTCTTCTGCCTGTTTCCAGTTCCAACCAAATCTCTTCAAGTTCTTAACAGTACTAATGTTTGCATGTATCTCTTCCGGATTCTCAAATATCTTTGCGTCTATTGTATCGGCTACCTGTTCTAGAAGTCTGTGGTGTTTCAAAACAATGCCTAATAAAATATGAAGGTAAGGAGGAGCTACATTTTCAATGTCAATCTCTAACATTGGTTTGTGTAAACAATTATGGTAACGTGCCACTTGCCTTTTATTCCCTTTCCCATATTTCATATATCTATTGTAATCTCTTATCAACACTGCCAAACTTCTTGGTTTGCAAGTTGTATGCTCCCTGGATGTCTTTATTTCCTTGTTTTGCTGGAGACCCCACAGACATGGGTATATTCCTTGAGCTCCAGACAAACCAAACATTTTCATCAAAAACTCATAATCCCCGAATTAGAATACAACAACTTTTTTACCATCCCATTCTAAATCTTTTAGTGACTCTATCTGAGCTTTCATGCCATTCATAAATATTTCTAAATTATCATATGTATCTCTGACTCTAGCCATTGATAAAAGGATGGTATTAGATTTAAAATTTGGTTTCTCTAAATTTACTACCTGCATTGTAACTTTGAATGAAAGAAGATATACAAACAGTTACTTAGAATTCTTTGGCAGCCGTCGTGTACACAGGATTGTCTACCAAAGAACACTAATGGAACAGTCCTTATCCCACACACAATAAAAAAAAGACATTAATATTATAAATACAAGATTAACAAGACTTGAAAGATAGATCAAAGTATTGTGGAAGTAATCTATCTATAACTTTACATGTTTTCTGACGCTTATATACGCAGCTAAATATCATTATAAATGAATGAAAATGCAAAAACAGATGGTGCTTTACAAAAAGTTATTTTTTTACAACCTTATTTAAGATTTGCGAGTATTAGGAATGCGTTTACAGTGATTTAAATGTTATAAAATCTGGTGACAATATGCTTGTTCTTGTAATGCCAAACTCACAAAACTGACTACCACACATTCTCAAGATATGAAACCAAAAAAAAAAGTATGTGGAAATAATCTTTAGCTTCCCATCGAGAAGTCTTTATAATTATAAACTCAAACGAATGGGCCGATTTTTAGATATTAAATTAATAAAAAGATTACTTATTTTATGAATTTCCTCAAATGATGACGCTGTTTTCAAAAGTCTGTAACTCCGTCAAAACTAATTTCAAACAAATAAAAATGTAATCAAAAATAGAACACAGAACAAAGTTATAGTACACAAAAGAATTTTAGCGCTATGTTTATCCAGAACGAGTGTTTAATGATTTATATTTTACTGATTTTACACACACATCAGCTGATTTTCCCCGCCAAAACCCTCAGTAGTTTTTTACGGTGCATATGAAAATTTTATACCCGGTGTCAGAATTCCGGTTACCGAAACTAAAAGATCGATCGGGTATAAAGCACAAACAGCCGTGGATCATCAAGAGCATTTACACAAACAGATGGGTGACAGAGCATCCACGCCACCATAAAAATAATGTCTATCACCGGCACAGTAGAAGAGGACCAGTATTTATCTTCAGATTTTGACCGACCACAACAGATTGAGATACCATCTGTAAACTGGTGATAGGAACTGCATATCAGTGCACCTGTAGCACTGATAAAATAACTGCCTGTTATATGTTATAGGAGTGCCCAACAAATGAGGCATACACATATGGCCATCACCTGTTTAGACCAGGACTAGATTTGTCGAGAAGTCAGCAATCTGAAGCTGACCATTGCTTTCTTTAGCTATATCCAAGCTGATGTCTGAGGGTGTTCCAAGAAGAAGATTCCAGTCAAGCTGCTGTTTCTTATTGGGTATTTTAAATATTTTCTTTGGTATCAGAAACATTTTTGCTTTTCTGTTTCTGTCTACATAATATCTTTCTTTATTGCAGTGAGCACAAATCACCCAGTATCCACAGTGCCTATCGTTTTATTGGAAGTGTTTACCAGTTCAAAGACTGCCACATCAGTTCCGTAAGTGTTAGAAATGTACTGGTGGAAAATGAAAGTGATGATTTGTTACTTATATTTCTTTTGACACATGCGCCAAAATCAAGTTGTGTTGTTAGCAACATGAATGAAAGAGAAATCAGAACACACTGAAGTTCTGTTGTTAGGAAAATCAAAACAAACTCAAGTTGTGCTGTTAGGAACATGAAAGAGAACTCAGGACAAACTCAAGTTGTGCCGTTAGGAACATGAAAGAGAACTTAGGAAAAACTCAAGTATTTTTTTAGAAACATGAAAGAGAACTCTGAACAAACTCACGTTGTGCTGTTAGGAACATGAAAGACAACTCCCAAGAAACTCAAGTTGTGTTGATAGGAACATAAAAGAGAACTCAGGACAAACTCAGTTTGTGTTGATAGGAAAGGGAGGACCAGCAGGGTCACTTGGCCCTAGTCTCAATTCGGAGGGAGAGATCTCATTAATCATTGTATTGTGGCTTCACTATTTGAAATGACCCAGGCCTTATCTGAGCTCTTGGATGACTTGGAAGACGTTTGAGAGTCTGCTTGTGAGCTGCATATAATGAAACATGCAGAATTTAACCAACCTATATCCGAGACTTCTCTGTTGTTATTAAAATGTAAAAGGATTGTTAGGTGTTTCCTCCTGCATTGTGTCCAGTTTTACATTTTAAAATTTAACTTTTCACTAAAATAATTAGTGCTGAGAATATTTAGTTCACAATGGTTAACAGTTGCATATACTGCGTCACAGTTCTAGGTCAAAGAAGCAAAAACAAGAAGTCTTGGCTCCAGTAATACAGTGTTCTAGTGGCATTACATCGTCTGCTTCCATGCTTCAGGCTTTTGAGATGGCAGTCAAGTGTTTTGAGATTCTCAACTCATCAGAGGAAATGAAGTTTGGTATGACATTCTTTTTCATTCAGAGAAAACTCTATAAGTAGGCATCTTGTGTTTCCTGACTTGATAGGGTATATAACACTTTACTTAGGTATTGAGTTTCTTTTTTGTGTACTGTGTCAGAAGTCATGATTGCCTGTTCTTTTTTTCTCCTAACTCCCACTTGAGCACTTGGCACTGACGGATTTTGTCCTTTTTAACCTGTTTTGTGTGCACTGTGTCTGGTTCACTTTTGTTCTCTAAAAGTTGCGTCCCTTTCCACAGCCTGTTCGGCTTTGGAGACCCCTCTGACATCTATTGCTACTGCTGGTACAGCTCTTTAGGTTATTAGTACACCCAAGCCTTATATCACAAATCCATTACAAATAAGGGAGGGAAACCTGAGGCCTGTAAACAGTAAATTAATATGAAACAAATATAAAGGTATGTTATCAGGCACTCGCAGGAAATAAAGAAGTAGAACACCAGACAACAGAAAAACAACAGACATGAGTGGCTTACCCAGGATTTGAACACTGGACCTTCCGTGCGACAACCCCGCCTAGCCATGCAAGCGAATCACACTATCCGCTCTGCCATCTACGCATCATCAAAAAATGATGTTTCAATGGCAGGTCAATAGTGCGAACCACAATACACGACACCAGAAGTCCTCCATGGGCAGTTCAGCCTATTAATGACGCAATCACTTCTGTTGTATTTCTATCAAGCAGTATAGGCCGAATCCAACAAGACCATTAGGACCTTAATACTGTGTCCAGTAAATGATAGTAGACTAGAACAGTGAGAACAGGATAGTGGGTAGGTTTGGTATTGTACAAACATTTATTACAAATAAGGGAGGGAAACCTGAGGCCTGTAAACAGTAAATTAATATGAAACAAATATAAAGGTATGTTATCAGGCACTCGCAGGAAATAAAGAAGTAGAACACCAGACATCCGCTCTGCCATCTACACATCATCAAAAAATGATGTTTCAATGGCAGGTCAATAGTGCGAACCACAATACACGACACCAGAAGTCCTCCATGGGCAGTTCAGCCTATTAATGACGCAATCACTTCTGTTGTATTTCTATCAAGCAGTATAGGACGAATCCAACAAGACCCTTAGGACCTTAATACTGTGTCCAGTAAATGATAGTAGACTAGAAAAGTGAGAACAGGATAGTGGGTAGGTTTGGTATTGTACAAACATTTATTACAAATAAGGTAGGGAAACTTGAGGCCTGTAAACAGTAAATTAATATGAAACAAATGTATTATTAAAGGGTCTTGTTGGATTCGGTCTATACTGCTTGATAGAAATACAACAGAAGTGATTGCGTCATTAATAGGCTGAACTGCCCATGGAGGACTTCTGGTGTCGTGTATTGTGGTTCGCACTATTGACCTGCCACAAATCCAGTCTGCAGAAATCCTTGTTTCCTTTAAGAGGCTGAATTTGTTTTTAACTTTCAGTTCCAGCTAAGCATGGGATCACTTCCTGTATATGAATGTCATTTAAATGCTGTCTACTTCACTTTGTCTTGTTTTGCCTTTTTTTTTTTTTTTAAATAAAAAAAAAAAAATAAAAAAAATAAAAAATGTTTGTTATTAATTTCTTTGTTGGTTATTTGTATGTTTTTCATTAATTCATTTATTACCCTTGAGGAAGCCGCGCTAGCGTAGTGGTTACAACACCGCTCTGGCGACCGGGTGATACAGGATCAAACCCGGGCGACGGCATTTGAGGATTTTTCGTCGACCGGAATTTGGACTAGATTAACTCGAGACCTGGCGAGAACATTTGAAGGAGTGTCGTCGACCAGGGACTGGCGGCTCCTGAGCCGACCCAGCTGCAATGGGTACCTCCGAAATCGGAGAGTATTTGCCTGAATGGCGAGGGACACCTGTCTCTGTACAAGAAAATAAAGGGATACTCACGTAAAATCAATGTCAGGTTAGACATAAATAATAACCTGAGATTTCGCCTCGAGTATTAGCGGGCGTACGAAAAAAAAAAAAAAAAAAAAAATTACCCTTGATCTTCCCAAGAACTGTAGGTCTTCAGCTGATCTTCGACGAAGTCCTCCTGTCCATGCCGTCAGTTCCAGGTCTTTCCATGTCTTCCTCATCCCTTTTAGTTCTATATACTGGTCTCTTCTCCATGTGTTTTTGGTCTGCCTCCACCTCTCTTACCCTGGAGATTCCAGAACAGTTGACTATTTTGTGTTTACATTAGCTTATTATTTTGTTTTTGTGATTTAGTTTTTTTTTTAATTTAAAAAAAGTTGTCGTTGTTGGTTAAACTTTTCCTGTTATTATTTTCTTGCAGAATATTACCACTTGTGTCAGAACTGGAGGAGGGAGACTCAGTCTATGTTGAGTTATTTCCAGACAGACATGTGTATTTACCAGGTTTGTCATAGTTTCTTGCTTCATCTTACATCCTTGACAGTCATCATCATCAGCTGCGATCTCCATAATGAAGATCGGCTGTAATGGATTCTTCTGTCTCTAGTCTTGATGGTGCACCCTGATAGACTCTTTTTCCTGTCTGTCTCTGGATGTTATCTTCCCACTTTTAGCGCTGTCTTCCTTTGCATGTTTGCTTTCAGCTCTACCCTCCATTATGGTCCTCAGCACGGTGTAACGTCTTTTTAAATGGGTAAAATATTTTAGCTGTCTAATTTTTATCTCCTTCATTAGTTCTCTTTTCATTCCTAGGTTTCTAGGACCTCTCTATTTGTTTTCTTCTCTTTCTATGAGATGCAACCCTTTCTTCCAAATATCCTCATCTCAATAGCCTTCATTTTTAAAATTCCAAATGCTTGTTCATTGTCGATGTTTCAAGACCATATAGTAATGAAGAATGTATATATATATTTGATAATTCTCTGTTTTAATTTGTGAGTTAATTGTTTAGATGTCACTATTTGTCTCATATTGTTGTTGCTTTGACCATTCCTATTCTCTTCTTGATTTCTGTTTCATATCTGCCATCATCTGTTATTATATGACCAAGATATGAGAAACTCTTGACTTGTTCCAGGATTTTCCCATTAATTCTTGTCTTTAACGTTGGCCTATCATCTGTTTTACTAATTATCATAGTTTTTGTTATCTCAGTGTTAATGTCCAATCCATATTCATAACTTACACTGTTTACTTGCTTCACTAGTTCTTGTAAGTCCTGTTCACTTTCAGCTAACAAAACTGTATCGTCTGCGCATCTAAGGTTGTTTATTGATCTTCCACCGATGTTCAGTTCTGGCATTTCCTGTATCTGAAAATTTTTTTTGTGTAGCGTGACTGGACTGATGATGATATCATAGAACCAGAATATTCTCCACACGAAATATGAATGATAGTTTATACTAGATTGATGACGTAAAAATCAAGTAATCTCTAAAACTAACTTGTTTGTATAATAGTACACGACAGTTATAGGAAGCGACAACATAATGACGAAACAGTAACCAGCGTAGTTACGGAAGACGTAGACATATCTAGGGTGTTAACAGTTTAGAGCAATGCCTAAGCCAATGAGACAATATATCCGGATTGATAACGAATCATAGCGACTTCCTCTAACCGACTAAGGACCGCTAGGATAAATAGACAGAAAAAACGTCATTCAGATTTTCAACGACAGCTCATCAGCCCACCAGCTGAACCAACAGAACAGCACAACACAGGCAAGACTGACGTCTTTTCAACCGCACTATAACCAGCATCCTTTTCAGGACGTACACAGCGATCGCAATAGTCAAAATGGGCCGAAATAAACCACACGCTAAAAAGAGAAAGGTTTATACCAGCCCACCAGCGCAGAACAGCCAGGGGAATAACACAAACAACAAAGACAGACAGCCAGAAAGCAAAATTGCCCCAAGCACTCGTGCCGGGACCGAAATTTCTCCAACTCTTGACACGATGACGGAGTTAGCTGCGACATGTATCGACACGGCTGAAAGCCGGAGTGGCCAGACTCCTTGCGAGGAAGAGGAGAAAGCAGATGCAAGCAGTTCTGACCGTGATGATGAAGACCCAGAATATGACTACATGATGAGTGCGCTAGAGCAGATAGAACAGATGTCAAAAGAAGAAGACCAGATGAAAGCGTTAGAACCGATAAAATAGATGCTGGAAAGAAGAGAAAAAAGAAGACAGGAGTCTAAAACCCAGGCACCACCACCACAAGTACCCGAATCGTCAGCAGAAACCCTGTCAACCACAGAGAGGCTGCACCAGACACCAATGACACCACCACACGATGCCGAGTTGACAGCTGTGGCTGCCCCAGGGAAGCTGCTCCAAACTCAAAAGACGATAAAAACATCACTAATGCAAGACGTCATAGTAGAGGCTCCAGTGTGTAGTAATCAGACAACTACAGAAAGTGATCAGGAGTCAACAAAACAGAACGTGAGACCGTCCTACACACCACACACTCTAACGCAGACGGAAAGCAGAGCGCGTCACCTGCACAAACCAAGCAATACCGGTTGTCACAAGGCACTACAAGAGAGGATGGTTAAGATCACAGAGATGTCTGGAGGTGAGGCCTCACTCAGGGCCCTACAAGATGACAAAGTGATCAGCATCCTAGAGACAATAACTGGCAGGAGAAGCATCTCTAAGGTACGGAGGCACGAAAAGGGAGTCGTGCTTTCGCTCAACAGCACGGATAAGACAACCTCACTGATGACAGAACTGGAGGCCGGTCTGAAAGAATTCATGCTGCCTCACCAGATAAAAGTAGTGATGGAGACCAGCAAAACAACAAAGAAGTTGGTGCTAAGAGGGGTGGACACAAGATGGTCCGCTAGCGAAGTCTAGAGCTGCCTACAGACTGAAAACACAGGTGCCCAGGTCATACAGGTCGAGAGGCTAAGGACATGGAATAGAAAAGATACCAATCTGGTGGTAGTAACTGTGATAAATTTAACCGTGATACAACGTTAAAATATCTCCAAATGATAAAATGTAGGGATAAAAATAATGCGTAAGATATATAGGGCAAATTTGATAAAGAGCTTACATGTTGTAAAAGATGGTGACCATGAGAAAGTCGGTACCATCTGCCAAAAGATTGCTCGAAAATACTATTGGCCCGACGTAAATGTCGATATTGAGAACTTTGTAGAAGCATGTGGCATATTTCATGAGGGAACACCCACAAAGGGACAAAATGTGCAGGACCTAGAAACGCCACAGGGCAAATTTAGGCCTGGAAGGAAAACTAATTATACTCACGTAGACAAAGTGGAATGGGAGCCCCCTTTTCACACCCAGTCTTCACTTGAATGGATTAACATGGCCACTATGCGACGAGTACAAAGAGTAAATTTTACCCAGGATAAGATGACAATCCCTCGGTCAGACTTATATAAACTGGAAGAACAGAAAAGAGAGCGAAGATCTCTCATAAGCAATCTAAAGTGGGGAGACAAACCCAAGAAAAAAATTGGTAGTGGTCGATTTGTGAGTGATGATTCTAGGAAGAAGAGTCCTCACTATAATGCTTCTAATGGACGGGACCCGATGGGTGCCATGAAAAATAAATATGGAAAATTAAAAATCCAGATGTAGCTTTATTAAGGACCTGGACAGATGAGAAGGCAGAGGAGACTGTTACCTCATCTTATCAATACGTGAACGAACTGATCACTCGTTTGAAAGCTGGATGGAAACTGGCAAATGATAATTTGAAACAAGCCAGGAAGAAACATGCAGCATATTTTAATAGGAAGGCAAAGGACAGAGAACTAGCTGTGGGAGAGAAGGTGCTGCTTCTACTACCCGGTAGCCAGAATAAATTACAAATTGGATGGCAAGGTCCATATACGGTTCTAGAGAAGGTGTCTAGAACTAACTATACAATTGACAAAAAGGGGAAGGAGAAAGTTTATCATGTAAACCTTTTAAAGAAGTATCTGGACAGACCACTTCAGGAAAGCACCCCCCCCCCCCACTGACCTTGGCTATCGCAACTCAAATGCAAAAAAAACCACTCACCTCACATGAATACCCATTACATCCTTGTGAAACAGCAGCACAGGTAAAAGTCAGTAAGCACCTGACTAAAAACCAGAGGGAGAGAGTTCAACAGGTTCTGGAGGAACATACAGATGTATTAACAGATAAACCAGGACATACCAATTTGCTACAGTATGACATGAAACTGGTAGACGCAAACCCAATCTGTATGAGAGCCTATTCTATTCCGTTCGCGAAGGAGAAGGCTATGAAAGAAGAAATAGATTATTTGTTGAAGGAGGGGATTATTTCACACAGTGAATCATCTTTTAGCTCCAGTGTAGTTTTGTTGAGAAAACCGTCTGGGGAACACAGACTGTGCATAGATTACAGGAAACTGAATGCTGTCACAGAAGGACAAGTGGACCCATTACCAGACACAAAACAGTTATTTGCCAGATTAAACAAGGCAAAATACTTTTCAAAGGTGGATCTTAGTAAAGGCTATTACCAGATTCCAGTGAAGCCTGAAGTGAGGCCTTATTTGGCTTTTAGCACTTCGGATGGACATTATGAATTCAACATGCTACCATTCGGACTGAAAAATGCTCCGAGTGTATTTTCAAGGATGATGCGCAAATTGTTGGATCCCCTGAATAACCCATGTATCACGAATTTCATGGATGATATTCTCGTCGCCACAGAGACATTTGAAGAACACATTAACTCTCTAAAAATGTTATTTGATAGGCTTAGGGAGGCGAACTTAACTGCTAGGCCAACAAAATGTTGTATTGGATGCAAAGAGTTGGAATTCTTGGGACACACTGTATATCAGGGCAACATGACCCCTGACCCCAAGAACTTGGAAAAACTGCAGAGAGCACCTAGACCACAAACAAAAAAGGACGTGCGATCATTCGTGTCGTTATGTGGTTTTTACCAAAAATATATCAACAATTTTAACTCAATATGTGCTCCTCTGACTGATTTGACTCGCAAGGGACATCCAGATAAAATAATTTGGACGGCGCACTGTGAATTAGCGTTCCAAGAGTTAAAGGAAAAACTCACTAGCAAGCCTATTCTCAAACTGCATGATTTGACACAGGACTTTGTCGTAAGAACAGATGCAAGTAATGTCGGACTCGGGGCGGCTTTGTTGCAAAGATCATCTTCACCTGATGGGGAACTGAACCCAGTCGCTTATGCAAGCCGCAAATTGAATAAGGCGGAGCAAGGATATTCCACAAGCGAAAAAGAATGTTTAGCGTTAATCTGGGCAATAAAGAAGTTTCAAATCTATCTGTATGGTAGGACTTTTGTGGTCCAGACGGATCATCAGCCCCTAGTATTCTTATCTCAGGCTAAGCATGAAAACGCAAGATTGTTGAGGTGGTCTTTATTACTGCAACCTTATCAGTTTAGTATTAAGTACATCCCAGGGTCATTGAATGTCGGTACAGATTTCCTCAGTCGGCACCCCTGTGATCAAAATTAGAGTAGTGGTAGGCGTGAGGAGTAATTTTATCTATGTGTATCACTGGTTTTGGAACTTGCCGTAGGCATGTTTTCAAGTGGGGAGATGTGTGATAAATTTAACCATGATACAACGTTAAAATATCTCCAAATGATAAAATGTAGGGATAAAAATAATGCGTAAGCTACTAGAAGACATGATCGCCCATGCCGCGGTTCAATACCCGCCATGGAAACTAACTTGTTAGACGTGAAGACAAAATGTTTACCCTTGGAGACGGGAGGGAACGGAGATCAAAAAGAAAAAATATGACTGAACACGTGCTTGAAACTAGCAAGGCTAAAAAGACGCAATTGGTGGGGAAAGGAAAAAAATTCACGTCCCCAAGTTGACACAATGTAAAGAAATGGACAAAAGGGACCTTAGCTATTATACGCAACAGCCATTTCTTGGACGCTTTTACGATACTTAGTCCTTTTATTTGAATGCAGCGGCAAACGCATTACAGAAGATGCTCGAACATATTTCAAAAAAACAACTAACCTTGAAAAAGTAACTTTTTCTTAATAATAATGTTAGGAATATAAAACCTAGCTAGTCTGATGGCCCATCTTGAGCAGAGAAATAATATGCTTTCATTTATACAGACGGATAGATAATAATGAAGATATTGACAAAAGACTGTGTTGTTCATAACAGACGAGCGACTGCACTGTTAAAAAAATGTCACTAATTTTCAAAAAATTGCGGCCTTGAGACTCAAGTGCTAAAATCTAGTTGGAATGAAAGAGAGGGGGAAATAGTGGAAAATTGTGGCTAAAAATAACTCTAGAGGCAGATTCGTGTAGGAAATGCATGTAGAAACAAGTATGTTTTTGTAAAAAACGCAAGTAGAGACAGACGGACCAACAGACACTAATACATACTTGACTGAGGTATGACTGAATTGACTTTTGGTTGGAGGTTTGAAATTTGAAAGGGGGGAAGTCGGTGATTGACCACAGATAATCATATTATCGGCGCACAGACGTGCATTTTTGATATTCAACATAAATTGTCCAGTAGTAGACACAGTAATTCTTCAGTGGTGTATTTCCCAGAAGCTAATTGCAATATTTAGAGGGACGCCATACTAGAGCCAGCAGCTCAGCTGAGTTTTGCTAGAATATAACTGTGTTCTCTATTCATAATTCTGGTAAGACTGAAAGCATTTCTTTGTATATTTTAATATTGTTTAATGTTTCGAGTGATTTGATACTGCCATATCAAAATCTATCCCTTACAACATGTAAGGATTCGCTCTAGATCCCCAGCCCAAGTTCAGGGTCTAGAGACAAACAAAATACATAAACGCCAGCAAGGATTATGAAGGGCGGATCAAGTGTTGAGATCAGTGGAACATATCACCTATCTTATTCAATAGCAGGAAGCTAATGAACATATTTCAGAATATGTAGTCTTGGGGAACTAGTACTATGTGAAACCAACTTGGTAAGATGTGCTGTATGGTCAGAGAGATCTGACCCCGTCTATGTGGTGTTGTTGTGTAGTGTTGTGTGTAGAAGTGGCTCAGGAGGTAGAGTTCTGACACATGACCCAATACTTTTGTTGCAGAAGTGTGAGTTTCTGTTTGGCACCAAAGCGGTGTCAAATGCTGTGGTAATAAATACAAGTGTGGACCAGTGCAGTCTAGTATTTTGTCAGAGCAGCCTTATATTGCCCCCAAGCACGGAGAGGTGGGGCCACCAGATTCCAGCACCAGAACTACTCAGTCAAGATACGTGAGCGTCTGGCCTGCTGGACCTTCACCAACTTATTTACTAACTAACACACCAACTATATTCCCATCAACTAGAACATACCATGTTGGGAAATAAAACTTGTATTCCTCCCATCAGTAAATGGACAATGTTTGGTAGTCATAGACTGGGAGTGATGAAGCCACCCCAACAGCACATCCATTAATCGTTCTCCCAGAGAAATTACAAATATAAACAGTAGTAATATTAACTAGTCTTGTAAAATACATATGTACATACCTTTAATTTATTATGACATATATTCATGCATTTCATTCATAATTTCAAAACCTTCATATGTTCTGACCAAAATAAAACCTTGGTTCAGAACAAATAAACTTAAAGAAAATTTAATATCAAAATTTTAAACAGCTTGAGTTAGTTCAGTGTGTTATAAATTTTAGTAATATTATTAGACTGATTAAATATCTGTGTGAGTGTGTGTATGTAATCTACCACAACACATTACATATCAGTACCCTAGATTTTTAACGTAGCCACATTCATTAGTAAAAAAGATATATGTGAGGTCGTGAGTGGTAGCAAGAAGGGCCTTCTGTAAATTCACAGCTACATTTATCTCAGGAGCCTTCACAGCTGACCTCATGCATCACACTAGGTAATATCACAACCATACAGTACCATCAAATCCACTACATACATTGGGAGCTCGTCCGGGATAATTAGCTTATCAGTAATATTAGGATCTCCTGGTGGGAGAATTAAATTAGGGGGACAAATTGTAAAAATTAAAAGTGTCCCTTAAAATAAAAGTTGGTGAATCTTCACAGCCAGTGGTAGTTAATTGATTAATTAATTAATTAGAATTACTTTAGTTATTAATTGGTTAGAGATTTATCTTGCTCATTGCTAAATTGTCTAAAAAGTATGGCGGAGCTGGCAAAGTTCAGATCAGCTGCTGTGCTAACGGCGAAGGATATGGGAATGGATGGTCAGGGTTTAATTCAATACGTAACTGCAGAATGTGATAAGTATATTGAAAGGGAAGATAGGAGGTTATCTGAAGAGAAGAGGCTACAAATTGAGGCTGAGACTAAGAGGTTGCAGATTGAGGCTGACAAGGAGGCTAAAGCATTAGAGGCAGAAGAAAAACGACAGCAAAGGGAGGCAGAAGATAAGAGATTGACTGCCGAAAGGGAGGCAGAAGATAGAAGGTTGCAAAGAGAGCACGAATTACGACTAAGGGAGCTGGAGCTACAAGGCCAGGCTCCTGAAAATGGTGCCAGCCCTTTTGCCTCAGATGCTGCAGCTAGTCAGGGTGCCTCAAACTCAGCTATGGGGTTTCATTTAGACCATTTTGTTGAGAAAGACGATGACATAGAGGGGTACCTCAGTCGTTTTGAATTATTAGCTACTACATATGGGTTAGAGAGAGAGAGGTGGAGTTTAAAGTTATCACAGGGACTGAGAGGTACTTCTTATGAAGTCTTCGCAAAAATGAACAGAGAAGACCAAGACAATTATGACATGTTAAAGCAGGCTTTGTTGTTAAGATACGAAAAAAATGGTGAATTTTATCGTAAATTTAGAAATGCCAAACTGTCGTCTGGGGAGACATACCACCAATTCTCTGCCAGACTGGAAATCTATTTGGAGAAATGGACTGCTCTGGGGAAGACCCAAGATCTTAAAGAGATGATCATGATAGAGCAATTGAGAGAGTCCATGGCTCCAGACTTGAGAAAATTTCTCATGGAACAAGGTGCAGAGAGGTTGGGGGAGGTTTTAAATGTCGCTGAGAGGTATCAGGCAGCCCAGGCAGAGGTAAGTGGTGCTAAAAAGAAACACATAGACAATTTTAAAGCTCCACAGCAATTTAATAAATTTGATAATAGAGAACAGGGAAATAAAGGTAGGACAAACCTTGAACGGCCAAGAAATGACTATCGAGACAGAAACTCACAGTTCAATGACCGAAAATACAATGAAAGAAAACCGTTGAACCAAGGAAAAAGATGGTGCAAATGGTGCAAGAAAGATAACAGTAACACCGAATTTTGTAGAAGGAAACCTTCAAACATTGCTGCAATGAAGTCGGGGACTCAAAGATTAAAGGTTAATCCTAATGGACAGCAGGAACCTTATCACCCCCCAGTTTGTGAGGATGTTATTTGTAATGGGGTCACCACAAGGTGCCTTTATGATACAGGTTTGGATTATGATTCAGTTGTGAAGTCTAGCCTAGTGGACCCAAGTCAGTATACCACAGAAACAGTGGAAATACAAGGGGCGACTAAGGACATACCACTCATGACACTTCCCATCGCAAGGATAACGGTGAAAACTCGCTATGTGGAAGGAGAAATCAGAGCAGCAGTGATAGATGAACCAATCTACCCTCTGATATTGGGGTGTAGATACGTCTTCTTGGGGAATCCCGAGAGACCTGTGATCATGGCGACAGTGCAGACCAGGTCACAGAAAAAGGAGGAAGAAGGTGAACCTATAAATGCTCATCCAGAGGAGATGAGGAAGGCGCAGGCTGAGGATAAGACCCTTAAGCCATGTTTCAAAAAATTGCCCAAATGCCACACACCTCCAAGCAAGGGAGAGTACTTTGTGAAGAACAAATTATTATACAGGAAGACAGAAACTAGATCCACTGGTCACGGACAGTTGGTTCTTCCCAAGATATATAGGGCAAATTTGATAAGGAGCTTACATGTTGTAAAAGATGGTGACCATGAGAAAGTCGGTACCATCTGCCAAAAGATTGCTCGAAAATACTATTGGCCCGACGTAAATGTCGATATTGAGAACTTTGTAGAAGCATGTGGCATATTTCATGAGGGAACACCCACAAAGGGACAAAATGTGCAGGACCTAGAAACGCCACAGGGCAAATTTAGGCCTGGAAGGAAAACTAATTATACTCAGGTAGACAAAGTGGAATGGGAGCCCCCTTTTCACACCCAGTCTTCACTTGAATTGATTAACATGGCCACTATGCGACGAGTACAAAGAGTAAATTTTACCCAGGATAAGATGACAATCCCTCGGTCAGACTTATAAAAACTGGAAGAACAGAAAAGAGAGCGAAGATCTCTCATAAGCAATCTAAAGTGGGGAGACAAACCCAAGAAAAAAATTGGTAGTGGTCGATTTGTGAGTGATGATTCTAGGAAGAAGAGTCTTCACTATAATGCTTCTAATGGACGGGACCCGATGGGTGCCATGAAAAATAAATATGAAAAATTAAAAATCCAGATGTAGCTTTATTAAGGACCTGGACAGATGAGAAGGCAGAGGAGACTGTTACCTCATCTTATCAATACGTGAACGAACTGACCACTCGTTTGAAAGCTGGATGGAAACTGGCAAATGATAATTTGAAACAAGCCAGGAAGAAACATGCAGCATATTTTAATAGGAAGGCAAAGGACAGAGAACTAGCTGTGGGAGAGAAGGTGCTGCTTCTACTACCCGGTAGCCAGAATAAATTACAAATTGGATGGCAAGGTCCATATACGGTTCGAGAGAAGGTGTCTAGAACTAACTATACAATTGACAAAAAGGGGAAGGAGAAAGTTTATCATGTAAACCTTTTAAAGAAGTATCTGGACAGACCACTCCAGGAAAGCACCCCCCTACTGACCTTGGCTATCGCAACTCAAATGCAAAAGGAACCACTCACCTCACATGAATACCCATTACATCCTTGTGAAACAGCAGCACAGGTAAAAGTCAGTAAGCACCTGACTAAAAACCAGAGGGAGAGAGTTCAACAGGTTCTGGAGGAACATACAGATGTATGATAAGTTCTCTTTTTGGAAGACAGACGTCATCATCATCAGTTGATAAACTCTTAATACAAGACCCTTGCCCTGAGCAAGATACATGCTGAAAGATCTGAAGCTCACTCGAACATCACCGGAGTTAAATACTGTGTTATTGTGTTGCTCGTGGTTTGAGTATGGAATGTCAACTTGACCTACGCAGTGGTGTGTAGACATAGATTGAGTGTATAATATGTGAATGATAAGAAGAGTTCGTGGTGTTGACAAATGTTCTTTTCTCACACTCATGTATGGCTGGAAGTCATCGACACCAACGACTGTGTACCTTTACTACAGTTTAATTGGACGTATACACTCGACAGCACAGATAGTGACAAATCACAGGTTGGCATAATACATCATGGTACAGTGGATAAATGATCTTGCAATGTTATGTTACATGGGCACTCATGTAGAATAATAGTATAATGGACTGTCAGTAGCCAAGCACTCAGTATTGCCCATATATATATATATCATCTGAGTTTACTGACAAAGCACGTCAGATTATAAACAATATCCAAGATGGCTTCTAGACCTAACCTCGTCTAGCGAAGATTCCTTAACATAATGTCCAGCACAGATTTTTCCATATAATTATATTGAACCGCTAGCAATGGGTTCTCATGTGTAGCAGTGATCTCTGGACTAATCAAGCGATAATACGGGCATCCCTTTTCTCTTCTTGAAAGTCACTACATGTTTGGTTACAGGATGGCTTCTCTCGTGAGCTGTCACTCACGTTTGGATACAGATAATGAATCTGTCTTAAAGTTAGTCATTCATTAAACATTTCATTGCTCTGTAGATTTTATCATGAACAATTGACTGCATTCTACAGGATATAGTGCTGCTAGGAATCAGAGTCGTTTTTCATCTAGTTAAATGTATCCTCTCAGACGTACAAATCGTACCTATCGAAAAACGGTGGCTTCGTACGAGAGTTCAAAAGAGTATCTTTCATTACCTTGGTATCAGAAATATGATTCTGCCATTCCTTGGCAATAGGAATAAACACTGGGGTAAAGCATACACGATAGGTCTAGACGACTATCACTTTCCCCATAAATATAGAGATCACTTTTTCCGGCGACAAGCCGACATAGAAAAACACAGCCCATCATCAGGGCGAAGCCAAAACACACCTCATAGCGACACATCCGCCGAACAGCCTTTGACCTCTCTAGAGACAAAAGAACATATAGTTCGACTTAGATATGTAAAGATATACAGATATAAGACAGACTCGTCCTACACAGACAAACAATACACATAAATTCAGGCCATAGATATTCTGAAGCAAGAACAATCTATTACTACCCAAACAAAGAATAAATCGCAGTAAAACTGGATTCATCCGCGGAGTTCGATCGAAAGAGACGACACAACTTTCAAGGGAAGTAACTCAATAATGACTTTTCCTTAAGCACTAAAAAGTATCTATTTTGTTTACAAAATATTTGCGAACATAACAAGTATACCAATGTATAATATTGTAAGATATCAAAGACTGCACGTAACAGTCTTACCACACCTCCCGGGAAAAAAAAAATGGAACATTTTTTTTTTTTTTTGAAATACATCTAGGAGCAACGTACAATAGGCTCACAACGCATGAATAATGCGCAGATGAAAATATCAGGAATACATATAACGCCTAATATGAGGCTAAGTCGACTTATGGAGCGACTGGTGAGAATGTGTCTCATCAATTGAGAGAAATTATTTCTCTATAAGTATATTTTTCCAGGAAGGTGTCATCAAAGTATAATACAATTCTGGCAATTACACGATGCCTAAAAAATCATACCATCATTTCGTATTAGATATCTTAAATTTATGATTTATGAAGAAAAAAAAATCATCAAAGCACAGCGGTGAATAAACATCAATGAACCGCTATGTAGTGATACAATCATTATATTATTAAATTACAAATGTGTATCTATCATGATATAGAAAAGGAACTACTATAGAACTAGACATATCAAGAGTCTAAGCCCTAATAGTTATGTGGAATCATGTGGGCATCTTGACAGAATGTCTGCCATCACATTATCTGATCCACGAATAGCTCGCACAGAGAAATGAAAAGGTTGAAGAGCAATTGCATATCGAGTAGACCTCGAGCTCTTCAAATTCTTACTCTGTATAGCAGTAAGAGCTTTTTGGTCGGTTTCTACTATGAAATGTGCGCCTAGAAGGAATCTCTGTAGTTTGAGGATCGACCAAACCATAGCTAATAGCTCACGGTCTAAAACCGAATAATTCCTTTCTGCCGCATTAAGTTTTCTGGAAATATACATTACAGGATGCAGAGTTCCAGAGTACTCTTGCATTAGTGCCGCTCCAATCCCAGTGGATGAAGCGTCACTACGAAGAACGAATGTTTTATCTTTAGTGGGTAGCACTAAAATAGGTGGTGTTGAAAACAATGTTTTAATCTTATCCAGAGAGCATTGGCATTCCTGAGACCAGTGGACCATATTAGGCGAACCTTTCTTTAGAAGTGTTGAAAGAGGTGCCATGATAGAGGATAGATTCTGAATGAATCTGCCATAAAATTGAATAAGACCTAACAGACTTCTCACCTGTTTTTTAGTCTTAGGGATTGAGATGTTAAGTATCTTACTAGTATTATGGTCCTCTGTCTTTAGGAAACCATGACCAACTCGGTGGCCTAGGAAAGAAATTTCGCTAAAACCAATATAGGCTTTAGAGGGTTTCGCTGTCAGGTTGTGCTCGCGCAAAGTAGACAGCAATTCAACTAACCCTGAATAGTGATCTTCCCAAGTATCGCTGAAAAGACAGATGTCGTCTAGATATGCAATGACATCTGACCGATAAGATAGGATTCGGCGCATCATGCGTACGAATGTAGCTGGTGCGTTCATAAGACCGAAAGGCATAAAATTCCATTGGAACAAACCTCTAGGTGTTGAAAAAGCCGTGAGAGGTTTGGCGCGTTCAGATAAAGGAACTTGCCAATATCCTTTAGACAAATCAAGTTTAGTGAAAAAATGAGATTTGGAGAGTCGAGTAAGTAGCTCTTCCAGTAAAGGCATAGGTTCGGCATCGAACTTCGTTACTTGATTCAATTTTCGATAGTCAACGCAAAGACGTATGTTATTGTCTTTTTTACGAACAATAACCATCGGCGAAGAATATGCAGAGGTGGATGGTTCGATTATTTTCAAATCTATCATCTCATCCAACTCTTTCTCGACCTGTGCTTGAAAATGTATAGGTATAGGATAAGGTCTAACCCTAATAGGAGTATGGTCAGTTAGAACAATGTCATGTTCAATGACATGCGTTTGTCCAGGGATGTCAGTGAGTACATCCTGAAATGTTTGCAACATAGTTGAAACTTGTCGCTGTTCTCCTAGAGACAAATCAGGAGAGACAGTAACGTTCTTCCATGATTCACTAGAATGAAGTGGGATCATTGGAAGAGGAAGATTTACATCTGAAAAACTTGTTTCCTCATCCTGTATCACGGACAGTGATGAGTAATGACCATGTTGTACTGGAGAATTGTCCGTTGCTTGGAAAATGGGTTGCAAATAATCCGGACGTTCATGGAATTCAGTAAGCATATTGATGTGGAAGGTTTTATGCTTCCCATCAATATTGACAATATAGTCGACATCGGAAATTTTCGATATTATATCGTACGGACCTTTCCAAGAAATAAGTAGTCTGTTTTCCCTACAAGGTAGTAATACAAATGCTTTGTCACCAGGACAAAGTTGTCGTAAGCATCTCTTCTTATTGGCAAATTGCCTTGCCTTCTGTTTCGCAAATTCAGAAGAAGAAGTTGCTAATTTGCATGCTTCGATAATCTTTTGTCTCAACGCGATGACATATTCGTAGGATGACTTTGTGTCATCGTCAATATTGTCAGATGTTATGAGATCGTGAAGCAACGACATAGGGCCGCGCGGACGCGCGCCAAAGACGAGTTCAAAGGGAGAAAATCCTGTATGTTCATTGGGTACCTCTCTGTAAGCGAAGAGGGCCGCAGGTAAAACTCTGTCCCAGTCTTGAGGATGATCCTCAGTTATCTTCCCTAGTAAGTTTTTAAGTGTTCTATTAAGGCGTTCGACCATACCATTAGACAATGGATGGTAGATACTACTTAAAGATCTATCTATCTGCAGCGTAGACATTACTTGAGACATGGTATCTGATATTAGTTGGGTGCCATGGTCTGACAATATCTCTCCGGGGAACCCCAGACGAGAAAATATAAGCCAAAGAGCATCTGCAATATCAGCAGTAGTAATGCTCTTCAGAGGAATAGCCTCTGGCCAACGTGTGCACATATCAACACATGTCAAGATAAACTGATGTCCTCTGGCAGACTTGATCTTAAATGGACCAATAATGTCTATGGCCATTTTTTGAAACGGCCGAATAGGAATGTCCGCCGCCTGAATGGGTGCAGCATGCCGTGGACCTTTGGATTTAACTTCCTGACATACTTTACAAGATCGACAATAAATCCGTATGTCCTTGTTTACCAATGGCCAAAAGAAAGCCGCAAGGACTCTTGACTTAGTACGGGAAAAACCCATGTGTCCAGCACACTGAGAGTCGTGAGCGTGCTGCAAAATTTTAACTCTCAAATTCTTGGGAACCAGGATTTGAGAATGACTTGACGTAATGGAGTCTTGAACCATACGTACAAGTACGCCATTCTTCTTTGTAATCCACGATTTACGACTTGTGTCTTTATTCGGATCACCTTTAGTTGCAAGAATGAAGAATTTCTTCAGAGTGGGATCATCTTCTTGCTGTTTTATAAACGAGTCACGAGAAATTACCAAGGGATCATCTTGGTTATGCACTTCATTATCTTCAGTAGATGAAGTTTGAGGCATATTAAGAGCCTGAGCTCTAGTGACTACAGCGTTAGCAATCTGCATGTTTTGCCTTTCCCACGCGGAAATTTGTTGCGGAGTGCATTCTTTGACTCCATGAATGCGACCGATGATGAGGTCAGCGATCGGATTCGGAAGAAGACATGCGTGTACATCTCCTGTAAAGAAAGGAGTAGCAATCCTAATGATAGCAGTAGAGTATTTCTCTAATGTGCCGCCAAATGTTACACATTTGACTACTTGTCCAGTGGCACGGGAAGGATCTACGAGTGACTGCCTAACACCAATTGTGGTGCATCCAGAATCAAATAGCACAGAGACAGGATTGTTATTCACTAAACCCTTATGTAAGACAAGAGAACCTCTTCCATCATGCGCGACTGATGCCGGAAGAGCAGGAAGAGGATGGCCACAGCTTAAAGTAGACACTGTGGTTGGCTCAAATAATGTTTTGCATTGGGGGCACTGAGATGCTCTCCCAAAATCAAAAGCGGCACATGCCATATTACTAGCATCATTATTATCTTTACTCTGTTTATAGGCTTCATGGGACTCTTGTTGAGCAGAGTTTGCCTGAAAATGTGGTTTATTTCTTTTGTTTTGAGATCTACCTCGGTTATTATCACCTCTGTAGTTATTGTTACCTCTATTGTAACCCCTATTTGGGTTTGAGTCATAGTTCCCTTGGTTACCATTATCATATTCATTATAATGAGTATCTCTGTAATTATGATCTTGTTGACTCCAAGACGGATAACCCGGATAGTTTCTATAATTACTTCCTCTACGGAAATTCCTATAATTATGACCACCCCTGTGTCGAGAGCTATCAGCTCGTCTCCAGTTCTTTGAAGAAGAACCCTGAAATGATTGGTTACCTTGGTTTTGATAACTATTATGGTTACCTTTTTTTCAAATCTGTTTTGAGGTCCCTGAAATCTGTGTGAATAATTGGGATTGTATGGTGTTGCTGAAGCAACTGGCATACTCTCCTTAATCTTAGTGTTGCCAAAAGTCACGTCGGGGTGTGCAGTGACATATTGGGAACAATATTCTTCCATTTCCTTTAGAGATTTGGGTTTTTCGCTCATGTATAAATTCAAGGAATGGTTTGTTAACACATGACATAATCTTATCTCTGAGCAACAAATCCATAAGTCCTTCATACGTTTTTTTCTGTTTTGGAAAGCTCAATCCAACGATCAACTGTGAGACGTGCCTTTGCAGTGAATTCTGAGAATTCTACACCTGTCTCAGGCACCATCGTCTTAAACAAAAGGCGATAGCCTTCCTCACTTAGCTGGTATTTTTTTTTATCAAAGCCGCCCTAATGACATCATAATTATCTTTATCTGCTTCTCCTACAAGGCATAATCTAGTCAAAGATTCACCTTTCAAGTTTTCTGCTAATTGATTAGCGTATTGTGATTTATCCACATTATGTGTACGACAAGAACGTTCAAATCTATCCAGCCAGAATGTAATATCGTCACTGGACTGATTGAACGGTGGAACCTTAACCTTGTAAGTAGAAGGTTTACCATTACCACTAGATGCCTGATTAACATTACTCATACTTGTCAATCTCAATTTCTCTAACTCAAATTCATGTTCTCTTATTGCTTTTTTTTCTTCAGCCTCTCTGTCTAATCTTTTTTGTTCAGCTTCCCTGTCTAATCTTTTTTGTTCAGCATCACTGTCTAATCTTTTTTGTTCAGCAGCAGCTTCTCTTTCTAATTTTTTTTGTTCAGCTTCAAATCTCCTTTGCTCCACCTGCATCTGCAATTTCTTTTGTTCAGCAGCAGCCTCAGCTTCTCTTTCTAATCTTTTCTCTTCAGCCAGAGCTTTTCTCTCTTCTGCAGCAGCTTTTTTCTCTTCAGCAGCAGCAGCAGCTTTTCTCTCTTCAGCAGCAGCAGCAGCTTTTCTCTCTTCAGCAGCAGCTTTTCTCTCTTCAGCAGCAGCAGCAGCTTTTCTCTCTTCAGCAGCAGCTTTTCTCTCTTCTGCAGCTAATGCTTTGTCATATTGAGCAACCGCCCATTCTTCTAATTGTTGACCAGTTTTATCAAGGGATTTCCCTTGTGTAATGAAGTATTCTAATGTAGACATGATGTCTAACAATAATACTAATCACTTGAAACAATGATAATACCACAAGTTCTTAATGACTTGATTAATCAGTACACTATCCCAATATCTGTGGGTCACAAGCCTTAATAAGGTCTTGTATAACAGTAATAATAATCAAGTACTGGTTTATACCATAATCCAAGTGCAGTGCACAGGCAATAGTGTCTTATGAAATATACCTATATAAAACATATGTCAACCAACAGAATACATAAAGTACAAATAGGACTGACAATACGAAAACGTTTGCAGAAATCAAATAAATCAAATAGGGAAATCAATGAAAATAATCACTGAATCTGCAAGGGATAACAACACAAATGACGTCACAGTATATGAATATAAATTGTGAATAGAACTGAAAGATAGAAAAGGGTAGACCAACAAATTACAAACAACTCAAAACAAAACTAAAGAACAAAGAAATATTACAAAAATAACAATAATTACAGTCTTCACAGCTAACACAAAAGCAACAGTTGTCGCAGCAAATTTTCAATCAAGAAAATTGCACCTATAGAAAACGCCCACAACGGACCCTCTATGACGTGGGATATTCTGTTGTGAGGACTCCGCCCAACCTAAACACAACCCGCTGACATAGAAACTAACATACTATACAAACAAATAACATGTAAACATAAATATATAAATTATGTGTATGATAGTATGTGTTGCAAAATAGGCTCAGTTTTACAGTAATGGCAAAGTTATTTTTATGAAAATAAACAAACTGCCACTTTATTCAATTAAACATTCTGGCCTTAAATATTAAAGTTCATATATAGAAAACAAGAAGATCCATCGATGAAAATAGGACTTCTTAGTTCAATAATACTGTCTTCCTGTTAATATTGACAAGAATTGATCCAACTGTTCTGTGAAACTCTGTAATGTCTAATGTAAAAATGTCAACAACGCTGACCTACATACTGCATTCACTTGACAGGTCACGTGACGAAGTGTTGACAAAGAGCAAACCAATACTGCAAGTGTGTCGTATCAGCCACAGGAAACGGTCTGGTATCGGTAATCTGTTGACTTCTGAACTTCTGCGAGGTCAAACCCAGAAAGCTGGTCCACCAGTTGATAAGTTCTCTTTTTGGAAGACAGACGTCATCATCATCAGTTGATAAACTCTTAATACAAGACCCTTGCCCTGAGCAAGAGACATGCTGAAAGATCTGAAGCTCACTCGAACATCACCGGAGTTAAATACTGTGTTGTTGTGTTGCTCGTGGTTTGAGTATGGAATGTCAACTTGACCTACGCAGTGGTGTGTAGACATAGATTGAGTGTATAATATGCGAATGATAAGAAGAGTTCGTGGTGTTGACAAATGTTCTTTTCTCACACTCATGTATGGCTGGAAGTCATCGACACCAACGACTGTGTACCTTTACTACAGTTTAATTGGACGTACACACTCGACAGCACAGATAGTGACAAATCACAGGTTGGCATAATACATCATGGTACAGTGGATAAATGGTCTTGCAATGTTATGTTACATGGGCACTCATGTAGAATAATAGTATAATGGACTGTCAGTAGCCAAGCACTCAGTATTGCCCATATATATATATCATCTGAGTTTACTGACAAAGCACGTCAGATTATAAACAATATCCAAGATGGCTTCTAGACCTAACCTCGTCTAGCGAAGATTCCTTAACATAATGTCCAGCACAGATTTTTCCATATAATTATATTGAACCGCTAGCAATGGGTTCTCATGTGTAGCAGTGATCTCTGGACTAATCAAGCGATAATACGGGCATCCCTTTTCTCTTCTTGAAAGTCACTACATGTTTGGTTACAGGATGGCTTCTCTCGTGAGCTGTCACTCACGTTTGGATACAGATAATGAATCTGTCTTAAAGTTAGTCATTCATTAAACATTTCATTGCTCTGTAGATTTTATCATGAACAATTGACTGCATTCTACAGGATATAGTGCTGCTAGGAATCAGAGTCGTTTTTTCATCTAGTTAAATGTATCCTCTCAGACGTACAAATCGTACCTATCGAAAAACGGTGGCTTCGTACGAGAGTTCAAAAGAGTATCTTTCATTACCTTGGTATCAGAAATATGATTCTGCCATTCCTTGGCAATAGGAATAAACACCGGGGTAAAGCATTCACGATAGGTCTAGACGACTATCACTTTCCCCATAAATATAGAGATCACTTTTTCCGGCGACAAGCCGACATAGAAAAACACAGCCCATCATCAGGGCGAAGCCAAAACACACCTTCATAGCGACACATCCGCCGAACAGCCTTTGACCTCTCTAGAGACAAAAGAACATATAGTTCGACTTAGATATGTAAAGATATACAGATATAAGACAGACTCGTCCTACACAGACAAACAATACACATAAATTCAGGCCATAGATATTCTGAAGCAAGAACAATCTATTACTACCCAAACAAAGAATAAATCGCAGTAAAACTGGATTCATCCGCGGAGTTCGATCGAAAGAGACGACACAACTTTCAAGGGAAGTAACTCAATAATGACTTTTCCTTAAGCACTAAAAAGTATCTATTTTGTTTACAAAATATTTGCGAACATAACAAGTATACCAATGTATAATATTGTAAGATATCAAAGACTGCACGTAACAATGTATTAACAGATAAACCAGGACATACCAATTTGCTGCAGTATGACATGAAACTGGTAGACGCAAACCCAATCTGTATGAGAGCCTATTCTATTCCGTTCGCGAAGGAGAAGGCTATGAAAGAAGAAATAGATTATTTGTTGAAGGAGGGGATTATTTCACACAGTGAATCATCTTTTAGCTCCAGTGTAGTTTTGTTGAGAAAACCGTCTGGGGAACACAGACTGTGCATAGATTACAGGAAACTGAATGCTGTCACAGAAGGACAAGTGGACCCATTACCAGACACAAAACAGTTATTTGCCAGATTAAACAAGGCAAAATACTTTTCAAAGGTGGATCTTAGTAAAGGCTATTACCAGATTCCAGTGAAGCCTGAAGTGAGGCCTTATTTGGCTTTTAGCACTTCGGATGGACATTATGAATTCAACATGCTACCATTCGGACTGAAAAATGCTCCGAGTGTTTTTTCAAGGATGATGAGCAAATTGTTGGATCCCCTGAATAACCCATGTATCACGAATTTCATGGATGATATTCTCGTCGCCACAGAGACATTTGAAGAACACATTAACTCCCTAAAAATGTAATTTGATAGGCTTAGGGAGGCGAACTTAACTGCTAGGCCAACAAAATGTTGTATTGGATGCAAAGAGTTGGAATTCTTGGGACACACTGTATATCAGGGCAACATGACCCCTGACCCCAAGAACTTGGAAAAACTGCAGAGAGCACCTAGACCACAAACAAAAAAGGACGTGCGATCATTCGTGTCGTTATGTGGTTTTTACCAAAAATATATCAAAAATTTTAACTCAATATGTGCTCCTCTGACTGATTTGACTCGCAAGGGACATCCAGATAAAATAATTTGGACGGCGCACTGTGAATTAGCGTTCCAAGAGTTAAAGGAAAAACGCACTAGCAAGCCTATTCTCAAACTGCCTGATTTGACACAGGACTTTGTCGTAAGAACAGATGCAAGTAATGTCGGACTCGGGGCGGCTTTGTTGCAAAGATCATCTTCACCTGATGGGGAACTGAACCCAGTCGCTTATGCAAGCCGCAAATTGAATAAGGCGGAGCAAGGATATTCCACAAGCGAAAAAGAATGTTTAGCGTTAATCTGGGCAATAAAGAAGTTTCAAATCTATCTGTATGGTAGGACTTTTGTGGTCCAGACGGATCATAAGCCCTCTAGTATTCTTATCTCAGGCTAAGAATGAAAACGCAAGATTGTTGAGGTGGTCTTTATTACTGCAACCTTATCAGTTTAGTATTGAGTACATCCCAGGGTCATTGAATGTCGGTGCAGATTTCCTCAGTCGGCACCCCTGTGATCAAAATTAGAGTAGTGGTAGGCGTGAGGAGTAATTTTATCTATGTGTATCACTGGTTTTGGAACTTGCCGTAGGCATGTTTTCAAGTGGGGAGATGTGTGATAAATTTAACCATGATACAACGTTAAAATATCTCCAAATGATAAAATGTAGGGATAAAAATAATGCGTAAGCTACTAGAAGACATGATCGTCCATGCCGCGGTTCAATACCCGCCATGGAAACTAACTTGTTAGACGTGAAGACAAAATGTTTACCCTTGGAGACGGGAGGGAACGGAGATCAAAAAGAAAAAATATGACTGAACACGTGCTTGAAACTAGCAAGGCTAAAAAGACGCAATTGATGGGGAAAGGAAAAAAAATTCACGTCCCCAAGTTGACACAATGTAAAGAAATGGACAAAAGGGACCTTAGCTATTATACGCAACAGTCATTTCTTGGACGCTTTTACGATACTTAGTCCTTTTATTTGAATGCAGCGGCAAACGCATTACAGAAGATGCTCGAACATATTTAAAAAAAAACAACTAACCTTGAAAAAGTAACTTTTTCTTAATAATAATGTTAGGAATATAAAACCTAGCTAGTCTGATGGCCCATCTTGAGCAGAGAAATAATATGCTTTCATTTATACAGACGGATAGATAATAATGAAGATATTGACAAAAGACTGTGTTGTTCATAACAGACGAGCGACTGCACTGTTAAAAAAATGTCACTAATTTTCAAAAATTGCGGCCTTAAGACTCAAGTGCTAAAATCTAGTTGGAATGAAAGAGAGGGGGAAATGGTGGAAAATTGTGGCTAAAAATAACTCTAGAGGCAGATTCGTGCAGGAAATGCATGTAGAAACAAGTGTGTTTTTGTAAAAAACGCAAGTAGAGACAGACGGACCAACAGACACTAATACATACTTGACTGAGGTATGACTGAATTGACTTTTGGTTGGAGGTTTGAAATTTGAAAGGGGGGAAGTCGGTGATTGGCCACAGATAATCATATTATCGGCGCACAGACGCGCATTTTTGCCATTCAACATAAATTGTCCAGTAGTAGACACAGTAATTCTTCAGTGGTGTATTTCCCAGAAGCTAATTGCAATATTTAGAGGGACGCCATACTAGAGCCAGCAGCTCAGCTGAGTTTTGCTAGAATATAACTGTGTTCTCTATTCATAATTCTGGTAAGACTGAAAGCATTTCTTTGTATATTTTAATATTGTTTAATGTTTCGAGTGATTTGATACTGCCATATCAAAATCTATCCCTTACAACAAGTAAGGATTCGCTCTAGATCCCCAGCCCAAGTTCAGGGTCTAGAGACAAACAAAATACATAAACGCCAGCAAGGATTATGAAGGGCGGATCAAGTGTTGAGATCAGTGGAACATATCACCTATCTTATTCAATAGCAGAAAGCTAATGAACATATTTCAGAATATGTAGTCTTGGGGAACTAGTACTTTTTGTCAGAGCAGCCTTATATTGCCCCCAAGCACGGAGAGGTGGGGCCACCAGATTCCAGCACCAGAACTACTCAGTCAAGATACGTGAGCGTCTGGCCTGCTGGACCTTCACCAACTTATTTACTAACTAACACACCAACTATATTCCCATCAACTAGAACATACCATGTTGGGAAATAAAACTTGTATTCCTCCCATCAGTAAATGGACAATGTTTGGTAGTCATAGACTGGGAGTGATGAAGCCACCCCAACAGCACATCCATTAATCGTTCTCCCAGAGAAATTACAAATATAAACAGTAGTAATATTAACTAGTCTTGTAAAATACATATGTACATACCTTTAATTTATTATGACATATATTCATGCATTTCATTCATAATTTCAAAACCTTCATATGTTCTGACCAAAATAAAACCTTGGTTCAGAACAAATAAACTTAAAGAAAATTTAATATCAAAATTTTAAACAGCTTGAGTTAGTTCAGTGTGTTATAAATTTTAGTAATATTATTAGACTGATTAAATATCTGTGTGAGTGTGTGTATGTAATCTACCACAACACATTACATATCAGTACCCTAGATTTTTAACGTAGCCACATTCATTAGTAAAAAAGATATGTGTGAGGTCGTGAGTGGTAGCAAGAAGGGCCTTCTGTAAATTCACAGCTACATTTATCTCAGGAGCCTTCACAGCTGACCTCATGCATCACACTAGGTAATATCACAACCATACAGTACCATCAAATCCACTACAGTAACTATTGAAGGAGTGACAAGACCTGAAAGACTGACATTCAAAGAGACATCAAAGAGGACAGAGGCATATATCCCTCCGGTGATACAGTGCTCCAACTGCCAGCAATTCTCGCACACAAAGAAAACGTGCAGGAGAGATGCAGTCTGTCGATATTGTGCGGGTGGCCACCTATATCGCGACTGCCCCAAGGCGAAGGAGGACCCCAACTACAAAGCAATGAACTCAAACCGCACCTGTGCAAACTGCCTCGGAAACCACGGGGCTAGATACCGAGGCTGCCCGATGTTCCAGGAAACAAAGAGCATCCTGAAGGAAGCGGTCTCCAAAAACATCCCCTTCAAGGAGGCAAAACACAGAGTGGCTGCGGATGTTGCAGAAAAACAACGCACGATTGACAGACGACAGTTACACCAGCTGACCGCTGAAGTCAAACAATTGAAAATAAAACTCCAGATCGAAAACAGAAGCAAGCAGTCTCCCGAAGACGAAAAGGACAGCGGTGAAGACGTAATAGATATTCAGAACATCAGAGAAATGATGAAAGACATGAAAAGCATTAAGCAGCAAATAGAAGCAGATGTAAAAAAGGCTGACAGAACTGACGGAAGAAAACTCCAAAATCCTCAAGAGAATCGAAACAGAGCGAAGAGCCATTGAGGAAATGACATCAAACACAAGAGCGACCAAATCAAACGAAAGGTTGAACAGGGTATTACAGCAACATAGTAGACGAAAACTACAACAACAACAACGGACCCGATTCATTCTGTGGGGCATTCTGTAATTAACCTGGCTGTGTAAAAGAGAATTGGATGTTCTGATATCATTCTCGTTGGTTACGTTTACATGAACAGACTTCGACTTCATAATTTTTGTGAACGTGATCTTTAGAACTATTGTTCTGAGATACGGTTTTGGGATATTGTTATATCCTAAGGTTTGTACCCTCTCATTTAGTTAAAAAGGTTTCGAATAGTGTTTAGAATGGACAGTTTAAAGTGAAGGACAGTATAAGTAATTAATTCGCCATTGAACTACTTTGAGAGAAGGTTTCGGATAACAGAAACCTATGCTTTGAAGGATAAGCATTTGCTTACGAGGTTTAAGATAGCATAAAATGGCAGATAAACTGATTTGTAAATAAATAAAGAAAAAGTTGCATTTGAATCTTTACTAGATGTTTTTGAATTATTGAAAGACTTGCTATCTTTATAATTTTTGGATATATATATATATATATATATATATATATATATATATATATATATATATATATATATATATATATATATATATATATATATATATATATATATATAAAAGAAAGGAAGTCCTGCTATTATATTATCACGTGCGTATAATCCAACTCAATTGAAAAGAACCTGGATAAGTGGATACTCAAGCTAAATTGTCACCTCTGGTAATTATAACTAGTAGCTCATGCTTCCTTGAGTGAACTCAGTTGAAGATACTCTTTTCCTTACTCGTCTCTAAAAAGATTGGAGAATAGCTCCATAATTATTGAGAACAGTTTACATCGGCACAACACCAATTCCTTAATTGGTGTGTCGATGACATGCATATTCACTACATAAACATATACACTTAAAAGCCAGAAGAATACCAATCTCTTTGGTACTGGTTTCCTTTTGTTCTCATTTTAAGTATCTTCAGCGGCCACAGTAGATATTAAATGGGCAGGGGGTATCAAAGGATTCACAACAGTCCTTAAAATATGCACTTAAATAGGATATGTATTACCCTGCAGTGTAGAGGAGATAAAATGGCTGAAACACATGATTGATAAGGGCTGCTTCATATGATCAGATTGCCTGCTGTTAACGCTGTGTATAGAGTTTATATCATGGCTCATGAACTAAAAGTGCTTAGAGAATGAAGAGAAAGTATATGTACATAATTTAGGTACTTTTAAAAAATGCAGCTTTTGGGCAGAGTTTATCCACCATTTCTCCCATTATCAGCATATTTTATATCTTCTTCATTTGACACTATATTATTCACGAAAAAAATTGGCCCTTTGTGGAGTTTTTGAGCTATTTAGTTACTGTCATCTTTAAAAAGATCTTTCAGAGGTCAAAAAAAAAAATTTGAAATAAACTAAAAGCATGTTCATGGTTTGAGTCTGTGTTGCTGACTAGAACCTCAATATTTGGTTCCTGGGGTGTTCAGACATTGAACAAACAAGGGAAAATGGTACAGGTGGCAGCAGATCAAAGAACTCATGGAAATGAGAACTGGAAGTAGACATGAAGGGGATGAAGAAGACATGAAAGACCTTGAGCTGATGGCATGGGACTGGAAGACTTGGCATAAGTTTCTTGAAGGCATAAGCTCCTTTGGGAGGTGAAAGGTGAAAGAAGATATACCTGGTTTAAACAGATCTGCTTGGAATATTTGGTTTTGGGAAAGTAAAATTCACAGTTGTTTTATATATATATATATATATATATATATATGTATATATATATATATATATATATATATATACATATATATATATATATATATATATATATATATATATATATATATATATATATATATATATATATATATAAAAAAAGTTATTTGCTTATCCTTTACAGGACGTGGCAATCAACCCCAGCTTTTATTGGCTGTTTTGTGATTTTCTAGGCAATTTTTACGTTCAGTAGTTTGCCATTGCTTTCTGAACGGTACGGCGCTTATACCATTGTTAAAAATCCACACAAAGCGATCTGCTACCAAACCGCCAGCAGCAGGTTTCGAACCTGGTATATCTGGATTATGAAACTGCGTTCATATCCATTAGGCCACAGACGCCGACATATATATATATATATATATATATATATATATATATATATATATATATATATATATATATATATATATAGATATATATATATACAGATTATATATATATATATATATATATATATATATATATATATATATTATTTTTCCACAGATTACAAATGTCAAATAGAAGTTACATTAATCATTGTCATAATGATGTATAATATTATATTAAGCTTACCTTCATTTTGTTATTACTCGGCACAGCTAAACTTTGCAAATGTGTAAGTGCATCTTGGTAATTGCCCTGGAAAAAATAGTTACATTTCTTAAATGTTTGTCATTTAATTGCTTCTTTGGTCCTGGTGTGTAAGCAAAAGTTCAACAGGGGTTTTATTTCAAATGCTTATTGCAGTATTAAATTTGTGTTACAGAAGGGTAGTACTGCAACCTCCATTATAATCCACTCATTTGCATCTATAAAACTGATATAAATACCAGTTACGTCTTTTGTGTACCTTTTGCCTTAGAGCAGGGGTCAGCATAAGGTAGATCTCTCTCTACTTGTAGAACACATTGGATGATTTGGTAGATCTCTAAGTAACAGATGGGACCAATAAAAAAATTTTTAAATCTAAGGTCATTTAAGACAAGCCCTTTCCTTTGGCATTTTAAAGAGCGTTATGCCCAGGATTAAAGGTATTTTTTCTGGATTTCCAATAAAAAAACTCATGAGCTGCCTTACCGAGATTCACTTTAATTGTGAACTGATTGCAACATTTTCTGGGAAGTTAACATTTGGTAAAATGTCTTTTAGTTTTAGTTTTCCACCAATTTGTTGATGGAATTACAGGAAGTAGATCATCCGGCAGAGATAAAAGTTATCTATAGGCTGAACTTATTTCAAATACTCTAAAACCTGAAAACAGACACGATTTTATCAAGGTGGATCATTAGAGAGCTCATTATTTTTGAAGTAGATCTCCACACCTCCTGGGTTGCCTGCCAATGCCTTCAAGGGTTTTTTTTTTTGTGTATAGTAACTTTCCAGTGCAACGTGTACATTATATATTACTTTAAGCACAAAATAATTTGTTGGCCGAATACCATCTCCAAACAGGAACTGCTTACACGATCAGTCAAAATGGCATGCACACCATCATTGCAGGCAGACACTGGAATTGGGTTGGCCGTGTCCTCAGAAGGGACTCTGACACCATCACCAGAACTGCTATGCCATGGACTCCAGAAGGACGGTGAAAGAGGCAGACCAAAGATAACCTGGTGGAGAACAGTCGAGGCTGAGATGCAAAGCATGAACCAGAGTTGAGGCACGGCCACTGAAGGATGGCCACTGACTGAGCAAAATGGGGACAGTTTGTTGCTGCCCTACAAGATGCCACTAGGCGTGATGGTCTGATTTGTCAGTCGGGGGCTAAGGATCCAAGAAGAAGAAGAAGCACAAAAGATACTTAATATATAACTTTAATGTGTTCTCGTCATGACAACAGGTGAGGATTTCACTACAGATGGCAAGTAGCTACTTTGGACTAAAACAGTATGCAGTAAGTATGTATTTACATTGGTTTGATCTCTTAAGAACTTTGTACGCCTCAGTTTTATCATTAACTCTTTCAGTCCCACCCAGTTTTAAGGTTTTAACCCTTGCACCCAATTGGATGCCAGTTTTTTTACACACGTACGCTGGAGATAAACACTGTTCTCTCGCGGCAAAGGTGCGGTGTTTGATTCACGGTAGTGACACGCTTCGGTCTACCCAGCTGTAAATGGGTACTTGACTTTGCACTTGAGTTAGGAAGTAAAAAGCAACAAGGAAGGGAACTGGTCACCCCCACCTCTCGATGCTGGACCTAGTATAGTGAAGTCTATAACATTCACTCCCCTATGGCAGTATCTGTTATGGGACCACCTTTTATGCTGGAGATGGATAGGACACACACTGAGGACACCTGTTGATAACATTACAAGACAGTTCTTTGAGACTAAGGAACACATGGAGAAGAGAATTGGATACAGGCATGAAGAAGACATGGACAGATCTTTAGCTGATGGCACAGGACAGGAAGACTTGGCATATGTCATTTTATATAAATTCATTGTAAAGTGCGTGAAGAACATTTTGAAATGTAAGTCTAATATGCAACAAATACGTTAATTTTGTGTCATGTAAATGTTCTACCCAGATGTAAATGGGTACCTGGACTCTGCTTATGAGTTGGGGAAGGCAGTAGCAGTGAGGGAGGGAACTGGACCTAGTTTAGTGAAGTCTCTAACACTTCACTCCCCTATGGCTGTATCTGCTGTGAGGCCACCTTTAAAGTGGCGTCATGAGAAATCTGACTAACAAAATGGCCGTACAAGATAGCTGTTGGGAGAATAATGAACTATATCTAGGCGTGCCATGAAGCTCTTGGAGTGGAAAGAGTTAAGTCAAGAATTGTAGCGCTAATAATAATGATCATGATAGTGAAAATATTTGACTTAAGACAGTCTTCAGTTTTTTTCAGGTAGTGTGTAACTTGTTTAATTCTGGGGAACATGGCAGTCCATATTCCCTTAATTGTGTTACTGCGTGATTTGCATTTTATTGATGGCTTCATTTGTGAGTGTGCAGAGACTACACACATCTCTTGCTATTTGTGTTTGCCATTTCCAGCTGGAAACATGTTTTCATCACCTTTCAGCTCCCAAGGAGCATAAGCCTTCAACAAACATGTGCCAGGTCTTCCTGTCTTGTGCCATCAGCTCAAGGTCTTTGCATATCTTCTTCATTCCCTTCATGTCTGTCGCCAGTTTTCTTCTCCATGTGTTCCTTGGTCCCCCTTTACCTCTCTTACCCTGGAAGTATCTGCTATAGGACTGCCTGCCTGCCTTACAACCACAAGGTCTTCATCAATGTTGGCTTGGATTAAAATGTGGTTTTTACAGAACATTTTTCTATTTTTTTCATTTTTCTTCTTAGTTTATGCATGAAGATTAGTTAACATTTATTTTCTGGACTGTTTTTCATGTGTTGTGTCCCCGATGAAGGCCTCCAGAATGATGCATCTTCTGGTCACAGTGTAGCTCCCTGTAGGAATATTTTGTTAAGATACATCATGGCTACTACATAGCTTATTTAGTTGAAGCATTTAAATATTTGAATTGATCCATGCACCTTTGTTTTCTAATATACAGAAAGCCTGCGAGCAGGTACTAGATCTCGTTGACACAATATCATCCAGCGGATCCATGTCTTCATCTCTGAGTACAGAGGACACTGCCGAGGAGAAGGCTGACTCAAAGTCTGGCCGCAGTCTCGTGATGCTGCAGTGTTTAGATGGAGAGGTTCTGCCATTTTGTCTGCTTTTCCTGATAGCTGGTCTTAAAGTAAGCTGAAATGAGCATACTTTTCCTTATTGATTTAAAAAGGGGGGGGGGGGGGGAAATAGGCTTCAAAAACTTAATTATTTTTTTTAAATCGTTTTTGTTTCATTGTTTATTGAAGGCAGCAAATGGAAAGTACGTTTGAATTGTCTTGATCTGAAAAGGTAGAATCAAAACAAAAATTAAAGTATTTGTATTTATTTAGAATTTTTAATATTGCATGTTTTTTACCAGACTGTTTTCATTTGTCAACTCTTCTTGTTCTCAACATCCACAAATTACCTTCTTTCTATTTCATACAAGTACTGGTGTCTTAAACATCTGAGTGACCTTAACCAATCACTTTATATAAAAACGCCATCATCATCTCCCGTTTTGCTCCACATGGAACATGGAACCATCACTGCAGATGGCGCCCCTTGAGGAAGCCTACACTACAGAACAAACTTTTGCAGCCGTGGTTTCTGTAGCAGTTTATTTTAAATGGTGAGGTTGCCAGCTTTATTTATGCACAACTTCATATTAGTCGCATTTTACGACTAGTTCTGTTCTTTCATTGTCTCCTCAGAGACCCCTCGTTAATGATATGGGTAAAACGCGCCAGCATACGTCTAATTCTGTCGAGTATGTGTAGAATTTGGAATCACTAGAAAAGTATGGTCTACCAAAAAGCAACATTCCATGCCTTGCTAAGAAAAAGACATTTCAGTATTAACCCAGATAAGTTAGAATGTTGAAATTGTGTACTAAGCATCATAAGGGTTAATATTGAAATTAGAAAACATTACTGTGGACAAGTTTGTACAGTGTCTTTGTTTTACACAGGAAATAGTATTTAACTGTGGGACTTGAATGTCTGAGGTGGTACATATGAAAAGTCAGCTAAGATAGAGATTCTAACATTTTTTTTCCCTTCATCCTTACTGAATCAGTAACAAGGAAAGTCCTCACAGAGGGATGAAAATCGGGTGGCAGAAGTGAGCACTGGCTTCTTGGGCAAAGTTGCCAGGTTCAAAGCCTGGTTGTTTCACACTCTGGTCTACCCTGCTATAAATTCCTACCTAACTCTGCTCTTGAGTTAGAGAAGGCAAGGCAGCAAGGAAATGAGCCAGTCATGCCATCTTATAAAGCTGTGGCCTGGTAAGGTGAAGTCTTTAATGCTTCACTCCCCTATGGCAGTATCTGCTATAGGACAACCTTTTTTAACCTCATGGGCTATGGGACTATCTTTTTTTTAACCTCCCAGGGGCTATGGGACTATCTTTTCTTTAACCTCACAGAGGCTATGGAGCCACCTTTACCTTTTTTTATGTGTTTTAAAGCTCATAGAGGCTATGGTGTAGTAGGGAATGGCGTTTAAGGGTGGAGTAGATAAGGAAGGAACAGTAAGATAAGAAGTTCACGAAATACTTAAGGGGCAATGGTTGCAAGCTTAAGTTATAAATAGAAGGCATGATAGTGGCTGTGTGCTTAAGGGAGCTCAATACAAATGGACTGACTGAGGATGAAACGGAGAAAAGGATTGGACAATAGACATCAGATTAGCCAATCAGGAAGCGCAAATTCCAGAAGGTCAGAAGGAGATATAGAATTGAATTGTGTTTGCTGGCAGTCCAAGAGAGAATGTGAAGCTAGAAAGACCACAGGGCTGGCAGGGCTTTCCACATAGGCCCTAAGATGAATGACAATACCCCGATTGTGACTTGAAAAACAAATTAGACAGTGAACCCGAATATGACCTGATCAAGATAGATGAAATACAGAGTCCACGAAGTATTGTGATTTCAGATGATGTCAGAATGCGGAACGTGAGAACCGTGAACCCAAAATGGTTGGGAAACCAGTTTAATCGTATCCACCTGATGTGACCTACACATAATGCACATGTCAGGCGGGCAGTGCATGGAGCAGCGGTAGTCTGATAGGAACATTGTTAGTGAGTATAAGCCCTCTGCATAAACAGTAGTGGTGATAGAGGCTAATTGAGATTAATAGCAAGTGAATATTTAAACGGAGATGACATTTTGTAGATATAGAACATAGGTTTTTCATGGGCAGTAGGAGACTCAGCAAGTTAGAGATACTTAGCGGTCAACAGGAAATAGGAAAACATGTTGTTGCACGGGCAGTTGGAGAATAGTTGTTAGAGAAAAGGTTGAGACTCAAGAGAAGTTAGAGACTGTAGAGAGGTTAGGAACTTCAGTGTTCATGAAGAAAATTGGCGCTAACGGGGTTTCGTAAATGCAAAAAGTTATAGCTGCAGGCCAGTTTGATAGATCGAGCAGAAATTCAGAGAATCCTATCAACAGTGAGTAGAAGTTGAATTCGAGAACTTTTCTAGATTAATACAGAACCATGATCAGTAGAGAGTACAGTGTTATTGTTCCAGAGTTTTACTTTGTACACTAAAGTCAGTTGAGCGTGTACGAGTTGCAAGCATTCGTCCTGGAGTTTGTTGATGTCATTTATTCATGAAGAGACTTGTAAGATTTGTCAGTTAAAGCAGGCTGCTACATCTATCACCCACTGTTGTGATCAGCTGGCAAGTGACCCAAATAAGCATTTTATCGTTGTCATAAAATCTGAGTTTTGTTCTGGTGCCTACCAGCTTTCGTGTTGATGTCGTTTTACATGAAAAAGAAGAATGATCGCCTGTCTTGATATAATGAGTCAGAGCAATTATCACCATCATTTACCAGTAGCTTCTGCCCGAGAACCTGGAGTTGGGCTAGTACACCACACGATCACGTGCTTGCTACCCTGCCCTTTGAAGCCGACATCTTGAGCAGTAGCTTGTTACACAAAGTGGCCTAAATTGAATAAATTTGAAGTAAAGATCCATCCAGTGTTTGTCAGTGCCATCTTATGAACCATCAAGAGCATCAACAGCCTGGCACCCCCTCCCTGCTACAATGGGACTACCTTTTTTAACCTCACAGAGGCTGTGGGACTGTCCTTTTTTTAACCTCACAGGGGCCATGGGACTACCTTTACCTTTTTATTATGTTTTTTAAAGCTCATAGAGGGATTACCTTGACCTTTTTTACCACACAGTAGGAGACATGACATAGTCTAGTAAGAGGTAGAGATTAATTAGTAATACATGTGTTGTGAGGGTGAAGAACTATCACGTACATAAAATACAGCCCATGTAGTTTCTAGAGGTCTCTGGGTAGACCAAGAAAGAACTGGGCCACCGCTCCTTCAGGCATGTCGTAAGAGGCAACTACGATAAGGTGGATGGGGCTGGCAACCTCACCATGTAAAACAAATTGCTACAAGAACAACTGAATTCTTTGCTGCAGGCTTCCTGCAAGGGGACCACCTGCAGTTGTGGTTCCACGCTCCTTATCAAGTGAAAAAGGAAATGAAGAAGAAAATAAATAAAACATTAACTTAAGAGTGACCTAATAAGATAACCATTGAAAACTTGTCTTCACTAGGAAAAGCTGACCTCCCCACAAAGGACAGACTCAACGCTAGCCCATCTCATCATATTGCTGCAGCATGATTGGCCCAAGCATGAGCGTGTCTTCAACGAAGTGATTTCTGTCATACAGAAACAAGGCAGCTTTACGTATAACACTTTCTTCTCATATGTTCATCGTATCCTTTTTATGTGATGAAATTATGTGGAGACTACAAGCCGTGGTATATTTTGTGTATTCAGAAAATTCATCCATTTTGACTTAGTGACTGCAGAATGAAAGGCATTCATTGCTACACACATACATGCATACACACACAACCCCTCACCACACGCACACAAAAAACCCCATATGGTGTTAGTTTTTGCATTGAACAATTAATGTACCAAAGAATTGTCTTTTTCCACATTTACTAATCATGTATGAAGAAACACACTCCACGTAGTTCCCCCTAAGATCTAGACAACAATGTCAGCTGCTTGGGGGGGGGGGGGGGGGGGGGGGGGGGGGGGGGGGGGGGGGGGGGTGGGGGGGGGGGGGGGGGGGGGGGGGGGGGGGGGGGGGGGGGGGGGGGGGGGGGGGGGGGGGGGGGGGGGGGGGGGGGGGGGGGGGGGGGCAACAGCAACTCTCAACAATGCATACATTTCCTTACATCAGTCAAACATGGGTTTATATCACATGACCTGTCAGTTCTGACATACAGACATTGACCCCTTGACGAGGTCATTTGGTTTCACTACTGTACTTTTATAATGTGGAAAGACATTTTTGATGAGGTTGCCAGCTCCCATGCATCTCATCTTAGTTGCCTCTTATGTGTCGTGAGTTAGTCTGCTTCACAACACAGCTTCTGTATAATCCTGAGTAACTCTGACGAAAACCGTGCGCCATACATTGTAGAAATTGTATGATACACGGGACCCGAAGATGCAGCAATAGTGAATGCAGTCAGCTACCCATAGCATGACTGCTTGCATCAGGACCAGCGAACTAGAGCTGGTCAAGACCGTACTCCACCTCCACGTGGTGGTCCTGGAAACAGTCTGCAGCAGTGCAGTCTGGCTGAGCGAGTACGGATCGAAATGGGAAGGCAAATCCGGTCCCTAAAAAAATGCCGTGCTGAAGTCGGATGTGTCGACCGAAAGGTGCAGATATCACAGCTACGGCGTAAACAGACACAACGCAACCACCGTCCTTTTCAGGGCGAACGAGGAAGAAGAAGAAGAAGTATGATACACTAGCCAATGGAAAGACTTCCGTATTCGTGTGTTTACTACAGCCTTGGACAGGCAAAATGGCCAGTCCTCATTTGTGCAACCGAGTGAAGGATGCAAATTAATTACATAAGTAGGAAAGAAGTACCACTTGGAAGAGGTCTCTAATTCTACAACAGGAATGTTACTTTAGAGGTAGGTGTAAATACTTCCACGAAAAATAGTTTATTAAGAGAGATATATTGAGTGGAAAGGCTTCGACACATCGGGTTAGTCCCTAATTTAGGAATTTAAGATATGCATAGAATAAAATGCACTTAGGAGACTAAAAGATTTTCAGCTAGGAAGATAAAGATTAATTCAGGGTATAATTTAAGCCTTAGATGAATAAAATCGCTCCAGAAATAAGAAAGATAAGGGGGAAACTAGTTTTTCATAATTGAACAGAGAGACAAAATATGCCTCATTTTGGGATTCGCAATACCCCGTTAGCCCCCTGCTTTCCGATACGCCGGATGTGCTAGTATAAATAGACCTTGCCCTTGCTAAATTGGGGCCATAAGATTTGAAAAGCACAGCGAGCAGAAGAAGCGGTAAAATTGTTAATGAAGTGTGCCTTCGCCAACTGCATCTGAAGAGCAGACCATAGATGCCCATTAACAGCTCATCTGTGTGTGCCTGAGGGTAAGAAAGAATATATATATATATATATATATATATATATATATATATATATATATATATATATATATATATGTATATAATTATATGATTTGCTATTATTCACTACAGTGTGTTGGTAAGTGTGTAGACGTGTTTCAGCAAAAATTGTGTAATTTCTGAAGGACTTACCCGCCTGTGTACATTCAAATTAAATTGAGAATGATAGCAGAATTGTGTCTGTAGGTTTGGAAAAGCTTTTAAAGAAATATTTCTTGAGGAAATGGGACACATGCCTGGAATATAAGAAAGAAGGACAGAAATTGTTTTAATATATGGATCAAGGTATTACGTAGTATTTTATACTAGACCAAATCATTGTATGGAGGTGGATCATGGACAGATGGATCTAACTAAGGTTTTAAAAGGAAAGTGTAGACACGGTGAACTGGATGTGGGTAGTGCTGGTATATATTGTCCTGTGCATTTGCTAGCACATTATCTGACACTGTCTATCGTCCCCATCTTGTGTAATAATGGAATAGTGATGGACCATATAGGGATTACGTTTATTTTTGTTTCAGGTTCTATCCTGACAACTACAAAACAAAAACTTTATAGAGTCATCCACCTCTGCTGGACTCTGTGGTGCAAGTGCCCTTGTGGTTAACAGGGCCAGATACCCAGCTTCCACAGCCTGGAGAAATTCAAAATACGTGTTCGTCCATGGCAGGAGAGTGACAGATCTCTAAACACAAGATAAGTGGCAAAACAAAGCCACTGATCAGCGTATCCAGATTATACCCCTATACTAAAAGACAAGATGCAAATAAACATACAGTGAATGATGAAAAGTGTGGACATAAATTTACCCATTACTAGCTTCACAGTCAAGAAATAGTGACAAAACTCATTAGTATCATATCAATGTTTTTTAAAAGGAGATAATTAATCCAGTTGATAACCTTCAACAATTGAATGACTTTTGATATTGTTAATTATTTTCAATGTTTATTGATTTATTGTTGTAAATAAATTTGATTTCATTTCAAACTTTCCAGACCGAAAAGAGAAACGGTATAGGCTAAATAAATTGTAAATATTTACCAACAGACTTACTTACTTATTAAAGTTGAGTTCATGTTCTTGTTGGAAATAATTTTGTTAATATCCCCTAGCAGAGTCAACAATAATAATAATAATACAATAATCAAGGGAGGATCTTGAGAGGGAGCCCATAGGGATCCAGGATGATACACTAACATCATTCCTGGAAACTTATACAGCTTGACCCTACCTTTGATATCCATACACCCTTACTCTTTTCAGAGAAGGGGGTATTACTTATAAGACCAGACTCTTATCTGGCACTATCATGGTATCACCTGATACAACTTTGTGTCCAGGATATATTATATTTTAATAACATCTCGACCCTCTCGCGACATTATGACATATCATCATTTCCCTGTTTGCTCCCTGTGGAGTATGGAACTGCTACAGCAGCTGGTCCCATTGCGGAAAACCTGCATCAAAGCATTTTGCAGTAGTTGATTCTGTAGCAGTTTGAGTAGGTTGCCAGCCCTGTGCACAATCTCATATTACCTGCCTCTTATATGCATTGGAGGAGTATCTGGAGTCATCCTTATATGACCACCATCTCAGCACAGTGCTATATTATACAGATGTGAAAGAGAACCTCTGTCTGTGAGGTAAATTACACCCTCAATGACTCTTGAAATCATCCACACACTTCCAGGGATTCCCCCTGTGGTGAAACATGTTGAGAACCCAGCAGTGCACATTAAGCTTGGAGTAGTCACTCTGGCTTTTACCTGGTTAGCTGCATGCAGGAAGATCTTACTATGGACCTATAATACTAGGTAGGGGGAGTGTTAAGTCATGTTTTCGTGTGGGAGTTACGTGTTTGGGATTTTCACGTGCGGGTCTAGTTTTTTTTATAGACACGCTTGTGATCACATCTAAATTTATGAGATGGTTAATTATTTGTGTGCCTTTGTGCACTATATTTGAACATAATAGCTCAACTGGGTATGTTTTATTTTAAAAGAAAGAATTCAAATAGACACGATGAGTGAATCACGAAGTTGGGGAGACAAATAGGTGAGCTGAGACAAACAGGTGAGCTGATCTCGCATGTCAATCTTTTAGTTCGCGCTTGACTGAAAATGTACTGAGTTGAAGGGAGAGAAACTATAATCTCGGTCACTGAGTATCTGGCAGGGCTTCTGCACGGTTGGTTATGGAGTGCCGCTAGTGTGTCCAGGGTTTTTTGGTATGAAGGATAACACATTGTATCTTCATGGAAGAGATTCGATATTATTCAAAGTCTGGATAATGAAGAAACTAGGAATATAAGAACTCGTCATGGTAGAGCTTCCACCGTCATTGAGATGACGGCGGTTAGTGAGTCCAATCAAATTCATATGGATTATTTGTATCAACGTGCATATATCTGCTATTATAACCTGTGATGATTTGCTATTTATGAAGTCGAATTCAATATGGATTATTTGTATCAACGTGCATATATCTGCTATTATAACCTGTAATGATTTGCTGTCTATGATGTCGATGTTCCTGTCGTCAATAAACTGTGAATGATGTGGAAACTTATTCATCTTACCCATTGGTCCATTTCATGACCCTGAAGTTATATGTTGTGTGGGTTGCATCACATTTAAACAAATCTAAGGGACCCACGACAGTCACTCAACTATTAAACATCTGTCGGCCACTATCAGTAAGCCCGACATTGCTGACATCAACCTTGTCAGCTGTGCCAGTCAGCAGCACTAACTCACAGCACCCCAGTACATCAGTAACAGGGAGCTGAGAAGTGGCTCTGTGTAGGACATGACAATTCCTTGGGAAAGCCCATAACCAGAGCACAGTATATTAGCTCTGAATATTTGGAGAGCCCCCTTGAATGGCAGGAAATGCACAGTATTCCACACGCATCTTACTCCCGATGTGATGATAATTTACATGCAAGCCAAGCTGTAGAAACTGGAGCTCATGACTTCAACTCAAAACGTTTTGGAAAAAAACCGAAAAGCCACAGAAAAAGCCTACATCTACAGTGTAGATAATACCAAGAAGTTTTGAACTTGGTATTGGCTGCAAAAGAGCACGAAGTTCAGCAGCCCTAGTTAAACAAAAAAACAACCAGCCTCTTACAACGTGCTTGAGGGAGTTGTGGTCCTATTTTGTCATAGTCCTCTGGGAGACACCTTGGGAAATACAAGGGGTATATAACTCATACACAGTTACTAATCTTGGTTACAATACATGCAGTCAATTAGCAGGGGAAAATCCAAGTATCAAAACATGCATTGTCAGTCCGTGCTCACAAATACGAACATAATGATGACACAAGTAGGTCATGGGTAAATGTGAACTGATCATTTTATCTCACAAGCTTTGAATATGATGAGTGACCACACGAGAGCATTAAGAATTTAGCTTTTTCATCTGTTAAGTTGATATCAATGTTTAGGATCAAGGGAATTGCTAATTCCTTGACATTTTGAGCAGAAGTAGACATCCTTGAAGAGTTTGCATTCTTGGACACACCAGAGGGAGGAAAAGTTAACTTAGACATAATGCCAATCAGCACCAAGGCACTGGATCAGTGAGTACTGCCACTTGTATACCTGTTGACAGTTTATTTATTTTTTCCTGTTTCATTAACTTGTTGGATTTAAAGAATTCTTTTGTACAGGTCTTTATCCTTTAATCCAAAATTGTCTAGAACAGCTGCGCTTCGGAAACTAAATTTTTCCAGATGTCGCCCAAAATGTGTCCAAAAGTAGCCAAAAGAAACTTTTGATCTTCAGAATATTTAACTTTCTGGATGTTCGGATAGAAGGATACAGACCTGTATAAAAAAAGTTAAAGGTAATCCTGCAGTTGATACTACCATAGAGGAGTGAAGTGGGGGTGACCAATTCCCTTCCTTGCTGCCTTGACCGTCCCTTGCTTACAAGCAGAGTCAGGTACCAATTTTTACTTCTAGGTGAACTGGAGCATGGCACAACCTGGTTTTGAACCTAGTTCCCTTGCCATGAGAAGCAGGCGCTCTAATTACTTTTATCTGTATTTTGTCCCAGCTTTTTCATGCCAACCCTGTGTAGTTCCTATGGGTCTCTGAGGAGATGGGAAAGAAAAGGACCACCTCTTCCTCACGCATGTCCTAAAAGGTGACACATACGAGGTTGGCATCTTGATCATGTAAAACAAATTCTATAGAAACCAATGTTGCAGGAGTATGTACAGGTATACCTCAGAGATATTGCGGGTTCGGTTCCAGACCACCGCAGTAAAGCAAATACCGCAATAAAGCGAGTCATGCCCATTTTTTTTGGCTTCCCAGTGCATATAAAAGCCTAAAATCATGTTTCTTCTGTCCTTAGCCACAGACCGTCAAAGCAGTCAGTGGCCATTACGCCTAGTGGCGTCTTAGGGCAACAGCAGATAGGTTTTCTTTGCCATTGTTTCCCATCACGCCTAGTGGCGTTTTTAGGGCAACGGCAAATCAACCCATTTGCTGTTGTTTCCGTAATCGAAGTGACTGGCAAACGGGTGATCAGCCCAAAATTATGTCTGTTAAGTGCGCAATAGCGCTAGGTCTTAAAATAACTGTATTGTAAAATTAAAAATACTTTATTGCTAAAAAAAAAAGCTAATCTTCATCATCTGAGCCTTCAGCGAATCCTAATCTTTTTGCTGGTGGAGAGCTAAAATCTATCGGAAGAAGAAGGCACGTTCTAATAAATAAACATGTATAATTTGAAAAAAAGCGCAATATCTGCGAAGCGCAATAAAGCGAGGTATACCTGTAGTGTGATGAAGGCTTCCTACAAGGGAGCCAACTGCAGTTGTAGCTCCATGCTCCTTAAAGAATGAAAAAAAGGTGATGAATGAATGAATTTATCATGCCACGTTCGTCGTTTTCCTCGTACACTTTTGTTTTCATTTAACTACAGAGTGATTGAGAAGTCACTCCCTGTTAGTACATTTGTATATTCTCGCTTGTTTCTGTACATGAATTAAATGTCAAAACAAGGGGCATTAACTTCCATTTGACTAAAAACTAAGGCTGTGATCGTTAGTGATTAATTAATCGATTTATCGGTTTAATTTTTTATTTTTATTTTTTTTTTTTTAATGACTAATTTGATGAAACAAATTAATTGATTATTCCATTTTTAACTATGTTTAAATTCTTTGCTTAAATGCGAGAGCTTTTGCTATGTAGAGGTTTGTGATATGGAATTCGCCAAGTATTGCCAATAATAATAAGTTGTTTGGTTGTATCGTTTTAGCATTTTATTATATTTTTCAGACGATGTTGCTATATAACAAATAACATAAATATAGTCCTTAGTAATTTTTTAAAAATAGTTATGATTTTTAAATAATGTATCAAATTGTTCGAAATTAATCTATACTGTTCATAAAAAAAGAAACGCATAGCCATAATTTTGACATTCAATAACTTTTTTAATTTAATGAGTTAATTGTTCAAATTGCACACAAGAATACCTTAGGGTTCAACCAATCAATTGACAGTTGTTTTGCATCTGGGTCACGAGAGTTTTTTGGCGTACGGGCTTTCCCGTTAGTATGGTGTGTGGCCTCATCTTGCATCGATCAGCGACTGGCATCTCCTGGGCATGGATGCGATCAGATGTCTGATGTGGGCCTGTGGGATGGCTGCCCACTCTTCCTGGAGTGCCTGGAACAGATCACGACGATTGGGCTGGAGCAACGTCTCGGCGACAAACACGTCTATGCAGCTCATCCCACAGGTGCTCAATCGGACTCATGTCTGGAGACAGGGATGGCCAGTGAAGGGTGAGAATGTTGTTGGCAGTCAGGAACTGCGTGGTCAACCGTGCACAATGGGGTCTTGCGTTGTCCTGTTGAAACACAGACCTTTAGGCAGCCAAAAGTGGAAGGACATAGGGTCAAAGAATTTCAATGACGTATCGTTGCGCATTCAAGCCTCCTTCAATGTGCACCAATTGACTCCTTCCGTTGTAACTGATCATTCCCCACACCATTGCACCTCCACCACCGTGCGGCGGAGCTTCATCAACGCAATTTTGGGCACAACGCTCATTTCGCCTACGGTAGACCCTACGCCGTCTATCATGACGCTGCAACAAAAAGAAAGATTCGTCACTAAACCAGACACGTCTCCATTGATTGTCAACTGCCCAGGGACGATGCTGGTTGGCCCAAAGAAGTCGATTTTGGCGATGGCGGCGCGTAAGGACAGGTCCTCGGTGAGGTTGTTGTGCCCAAAGTCCAGCGTCATGCAGTCTATTCCGGACAGTTTGATCAGACACATGACATCCTGCAGGCAATGACTGGGCAGTTGAGGAAGCTGTTGTAAACCTGTCTCTGAGGTGACGAAGCCGAATAAAGCGATCCTCCGCTGCTGTTGTCACTCTGGGTTGTCCACAGCGATGCCAGTCTTCAACTGAGCCAGTGGCTTGGAACCGGTGCCAAAGTCGACTGATGGTACTCTGATGCACGTTTAGATGCCTGGCAACATGACTTTGACTTTCGCCTGCATGCAGTCGGCGAATAGCAATGTTCCTTAAATGTATCGATAGAGACGCCATAAATGTCTGCTTGAAAATGAACTGAATTTTGTGTGTGTAGCGTTATCCTTTTATAGGGTTTCAGTTGCGTAGTCAGTGAATAGTGTTCACCCCAAATTTTGTTGCTTTCACGTGCGCGCAACATGAGCTGTGGTAAAAAATTGCGTCATAAACACTATTGACCATTGCGTTGTAACGATTACAAAAACGAACGCAATTCAGGTCAACATGTGCATTTGACACTGTAAAGAACATTTGATGCTGGTTTTTATATACCCTAGCACCAAATTTTACTTACAAACTCATAAAAACGCGCCCTCGGATAGCTATGCGTTTCTTTTTTTTTTAACAGTATATTAAGATTTTTGTAATCAATCCCAGCCCTAATAAGTTTTATTTTTTATGTCCAGAAACAAAATAACTTAAAATGAAATCTACTCGTAGAATGACCAATGAAATAATGTTAAAAGAATAAGCAAAAATTATTGCTCGTTCTTCTTCTTTGTTCGTCCTGAAAAGGACGTTGGTTGCGTTGTGTCCGTTTACAGTAAAGCTGCGATATTTGCGCCTTTCGGCCGACACATCCAACTCAGCCTATTTTCAGGACCACCACTTGAAGGTAGAGTAGGGTCTTGGTCAGCTCTGGTTCACTGACCCTGACGTATGCAGTCTAGCTGTTGCCCGTTCAAAGGTCATGTGTTGAACAGGCCAGAACTTAAGTTAAGCTGTAATGTTAATGTGCCATAGCATTCTATGTAATTAAATAACAGGTAATTCTCTGTATTTTGATGCTTGTTTCATATTTTTAAAAGTTGGATAGGAATGAGGAAATAAAAATGTAAAAACCAGGGAGGAGCTTGTCATCACCCTGTAGTATTTCACTTGAGTTGTTCGCTACTGTTTTGGAACCTCACATACCTATTTTGAATTTGGTGAGGTGCTAGTCATTAGTCAATTTTAAAAGAGTGTGCAACGAAAGAAGATGTTAGATTTCTTGAGCTGTCATACTCATTTCCTATTCACTCCTTATGGAACATAAAACTGCCACTGGTTCCATTGTAAGAAGCCTGTACCACAGCATCCATGCACTCCTGCAGCAGTGATTTCTATGATTTTACATGATGAGGTTTGTCAGTGCTATCTATGCACAACCCTCATGTTAGTTGCCTCTTATGACATGACTGATGGGGCAGTATTCCTATGCTTTCTAATTCTTCTTTGTCCTGGGAATCACGCGGGGCTGATTTACTATGTTCATGTTATATATGTACAAGCTTTTGGAGGTCAGGTCACTATGATTTCAAATTATTCTTATAATTTTTATTATACGCCTCTGTATCATGACCCAGTTCATGACTATGAGGAAGGTTATTAATGAAAATGGACACCTTATCTGACCCAATTGTCTGTTGTGAGTTTGCCTTTTTCTACAGATGGCCTTGTAATAGTCTTGAATGATTATAATTAATTTTTCCGGAATTCTAAAGATCCTTAGTATTTTTATGTGGCTGTGCAGTCAGTATTATCAAACACTATATCCGTTTTCACAAATTTGATATGTTTGGGATGTCGGCCATGTTTTTGACCATTCTGTGATAATTCTAAGTGTTGCAGCCTGATCTGTAAAAAACCTTCTTGTCCAAAATCTAGATTTGTGCCTGTTTGTTTTTGTTTTTTAAGAAATGAAAGGAGATTAGAAGAGCTCAATTTGCCTCTGCTCATCCACCATCTCTACAGAGAGTCTACCCTGTCAATCTAATATTCAGTTTTATTGAGGGCATTCATCTTTGCCTTTCAGCTCCTCGTGGAGGACATTATTTCAACAAATACATGCCAGGGTTTTCCTGTCCTGTCTGCAAGATCTTTCAGAGTCTTCTTTATTCTCTTCATGTCTGTATCAGATTCCCTTCTCATTTCTACTGCCACTTGTAGCTTCCCTTGTTCATTTAGTGTTTGAACATTCCAGGTGCCAAATGTGGAGATTTTTCCAGAAGAAAAAAAAGGACCAAATTTGCTTACTTTGTCTGGCCCGTCTCATGACCTTTTCAGTTTGGTTCAGCCTGCCAGGAGCATAAAGTTATTTTTGATGTAGCTCATGTTATCTACAAGACCACAAGTTGTACCACAACTTCAGGATGGTGTTGATAAAGTTGGATATGTAAATCATCTTGCCACAAAAATGTCTACAACAGTTTGACAGGTTTCTTGATAGATGTACCATTGACTACAGATGCTCCAGTGTTATTAATTCATCATCACCATTACCCTGAAGCTCCCCAAGGAGCATAGACCTTCAAAAAATGTATGCCAGGTCCTGTTCAGTGTCAGAGGTTCAAGGTCTTTCCAAGCCTTCTTTATACCTTTCATTTCTGACTCCAGTTCTCTTCTCCATGTGTAATTTTATTAATTATACAGACTTTGTTTAGTTACATCTTGAACAGTTGTACAACCAATGACTTCAGATGTTTCAGTGTTATTAATTCATCATTGAACAGTTGTACAACCAATGACTTCAGATGTTTCAGTGTTGTTAATTCATCATTGAACAGTTGTACAACCAATGGCTTCAGATGTTTCAGTGTTGTTAATTCATCATTGAACAGTTGTACAGCCAATGACTTCAGTGTTGTTAATTCATCATTGAACAGTTGTACAATCAATGACTTCATTGTTGTTAATTCATCATTGAACAGTTGTACAACCAATGATGTCAGATGTTTCAGTGTTTGTTAATTCATCATTGAACAGTTGTACAACCAATGACTTCATTGTTGTTAATTCATCATTGAACAGTTTGGGCAGGGTTACCGGGGCCCGAAAGGGGAGCAAAGAATAGTAACACTATACCTTACCATGCATGTCCTAAAAAAGTGACTAAGGAGGATTGGGCATGGGGCTAGTTACCCCATCCCGTAAAAAACTTGGTAAACATAGGCTGTTTTAGGCATATTTTGGCTACTTTTCTAACACAATTTAGATGACTTCTGAAAATGGAAAAAATCCGATTTCCAAGCTGCCCCCAAGGATTTTGTTTAAAAGGTTACAGACCTGTATGAGATATGAAAGAATAGTAGGTGTCAAGGATGGTTTATGGGGTATTCATCATCATCTCAACCCATAACCCGTCATGGGTCGTAGGGGTGCCATGGTGGAAGCATCAGCAGACAGGGTCCTCCACTGCTCTCTATTCTCAGCAATGCGTACAAGTGTGGAGAAACCGTGTCCTGCCCATTCTTTGATGTTATCAGCCCAGGATTTTCTTTGCCTTCCTCTTCTCCGTTTACCTTCGACTGTTCCCTGGAGGATCGTTTTCGAAAGGGAGTCATGACGAGTTACATGCCCAAACCAGGCAAGCTTTCGACGTTTCACTATTGACAAAAGTGGTTCTTGATGGCCTGCATAGGTGTTTATCTTCTCTCTAACATAGACATTTGTTTTGTGCTCTTTATAGCAAATGCGCAAAATTCTTCTATAACATTTATGCTCGAAAGCCTGAATCCTTCGCTCCGTATCTGCAGTGAGTGTCCAGCTCTCACACCCATACAAGAGAATAGATAATACAAGTGATTTGTATAATTTGATCTTCACAGGAAAACTGATGTTACTTTTCCAGATCACATTCAACCTTGTCATGGCAGCTGAGGCCATCTCAAGTCTTGTCTTGATTTCTTTATTTGATCTTCCATCACTACATATAGTGGACCCGAGATATTTAAAGGTGTTAACTTCTTCTAACGTTTGACCATTTAACGTAATGTTGGTCGGAACATGTTTCTTATGGCTATTCACCAATATCTTGCTTTTTTCTATATTAATTTCCATCCCATACGTTCTTGTTACTTTCTCCAGTCTAGAGGTAAGGTCTTGAAGTTCTGATTCTGATCCAGCTATCAGATCAATATCATCAGCAAAACGTAGATTACACAGAGGTCGGCCTCCAATCGATATGGTTGATTTATAATCGTAGAGAGCCTCCTGCATAATATGTTCTAGATAAATGTTAAAGAGCACTGGTGACAGGATACATCCCTGGCGAACTCCTACAGTTGTTTTGAAAAATTCTCCAATGTCATTGCTTGCAAAAACAGCACTGCTTGCGTCCTTGTATAGTGCTTCAATGATATCTATGATGTTGGTATCAAAATTGAATTTTCTCATTATTTGCCATAAACCTTCATGCCAGACTCGATCGAAGGCTTTTGTGAAATCGATGAAGTTATGGTATAAATCATGTTGATGCTGGAGATGTTTTTCGATCAGTAATCTAATATTGAAGATTTGTTCTGAGGTACTTCTTTTTTGGTCTAAAGCCAGCCTGTTCCTCTAACAAGATTTCTTCTGATTTCTGTTTTATTCTGTTCAAAAGTATCCTTAACATCACCTTACTTGGATGACTAATAAGGCTAATGGTTCTGTAGTTCTTGCACATTTTTAGATTTCCTTTCTTTGGAAGCGGTATTACTAATGACTGCGTCCATTCTTTTGGCCATTTTTTTGTACTCCATATCTTCTGGCAAATTGTTGTCATGATTTTTACTATATCTGGTCCTCCATATTTCAAGAGCTCTGCTGGTATATTATCCACACCCGGTGACTTCCCTCCTTTCATCGAACATATAGCCTCTTCCACTTCTTCCCGTAGTATTGCTGCATTTCCGAGTTCTCTGTTTTCGCACTTAATGTTGTTTAATATGCCTAAGTCAGTGTCAAGTTTACAGTTATATAATTCTTTACAATATTCTGTCCACCTTCTCATTACAGCTGTTTTTTCATTGAGAAGAGCCCCATTGCTATCTTCTATGACAGTTACCCTGGGCTGTTGGGGTTTTGATAGTCTTCTTAATGTGTCAAAAACTGCCTTGCTGTTACCTTTTATTAGCCCCGTATTAATGGACTCACATTGATCAGCTACCCATTTTTCTTTGGCCTGTTTCATTTTCTTTCTAATATTTTTATTCACCATACTGTATTGCCATGCTGCTTCGGGAACCTCTTTCTTAACCTTTTTCATTTCTCGCCGTGTATCACATAACTTCAGAATTTCATCTGTAACCCATGGATTGTTTATTTTCTTTCTTTTACCAAGTATTTCTGTTGCTGATTCAATGAGCACGTCTTTCATGTTCTCTGTGATTGAGTTGATATCATCCTCCAAAAAGTTGAGAGCTGCGAATTTTCCTCCAACAGTTGCCTCAAAGATTCCCGCGATTTCTGGATCTTTCAATTTGTCTAAATTGAATCTTAACTGAGAACATCTGTTTTGATTATAGTTCTTTTTGAGTTTAAGCTTGAGCGTCATCAATACCATGTCGTGATCACTACCAATGTCGGCGCCAGGAAAAGTCCTAGTCTTGGCTTTATTAATGCTGGACTTGAATCTTTTGGATACGAGAATAAAATCAATTTGGTTATGTATCTCAGTTTTTGGGGCATGCCACGTTGTTCTTCTTGATAACTTATGAGGAAATAGTGTATTTGCAAGGGTTAGTTTATAGTTGCTGGCAAATTCTAGTAGCCTTAGTCCTCGATCGTTGGTTTCTCCAGTCCCAAATTTCCCCACTGTGCCAGCCCAGTGACCGTATGCATCTGGCCCTATTTTAGCATTCCAATCACCTAGAACGATGAGAAGATCTTTCTTTGGAATTTTCTTAATTGCTTCATCCAGATGGGGTATTATACAATTACTAATGTGCTCCACAGGGAACTTCATTCATGTTGCGTTTGTAAGTTATGGGTGAATCAGATCGGATGTTTGGCTGGTTTGATTGTTGGAGTAGGTTGTGAGTGTGTTTTTGCTTTGCCTTGATAGCTTCAGTGAATAGGTGATTAAAACTTGTGTGATTTTGAGATGGAAGGTCCTATGATAATATTGGAGGAGTATTGTTCTGTCTCCAGGTTGCTGTGTAAGAAGATAGGATCTTAATTTTCAAACTTGGAATATTTTTGGGTCCTAGCATAGTAGTTAGAAAAGGTTCTTCCATGGATGTAAAAGAATTCCTAGACTTCAGATAAGTTTCATGGTATTAAATTGTCTGGTGACCGTGGCCGAAGATTTTTGTATTCAAATAATTTATGCAGAGAAAGACTGAACAAATGGCTATTAATTTGCAACCTCTCATATCCCTAGACACATGCATGGAGACATATCTGGAGTCATCCTTATATGACCACCAACTAAGCACAATGCTATAGTATATACATGTGGAAGTGAACCAATGTCTGTGAGACTAATTACACCCTCGTTGACTCTTGAAATCATCCACACACTTTCAGGGATTCCCCCTGTGGTGAAACTTGTTGAGAACCGACCATTGCACACTAAGCTTGGAGGAGTCACTTGAGGCCCAGACATAACTCTGGCTGTTACCTGATTAACTGCATGCAGGAGGATCTCACTATGGATCCCATGATAGGCAGGGGGAGCTAAAAAGTCTGTAACCTTTTGGGAACAGTTTTATTATGGAAAGTGAATTTTTTGGTTTTCAGATGTCATCCAAATCGTGCCCGAAAAGTAGCCCAAATTGCCCAGAATAGCCCATCGTCCCAAACTGCCTTTGAAAAAATAGCTCAAAGTCACCCAAAATAGTCAGAAATCGCCCAAACTGTGATTAAAAGGTAGCCCAAAATCAGCCACTTCCTATTTTCAGGTGTTCAAATAAAAGGTTATATACCTGTATGTTAACTGTTTGAAGACTGGTGATGTCCTGTCTTCTTTAATGGTAAAACATGAATTAGGTATTCAAAGTGAGGACATTAAAAAAAAAAAAAAAACAGTAAAAAGAAAGTGTGATGTTACTGGGGTCAGAAATTCATAAAAGTGAATATTGACTTGTTTTAAATGTGAGAAGAATAAAGTGACATGATGGCTTAGTCTGGAATTAAATGACAGATGCGTGTTCATTTCTTTTTTTTTTTAAATATATATAAGGAAATGATAGTGCTACCAGTGTATGATGTCCGAAATTCATGAACTTCATATTTGTGAACTTTTTGGTTTTGACTTTAACAAAAACAAAAATGATATGTAAGGGTATTTATGACTGAATTATTTAAAATGGTGAACAAAAATTTTATGATTGAACAGTGAGAGGGAGAAGAGTGCACAAAGTGAAAATTATGTTGCATTAATGTATATATAATTGACAGATTATGAATGTTTTTAAAACGGACAATAAAATGCAGACTGTTTTGTTAACAAACATAAATTCAGTTTCAGTTTTTATATTTGCAAAATGGGGTGAAGATCTACAGTCGTTCAATTTGACAAGCATGTATGCTGCAGAGTATTTTCTGTCAATAGTTAATGTTTCCTTACTTCATTCATGCATCACTAACAGTGCCCCATTATTTCCCAGAGGTCTCTTAAGTGACAGGCAAAGAATAGGTCCACTGTAAAAGTGCCCCATTATTGACAGGGAAAGAATAAGTCCACTGTAAAAGTGCCCTGTTATTTCCCAGAGGTCTCTAAAGTGACAGGCAAAGAATAAGTCCACTGTAAAAGTGCCCCATTATTGACAGGCAAAGAATAAGTCCACTGTAAAAGTGCCCTGTTATTTTCCAGAGGTCTCTAAAGTGACAGGCAAAGAATAAGTCCACTGTAAAAGTGCCCCATTATTGACAGGCAAAGAATAAGTCCACTGTAAAAGTGCCCTGTTATTTCCCAGAGGCCTCTAACGTGACAGGCAAAGAATAAGTCCACTGTAAAAGTGCCCCATTATTGACAGGCAAAAAATAAGTCCACTGTAAAAGTGCCCTGTTATTTCCTTGACGCCTCTAACGTAACAGGCAAAGAATAAGTCCACTGTAAAAAGTGCCCTGTTATTTCCCAGAGGCCTCTAACGTGACAGGTTCAGAATAGACCCACTGCTCACTCATTTATGTCATAAGAGGTGACTAGCATGAGATTGTGCATGATGCAGGGAAATACATCCTGTAAAACAAATTGCTGTCACAATCGCCACAGCAGGAGCACTTGGGTGCAGGCTTTCTGCATTGGGACCAGCTGCAACAGTGGATGTATGCTCCATAAGGAGTGAAAAGGGAAATAAAAATAATGGTGACTAAAAGTGACATTTAAGGGGAAATAATGATCACTAAAAGTGACATTTAAAGGGAAAGAATAAAAATAATCACTAAAAGTGGCATTTACAATTTCATTGGGGAAATGAAGAGAAAGTGGAGATTGTTAGAGCATGTGTTAAGAGCATATAAAACAGATAACAGTTGCATGGCTCAGCATTTTGAAACTATAGAGGAAGGGCAAGGAGGAAGCATGGAGAAGAACCACAGGGAGAAAGAAAACAAAGTAGAAAGGACCTTATAATAAACTAGGCAGCTTGTGCAGTTAAGCCTCACTGAGGGAGGAGGGGGGGGGGGGGGGTGAGTCAGTGTTTAGTGTTGCAATAGTCTTGAGGAATAATTTTTTCTTCGATCCTTAGCCATCGACTGTCAAAGCAGTCAGTGGCCATCACACCTGGTGGCGTCTTGTGGGGCAGCAACAAACTGCTTCCACTTTGCTTGGCTGGCAGCCATCCTTTGTGCAGTGCCCCAGCTCTGGTTCAAATATATATATATCTAATTAGGCAAAAAACCTGTACAGAAACTATGTACAGCCGTACAAATCTGAAAAAAAAAATCTGTACAGAATATGGGTAACCTATACTAGTTAGCATGAATGCCCCAATAACTTATGAAAACAGTGTGTGAAGAAAACATTGGAAATAGACGCAAGTGCAGATCTATCAAACACTTTATTCATCCAAGCGAAGTGCATATAGTTCCTTGAATAAGCTAAACATAAAAAAAAATTTTCAAATAGAAATTGCAGTGTGTTAACGTTTAAATGTTACAACATATGAACATGGGAGCTTGTACCGAGATTTAAAATAATATAAAATGTAATTCAACCTGTTTTTTTTTAAATATTCATTCATTCACAAATAAATCTTGACATATGGGAGTGAATCATGGACAATTAGTAAACAAGTAGAAATAGTACTAGAGGCCACAGAGATGTGGTTTTACAGAAGAATGTTAAAAATACCATGGACAGCTTAAAAAAAAGAGCATTGAGGATGTCCTGAAAGAGGCTAATGCACAAAGGAAACTTATTTCACAAGTTAGAAGGAAGCAATCCACTTTGGGGCATGTTATGAGAAGAGGAAAGCTGGGATATATTGTAGCAACAGGAAAGATTAAAGGAAAAAGAGAAGACAATAAAGAAAGATGATACAGGACAGTTTGACATCATGGCATGGACAGAAGTCAACAATTAAGCTGATAAGTTTTACTGCAGATAACAAGTTGTGGACAGACATGATTACCACAGGCCTGGTACTTGAAGAAGAACCTAGGTTTAACAAAAACTTCAACTAGTTGCCAGTAGTTACTAGATCCCATATCTTGTAACTGTTTAAATATGATCTTATTTGCTCTTCACTGCTGGTGCTTATAAGTTATATTGTCTCTGAATGTGAATATACACAAGAAAGATTGTTTGCGAATGTGAATATACACAAGAAAGATTGTGTGCCAGAAAACTGTATATGCTTATTACCAAATATTCTTAATTCGATTTAGTTAAAAACTGTTGTTTCTTTAAACTAGGTCTTCACAGTTAGGTACTAATGGAACTAGAAACAAATATAAACAGATGGAAAGCTGAGCCTTGTGAGTAGTTTAAAATTAAGTAAATGGTAGGCATGTGACAAAGAAGAAATTTTTATTTAAATAGGAGTTTTGCCTGCGTTCAACCTAGACACAAGGTCCGTCAGTTATATTAAGGCACATGTCCAAGTATAAAATACCTTTTGGTCTAGTAAAGTAAGGAAAGAAGGCACTAGACAACAGAAAAGTAACAGAAGTGATGGACACTCCAGAGATTTGAACTTTCATAAGTGGGTGCTTGTGCAGAATAGAAGGATGGCAATCGTATGACAAGATCACTAATGTGGAACTGACGGAAAGAACTAGACAAATAACAGTGGAACAAGATGTGGGGGCAAGGACGGTGGTGGTGGGTAATGGTAGTACCATAGCAGATACTGCTGTAGGGGAGTGAAGTGTTAGAGACTTCACCATACTAGGTCCAGCATCGAGAGGTGGGGTGACCAGTTTCCTTCCTCACTGCCTTTTCCTTCCCTTACTCAAGAGCAAATTCAGGTAACCATTTACAGCTGGGTAGAATGGAGCACGTTGATACCGTGAATCGAATCTAGCACCTATGCAGCGAGATACCACTCTGTCAGTCGGACTGAGTAGGATTGAGAAATCAGCTGCTAGCATCACAAGGCACCTTAGTTCGTGTTCTGGAATTCCTCATGTATATGAGATAGGAGACCAAAAAAACACATGCAGACGGGAACTGGAGGCAAACATTAAAGGGTTAAAGAAGACCTTGAATAGATGGCACAAGACAGTACGTGTAAATAATATAGGGGAAGCTGCTGAAACAAAGGGAGACAAAAAAATCAAACACTAGGTGTACAGTCTGATTAATTGTAAAACTGACTCTGTACCTATTTCATTCATTCATAACCCTCCACTCCCAAAGGAGCATAGGCCTTCAACAAACACATGCCAAGTCCTCCTGTCACGTGCCATCATCTCAAGTTCTTTCCACGTTCTCCTCATCATTTTCACCTTTTTCCAGCTCTCTTCTCCATGTGCTTCTTGCCCTGGGGGTTCCAGAACAAGGACTGCCTTGTAATGCTATCAACAGGTTTCCTCAGTGTGTGTCCTTATCCATCGCCATCGTCTTCTTCTCATCTCTTGTTCCACTGGCACTTGTCTAGTTCTTGTCATCAGTTCCACGTTGGTAACCTATTCATTTATTATGCTGTACCTCTTTATTTATTTATTATTATTTTTTTTTGCACAGGACAGGAAGACTTGGAAGGTGTTTGTTGATAACTTATGCTCCACAAGGGGTTATAAAGATAAGAAATGAACGCAGGGTCGCTGGGCCTTAAAGGATTAAATATTCAAATTATTATGCTTTATTAGAGCCATATTCTCTTTATATTAGTTTTGACTAAAACAGATATTAAGGTATGTAAAGCTGGCTTATAGTCTGGTACTATTTGTAGAATGTTCATTTTAACGAAGTATCCTCTTTGTGAAATAGTCTCACAACTGGATATCTTTCTCAGATATCCTTACTGCAACAATTTGTTATATCAAGGGTTGGTTGTAAAGTGGAAGAACTCTGAAGCAAGGCAAACACTATCTGTAGCTGATGTACTCTTGTGCTCCCGTGGCTTGCCTTCTTTAATTTTTATTCATCTTCTTCCTCTTCATCTTTGCCTCCACTCGCAGCATTCCGTTTTTGTTCACTTGTGGTGCCCGCATTTTGTACATGCTCTCTGCTCTTGTTTGGACCTGTAGTGGACCGAGGGGCGGGTTCATTGCCCTGTGACCTGGCCGCTCGATCTTCATGATGATTCAGCTTTTGGTTAGAGACTTCCCTTTCTGAATCACTCACATTGGTCAGGCTACCCACAGGTCGAACATTGTGCTTTTTCCGAACAAGGCCGGCAATTTTCATTTCGGCTGTAAAAGTTGAATATGTTAAGAAACGTTTAATTAATTTCTCCCACCTCTCAAAATTAAAATTTTTTTTTTTTTAACATTATGGCATAAATGATGCATATGTACGTGTATTTACAGGATTGGTCTTAGTGTACATGGCACCTTAATCAAAGTTGTCATTTTGAAGTCTCCTCCCAATCCGTTCCATCATACTGAATGCCCTCCCCTTGTTGTCCAATCTACAGTAGTATCATTTATTATTTCCCTTTGTGCTACTTACACAGCTTGGAACCACAACTGCAGCTGGTCCCCTTGCAGGAAGGTAATACTTTTGTAGTGGTGGTTTCTGTGGCAATGTGTTTTACATCAGGAGGTTGGCAGCCTCATGTACAACCTCATATTAGCTGACATGTACGACCTCATATTAGCTGACATGCACGACCTCATATTAGCTGACGTGTACAACCTCATATTAGCTGACATGTACGACCTCATATTAGCTGACATGTTTGACCTCATATTAGCTGACATGCACGACCTCATATTAGCTGACATGTACGACCTCATATTAGCTGACGTGTACAACCTCATATTAGCTGACATGTACGACCTCATATTAGCTGACGTGTACAACCTCATATTAGCTGACATGTACGACCTCGTATTAGCTGACATGTACGACCTCATATTAGCTGACATGTACGACCTCATATTAGCTGACATGTACGACCTCATATTAGCTGACTTGCTTACTTACTTAGTCGTTCCCCTTCTACCGTGAGGTGTAGAGGTTTGGAAGAGAGAGCGCCAGACTATTCTATCGGCTGTCTTCTTCCTGGCCTGATTCCACTCCAGTCCTCGGTCCTTCAAAGATTGTCTAATGTTGTCCTCCCAGCGGACTCTCGGTCGTCCTGGGGGGTCTGGATCCCTGGCTCTTTGTTTCCCATGCTTGTCGTGGTAGCCGATCTTCTCCCATTCTGCAGACATGGCCAAACCATCTTAGTTGGGATTGTTCTACTTGGGTCTGCAAAGGGTGAGGTTTTAGGCCTTGACGTATCGTCTGGTTGCAGACCATGTCTCTTCTTGTTACTTCAACCACCTTCCTCAGATACCTCATTTCTGAGGTTTGGATCTGGCTTTTGTGGGTTGTAGTCATTGCCCATGACTCACATCCATACGTCAAGACTGGGACATAGGTAGAGTGGTATACAGCCATCTTCGTTTTCTTGCCAACCTCTCTCTCTTGCTGTGGAATCCTCGATTTATGGCTTGAAAAAGTCTCCCAGCTGCTGCTTTTCGAGTGGTCAACTCTTCTTTGATGCCTCCCTTCCGAGCTATCATAGCTCTGAGGTATTTAAAGTGGTCGACCTGCTCCAGGTCCTGTTCTCCCAGCTTAATCTGATGCCTTCTTTCTTCTCGTGATATCACAATGGATTTTGTTTTAGAGCTGCTTATAACCATCCCTCTCTTCTCCAGCTCTTCCTTCCAGACTTGCAGGTTGGATTGGAGATGTGCTTCTGATTTAGCAATCATACCTGTTTCATCTTCCAGTATCCCACTGAAGACTTCCTCATGTTCTTTAAGGTCTTATAGAACAATTTCTGGTTTTCTTGCGCATCTTTTTCTAGCTTTTCTCCAAATTCTTCCCAGGACTTCTGTTTTGCTGCTATCACCTTGTTCTTTGCTTCTGTTCTGAGTATCACATATTTTCTATATTTCTCCATTTGTCCTGCTGTGTTTTTAGCTCCTAAGTATTGTTTCCATGCCATTTTCTTCTCTCTTTTCTCTTTGACTTCCTCTGTCCACCAAGGTGTCCTGTTTCTCTTGTTCCCAAATCGGACTTCACCACATGCTTCTGCAGCAGCTGTCTTTATGATGTCCTTGAATTTAAGCCAGAGGGTTTCCAAGTCATCAGGTTGCTCTTCTGTGTTGCTCACCGCTGCAGCAATAAGCCCCTAATATCTGGTCTTAATTTCTGGCTCTCTCAGCTTGTAGGTCTTAATGCTCATTTCTCCCATTCATTTACTTAGTTTCTTGCGTGATGTTGGGCAGTTCCTAGGCTGAGCAACTCTTTCAGTTGTTCTTTTGATGGTCAGCAGGTAGTGATCACTTCCAATCTTTGGCCCCCTCCAGACTCTAGCATCCCGGACATACTTGAATGAGCACGTATTTTTTGGTCTACCTCTGCCTCTCTTTCTCTGGGGATTCCAGAACAACAACTGCCTTGTAGTGCTATCAACAGGTTTCCTCAATGTGTGGCCTATCCATTGCCAGTGTCTTCTTCTCATCTCTTGTTACACTGGCACTTCTCGGGTTCTTGTCATCAGTTCCACATTGGTGATCTTGTCATATCATTTCGATTCTTCAATTCTATGCCTTCAATTCACCAGTATGTTACCTGAGCCCAAAAAGGAGCAAAGAATAGTAACACTGTACCCTACCAGGCATGACGTAAAAAGCGGCTAAGGAGAGTTGAGCATGGGGCTGGTTACCCCATCCCGTTAAAAACTTTTACCACAAAAACTTCAACAAACACTATGGATATATCAAATAGTAAACATAAATCAACTCTGCCGCCCAAGACAGAAGGTCCTCTGGAAAAGAGGCACATGAAGTAACCCAGAGCTGGCCGAAAGGAGTCTGGGTTGCTGATTAACCTTTTTTTCGTCTAGGAAACCTCCAGGATTGGCACCCGGAACTTTCGCACTCTAAACGAACAAGGGAAAACTGCACAAGTAGCAGCAAAAATGAGGAATTTCAGGATGGATTTCCTGGGTCTCTGCGAGAAAAGGTGGAAGGGCATTGACAGGAAGAAACTGTTTAAATGTATGCTTGTATGTAAATGTACCTGTGTCTGTGTATGAATGTATTGGTAAACTATGTTCTTTAATTGTAGACAGAAATTGTGTTTTATGCCCTAAATGCATACAGGAGAAGCTGCAGGAAACGTAATACCAGTGGTAAGTGATATTGTGATACCACTTACCAACAGTGAGTGATATTGTGATACTACTTACCAACAGTGAGTGATATTGTGATATAATGCCTAGGGTCAGTGATACAACATGTCAGTGGTGAGTGATACTGTTATCCCACATTCCAGTAGTGAGTGATATTGTGATATAATACCAAGGGTGAGTGATACTGTGATACAATATACTTGTGGTGAGGGATATTGTGATATAATACCAAGGGTCAGTGATACTGTGATACAATATACTTGTGGTGAGGGATATTGTGATATGATGTAACTGGTGTGTGTTACTGTGATATAACATACTAGTGGTGAGTATTGTGAAATAACATACCAGTGGTGAGTGATATTGTGAAACAACATACCAGTGGTGAGTGATATTGTGTGTATATAATACCTGTGGTGAGTGACACTTTTATTTAATACTAATAGGGAGGGATATTGTGAAATAACAATACCACTAGTGAGTTATATAATACCAGCACTGAGTGTTGTTATAAAATACATGTGGTGAGTGATACTGTCATATTTTTTTTTTAATAGGTGAAAGGGCAGACATTTTTACATGATCAGAGACATGGTAAAGTACATCCAGAGTTGACTATATTGTCAGGATAATCTTTCTTTTGATTCACACAATCTGGTAAAGTTTGTTGACCAATAATGATGTCTTCATGTATACTGCTCCCTGTCAAAGACTATTCTGGTTGTGACATATATTGTGTTGTACTTATACCTATGTAAAGTGTCACCATTATCATTTTCCTTTGTGCTCCTTTTGGAGCATGGAGCCACCACTGTAGCTGGTCCACTTGCAGGAGGCCTGCCTCAAGCAGTCATGTGCTCCTTGCAGTAGTAGTTTCTATGGCAATGCTTACCTGAGCCTGGTAAAACTGTAGAGGACTCTATATAACGCAGGAAGTTGCTATTGGATTCTGCTTGTTTACACTCAGATAAAGCATTGGATGTTTTACCCTCATCTGTTGCTGCTATTTCCTGAAAAATTATATGCGCTGAGGTACATCATGTCAGTTCTGTTTTAGAAAAGTATTTGACTTTTCAAAATATTTCAAAGGTTTCCTTAAGTGCCTTGGAAGCTGCACAGCTGAAATTGTTAATGCCTTGGAAACTATGAAGTAATCATTTTGTTATACCTTAGAAACTATGAAGTAATCATTTTGTTATACCTTGGAAACTAAGAAGTAATCATTTTTGTTATACCTTGGAAACTATGATGTAATCATTTTGTTATACCTTGGAAACTATGAAGTAATCATTTTGTTATATGTTGGAAACTATCAAGTAATCATTTTGTTATACCTTGGAAACTATGAAGTAATCATTTTGTTATACCTTGTGAACTATGAAGCGAACATTTTGTTATACCTTGGAAACTATGAAGTAATCATTTTGTTATACCTTGGAAACTATGAAGTAATCATTTTGTTATACCTTGTAAACTATGAAGCGAACATTTTCTTATACCTTGGAAACTATGAAGCGAACATTTTGTTATGTAGTGGTGTCACGTAGACAGAAATTTATTTTGCCATTTTAATGTTTTGTTTTCCTAATCATTTGTATTCTCATTTTCTTTCATTTTCTCCTTCTCAAACCCCACCCGAGGTGTTTACGTTCAGGCTTTCAGTGGAAATCCCCCACTGGTCAGAAACGGTCAGCGCATCGGTAATATTACATCAAACGCACCTGGCGCTTGCCTGATCAGAAGAATTTCTCTTACGTGTAAAGTGTTTGAACGAGCGAAAGGGTCCCGGTGTTTGGCCTTCAGAACGCTGCTAGTGATCATAATATTATGCATCCTTGAAACAGGGGGAGATAAACCCGTTGCTAGTCTGTGTTGTTTGCCCTTAGATGAGCAAAGAGCACATAATATTATGATTGTCTCTCTGGGGGGAATTTTCGCAAAGTTGTTGCTTCTGAAATCTTTTGTCTTACCCGGTATTACGCATTACGCTGATACATCTGAAGAATAAGGCTATGCAGGTGTCCTGGGTAGAATGGTTTGTAAGCTATAAGACTTGAAATTTTACTACGTCAAACACACTCGTAGGATTTCCTGGCCCGATGATGGACCATCATGAGATTAGGCAGACTTTAACAGAACTAATAAAATGTTAAGGCCTTTCTCTAGTCATTTTCGGGGTGAGTTGACATATCTTATAATTATTATATTAGATTCATGTTAGCTTTATATATATATCTGATAGGAATGTGAGGACTGCTCCCAGTAATTTACTTCAGTGATAGTGTTGTGCCGTATTCAGCCTTAATTAAGTGGTGTTTAAGCTGTTTTTGGTTTATAATGGGTTAAATGATAGACTTACAAAAACAAACACTCACTAGGCGTAGAATCAGTCCACAGATGCTTATCATGGGTTGGGAATAGGCTAATTAACTGTCATTTCTGTAGGATAATGTCAGAGGTGGATTATTCACTTAAACACTGAATTATGGGAGATAGTCGCTTATTCCTTGTGGATAGATATTTTAGTGGCTGGGGAGAAATTTGATATGCTTACTTGTGTAGCTAGACTCTAGCCATAACTTTCACAGGAGCAGCCACCAGCCATGGAAAACATTTTATCTTATGACTCAGTGTTGCTGTCATTTTCGACGGAGTCATCTGTCAAGTTATTTGCTTATGTTTGTATCATAAGTATAATTGTGTCTTTACCTGCGATGTCAGGTTGATTAGGGGTTGTCTTCCCTTGTTTATTCATTCATTGTGTTTGACCTTTAGGGTCAGAGGTTGACAGTTCGGCGTGGGCCTATGGGAAGGTTTTTTAAGCGGGAGTGAGATATACTTCCGGGAAGCCGGGAGGTCCTGTTTTTCTGAAGGGACCAAGAGTCCATTGTTTTTCGGGGAGAATCTTCGAAGTAACTGCTATGGCAGTTTTCCCCAGTGAATCTCTGTGCGTCGGGATGACGACAGAATTCCTTGTGTAGTTCTGAGGATTCATTTACCAGGTAATACCGACCTTTATGCATTATTACGCTTTTCGGTGGCAGAACATGTAAAGGATTACCTAGGGTGAACAGCAGTTCACGGATCCGCCATTTCAGAACTTATATATTTGTGCTCGAGGTAGCCATCCAAGACTGTTAGTCTTATATTGTCCAGAAATCCAGTGACGAGGATATATTGTGGGAGCCGCAGATTGGCGGAACTTCTATCTACAATAAGTATTACTGCAGGGTTGGTGATAACCTATTTAACAGAAGTACACGGCCGACGTTAGGACGAGGCCTGTGCTTCCGGCTATTATACTACAGCCTGATATGTGCAATTGGCAGGGAGTGCCAAGTTGCACCTGTGTGTCAAGGTAACTAAGGCATCTGACGCGTTTAGTCAGAGACGCCAAGGGCGACGCTACGAACTGTCATTATTGAAGAACTTTGCTATTGACCATGCACGTCTATTCTGATGTTTACCTTTTTGAATGCCAAATGTATACCTATCGATGTCAGGTCAGCATGACCTTGTTACACTGACTGTTCCTGTTGATATTATGTGTGTTCCCGTCAATAAATGTCTTGAAACATGCCTGCAGTGTCAAAGCATCCTTGATTACTGCATGTGAGAGTATGGGTTGCAGGATCTACATCTATACGAGCCTAAACACATTCGCGTCTTCATTCGCACCCACACTCAACTCATCATACGCTCGCACTACACATCTAACAACATGTAAACTGTCTTGGGCCAGTGATCACCTCAACAAGAAAAAAAAGACAGTTACATTTCTGGTGGACCAGTTACGTGGGCTCTTATGATACATTTCTTGTCGCCAATGTGGCCTAGAAACTTACATTTCTGATGGACCAGATCTGTGGGTTTAAAAAGAACAGAGCGAGCATTTGACATTATTGTTGACATTTATGGATCCAGAAATTTACATTCCTGGTTGGCTGTTACATGTATGATGTCTCCAGTTTTGTCGAGAAAGTTACAAGAAGGACAAGTACACATTACACTTCTGATCTGTGGGTCTAAGCTACACACGGGACAGCCGTAACACACAGTGCTAATTCTACATTTGCAAGTTTTGGCTACAACAGGACAGATATAGGTCATCAACGGTTGACACAAATAAACAGTACGAGCATTTATATTATAATGCTACATAAAGCATAACAAGACAAGTACTGAAGTGAACTACTAGGCATTTGCTACGTGGACCATAACTGCATAGAAGGCGGGTTCCTATTGTAAACAGTACTGCGGGTTGTTACACGTTTCATTCAACAACAGACTTTTCTAGGTCAGAGTATTCAAGCTACATTGTTGGAGGTCAAGTGTCTGTAAACAGTACGTGAAATTGTAAACATTCAATGTGCAAGCCCTAATTTGAGAAGGTCATAGTAACTTTGGTTCGTGAATACCACTTTATGTTACAGTGGATTTGACGTTCAGTGCGCGTTTGACATTTCGTTTCTGTGTTCGCAAGGAGCAAGAAATTTATTTTAGTTTCAGCTGTGACTGAACTTGTTCTGCAACACATTGAAATTGATTGCTATATGTTTATGTCACTTCTACTGTTTTGTGTATTTTTCTGCGGGTTTTTCGGTTGGTGGGTCTTACGGTAAATATGCCACTTGATCGAGGCTTACTGTAAGCGGTCTGTAGGTGCAAATTTTCTTAATTTGGAAATTTGCTAGTGACAATTGGTCGCTATTGATGTTAGCTGTGATGTAATTGTACTTAACGTTGTTTTTGTAATATTTTGTCTGTTTTTCAGTTTTGATTGTCGATTTGTTTTGTTTGTATTCTGTAGGTCTCTCCTTTCTTGTGTATTTCTCTACACATTTTTGGTTAAAACAGTGTTGCCATTTGTATTGTTTTGTATTTTTGTCTTTGTATTTTTTTTTTTGGTTGTACTACATTACTGTCATGCACAGTCTACATACACATACTTGGTCATGTTTTGATATTATTGATAAGGTAGACTCTTCATATAGAGTTTGTTAAATAATATTATATAAGATATTTATACAAGTTCTTTGATAAAAGACTTGTTATCTACAAAGATTAAGACAGTAAAATAAAGTGAAGTGAGTATACAAGTCTAGCATTTCAGACTTGTCTCCCATTGAAGTGGGATAAGGTAATTTATTTAATTTTTTTTTCAGGTTTCTGATCTCATTAGACAGAATGTCTACATTGGATTTCTTCATCCAGCAAGGGTTGACCCTTGGTAAGTCTGGTAAAGAATTGGAAGAATATTCATCTGCTCAATTCGCCATTGCATTAAAGTCAGAAGAAAAGAAACAAAAAGAGGAAATTAAATTGAAAGCAGAAGCTGAACTAAAGAAGCTAGAAGCTGAGAATAGAAGATTAGAACTTGAAGAAAGAAGGTATCAAAGAGAGGCTGAGGAGAGAAAAGCTCAAGCTGCTGCTGAGGAGAGGAAAGCTCAAGCTGCAGCTGATGAAAGAAAATTCCAGATGGAAATGGAAGACAAAAAACTTCAAGCTGCTGCAGAGGAAAAAAAACTTCAAGCTGCTGCTGAGGCTGAAATTAGGAAAATGGAACATGAGGAAAGAAAACAGAAGATGGAACTTGATGAAAAACTCGCAATTTTGGAGTTAGAGAAATTGAAATTGGCGAGTACGGGTGCTCAGCAAACAACTTCGAGTACGACAAAGGAGTTTGTTAGTAGGATTAAATTGCCTCATTTCAATCCTTTAAAGGATGACGTAGCAGATTATCTAGATAGATTCCAATTTTTGTGCGATACGCATAACATAAAAAAGGAAAAAATATGTTGAACAACTGATGCCATTTTTTACAGGTGACACAGTGACTACTCTTATGACAATAGACGAACATGAGAGGACTAATTATGATGTTGTCAGGGCAGCATTACTAAAGAAATACCAATTAAAACAAGAAGACTATCGTCTTCGTTTTAGGACAATGTTGCCAGAAAATGGAGTAGATTTCTCTGATTTTGTTACAAAGATACGTCGTACATTTACACGATGGGTTGAGTTGTCTCAGATTGAGAAAACATATGAAGGTCTAATGGACTTATTATTGCGAGATAAGGTTTTGTCATCTGTTAATGATTCTTTTCTTGCATTCCTTCATGAGCGTAAGCCTAAAAACTTAAAAGAAATGGAGGAATACTGTTGTCAGTATGCCACAGCACATCCCCATGCTACAGTTAGCAATTCTAAAGTGAAAGAAGGGTTGCCAGCTGCTTCGGCAACACCATATGGCCCTAATTTCAGAAAAAAATTTCAGGGTGCTCAACAAAATTGGAATAGGGGAAGTAATCAAAATTACACTCAGAAGCGGAGTAATCCAACACATGATGGTTCTTCGTCTATGCAGTGGAGACAAGATGGTAGTTCTCGTAATTTTAGTGGTAATAATTTGAGACACTTTCGTAAAGGCTATCCAAATAATAACTATTCAAATTTTCGAGGTAATCATTCTCGACGTCAAGATTATGACGATGGTGAATTTAGAAACCGGGATTCAAACCGGAATGATGATTACAATAGGCAATATGATAACAATTACAGGGGAAATGATAGTCGAAATAATTACAGGGGAAATGATAATCGAGGTAGACCTAGGTTTAACAAAAAAAGACCTTACCAACAGGCAAACTCTGCGCAACAAGAGTTTGATGGAGCCTGTAATACAGTAAATGATAGTGGTAACTCTAGGGCTATCACTGGTTGTGCTTTCGATTTTGGGAGAGCAACTGAATGCCCCCAATGCTTAACATTGTTTGACTCATCAACTGTATCTACGCTAAGTTGTGGTCACCCTCTTCCTGCTCTACCTGCTACAGTTGCGCATGATGGGAGAGGATCTCTCATCTTACATAAAGGTCTAATAAATGATAGGCTAGTCTCAGTACTTTTCGATTCGGGATGTACTACCGTCGGGGTTAAGGAGTCTCTGATAGATCCTTGCTGTGCCACGGGAAAAACAATCAAATGTGTTACATTTGGTGGTACTATGGAAAGCTATCCTACTGCTATTATTAGGATTGACACTCCTTTCTTCACAGGAGATGTCCATGCATGTCTTCTTCCTAATCCTATTGCGGATCTTATAATCGGTCGTATTCATGGGGTTAAGGAATGCACCCCGCAACAAATTTCTAGTTGGGAAGAAAAAAAACATTCAAACGGTCAATGCAGTGGTGACAAGAGCTCAAGCTCTTAATCCCCCAACTTCATCTTATAATAGTAATGAAGTTGATAGCCAAGACGAGCACTTGGTGATTTCCCATGACTCGTTTGTTAAACGTCAAGAAGAGGATCCTTCTTTGAAGAAATACTTCCTTCTTGCAAAGAAAGGGGATCCCAATCAAAATACGAATCACAAATCGTATATCACTATGAAGAATGGTATATTGGTACGAATGGTACAACACTCGGACAAGTCTATGCACTCGCAAATTCTTGTGCCTAAGTGTATGAGAGCCTTAATTCTTCGGCATGCACACGATTCTCAGTGTGCGGGACACATGGGTTTTTCCAGAACTAAAACTAGAGTCCTTGCGTCATTCTTTTGGCCATTCGTGAATAAAGACATCCGAATTTATTGCCGATCTTGCAAAATTTGTCAAGAGGTCAAGTCTAGGGGTCCGAGACATGCTGCTCCTATTCAGGCTGCAGATATTCCGATTCGGCCGTTTCAGAAAATGGCTATAGACATCATTGGTCCGTTCAAAATTAAGTCAGCCAGAGGACACCAATTTATCCTCACTTGCGTGGACATGTGCACGCGTTGGCCAGAGGCTATTCCTCTGAAGAGCATATCAACTGTCGATATCGCTGATGCTCTTTGGCTCGTATTTTCTCGTCTGGGATTCCCCGGAGAAATACTGTCGGATCACGGCACTCAGTTAATTTCGGACGTTATGTCTCAGGTAATGGCTACGCTAGACATTAAAAGGTCTCTCAGTAGTATTTATCATCCAATGTCCAATGGATTGGTAGAACGTCTTAACAGGACACTAAAGAACTTACTTGGCAAGATAACGGAGGATCATCCTGAAGATTGGGACAGGGTTTTACCTGCAGTCCTCTTTGCCTATAGAGAGGTTCCCAACGAGCATACAGGGTTTTCTCCTTTCGAACTTGTCTTTGGCGCGCAACCGCGCGGGCCAATGTCCTTGTTACACGATTTGATAACTTCCGATAATATTGACGATGATACACAATCGTCATATGAATATGTTATAGCTCTTAGAGAAAAGATTATCGAATCGTGCAGGTTAGCAACTTCATCTTCCGAATTTGCGAAAGAAAAAGCTAGGCGATTTGCTAATAAGAAAAGACGCCTACGTCAACTTTGTCCTGGAGACAAAGCATATGTCTTACTGCCCTCAAGAGAGAATAGACTTCTCATTTCTTGGAAGGGTCCATACACTATAGTCTCGAAAATTTCTGATGTCGACTATATTGTCGATGTGGATGGAAGGCATAAAACCTTCCATATAAATATGTTAACAGAGTTTATTGAACGTCCAGACTATTTACAGCCTATTTTCCAGGCGACGGACGACTCTCCAGTTCAACATGGTCACATCTCATCCCTGTCCGTTATACAGGATGAGGAAACTATTTTTTCTGACGTGAACTTACCTCTTCCTACGATTCCACTTATTTCAACGGAATCGTGGAGAGACGTTACAGTCTCTTCTAACTTGTCTTTTGAGGAACAACGTCAAGTATCCTCTACGTTACAATCATATCAGGATGTCCTTACCGACATTCCTGGACACACAGATGTCATAGAACATGACATCATACTTACTGATCGTAATCCGATCAGAGTAAGACCATACCCAATACCTATTCATTTTCAAGCACAAGTCGAGAAAGAATTGGATGAAATGATTCAACTACAAATAATTGAAACCTCCACTTCAGCTTATTCTTCGTCGATAGTTATTGTTCGAAAGAAAGACAATAACATACGTCTTTGCGTTGATTATCGCAAATTAAATCAAGTTACGAAGTTCGATGCTGAACCTATGCCGTTATTAGATGATCTACTTATTAGACTTTCTAAAGCTAAATTCTTTACTAAACTAGACTTGTCGAAAGGTTATTGGCAAGTCCCATTGACGGAACACGCCAAACCTCTCACTGCTTTTTCGACACCTAGGGGTCTGTTTCAATGGAATTTTATGCCTTTCGGGCTTATGAACGCCCCAGCGACTTTCGTGCGCATGATGCGACGAATTCTATCAGATCGTGCAGATGTCATTGCATATTTAGACGACATCTGTCTTTTCAGCGATACTTGGGAAGAACACTATGTGGGTCTGAAGGAATTGCTATCTACTCTACGTGAGCATAGTTTGACTGCTAAACCCTCTAAAGCTTTTGTTGGGTTTAGTGAAATTTCCTTCCTAGGTCATCGAGTTGGTCATGGTCTGTTGAAGACAGAGGACCAAAACATTTCAAAGATATTAAATATCTCGGTTCCGAAGACAAAAAAGCAAGTGCGTAGTCTCTTGGGATTGATACAATTCTATGGAAGATTCATTGAGAATCTGTCCTCCATTATGGCACCACTTTCAACGTTATTGAAAAAAGGTTCTCCTAATATGGTGCGTTGGTCCCAAGAATGCCAATCTTCATTGGATCAGGTTAAGAATTTGTTCTCATCTCATCCTATCTTAAGACTACCGACGATTGATAAGACTTTTGTCCTTCGTAGTGATGCCTCTTCCACTGGCATTGGAGCGGCACTAATGCAGGAATATTCAGGAACTCTGCATCCTGTAATGTATATTTCTAGGAAGCTGAATGCGGCAGAAAGGAATTACTCGGTTTTGGACCGTGAATTGTTGGCTATGGTTTGGTCCATTCTTAAGCTACAAAGGTTCCTTCTGGGCGCGCATTTCTTTATGGAAACCGACCAAAAAGCTCTTACGGCTATGCAAAGTAAGGATTTGAAGAGCTCGAGATCTACTCGTTATGCTATTGCTCTTCAGCCTTTCCATTTCACGGTGCGAGCTATCCGTGGTTCGGATAATGTGATGGCGGACATATTGTCTAGATGCCCACATGATTCCAGTTAAATCTTGTGTCCTAGTTTTTCCTGATATATTTTCAGACTTAGGTCTGTCCTTAATATCATAATATGTTGTAATACAAATGTATTTGGATGATGTTTAGATAATTTAACAAATTTCATTTTGTCCATCCATCAGTGATATGTTGCTAAAATAGCATTGACATTTGTATATTGCTATGATTATATTATTTAGTAATGTTTGATATATGATTGGTATTGCCAGCAACTTAGGTTTCTTGAATGGTATCCCTTAGTTTGTTTGGCTTAAAGGAAATATTTTCTCCTATGTTGGGAGATGATTTGTACCCTCTTCTATTGTACCTGATATTAGGTTCATTGTTTGCATGAGCACAGAAGTGATACTGGTGCTATCTTGCTCATGAACATATTAAAAAAAAAAAAAATTGCATTTTTTTTTTTTACAGGGGGGTGGTAGTAATGTTGCTGTCATTTTCGACGGAGTCATCTGTCAAGTTATTTGCTTATGTTTGTATCATAAGTATAATTGTGTCTTTACCTGCGATGTCAGGTTGATTAGGGGTTGTCTTCCCTTGTTTATTCATTCATTGTGTTTGACCTTTAGGGTCAGAGGTTGACAGTTCGGCGTGGGCCTATGGGAAGGTTTTTTTAAGCGGGAGTGAGATATACTTCCGGGAAGCCGGGAGGTCCTGTTTTTTCTGAAGGGACCAAGAGTCCATTGTTTTTCGGGGAGAATCTTCGAAGTAACTGCTATGGCAGTTTTCCCCAGTGAATCTCTGTGCGTCGGGATGACGACAGAATTCCTTGTGTAGTTCTGAGGATTCATTTACCAGGTAATACCGACCTTTATGCATTATTACGCTTTTCGGTGGCAGAACATGTAAAGGATTACCTAGGGTGAACAGCAGTTCACGGATCCGCCATTTCAGAACTTATATATTTGTGCTCGAGGTAGCCATCCAAGACTGTTAGTCTTATATTGTCCAGAAATCCAGTGACGAGGATATATTGTGGGAGCCGCAGATTGGCGGAACTTCTATCTACAATAAGTATTACTGCAGGGTTGGTGATAACCTATTTAACAGAAGTACACGGCCGACGTTAGGACGAGGCCTGTGCTTCCGGCTATTATACTACAGCCTGATATGTGCAATTGGCAGGGAGTGCCAAGTTGCACCTGTGTGTCAAGGTAACTAAGGCATCTGACGCGTTTAGTCAGAGACGCCAAGGGCGACGCTACGAACTGTCATTATTGAAGAACTTTGCTATTGACCATGCACGTCTATTCTGATGTTTACCTTTTTGAATGCCAAATGTATACCTATCGATGTCAGGTCAGCATGACCTTGTTACAATGACTGTTCCTGTTGATATTATGTGTGTTCCCGTCAATAAATGTCTTGAAACATGCCTGCAGTGTCAAAGCATCCTTGATTACTGCATGTGAGAGTATGGGTTGCAGGATCTACATCTATACGAGCCTAAACACATTCGCGTCTTCATTCGCACCCACACTCAACTCATCATACGCTCGCACTACACATCTAACAACATGTAAACTGTCTTGGGCCAGTGATCACCTCAACAAGAAAAAAAATACAGTTACACTCAGTCACAACTGTATTATAGCAAGAACATTGCATTTTCTTTTACTCATTTTGTGGAATATTAATATATTTCCCCAAGGGGACATACGATTTTTTTGTGTAATGTCACATGCTGTAATCTGCTTATGTAAATTCATTTAATGTTGTAAGATGAATAACATAACCATTCAGCTGTATGTTTATTTTGGAGAAGAGGAGTAGATTTTGCTGGTAGAACATGTTACTGACAGGTACATGGATGTACAATAGATATTAAGCCTATGCGGGCGCGTGTTAATAATTGATATTTTTAAGGAACAGGAGACATGGTTAAAGACAGCCCTAAACTATCATAGCAATAACTACAATAAATTTAATCCCATAGTGGAGCGAAACTTTCTGTATAAAGTTAGTGTGATTTATTATTTGCTTGATGTAAAAGGGTGTCTCTTTTTTGGTCTCAGTTTCAGGGGATACCGAATTGCTAGTCTAGTTTCCAGTCAGACGAAGAATGTCACCGTCTCTTCGCTCTAGAGGGATTCTGAGAATATCTAGCTCCACGAGTGTCACCTCAGTACCTGAAACAACAACCCTTTGTCAACGCCATTTCCCTCTCACGGGAGTTCAGCTCACGCATTGTGAAATGAGCCAACGCAACCATCTGAAAACGTCTATTTCAGTAGCAGTTCCCTACTCGCCTATTGGATTACCAGTCAGGGCATTGCGGCTTCCAAAATCTCAAACCAGCCCAGCATGTCTATAGCAGAATTCAATTCACCAGTCTCTGTATGCCTAAACGGGGCACTCAGCCAAACCACAGTCAACCAGCCAAAACCGGATTTAATGCCAATTCTAGCGCCGGATAAGTGCGCCTTGGGATCAGTTGTCCTCAAGTGACTTCGACCTATAGCTTATTTCTGGATTATGTAGAACCTCGCCCTTAGGAGCAGCCAGCCAAATATAGACAGAGTACCAGCCCCACTCACGCGATAAGAGGTCACCAACGTCCAGCACCAACAAGGAAAGGTATGCGGTTTAGTCCCTCATGAAGGACACCTGCACGTAAGACTCTTTCCTGGAGCTAGTACATTTGGTCCCCGAAAAGCGGACAGGCTGTCGCCCAGTTCTATCAGTTGGTCAGCAGTAGATAAACAGCGTCCCCAGCCCACCTCGCGCCAGTAGGGGGAGTCACCAATGATAGTACCAACAAGGACAGTTTTGTAGGCATAGTCCCTCACGAAGGATCTACAAGTAACACACTGTCCGGACTATTTCATCTGGTTCCCGAAAACGGACGGACTGCCACGCAAGTTTATTCTTTCTGGTAAACAGGAGGTAAATAGAGTCTACCAGCCCACCTCGCGCCAGTACGGAGGAATCACCAATGATAGCGCCTATACAGTGATTTTATTCAGGTTAATTCCATCACCGATGGAGGATATGTACGAAAAAAACCACTTACTGGAGCTATTTCATATGGTCCCGAAAACGGACGGGCTGACAGTCAGTTATTTCATCTCTCTGTGTTCTACAGGTTTTATAAATGGTGATCTGTGTGTGTGGTTGTTGGTGTATATGATTATTGATGACTATTGATGATTAGTTGATTATTGATGTAATTTTATGTTGTTGTGATGATATGCATTAATTCCATGCGTTTTCTTCTTTAATAAAGTTTACACCTTTATTAATACGCTGTTCACGACCTTTCCATCCATAAGTAACTTGTTTTTAGCTCTTTACTATAATCTCTATGTATGATAAGAGAAAAGAGTTGAGAGCAGGAGCTGCTTAGACAGACATAAGTGAGTTGAGGCCTGGAGAGAGAGATCCTTTGAATAAATCTTCTTCCAGGTTGTCTCAAGTCCATCTCCTATTTACACCTTATCTAAAGTGTAATCTATAACTCTGTCAGTCCACTATCCCTTGTCGATTTCACTACTGTTGTCCAACTCGACAAATACTCTACACTCAAACTCAACCACAACAAGTGGAAACTATAAAGGGTAGGGTGAACAAATTTGGGTAGTGTATGTCTTACTAGGACATGTCTGATAACATTTGAGGAATCAGCACAAGAGGACTGCATTGTCATCAGCTACTGAGACCTGATTAAACACACAAGAAGAGGACTTCTTCAAGTCCTCAATTTTCTAACATTTTCTATCAAGTCTACTTTTAGCCTTACCCTACACCAAGTATCTCGGTTTTGTGTGTGTGTCTTCTATTTAATCACACTCTGTATTTCCATTCCATTTGTCTGTTGAGACAATGTGTTCTAACTTTCATCTTCACGTTTAGAATCAAAGTAGACTGCTGCCTCCTTGTCTGCTTCACGTTTTTCTTTTGAGCGTGGGCTTCCTCCCAGACATTTTTTTTGTATGATCATTTTTTATTTTCTGGAGAACTTGTTCCTTGAGTTTCATGCCGCCCCCTCCCCCCTTTCTCCCAGTTGCATTTTCAATCTGATGTTATTATTGTGTCAGCATAAACAAAGAAACAAAAACAAATAAATTTAGCAGGAAATGAGATACTACACTATCATACTGCTAAAGCAAATATAATAATTACCTTTACATCCAGGCATATTGCATTTGCATGAGAAGATATATTACACAATTCCAATTCCACATTAACATAGACAAAAGTTAAGTAAAACATCAGCAATAAACATATTTGATTGAATAAATATTACACACACGGGTATGTTTCAGGCACTCATGAAGTAGAAAACTTGACAACAGAAAAACAACAGACGTGAGAGACTTACTGGAGAATTCGCTTCCGTAGCTAGGCAGTGGTGCCGTTCAGAAGGTCCTGAGTTCGATTCTCCAGTTAGTCTCTCACTTCTGTTGCTTTTCTGTTGTCTTGTTTTCTACTACTTTATTTCTCACGCATGCCTCAAACATTCCTTTATGTGTGTAATATTTATTTATTTACTGTTTACAGACCTCGGGTTTCCCCTCTTTATTTGTTTAAATATATTAATGTAGGATATTGCGGTAAAGTGGAATGAAGATTAAAAACACACAAGTCATGTTTAGCAATTTGATTTTAGTTTTCATTCAAGGATTTGCCTTTCGTGTGTAGAGAAAACTGGCAAGATTCTGCATTAACTTGAAGTTCATGTTGCAAGAGAAAGAAATCGAACAGCAGGAAACTGCTAAGTCAGGTAAAATTTGGTGTAGGTTTTAATTTCATGAGGTTGCTACAGTGCAGCTAACCTAGACCATCCCAATATGTTGCTGCCTAAAGTTGCTGGTGAAAATGCAAATGGCATGTTAAGCTGCTTTTGGATATCACAGATGTCATTCTTCCAGAAATCAGGTAGAGAACAAATTTCCGTTACACAATTTTGTGTTTTTAACCTTTATCAACATAACACAGGATACTGCCATAGGGTATTGAAGTGTTATAGACTTCACTATACTAGGTCCAGTATCGAGAGGTGGGGTGACCAGTTCCCTTTCTCATTACCTTTTCTTTCTTTTATTCAAGAAGAAAGTCAGACACCCATTTACAGCTTGGCAGGCTGGAGCATGACATAATCATGAATCGAACCTGGCACCTTTGCTGTGAGAGACCAGTGCTCTAAGCACTCTGTCAATCTGACACTAATAATATTGTGCACATGCTATTAAATAACATACCAGTGAATGCTCCATTTGTAGAGTGATGACATGGGCATCCCCGCAAATGGAGTCCACTGCTTTGAGTGCTGCCTCCGTCATGCTTTCAGACGAGGTCAAGGGTTGATCCTGATGCTCACTAATGCTATCTGTAGGTCCATAGGTTGGAGTAGTGCTTCTATCATCCCATCTACCAGTGTATATTATGAAAATAGTTAGCATTCAAAATAAAAGTAATTTATTTTACTGTGAAAAAGTAAGCAACTATCAGTATAAATGATGTTATTGTAAGCCCACTATATGAATGTAGTTGATCAATTTAGCAAGAAAGAAGTTACCGCACAGCATGAAAGTACATAAAAGGTTGGCTTGAAAGTTGGGCATGATGTTGGTTAGCTCGCCCAGTAGAAATATAAGCAACAAAAACTGTTCTCAATCATTTTCTTTTACTGTGAAAAAGTAATGAACTATCAGTCTAAATGATGTTATTGTAAGCCCACAATATGAATGTAGTTGCTCAATTTAGCAAGAAAAAAGTAACTGCACAGCATGAAAGTACACAAAAGGTTGGCTTGAAAGTTGGACATGATGCTGGCTAGCTCACCCAGTAGAAATATAAGCAACAAAAACTGTAATCAATAAGACACATGAACACGTCATCCAAAAAATATGTCAACTCAGCCATCCAGGTTGGTACTGAGGGAGAAATGGGCAAGGTTCGGATAACCTGAGGAACTACTCAGGGTATGAACTATGCATTCTAATCAAATAAAGAAGTAAGGAGACGCAGATGAAGAGACAAAAGAAAATAAATTGATGAGTTGGCAAGAGAGGCATAGGAAGATGCATCCAAAGGAAATATGAGGGACATGTATCACATCACTAAGAAGCTACAAGGGAAATACAAACACAGAACTGAGAAGTTACCATGGAAATACAAATACAGCACTCAGAAGTTACCATGGAAATACAAACACAGCACTCAGAAGCTACCAGGGAAATACAAACACAGCACTCAGAAGCTGCCAGGGAAATACAAACACAGTACTCAGAAGCTACCAGGGAAATACAAACACAGCACTGAGAAGCTACCAGGGAAATACAAAAACAGCACTGAGAAGCTACCAGGGAAATACAAACACAGCACTCAGAAGCTACCAGGGAAATACAAACACAGCACTGAGAAGCTACCACGGAAATACAAAAACAGCACTCAGAAGCTACCAGGGAAATACAAACACAGCACTCAGAAGCTGCCAGGGAAATACAAAAACAGCACTCAGAAGCTACCACGGAAATACAAACACAGCACTCAGAAACTACCACGGAAATACAAACACAGCACTCAGAAGCTGCCAGGGAAATACAAACACAGCACTCAGAGGCTACCATGGAAATACAAACACAGAACTGAGAAGCTATCAGGGAAATACAAACACAGAACTAAGAAGCTACCAAAGAAATACAAACACAGCGCTGAGAAGCTACAAAGGAAATACAAACACAGCGTTGAGAAGCTACAAAGGAAATACAAACACAGCGCTCAGAAGCTCCCAGGGAAATACAAACACAGCACTGAGAAGCTACCAGGGAAATACAAACACAGCACTCAGAAGCTACCAGGGAAAATACAAGCATTGAGCCTTATCAATGACAAGAATGAAAAATTGCTTAGCAATATAACAGAGAAAATGAAGATATGGATGGAACATTCTAAGAAAATTCTAACCAAGCTAGCTCTACAAGATACTCCAACTATCCAGCCAGTAGAAAAGGTGTTTATTGTAAGGAAGAAATAATGAAAGTCATCACGTTTTTTCTTCAATGATGGAAAAGCTGCTGGCTCAGGTGGCGTACGAGCATCAAAGGAGACGATGGCACTTCTATGGGGTAACTAAACGATATAAATTTCAACAGCATTTTCATATCAAGTGCAAAGGCATACTCTATCACATTGTCCATCCAAAACAAGCGTGAGCCATCTTCACTATTTCAATCACATGAACAGCCCACATCCTTTCACGGCCAATTCAACTAATGGACTTTTCTCGTCTCCATAGGACGTTCTCACAAACATCACATAACAACCAACATGCATACATTTCAGTCTCAGTCCTTTTGTTGCACAGAATTAAATAATATGGAGTGTCCTGTTTTAAACACCTGAATACAAAACTGCATTACTCCCTCACAACATTAAAAATCAAATAAAAACAAAATAATTGGTAGATATTAATAATTTAGATCAGGGGTAGACAACCCAGGTGTGGTAGGGATCCACTTTATCGATATTGAGCTCTCTAAAAATCTACTATCTAAAGATAAAATCATGTCTGTTTTAAAGCTCCAGAGTTATCTGGAATTTGGAATAAATACAGCCTGCTTAAATTTTATATCTGCCAGCACAATCTGTTTCCAACAATCCCATCATCAGAGCTGTGGAAAATTAAAACTAAATATTTTACCAAAAGTTAACTTAAACTTCACTTCAAAGACAAGGCCACTTTCTATCTTATACAGTTTACAAATAAAGTGAATTTTTTTAAGCTAACTTGAGGGTTTTCATTTGGAATGCTGTGAAAGTGCCTTTAAACCTCGTGACACCATGCTATTAAGTGCCGGTGGGAGATGGCTATTCCAAAATTTACCCAGATTAAACATTCTATTTCCTCCCCTCTGTCATCTAGATATCTACCACATCATGCCTTGGAATCTACCAGTAGATCAAGATCAACCTATTGCCTACCAGTGATTTAGATAAGCCAGTTATGGTCCATGCTCTAGTTACTTACATAAGTAGCAGATTTCAGTCCTTTTTTTTCATAGAAGACCAAACATCTGATATTGCCATTCAACTCCCTACGAAGCATAAGCCTTCAAGAATCCATCCCAAGCCTTTAAGAATCCATCCCAAGCCTTCAAGAATCCATCCCAAGCCTTGTCGTCCTGTGCCATCTGTTTAAGGTCATTCCATGTCTTGTTTATCCCTGTCATGACTGCCTCCATTTCTCTTCTCCTTGTGTATACTCTGGAGATTCCAGATCAAACATTTTCTTGTACCAGAATATGAAATGCTTGGGGACAGTCATGTTTCAGAAATCAGACTTTTTCCATTTTCAAAAGTCGCCCAAAATTGCGGCCAAAAAAAACCTTTGTAAACTAAATATTTTGGTTTTCTGGTGTTCTGATTCTGTGATATGGACTTGTAATGATATCAACAGGTTTCCTCAATGTGTGTTCTAGCCAACATTTTTAAGTTGTAGGAGGCACATCTAAATTTCCTATCTTTAATGATAACAAACAACAAACGATGACTTCTTGTTTTTTTTTAAATTTTAAGCACATACCTGAGAACGGCTTCGAGCTGTGCCACAGTTTCAGGGTCGGTAACAGGATCAGTGGCCAGGTTCACTTTTCTGGGACATCGGTGTAGACCTTTGCCTTTCTTCTCTTCCCTACCTGTGTCACCAGCGGAAGGATCGAGCTCATCAGAGCTCTCGTCATCCTGTTAATTATATAGTCAGAATGCTCACGTATAACTTTCTGTATGATTTGTTACAATTTGATTTGTTATATACAAAAGTGACTTAGACTGTTTCAACTGTTATATTCAAAAGTGACTTTGGCAGAATTTGTTATACACAAAAATGACTTTTATCATTTGGTTTACTATATAAAGACTGACACTTGATTTACTATATAAAGACATGACTTTGATAGTTTAAAAAGTTATATACAAAAGTTACTTTGACACTTTACTTTGTTTTGTACAGAGGTGACTCTGACACTTTAATTTGTTATATATAGAAGTGATGTTGACAATTTAATTTGTTATATACAAAAGTGTTGACTTTGACAGTTTCATTTCTTATATACAAAAAGTGACTGATTTTTTTTATATGAAGACGTGACTTTGACCAATTGATTTTTTTATACGAAGATGTGACCATTTGATTTCTTTATATGAAGACGTGACCATTTGGTTTTTTGTATGAAGACGTGACCATTTGATTTTTTATATGAAGACGTGGCCATTTGATTTTTTTATATGAAGACGTGACCATTTGATTTTTTATATTACGGCGTGACCATTTGGTTTTTTGTATGAAGACGTGACCATTTGATTTTTTATATGAAGACGTGACCATTTGATTTTTTATATGATGACATGACTTTGAAATGTCAAATTTTACACTGTCGTGAATTCTGATTCACAACACGTCATTCTGACCAAACGATATGCCATATTTTCTAAAGAAAGAATGCAAGACGAACCAATTAAAACGCCCCGTCATACCGTGTTTACTAAAAACATTAGGCAGTCAAGATGGCCAGTCCATATCTGTGTGAACCAGTTGGATATGGAATTTAAATACAACCTTATGAGCGAAGTACCACCTGGAAGAGGTCACTAATGCAATAATAGGAATGTTGCTGTACACGTCTGTACAAAGATTTCCACGGGAAGTGATATAGTAATGGAGAAATCTCGAGTAGAATGCATCGAGACATCAGGTTAGTTCATAATTTTGCTGTTTAGGCTACGCATAGAATAAAATGGACTTAGGAAATAAAAAGACGATTAGTTAGAAAGGAAAAGAATAATCCTGGGAGTATTTTAAGCCTAAGATAAAGGAAATCGCTCCAGGAATAAGGAAGATAATTGAAATCTTAGTTTTTAAGATTTGCACACCTAGACAGATTATGATTACATTTTCGGAAAGCAAACACATTTTAGCAGTAAGCCCCCTCTGTCGTTCGGCCTTGGCTATATATATAGGACGTGGCCTAAATGGAAAGCAGGCCATAATAATTTCAAATACAGCGATAGCGGCAGTTCTGTCAGTGATGACTTCTTTGCCTTCTGCATCTGAGAGCAGACTGCATGACCATTAACAGCTCGACTGTATGTACTTGAGGGTAAGAGAGAATGTATATATATATATATATATATATATATATATATATATATATATATATATATATATATATATATATATATATATATATATATATATGTATGTATGTATGTATGTATGTCTTTCTATTAATTAATTCAATTGTGCGTTAGGCAGGGTGAAGATGTGTTAGGAAACTACTGTGTAATTTCTGGAGGCAAAACAATGCCAGTGTATATTCAAATAAATTGAGAATGGTAGCGAAAGTGTGTCCATAGTTTTGAAAGGTATTTGAAGAATTATTTCTTGAAGGAATGGACCACACACCAGGAACATAGGAAAGGATGAAAGGAATTACTTTACTGTATTGGTTAATATATTACTTAGTATGTTACACAAGACCTAATAAACGTATGGAGGCGAATCATGGACAGATAGCTATAACCAAGGAATTGAAGAAAGATATATTCACAGTGAACTAGATTGTGTTATTACTGAGTGTTATGCCCTGTGCGTCTAATTGCACATTGTCTGAAAACTGTCTCTCATCCCCTACATCTGTAATAGGGGGATAGTGATAGACAATATAGTGGTTAATCAAATATGTTTCAGGTTATATCATGTCATCCAAGTACACCTTAAAGAATCAGCCACTACTGAAAGGAACTAGTGGTGCAAGCGCCCTTGTTGTTAGTAGGGACAGCCACCCAGTATCCACTGCCTGGAGGAAGCTCATGTGATTTTTCCTTCCGTGTCAGAAGGGTGACCGGCTTCAATTCACCAGATAAGTAGCCAAACAAGGCTACTGTTCAGAATATCCCATTAAAACCACTATTACAGACAGTAATTTTTAATGATGACCTCTATTTGGGCATAGTTATAGCCAGTATAGACAATCATCCCATAAACGGTGTAAGAAGATGGTTCTTAAGATATAAATATTCTACAAACCAGAGGGAGTTCAACCAAGAGAGAAGAAATTTCTACAAAGTTAGAGACTTTAGATACTTTTGTCATTTTACAAGAGATTTTATTCATTTAATGTTGTAATTAAATTTTGTGTTCAGTGAAAGGTTTTCACAAAGAAAAGAAGATTTGTATAAAATAAATTGTAAATATTTACCAAAAGACTTACTTGAATTATGTAAGTTAAGTTACAGTTATTGTTGGTAGATAGTTTAGTTAATACCCCTAGCAGAGCTAATAATATAATCAAAGGAGGATCTGGAGAGGAGCTCATAGGAATCTAGGATAATACACTATCATCATACCTAGAAACTTTATACAGCTTGATCTTAACCTTTGATGTCTTCTATACACCCCTTACTCTTTTCAGAGAAGGGGGTATTTCTTATAGACCAGTCTCTTATCTGGCACTACCTGGTATCACCTGATGAAACTTTGTGTCCAGGATATTTATAATTTCAACAAATAATAATCCACCCTCTCGTGACATACACACAGAAGTGACTTGGACTATGTCAAAGACAATCATCATAATTTTCCTTTCCTCTTTCACACAGAGCACGGAGCCACCACAGTACCTAGCCCCCTTGCAGGAAGCTGGCACAAAGCATTCACATGTGCTTACAGTGGTGGTTTCTGTAACAATCTGTTTTACATGATGGTGTTGCCTGTCCCATGCACAACAACCTCATATTAGTTGCTTTTTATGGCATACCTGAGCGAGCAGTAGTTTGGAAAAGTCCTGTCCCAGTACAGCGCAAACACCAATTAAGATTAAATGAAAGCTGTGTACTTTCTGTGCTTCTCTGTGGGGCGGAATGCTGGAGAGAAACAGAGGAGGAAAAGTCGAAATTGTCCTCTTTCCACGCAATCTGCCTAAGGAAAATTCTTCGAACTTTACGGCCCAGTCCCATCACCAACCAATGACTGCTTACTCGGAGCAACCAAGAGAACATGCACATCATCATAGCTCGCAGACGCTGGAGTTTGGTTGGCCACGTCTTCAGAAGAGACCCTAATGCCATCACAAGAACAACTATGATATGGGCCCCTAAAGGCCGACCAAAACACCTTAGCAGAGAACTATAGAGGCCGAGATGCACAGAATGAACCAGAGTTGGGGCACTGCACGGGGGATGGCCACCGACCTAGCAAAGTGGAAGCAGTTTGTTGCTGCCCTACAAGGCGCCACCACTGCTTTGACAGTCGGCAGCTAAGGATCAAAGAAGAGAAGGGGCAGTAATTCTATTGTCAAAAGCAATAATAAGCACATTTTTTTTTTTAAAAGCTGCGAAGTGGATTTATGACTAGAAGATTTTGGGTATAGGGGACAGTGTTAATGGCATTTGAAAAGAATAAATGTGATATCACGAAAGAAATCACCATTGTTTGCACATTATGGGCCACAACTGTAGCTGGCTCACTTTCAGGAAGCCTTCACAGAAACATTCAGCTGTGGTTTCTGTTGCAATTTGTTTCACAGGATGAGGTTGCCGGCCCCATACACGACCTCATATTAGTTGTCTTGTACGACATAGCAATTTGTTTCACACGATGAGGTTGCCAGTGCCATACACAACCTCATATTAGTTGTCTTGTACGACATAGCAATTTGTTTCACACGATGAGGTTGCGAGCCCCATACACAACCTCATATTAGTTGTCTTGTACGACATAGCAATTTGTTTCACACGATGAGTTGCCAGTGCCATACTGTTGCGTGGGTGATTCGCTCTGAACAATGTTCCATGTGTTATGAATAAAACAATTATAAAATTCTGGCCATTGTTTTCTTCCTTGATATGTTAGTTTTAGTGCATCGTGCCTTTGATGGAAGATTAAACGAATGCGGGGGTGGAAGATTCCAAACAATACTTGAACTTTGGAATACGATTGATTTGATAAGTCATTTCATCGAGTCCGTACATTTAATTCACATGTACACATTTCAAATAGGGACAGAACATGAGTCATGCATAAATTAATCAATGGCGTAGACTGCTGGTTATGTGTCAATGTCCGTTATGAGGATACAATGCAGTATTGTCGTCAGAACATCACAGCTATATGCACGAGCAGATAGACATGGCTACCTGCCGACAGTGAGACTGCGAGTCTGAAATATATTCATACGAATTTGACGATTATTCTCATCCTTCTGAGGATTCTAGTTAAGTACTAACCTCCATATATTTCCTTCTCATATCGAGTTCTAGGACTGACCCTGGTCCATCAAAAATACACATAAAATGGCTATATCCTGCCATTAAATTGGAAGGTTAGAAAAACGCAGCTATTCAGCTTGGCGGTCAAGTAACAAAGGGTAGCGTTTCTTAGTTACCGACTGTGTCCTAAACAACGCTATACACGTCATAATCGATCGTGTATGAAGCGTTCAGTAATTGAAACATCTATCGCAATATATTAAATGTCTTAACCTTTACAATTGCACGTCTGGTAACCTTTAGCAGACGGCGTTAATATCATATACCGTAACAATTCCCTGTACACCGGGGAAAAAAAAAAATCGATAGATTTTTTTTTCAATATCTATCCGACTTAACAATTTTTTCAAAAAAAAATTTAACACAATTGTGACATATGGCCGACGATGTTCTGAGTAGAACCGTGTTGCGGTCGTGTCAACTAACTATTTGTCATAGTCATCTAACATAAGTCACATTATATATCAATATTATACATATTATTATATCAACTAAATAAATGTCCAATGTTAATAGTGAATGATAAAATTAAATTAAAGTAAGGTCTGTCGTATTAGTATGTCATATAGGAATTAATTTGACTAATTAAAATTAAATTAATTAATTAAACTAAGAGTTAAATTATTAAGGTTCTAATGTAACGCGATGTTATGAGAGAAGAAAAAGACAAAATAAGTGAGAAGAAATAGAAAGAAATTCGAATATAAGTTTTAACTTAATTGTGTGTGTTAAGTGTTAGTGAATAATAACTATCTAATTTAACTAACTAAATAATGTATAGGTACATTAAAAAAATTATTAATCTAATACTTGTGTGAGATTTATTTTCTCTTTTCATAATTTCTTCTTTTAGTATTTCGTTCTCTTTTTTTTGTTCTTTCATTTCATTTTTTTTTTCTCACATTTCATTTTATTGATAATAATTCAATTAAGAAGTTAAGTTAACTAATTAATTAGTATAGGATATGATGATCCATCCGTAGTCTTGATCCTGATGAATTCTTTTAGGCAAAAATGTTCAAACGTTTACGTTGGAAAGAAATGTCATTTATCCCAGCATCCAAGAATTAAGTATACACAGGAACATCAGTTCGGTTTGTCGTCAGACATTAGTCCATGATTGTTCAAAGAGTATTCATATCTCGTGTATGGACGTTAGACGAAGTTCCAATGTCAATATGTCTTTTAGTTCAATTCTGTGATGCATATAGTGTATATAAAGTTTAAATTGAAGGCAAGGTTAGTTCCCTTATAGTTGATACTTCGTTCAATCCAATGTAGTTCTGATTGATGTAGTTTAAGAGTGTCAATGTTGATTATTCGTCGTCAATAGGATTACGTGACAATGCATCTGCCACACAATTTTCAGTGCCAGGAATATGTTCAATGGAGAACTCGAATGGCTGTAGGATGATTGAATATCTGGCAAGTTTCTGGCTTGTATGATTTGATCGACGCAAGGATGCTACAGCACGTTGGTCCGTCTGTATGGTAAAGGGAGCACCGAGTAGGAATTTTTCAAGCTTCGTTATTGCCCAGATCACAGACAAAAGTTCCTTGTCGACTGTTGAATACTTTGTTTCTGCCGGCTTCAGCTTTCTTGATATGTATAAGGTGGGATGTAGAATGCCATCATGGTTCTGGAGCAGGCATGCACCAATGCCGTAGTTACTAGCATCTGTTCGTAAGAAAAATCTTTTGGAAGCATCGGGAAGTCTTAAAATTGGTTCATGCGAGAACAAATTTATAATTTTGTTGAAAGTTTCATTGCATGTACCAGTCCATGTCACCTTCACCGGCATATCTTTTTTTTAACAATGAAGACAATACAGCCGTGATGGATGACAAGTTTGGTATGAATCTACTGTAATATTGAACAAGTCCTAACAAACTCCTGACCTGTTTCTTCGTCTGAGGAACTGCTATGTTTAGAATTTTGGAGACTGTACTAGGTAACGTTCGGATATATCCCGATCCAATGATATGTCCCAAAAAGGTTATCTCATTACACGCGATTTGCACCTTTGTAGGTTTAGCAGTTAGATGATAATTCCTTAGAGTGTCAAAAACATATCTAAGTCCCGAAACATGTTCCTCAAACGACGAACTAAACAAGCATATGTCGTCAATATATGTAATAACGTCTGGTCTACCTGATAAAATTTGTCGCATCAGGCGAATGAAGGTAGCTGGCGCATTAACAAGCCCAAAAGGCATCACATTCCACTGGTATAGACCTTGTGGAGTGGAAAATGCGGTGTAGTACTTAGCCTTTTCGGTCAGTGGTATCTGCCAATAACCTTTAGTTAAGTCTATCTTACTAAATATAGTTGCGTTGGATAGACGTGGCAGTAAGTCGTCGATAAGTGGATGTGGTTCGCTGTCAACTATAGTCTTAGCATTTAATTTTCTATAATCAACACATAGTCTAATGTTATTGTCCTTCTTCCGGACAATCACTAATGGAGAAGAGAATGGCGAATTACTAGTCTCAATGATTCCCAGAGACAACATCTGTTCAAGTTCCTTAGTAGTTTTAGCAAGGAAATGTAAAGGAACAGAATAGGGATGTACACGAATAGGTGTATCATCATTGAGAGTAATGTCATGACTGATAGCCGATGTGCGACCCGGGACGTCGGTCAACACATCTGGATAAGATTGTAATAGATTAGCAATCTGTAGACGCTGTTGCGGTGTAACCGTTGAAGAGATGGTTACATCCCGCCAAGATTCAGTAGGTTGAACTACTGGTACAGGTAACGGTAACTGTACCTCAGGAAAAGAAGATTCTTCTTCCTGGATGACAGATAAGTTAGAATAATGACAAGTGGATACTGTGTTGTCATCTAGTTCATGAAAAATTGACTGTAAGTGTTCAGGACGTGTATGAAATTGCTTGAGCATGTTAATATGAAATATCTTTTTGTGTCCCTTGATATCTAAGACGTATAAGAATAAATGACCAATAAGGAAAAGAAATGATGACTGACTAGAGCTGAGTCATCAAGAAATAAGACAAAAGGGTGAGCGTACACCATTATCTGCGTGGCGCAGAATCAAGTAGTAATTGTAACTTTAGATAACGGTGATGAAAATAAACACCATTATCACGCTCGATTACCCAACGAGCGTCTCGATTGTTACGAAATGTAACCATCGCCTGTCTATTCTGCCCATTGCATGATGGCAGAAGGCGAACAAACTTAACGTTTGCTGTATAATCAAAAAAATTTCTAAGTGCCTGCCAGGTAGTATCCTGCGGCAGATTTCGCACTAACACTGTGCGAGAATACGCACTTTTCCCAATATATGTAGTATCATTGTCACGAAATAGTGGACAATGATGATATGTATTCTTTGTCAAAGAATTAACCTTCCTTTTCAACACCGACATTGTCTTTCTGTTGGATGTCGTATCATCCTGACTGGACTGAGGATGATACCTATCATCAACAAAGGTATTAAGTTTCCTACATGTCGTAGACATGTCCTTGCTGGGCAAAGTAAAAACTTTTTCATTATAATTATTTGTGTTAACTTTATGTTTCCTTTTAAGTCCAGCATTATTATTTAACCTATTATTCTTCCTCATAATGTTTTTGTTAATGTTGACAACGTCAACAGTTTTATTAGGATCAGTTATATCCTTAGTATGTTGTCCAATAGATCTATCATCTTCATCAATTTCCAGGATAGTACTGAGAGTGAAGTTGGAAACTGCTGTGCCACATGTATTTATGTTGTTGGCACGAAGTGTAGCCATATCAACAACAGCGTTAGCGTTGCTAAAAGAATGCAAATTTTTTTTTCCCAATCAATAATTTCCTGTGGGGAACAATCCTTACTACCATGGATGCGTCCCAACATCAGATCTGCAATTGGATTCTGAAGCATGCATACTTTTACGTTCCCTGTGAAAAAAGGAGTGTTAACATGAATAATAGCTGTGGGGTAAAACTCTATTGTTCCACCAAAAGTCATGCAACGGACATATTCCCCCGTTGCACAGCTAGGATGTACCAGCGACTGTCGTACACCAATCGTTGTGGATCCCGAATCCCTCAACACTGAGACGACGGATCCATTAACTAATCCTCTGTTAAAAATTAGTAGGCCTGTTCCATCGTTGACTGCAAGACCTACCTGTGGTATAATATGTCCGCAGTTAAGCACTGTTTCTTTCGCCTTCTGAAAAAAATAAGATTGCATTGTTGGCAACTATTTGCCACATTATAATTAATAGCAAAACATGCAGCAGAAGACTGTGTTGTGTTATTTTCAAGTGGGACCTGAGCTATAGGGGTAGTATTATTTGTAACTGCCGCCCCTGTATTATGGTTGTAATGAGATGATCCCCGAGAATGAGATCGATTCCGAGTATAATTGTTAGAATTATCTCGTCGTCCTCTATAGTAACTATTATCTCGATGTCTCGAGCCATGATTATTACCATTCCAGTTATTATTATTATTGGGAGTATGTGATCGATTATAATGAGTGTTATGTTGACCATTGTGGTAGTTTGTTTGAGGTGAATAATTTCTATCTCGTGATCTACCTCTGTTGAACTCATTTTTATTGTTGAAATCATTATTATGTCCCTTCTGAAAGTTAACATTGTGATTTCTTTGGAACCTGCTTCTGTCTACACTGTGATGTCTTTGTTTGTTATTGTGATTGTAGGCCATATTAGACGCCACAGGTAGAGGTTCTCTTAATGAGGAGTTAGAAATGGTTGCATTCGGGTGTGCCGAACAGTAGTTTAAAGAAATTTTTTCTAACTCGTCCATGGTACCTGGTTTACGCTCCTGCAAATATGCAAAAAATGGCTGGCTAACTGAAGATAATACCTTATCCCGCAGTAGTAAATCAACTAATTTGTCGTATGATTTGTTGACTTCTGCCAGTTCAACCCATCTATTAAATGTATTGCGTATGTTCGCAATGAATCCTGCAAAATCCTTTGGAGATTCAGGTAAAATTCCCTTAAATTTTAACCTACAGTGTTCCTCGTCCAGGTGAAACCTTCGTAAAAGCAAGGACTTAATAGCACCGTAGTTATTTGCTATTGATGGGTCAGCATTTTGAGAAGCTGTCAATGGTTCTCCAACCAAGAATTCATTTAACTTGAGTACCCATGACTCTTCAGGCAAATGGTTAGATTTGCAAGTCTGTTCAAAACGTGCCAGGAACGATGAAAGGTCGTCGACGTTCAAGTTGAAAATGGGTAATTTAAAGTTGTAGAAATGTTTAGGTTGGCTGGATGATGATCCATTTTGTGCGTTATTATTCTGATTTGCATCAGCATTTTGTGCTTGTAATCTTGCTGTCTCCAATTTAATACGCGCCAATTCCATTTCTTGTTGTAAAATAATTTCCTCTCGTTTCAATTTATTCTCTTCTTCCTGTTTGGCGATTGTTCTTTGCTCTTCTCTTTCACGTTGAGCAATCTCTCTCAATCTATTTTCCTTGTCAATTTGCTTCATCTCACGTTCTGCTTCCTCTTTCTTTAATGCAGCCCTTTGTTCCTCTTCCTCTTTCTTTAATGCAGCCCTTTGTTCCTCTTCCTCTTTCTTTAATGCAGCTTTTTTCTCTTCTTCTTTTCTTTCATATTTTTCCAGTTCTGATTCAGCAAACTGACGAAGTTCTTGAGATTTATAACCATATTCACGACCAATCTTAACGAAATGGTCTATAGTAAGCATTTTGACTTTTATCTGTAAGTAATTATTGATAATTACTGATTAAAATAGTCAATAGTAGCTTCAGAGTAATTATTATACTTACTCAACTTAGAAATATTCAATATAAGTAATCACAATAGTACTGAACTTAATGTCTAAGTTCAACTAATAGACAATATTTTGTAACAATATTGTATCTAAATAATACTATATCATAAATAGTTATGATATCTGTTAAATATAATGTAATTATATCACACAATTAATTTCAATGTCCAATAATGTTGGGTATAATTCCTAGTAATTATATTGTTCAATGTACTAAGTCACTCTCTTAGTACCAGAAAAGTATATTAAATAATATACAATGGGTCTATTACCTCAAAGGTAGCTATAAGATTATTTATTTTGTCAATATATATATTATATTATTATGCCCTAGGCATCTATGATAAATTGTAGTGCTACTTTCTTGGACTATCACTGCATAATTATGCAATGTCCCATATTAACCTTAATTATCAGAAAAAAATTAATTAAATTAAATTACAAGTGTATTATTGCATATAATAGCATATTATTAATGTAATATTAATATATATCATGAGGACAAACAACACAATGATGCAACTAAAGGGTACAAACAATGTCAAGACGCAAACAAGACATTTTCACAATTAAAAATGAATTTATGAACTAAATAAAATAAGCGGAAATGTCACAGACCAAATGAAGGGTCAAGGTTTGACCGGAGGTCAACTGAATATTCAAGGTACACACAAAAAAAAAAATGACTGCGAAAAATGATGACGTCACAGGACTCATAACGGACGAAAATTTAACAATCATAAAATAAATGATAGTCAGAAGAGACTGGACGAATAGTAACGAACATGGTACAGAACTCAATAAAATTATTAACTGAGTACGAATAAAATACGCCAGTTACCTACTGAACGGTACAGCTAACACAAATTGTCAAACGGTAGCAAATTTGGACAGGTCGTCCAATGGCAAACCTCAATGGGGCTTCCAAAAGTGCGATCGTTTAACTGCCCTAAGAAACGACCGAAATTAATTCAGGCATCGTGAGAGCCGCAGAATTTAATTTCAGTTCATCCTCCCTACCTCCACGAATTAACAACACATTAAGACCACAAAAAGTACATTAAACATAGATAAAAACATGCCGATGTAGGCAGAGGACAATGGACTTAGTTAGCACTGTTTGCAATACCAACAGTTAAACACCTAGATTTATCTTTACCGTTGCTTCGATCAGTGCTAGCGGTCGTCAACGGCTAGGCTAAAGCCCCTGACTGTCTGCTCCTATAGTCCATATCATGTGTTGGCTTCAAATGGCTTATGTTTCCCTTGGTTAGACTTAGAAACGGCTGGTTTCTTCGACCGATCACCTACACGATTTTCAGTGACGTCACGTTGTTAGGCATATAATGAGTACTGCGTCACGTCAGCCTCGTACTGGTCATGTGATCGAAACTTGATCGTAAACATTTCATTCGAAAGTCATGAAGAAATTTTTTTTTTTTTTTTTTTTTTGTTTTTCTTTCGTCCCTAGACACCGGACACCACTGTTGCGTGGGTGATTCGCTCTGAACAATGTTCCATGTGTTTAATGAATAAAACAATTATAAAATTCTGGCCATTGTTTTCTTCTTGATATGTTAGTTTTAGTGCATCGTGCCTTTGATGGAAGATTAAACGAATGCGGGGGTGGAAGATTCCAAAAAATACTTGAACTTTGGAATAGGATTGATTTGATAAGTCATTTCATCGAGTCCGTACATTTAATTCACATGTACACATTTCAAATAGGGACAGAACATGAGTCATGCATAAATTAATCAATAGCGTAGACTGCTGGTTATGTGTCAATGTCCGTTATGAGGATACAATGCAGTATTGTCGTCAAAACATCACAGCTATATGCACGAGCAGATAGACATGGCTACCTGCCGACAGTGAGACTGCGAGTCTGAAATATATTCATACGAATTTGACGATTATTCTCATCCTTCTGAGGATTCTAGTTAAATACTAACCTCCATATATTTCCTTCTCATATCGAGTTCTAGGACTGACCCTGGTCCATCAAAAATACACATAAAATGGCTATATCCTGCCATTAAATTGGAAGGTTAGAAAAACGCAGCTATTCAGCTTGGCGGTCAAGTAACAAAGGGTAGCGTTTCTTAGTTACCGACTGTGTCCTAAACAACGCTATACACGTCATAATCGATCGTGTATGAAGCGTTCAGTAATTGAAACATCTATCGCAATATATTAAATGTCTTAACCTTTACAATTGCACGTCTGGTAACCTTTAGCAGACGGCGTTAATATCATATACCGTAACACATACACAACCTCATATTAGTTGTCTTGTACGACATAGCAATTTGTTTCACACGATGAGGTTGCGAGCCCCATACACAACCTCATATTAGTTGTCTTGTACGACATAGCAATTTGTTTCACACGATTAGTTGCCAGTGCCATACACAACCTCATATTAGTTGTCTTGTACGACATAGCAATTTGTTTCACACGATGAGGTTGCGAGCCCCATACACAACCTCATATTAGTTGTCTTGTACGACATAGCAATTTGTTTCACACGATGAAGTTGCGAGCCCCATACACAACCTCATATTAGTTGTCTTGTGCGACACAGCGATTTGTTTCACACGATGAGTTGCCAGTGCCATACACAACCTCATATTAGGTGTCTTGTACGACTGTGGTGAGATGAGATGTTATAAATATTTATAGGGGACTTAGTGTACTGACTGAGATCAGCTGTGAAGGTATCTATATCTATTAAGAGTAGTGTATTATAGATAACCTTACTTGCTGCCACATATATATATCTATCTCAGTCAGAATTATTCTGGAATAGTGTGATGACTACGTTATGTGTCTAGGGTATGTGTATGATGAAGTGTAAGTCACAACAACAGACAGATAAACAATTTAATTTATTCCACTACACTTGACAACACTGTGACACTCACATACATATAACAATCTATGAGAATATCTTAACGGAGTCACTGATAACTTTTCAAATAACAATATGTATTCATTTCTGTCATGAATATATATGTGTGTCCTGATTCAAATACAAAGGAACCAGGAATCACAATCAATTTTAATTACAAGTTATGTACAGAATGTATTAATATGAATATTGTAGTGACATATATTATTACAAATATCCTATGTGTGTCAGTTGTGTAGTAGTAATATGAGGTAATACTGGTTTTGTTTTGTTCAAGCTCTGTTGGTATTTGTCATCATGACTTCAATAGTTTGTCTTAAGGAAACTAGTATTGGAGATGTTCTCCGTTCTTGATATTAACACAATTTACTTCCCCTCTTAAGTGTATGTTACAATGTTATTTTAAGACGGGGTACATAATGTTGAGCTCAGCGGGTCACATCAGCTTATCTTGCGTGATGGCGGCAGGAAAAGACTCTTCTGCTCGAATTCTCCCCTGGGCTCTGGAGACACCTCACTGATAGCTAAATGGACCAAGGAGTATGCTGTCCGACTCTGGATTCAGCAAAGCTCTAACCAGGTGCTGCTCAATACCATCAAGACCACGGTCCCTGAAAACAAGAAGGATGTACCTTCTACTTCATAACTAACTTATACTCTCTTTTTTACACTGATCACAACACATCACAAACATTGAGTTCAGAGCGTTAGGCCAACTGTCAGCTTCATCTGAAATACTTTATACCAGTATTAACCTCCTTAATGGTTACTACGCCTCTGCACTTCCAGCATTATTTCTGTCTAATCAATAATCTAGGTGTCAGTGTACTGTTTGGCCATTCCATGCAGTTTTACTTTCCTCCGACACCTTCTGTTCAGGCTGGAGCATATAGGCTTTACATCATGTTTGCTACTGAACTACACATATATATACAGGCATAAATTAACAATTCACATTCAATTTTCATTAAAAGATACTGAATGTTTCAAGCTTACCACAATTCATGGAAACAAACACAGATACGTTGATTAGCAATGAATTCTGGCACAATTACTGGCACAAATTCCCATCTGCTTATGTTCCAGGCTTTTATTTAGCAAAAATATGAGCTGGCTTCAACGCACTGTTGCTTTATCAAGCTTATTTGACTAGTGGTCTCGAACTAACGCTCCTAAGTGAGTATATCAGCGAGTCTAGCCAATGGAGCCACGTTTCGACAAGTATTTTGAAAAAATTTTAACTTCCTACGTCTCCCCTAACAACGAAAGATAGTATTTATAGCCCGACCAATCGTGGTTAGTCTTTCATTTGTTGCGCTCCAATCAATTTGGAGTTTACATGGTAGGCTATTTCTGTAACGTAAGGTTTTTTTCAAACACGTTATAAAAAAAAATTTTATGAGCAGAAATGATTTCATGTTGTCAGGCATCCCCACTATTTTATTTTGGTTATAATTTATTAATTCCTGGACTATTTGCGTAACGTTTTACATATTCTTTGTCAGCAAGCCCTAAGGAACCCAAATATCCAAATTTAAAAGAGCTACGTGGCTGCGTTCAAAATATGCAATTCCTTCTACCTCCTGTTTCGAAGATGTGCTGTCTGGGTACTGTAATGTTTTCAAACGTAAACCCATCTATTGTTATCTTTCCTAATAAGCGTTTTTTATGATTTTAAAACCTAACTCTGGGATGGGTAATGTATTTTATCACGGTCCGTCTGGAAAGAAAAAAAAAATTAGTGCAGGTGGCCTTACACGCGTGATAGTAATAATTGTGTATCGTGCGACGCGTGTTTAATTTTGCATGCGTTCCTGATTTCATTCGCCCCTCTCTCTCTTTCTATGTGAGTCCATCTGTTCGTTCGTTTTGGTAACGTAATATAATTAATGTTAGGATTAATTTAGGTCATTACGCAGGGTGCCTCTCAATGTTTTTTCCAAGAAATACAGCACACGTTTCATTGAAGAAAGCGGGTAATAATACAGTAAGCTTTTACTATCAACGTGAAAGCGTTACAATTTGCAGACGAAGCAGAAAACAAGGGGGATTTCGAGTACCTTCTTTGTGACAGCACTGTTATTTTACCATTGCTCTTTTCTTTATTAATTTTATTTGTTAGGCTTCATATTTACCTAATAATTTATATATGTGGATTAGAATATTCCACGACAACGACATAGCATTTTGTTTCACATGATGAGGTTGCCAGCCCCATACACAACCTCATATTAGTTGTCTCTTACAAAATACCTGAGGAAACACTAGTTCTGTTCTTTCTTTGTCCCCTCAGAGACTCCCCGGGGGAACTACACAGGGGTAAGTTAATATTACTTCTAAAGAACATTTGTCAGGCTTTTGTGCAGACTGCCCAGTGCTAATGAAAACAGGATTTAGATGTAGCTGATAAAGTGGCTTTGTGCAATTTCCTTCTTAAGGCAAGATAGAACGTGTCACTTAGAATTGCTGTCTTTGGTTATGTGAAGTGTTGTTATTATTATTTTTTTCTGTTTTAATACTCATACTTTGTTTCTTGCTACCTAACTGTTGGGTACATGTCTTCTGTGAGCTGATAATCTACATTTGTAAGTGCATGTTTGTACCTACGTTCGTTTTTTTTTTTTTAAATCGTATGCACCATCATTAACTCTGAGCTCTCCATGGAGCACTGGTCTTCAACACATTTGTGCCCGGTCTCTTGTCCTGTGCCATCAGCTACAGATCTTTCCATGGCTTCTTTTTCTCTTTCATTTCTGTCTCCATTTCTCTTTCACATATGTCCAGGGCCGGCCCTAGGAATTTTACCGCCCCTTGCAATACCACATCTTGCTGCCCCAGCCCAACCTCAAATTAATGTTTGAATTTTTAAAAACCATTATGTTAAACAAGCTTCAACATTAATTTCATGACCATTAGCCTAATTTTAAATAGTACCATTAATAATAATGTATTGATGAAAATACTGTATAGTCATAAAATGAACCATTGACTTTATTAGAGACAATTGTATGAAATAAATGTAGTTACATTACTTACATATAGGGGATGCTCTTCTCATATGGAATGATGAACTGTTGAGTTACAAACACTTAACTATAGTATGTACTTGTTATAGTTTTTAGCACTATTTTCACATTATTTGAATTGATATTGTTTGAAGTATCTACTGCTTAAAAAGACACTTTTCTTGCTTTCATATTTGCAAAATCAGAAATAAGGTCTGCGTAGTCTAATTTTTGATCGATTTCATGTTCATTTGAAATCATGGAAGTCCTTCCAATCTAGTTTCGGCCATTGTTGAGCGTAAATAATTTTTAATAAGCTTCAGTATTGAAAAACTACGCTCACCACTTGCTACCGTTACAGGCAAAGTTAGTAATATTCTTAAGGCTATAGCGTCATTAGGAGCAATATTATTTTCAATAATATAACGAAGAACTTCAGTTGGCGGTGTATTTTCTGGTACTAATTTGGATACTTTCAGTTCAACACATAGCTCAATGGCAACAATGTCTCTATTTTCTTGATGTGTTAAAACGCCTTCTAGATTTTTACATTTGTTTAAGAGCTCATTTGTCGTCTCAGATTTCAATTTAGGGATGTTATATAAAAAGGAAAAATGTTAACTGTGATGTTCCAATTGCTCGAACCTTTCTTCAATAGAATTGGTTGCAACATCAATAATAAAAAAGAAAAATTCAATTTTGAATTTAGTTTTGGGATCCAAAATAGGTTCATCTTTTGCTTCATAGTTGTGTTGCTTTTTCTGCCGACGCACGCTTGTACATTCAAACGTTGGTATCAAATCAGGATCAGTTTCAACTTTCTCAGCTAATGTTGTAGCATGAAGAAGAAAATTTTGAAATGATTCATCATTTCTGAGATTCTTAAGGCTTTGGAGAACATTTCTCAAAGTTGTTATGGCACTAGTCAATTCCATTTTTATGCTTTGCAACAGTTTACTAGCAACATTAATTTCGTTTAAAACATAGTGCCATATAACCAGACAACATAACAATTTATAATCTCTGAGTTTTAGGTCAAGGGTTTCAGCTTCATGTCTCGCCATGTTGTCTACTGACTCGTCATCAGCAATTTCTATCAATGCATCATAAAATTCCTCAATATAATATCTTAAAGGACGTATAGCCTCGAGTCTAGATTCCCAGCGAGTTGTACTTAGTGGCTTGGGCGTTAGAGTTGTAATATGTTTCTTAAGGATTCCCCAATGCAGTGTTGACGCTGAAAAAAAACATATAATTTCTAAACCGTTTCAAATAAAACCCCTTCTCTAGATGACATCGCTGCATCATTGACCACCAAGCTGAGAGAATGAGAACAGCAAGGGATATAAAAAGCTCTCGGGTTCAAGTCCCTAATACGTTGTTGAACTCCTGAATGTTTTCCTTTCATATTTGATCCATTGTCATACCCCTGGCCACGCAAGTTTGCGATTGGAATATCCATGTCTGACAATTTTCTTGGAATGCATTCGGTTAACGCTGAGCCTGTAGTGGCTTCAACAGCAACGAAACCAAGAAAATGCTCATGAATGTTGATATCATCTGGATTCGTATTAACAAATCTTACAATTAGTGTTAATTGTTTAATGAGACTTACATCGGGAGTACAGTCTGCAACTATGCTATAATATTTAGCTTTCTCCACCATATAAATTATTTCTTTTTTATGGTTCCAGAGAGAAGAGCAATTAATTCATTTTGAATGTTTTTTCCAAGGTAATGTTGGGTCGATCCACGAGCTACTCTCATTAAATGTTCACACATAGCACTATCAAATCTGGCAATCAGTTCAACAAGCTTTAAAAAATGTCCATTGTTATTAGGGTCATATAATTTATCAGTTGTTCCACGAAATGGCAAGCATTGTTGGCTCAAGAAGTGGACAATAGCAATTAGGCGTTCTATTATGCTCCGCCAGTGTCGAACTTCTTAATTTAATAACTTTTGTTGCATTGAATCAATTATCTGTATTGATTTAAGCCTGGACGATAATTCAATCCACTTTGTATGGGATTCCAAGTGGTTTTTAGATTTTTCGTGTTCATTAAGATACACACACATATGACCCCAATCATTATAGCCATCAGTAGTAAGTGACATTTTATTACAGGAAAACAACTTACAGCAGAAACAAAATACAGAATCTTTTTCTTTTGAATACACTAACAATGATCGATTAATATGTTCTCCATTGCTTAGCTCCCTAGTGTAAAAATTTAGTGAAAATTTCCGACCATTAGAGCTGCGCGGAAAACGAAATCATTTTTTGGTCTCTCTGGCAGGCCCTTTTTTTACGATTTCCAGTCTTTCAGTATCGCTTAAAGAAGGATTCCATCTTGCCGGATCAGTGTACCTCCTGTCCTACATTAGCTGTTTCAGTTTTTAGATATTTTTGTAAAGCCCCGCTATGTTTTTGAATATCGCGTTCTTTTTCCTGTTTCCGTTTCCGATATTCGGCACCTGCTAGTTTTTTTTCTTTTATCGGACATTATATCTATTTGAATATTAAAACTGTTTTAAATAAACCCTACAATAAAATGTATTATTCAGTAATGAAAGGACGATGAAGCACTGTACTAATTTCCATAAAACGTTTAAAAAACTTATTTATCTCTGTAACACATAGCACACTAACACTGAGCAAAATCAACTTCCTTGAATACACACTCGAAAACAAGTGAAACATTCGAGCCGCCAACATAGAACGGTCGATAAAAAATCAGTACTTAAGTAGCCTATGATTGGCTAATCTGGGTCACGCGAGATTGTCATTGGTTGAATTGAATAAGCTGCATCATATTAAGAATTGTTGGAAACTGCTTACTGATCTGACTGGGATTCCCGAGACAGTGTATATCACGTGATCTCTGGCCACAAGAAAACATTCTCCCAAGGATTTACAAAAGCATCATATTTGGCGGGATTGTAAAAATAAGTTAAAAAATTTTTTTACTGCCCCCCAAAGCTTGCCGCCCCGTGCAAATGCACGTGTTGCACCGTCGGTTGAGCTGGCCTTGTACTGGGCATGATTCCCAGTAGAGGGAATATAATTTATGGACAATTTGTTTTTTCAGAACCAGTGGTCCAAATGACGTCATACTTCCCCCCCCCCCCCCTGATGTCATTGATAGTGAGATCGGGTGCCTACCTTCTCTGATAAGGGCAAAAACATAGGAGGTCCCGTGTGCAAGTTGACCACATTGAAAATCACACGACACGACAGATGGACATTGAAAATCACACGACAGATGGACATTGAAAATCACACCACAGTTGGACATTGAAAATCACACGACAGATGGACATTGAAAAGAGTAGACCATAAGGCTGCTGCCCTGGCCAAATTTAAAAATTAGAAACCTACTGTTACTGCTCAATTCGGGTCACCATAAATGTTGCAGCGGAGTATCTATCTTGCTATCATACATGTTGCACGATCTGTTGGATTGGTGTGTAAACATACGCCACCATCGGCTAACGTCGGGCTTACACTGATGGCCGACTAAAGGTGTGTGCGTGAGTAGACATCAGAGAGTGTGAATGGGTGTGAATAGGCTCGTAGAAACAGTCATCTACAGTACAAAACACTCGCACTACGATGTAGCAAGACATGGAGTGTTGTAACATCTGCGACGTTGTTCTACACTTTATTACGACAACAGGTTACGCCGACAATGGATACACGGTCATTGGTTTACAAGACTCAGGACATCACAAGCATAATAATAGTGTTCAATGCAGTTGGTATAAATGAATCATAAGCAGGTTGTACGTATCATAGTGCTGACATCAATCTATATCTCTTTAGTACAGCTGCACAAAAATTACCCCTGCATGGTGAGCGGGTCTTCAAATACATGAGCTTAGTTCAACTCTATTCTGACACCATTAAGTCAGGTTGTTCTCTGGCCAAATTTCACCGCCCCTTGGCGGGCTTCTAACATATAATGTTACTCTCTAGTTTCTCCTAGATATCTTCTGACTGACCCAGTCAGGTACGTTTCTGGAATACAGCAGGCTGCAAATCAGCGGGCCCCAAAAATACAATGGCCTCTGTGGTTTTCCTTCAGCAAACAAGGTATGTCAGTCCTTGTTCAAAACGACACCGCCGGAATAGCGTGTTCCAACGTATACAACGTTCTCTGGGCTTTCTCTAACCCAATACATATAATGTCAGTATAACAAGTGAGCTCCATTTCTATAATTCTCAAAAGACTCTTTCCCACCCAGGGAAAAGTCATTAAGCTAGTAACAATGTTATCTACAATTTTGGGAACAGAGAAAAAGGTTTGGTTTTACCTTGACATCCCTTCACGAATAAACATCAAAAAACACACTCGCCATCCTAGGCGCTTAGAATTCAACATGGGGAAAATCTTCGACATCTTGGTCACAAAGAGGACTTTCTTTCCCCGAACACATAGCCATATCGAAGACGCAAAACGTCTTAACAGCCTGGAAAACTCAGCTCGACTCTCGAACAAAAATGTCCTCTTAACGCACCCAGAAATCTTGCGCATGCGTTGTAAAACGCAAGTCCCCCCGAGTTAAGCTCAGGTGGGCGAACTGAAACATTCCAGGAAAAGCTGACCACTCGAGCCATATATGGTCAGGTAATAAGACTTCGGTCCTAAAATTAGACCGCTTGGTTTAAAGACAAGTAGAATAACAACTACTTCTGACTTCAACCAAAGTATATAGTGAGTAACTCCCCTTTGATCAAGAATCTCCAAAATAACGTTCCCAAACTAGACAACACATTTAACAATCTATAATATAGGCGAAAACTGTCATGTAACACTTACCCACCACAAAAATATTTATAGAATGTGTGATTTCTTTATACATACATGGGATTCTCGTCGGTGCTACGGAGTTGGTGCACTGTGCTGAGATCCTCATTGTGTAATCTAAGGAAGGAGATCGGACACTGATGCAGTAGTCAGTGTACAATGAAGATAGTCCTTAAAACCAAACCAAAAATAAAAGGTCAAGGTAGTCTCATAGCAGATACTGCTGTAGGGGAATGAAGTGTTAGAGACTTCACTATACTAGGTCCAGCTTCAAGAGGTGGGGTAACCAATTTCGTTCTTCCTCGCTGCCTTTTCTTTCCCTAACTCAAGTGCAAAGCCAGGTACCCATTTACAGCTGGGTACACTGAAGCATGTCGATACCATGAATCAAACCCGGCACCTCTGACGTTAGACCAGCGCTCTAATCACTGTGTCAATCGGACAGAATTATATAAATAAAAGATATAAATAAAGAAAGATACTGAGCGTGGTTCAAAACTTGAGATAAATCTGCCTATATTTAATGATTGTGAACACTTTGCTCATTTCAATGTCACAACAAAAATAAAACAGAAATCTTCAAGTTTGTGCTTCAGTATCGTTTATTCTGCTCATCCTATGGTCAAACTCTGTCACTGTAACAAATAACATATAATTCAAACAATCAATCAATACCCTTTAGCTCCCCAAGGAGCATAGGCCTTCCACGAACACATGCTATGTCCTCCTGTTGCGTACCATCAGTTCAAGGTCTTTCCTTGTCATACTCAACATTTTCATTTCCTTGAACACCTGATCGCTAGCGCAGTGTGGTAAACATTATACCAGCGCTGCTCCCTATGCTCCACTTAAAACTGGTACCACTCTCTTCAGCATGCACTTTAGAAGCACACCTCAACGCAATAGTACAATTAAAACCAAAGAATAGTTAAACCTTCCTAAAACGATTCACACTAAAGACGACTTGCAATACTGTATTATTTTATTTCGTGACAGATACGTTCTTATTTATATAAACATTTATGTAAGGCAGTTACGCCGTCAAAAAAGTTTCGTGTTCCACTATAGTGTGGAACACTTGTCAAAGAAGTACTTAGTGTATCATTACAAGAAGATTGCAAAACGTCCTACACTGATGTAAGATACCAGAATAGCTTTTAAATATTATAGTAATTAAATTAATTTAGATAAATGTATAAAGAAAAACGTGACAACTATTTATGTTCTTTAAAATTTACTATTTGTTATAAAGTTTACGTTCTTACAATAATATTTATTGTAGATTTGGTTTATTTCATTATAGTTTAGTAAATTTACTTAATTAAACTATTTTAAAAAAGGGGTGTAATCCCGTCATTCAAAGTGGGATAATCAATTATATTTATTAAAGGGATATAATTCAAATTGTGTTTTCGTTCTATATCCCTTTGATTGTTATTTAAAAGGATACATTATGGGTAAGTGGTCTGAGCTGGAGTCATTCAGTACTTCCCATTTAGCAGAGGCTAGTATCTGCCTGAATGGCGAGGGACACTTGTCTCTGTACAAGAAAAGGGATACTCACGTAAAATCAATGTCAGGTTAGACATTAACAATAACCTGAGATTTCGCCTCGAGTATTAGCGGGCGTACGAAAAAAAAAAAAGAAAAAGCAGAGGTTAGGTTTGGTGTTATAATACTTATGTCTATTGCTGTATCTCCTCCATTGTTGCATGGGTTAACACCTGTCACTGAGCCATCATTTAGTATGATTAGCTCAGCACTTCCAATGTAGTCCAACCGTCTTTTTCCTACTGGATCATTACTGTTGTTACCCCATGCCTCATGGTGTGCATTAAAGTCACCTACCAATAATGTTCTTTGGTCTATTTGTGTGTTAATAGTGGCAATATCCCTATCGGTTATATTACCCTTGGGGCTATAAATGTTTATTATTTTTAAGTTATCCGGCTCACTGTCTATTGTTATACTTATTCCTTCAATATTTTCTGTGTTGAATTGTTCCCAATAGAATTTTTTTTTAGTCTTCAAGTAATAAAAAGCCACGCCCTTTCCTCTTCCCTCCGGTCTATCATTTCTAAGTGTTATATATCCTTGGTAGTTCAGTTTCTGTTGGGGTTTCAATTCACTTTGTATGGGAATCCAAGTGGTTTTTAGATTTTTCGTGTTCATTAAGATACACATACATTTGACCACAATCATTATAGCCACCAGTGGTAAGTGACATTTTATTACAGGAAAACAACTTACAGCAGAAACAAAATACAGAATCTTTTTCTTTTGAATACACTAACCATGATCGATTAATATGTTCTCCGTTGCTTAGCTCCCTAGTGTAAAAATTCAGTGAAAATTTCCGACCATTAGAGCTGCGCGGAAAAACGAAATCATTTTTTGGTCTCTCTGGCAAGCCTTTTTTTTTTAAACGATTTTTAGTCTTTCGGTATCGCTTAAAGAAGGATTCCATCTTGCCGGATCAGTGTACCTCTCAAGTTCATTTCTGGAATTGGAAACGGTCAAATCAGTATCATTTTCGACATGGTTAGTAATATCTACGTTACTGCGGTCCGAGTTAGAAGTTTTTGCCATGAGCTCAGAATCATTTGTTTCGGTACATTTGCTTATTTTCTTCTATCCTACATTAGCTGTTTTAGTTTTTAGATATTTATGTAAATCCCAGCTATGTTTTTGATTATCGCGTTCTTTTTCCTGTTTCCGTTTCCGATATTCGGCACCTGATAGTTTTTTTTTTTTCTTTTATCGGACATTATATCTTTTGAATATTAAAACTTTTTTAAATAAACCCTACAAAAAATGTATTATTTAGTAATGAAAGGACGATGAAGCACTGTACTAATTTCCATAAAACGTTTAAAAAACTTTTTTATCACTGTAACACATAGCACACTAACACTGAGCAAAATCAACTTCCTTGAATACACACTCGAAAACAAGTGAAACATTCGAGCCGCCAACACAGAACGGTCGATAATAAAATCAACACTTAAGTAGCCTATGATTGGCTAATCTGGGTCACGCGAGATTGTCATTGGTTGAATTGAATAAGCTGCATCATATTAAGAAGTGTGGGAAACTGCTCACTGAACTGACTGGTAATCCCGAGACAGTGTATATCACGTGAGAGTGTCAAGAGCCAAACACAATTAGACACCTTCTGGTGCACTGCAAGAAATATGACCAACAGAGGCAAAACATTAAGACATACTGTAGTAACCACAATGTAGAAATGAGGGTAGAAAATCTCATAGGCACAAAGACCACTTCAGAAATGCAAAAGTTAATAAAACACTATATTACAAAAACTAAAGCTAACATATAAAAAACAAATAAGGATTTGAGTCAGTAGTCCAAACTCGTGAAAGACTCGCCACAGATACATACAGATTAACCAAAGAAACCATCCAGTGAAAATTAAAAACATACTAACTTAGAAAATAGCATATTTTGGAATTTCTTTTAAAAACAATGTTGAACTATAACTACAAAAGGAAAAATACCGACTAGAGATAATATAGTATAAAATAAATACAAACAAAAACATATTACAATAAAGGAAACACGTCCTGATATAACCAACAACTCCATGTACATGGTAGATGGTTGAAAGGGGCGTGCTACAAAGAAAAGTAGCAAACACATTAATTTAAAAAAAAAAAAATACAACGGCATCTAAAGGCGGAATATTTGGCGAGATTATAAAAATAAGTATAAAAAAAATTTGCCGCCCCCAAAGCTTGCCGCCCCGTGCAAATGCACGTGTTGCACCGTCGGTTGAGCCGGCCCTGCATATGTCTCCAGTCTACCTGTACTTCTCTTGTCTTGGTGATTGCAGAAGAAAGACGGTCTTGTAATGCTATTAACATGTTTTCTCAGCGTGTGTCCTATCCATCAGCGGCATCGTCTTCTCATATCTTGTTCCTCTGGGACTTGCCTAGTTTTAAGTCATCAGTTTCACATTAGTTATCTTGTCATACCACGTCAATCCTTATATTCAACGTAAGCACTCATTTATGAAAAGTTTGTGAAATCTTGGTTTTTTTTTCTGTTCCCCCTCTTTCAGAGGCGTACCCTAGGACTGACTTGACGTTTGAGCTGTTATAAAAATGCCAAACATAATTAACAAATGCAAAATGAATGTGTATCCTGTAACCTTTGATGTATGAACACAAAACAAAAGCTATCAGGTTTAAGGGAGACTTTAATTTTTTTCCGCTCGCTCCTCGTCTTACCTGGCATGTCAAGTTTGTCCGTGCCTTGGCAACCCTAGGGACAATTTTAGTGACACCGGACAATGTGTTAACTCTGTTTTGTAGGTAAGTCAATTCTTCCATTAGTCTGATGTTGTCTTCCCGATCGAAATTCAACGACGCATTGAAAGAATACATCCGTAAAGCGTTTTTGATGACCTAAATTATTTGAGAAGTATGACAACTGTAAAAAATCTCTCACCTTGTTCATTGAAGCTAATGATAATATGGTATTATTGCTAATAAAACCATAGAAAGAGCTATTAAAAAAAATAAATAAAAGTTCTTAATCCAAATTCTGATGACAAGAACCAGACAAGTGGCAGTGAAACAAGAGATAAGAAAAAGATGCTGGCAATGGATAGGACGCATACTAAGGAAACTTTCTGATAGCATTACAAGGTCGTCCTTGTTTTGAAATCCTCAAGATAAGAGAAGCAGAGGTATACTGAAAAATACATGGAGACGACAGCTAGAGACAGAAAGGAAAAGAGTTTGAGCTCACGGTGCATGACTGGTGGACGTGGCTTACGTTTCTTGAAGGCCTATGCTCCTTTGGCAGCCGAAAGTAAAGGAGAAGAAGAAGAAATCAACATTGAAAAAAATAATAATTTCTATCTTTGCTATTTTTACTTTTACTGTGATGAAATATTAACATATTAAAATTAGAACAAAAATGCATCATCATCAGGTGCCATCTTTACATCGAAGGTCGACTGCAATGGATCTTCAACGTCTGATGGACTCTTTCCTGTCAATCTCTCGACGTTATCATCTTACTTATAGCGCTGCCTTTCCCTTGCACGTTTGTCCATGCCTTCTATTATGGTCTTCATTAACTTATGTCTTTTTATGTGACCAAAATATTTTAGCTGTCTAAATTTTATCTCCTTCATTAATTCTCTTTTCATTCGCGGGTTTTCTAGGACCTCTTTGTTTGTTTTCTTCTTTCCATGAGACGTGCCCCATTTTTATATATATCCACATCTCAAGGGTTGCAATTCTTTTTTCTCACATCTCAAGGACCTTAATTCTGTTTCTAATTCCTTGTCCATTATCCATGTTTCTACACCATACAGTAATGAAGAATGTATCTAGCGTTTGACGATTCTCAGTTTGAAATGAGAGCAAAAACACATCGAATCAAATTTTCAACGACTCCGGTTATATGTTGTTAAAATTACAAAATAAACTGTTTTCATTCATTACTTAAATGCACGGCCAAGGCTTCTTCTGCTGGCAGTTTTGAGTTCTTGAATAAAACAGCTTCTATCTTCAACGTGTCTTTCGTGTACTCAACAGGAATCCAGAATTCACACTAAGTCAACAGTAGGCAACCCAGGAACTGTGGAGATCTACGTTTGAAACACTGAGCTCATTAAAGATCTAAGCAGAAAAAAATCATGTCTGTTTTCAGAGTATTTGGAATTTGAATAAGTCCCGCCAATATGTAATAATCTGTGAGACTATCAGCTTGCTTCACTTCCATCGATGGAGTAATGGAAAATTCATAATAAGTGATGTGTTGAGAGCGCATCATGGGGCGAAGCGATCTTGAAAAATATATATTTGGAGAGATCGCTATGCACCATGATGTGTCTCACCAAAACTATGGTCATTGACTATGACTAAGTACGGTAGCGAAGCATGACGAAGAGTCCATAGTTACGTTTTTGTGTGGATTGGACAGTGTCGGCTTATGTGGCGTGGTCCACTCATGATGTATAGAATTCTACTTATAAAATGTGTTAAAGAGTCTACATTTTGACTCAGAAATAATTTAGGATTATAATTCGATATGGGACAAACCCATTTCATCAGGATATGTATAATCCACGGTAAGGAATAGGCGCGATTGCCCGAAGTATGTATTGAGAGACATGTCAAGGTTAGTAAAACCTGCATGTAGAACTATAAACATTTGAAGAATATATTTATTTGCCGACTAAAGAAAGTGTGCACGAAGGCACACAACTATAATAATATGAACATTGTTGAAAATTATAATAAGTCAAGAAGGACTGATACAGAATGAAGAAAACGGACAAAATTATAAATTTGCTCGAAAGCACGAACGTATTAGTATTAATAGGAGGAAGAAATGAAATAATCGATATTCAATTTCAAGATGTCAAATTGTGTTACAGCAGTGTGTCGCTCATGATAGTTTTGTGGTAAATAAAAATGAAAGTCGTTAAAACCAGACGTCTTCAAAGAATCTTTCAAAGTTTCGGATTCTGTATTTTAATATTAAAAAATTAACAGTTTATTTCAGCGGGTTGAGGAATACAAATATAAATATGAATGAGAACGATTACCCAGAAAAGTTATGGCCAGTTTTTGTGGCAATGCAACCAGAAATAGAAAAACCCTAGACAACATACAGACAACGAAGGAATTATTCTTAACATGATGTTTTACCAAACTTTAACTTCACTTGGAAAAACAGATCACATTCCCAACTTATGCATACCACGAATAAAGTGAATTTTGTAAGCTAGCTCTTGGGTTTTCACTGGGAAAATGGGAAAAAGTACTTTTAATCCTGGGGGATTTTCTTCTTCTTTCTGTGACTGGGTCATAAAATGTGCCATAATAACGCCCCAAAGTTTTTTTTTTTTTTTTAATTAATGTGTTTGCTACTTCATTTTGTAGCACGCCCCTTTCAACCATCTACCATGTACATGGATTTGTTGGTTATATCAGGACGTGTTTCTTTTATTGTAATATGTTTTTGTTTGTATTTGTTTTATATTATATTATCTCTAGTCGGTATTTTTCCTTTTGTAGTTATAGTTCAACATGGTTTTTAAAAAAAGTTCCAATATATGCTATTTTCTAAGTTAGTATGTTTTTGATTTTTACTGGATGGTTTATTTGGTTAATCTGTGTGTTTCTGGGGCGAGTCTTTCACCAGTTTGGACTACTGGTTCAATTCCTTATTTGATTTTTATATGTTAGCTTTAGTTTTTGTAATATAGTGTTTTATTAACTTTTGCATTTCTGAAGGGCTATTTGTGCCTATGAGATTTTCTACACTCATTTCTACCTTGTGGTTACTACAGTATGTCTTAATGTTTTGCCTCTGTTGGTCATATTTTTTGCAGTCCACTAGAAAGTGCCTAATTGTGTTTGGTTCTTGACACTCTTCACATGTGGGTTCCTCAATCATGAAATATCCAGTTCCCAGCTTGAGTCTCAGCAATTTTTTATTAATTGGTATTTTTAGTTCATCTTTTATTTGACATTTTTTGCTTGGTTTTTTTTAAGGATTTTATATGAGTGTCTTGCTTTTTTACTTAGGTCCCATGCTGTTATCCATTCTTTAGTTATTTTTTGAGCAATTAAGCTCTTAATTTCAAACTTCCCTAAGCCTACTTCAATTTGGTTATGGCTAGTTCTCCCCCCTTTGGCTTCTTTGTCTGCTAGCTCATTTCCTGCTATCCCCACATGTGATGGTATCCATGTTAGTGTTGCACTGCATCCTATATTTTGTAGATATGTATTAACCTGTAGTATTTCCTCTATAATGTCTGGCCTGCTGCCTTCTGTTCTGTTTCTGATTGCTAGTACTGATGATAGGGAATCTGTGAGAATGGTTACTTTTTTTGGTGGATTTTCTGCAGCTATTTCTAAAGCTTTTAGGATTGCCACTAATTCTGCTGTAAAGATAGATGTATTACTTGTTACTTTGTATCTTTTATAAATTTTTAATTTTGGTATTGCTATTCCTGCTCCTAATTGTCCTTCTTCATCTTTGGACCCATCTGTATATATAGTTAGGCTATTATTTGTATACCGTTCTATGTGCTCTAGTGTTTTACTTTTTGCTGAGATTATGTCGTTAGATTTATTTATGATCTTTGATAAGTGGGAGTCAGTTTCTGGCACTTTTAATTCCCATGGTGGGATCTTTGCTTTATACAGAGCACTACTGTTTATCGCATTAAACAGGTCTGGGTATTGATCCACTTCATCCATTGTTTTCCACCCTGACGGGTATCTATTATGGTTTAATGGAATGTGGCCTATGTACTGGTTACCCCTATCAAAGGTTTTATGTGCCGGGTGAGTTGGATCTTTTGCCACTCTTGCCCAGTAGCTGAATCTCAGTTCTTTTCTCCTTAGCTCCAGGGGTATAATGCCTAGCGCTACTTCTAGTGCTTCTGCTGATGTTCCCTTTGAGGCACCTGCTATTATTGACAGTGCCTGGTTTTGGACCGTGTCTAGTTTCTTCTTATTGCTTGGGGCGGCTGATGCATAGACAACACTGGCATAGTCAAGTTTGCCTCTAATAAATGATTTATAGAATGTTAACATTGTCTTATTGCAGGCGCCCCAACCACTTCCTTTCATATATCTTAGCATATTAATAAGTCCTCTACTGCTTTGCACTAAAAGGTCTATGTGTTTGTTCCAGTTTAGTTGCTGGTCTAGTACCATGCCAAGAAATCTAGTTGATTTTGCTGTGCATACTTTTTGCTTATTAATGCTTATGTCAATTATATTGTTTTTAATTACACGCCCTCTACTGAAAATCATTCCTATGGTTTTTTTAACGTTTAGATTAAATCCCCACTTGTTCATCCAGTCAGATACTTTATCTATTTGTTTTTGTACTGTTTTATAGAGGAATGGGAGATTTCTTCCCGTTCTCCATATCGCAGCATCATCTGCAAACTGAGATAGGTTGTTTTTTAAGTCCTTAAACTCGTCGCCTAGGTCGTTGACCATAATCGTAAAAATTGAAGGTGATATTACTGATCCCTGGGGAATTCCATTCTGTTGCTCATATACCTCAGATCTATCATTGTTTATTTGTACCATGAAGTATCTATCCTGCAGGAAGTTTTCTAGGTAATTGTAGGTTCTGCCTACTATACCTAGTTTCCTGATTTTATGTAGTGCACCCTCCCTCCAACACTCATCATATGCTCTTGCTACATCAAGGAATATAGCTACTGTCTTTTCATTCCTTTTGAAGCCTGTTTTAACATCATGTTCCAGCCTCAGCAGTTGCTCTATTGTACTATGTTGGCTTCTAAAGCCTGCCTGGGTTGGACTGTACAAATTATGCTTTTCGAGATGAAATTTTAGTCTGCTGTTGACTATTGTTTCTAGAATTTTTCCTAGATGTGATGTTAACGATATTGGCCTGTATGAGCTGACATCATGTGCTTCCTTATCTGGCTTTAGTATGGGGATGACTACTGCTGTCTTCCATGAACATGGTATTTTTCCCGTGTGCCAGATTTTGTTGTAGAGGGATGCAATCACTCTTAGAGTTGTATTTGGTACCTTTTTGAGGATTTCATAGCTCAGAATGTCTTCCCCAGAGGTAGTATTGGTTTTTTCTGCTAAAGCTCTTTCTATTTCATCTACTGTAATATCTGCATTTAAATACTTAGCATCCTGTGTGGTTTCCATATTTTCTTCTTTTAATTTTTCTAGCAGTGTTTTTCGTCTATTTATTTCTGCCTTATCTAGACTGTCTATTGAACTAACCTGATAAAAGTATTTAGCTAGTATGTTGGCTTTTTCTCTATCTGTTTCGGCTCTCTCTGGTATTTTAATTGTTGGGATTTTAAATTTTTTGCTGTTTCCTCCTTTAATTGCTTTTAGTTTTCTCCAAACTGTAGTTATTTGGGACCTATGGTTTAATGTTTGACAAAATTTTCTCCAACTCTTTTCTTTAGCTCTGAATATTATTTTATTTGTTTCATTTCTTATTTTTTTATAGTTTGTGTAATTCTCTTCAGTTTTGGCTTTTCTATACTTTGTAAGGGCCCTCTCCCTCAATTTCAGTTGTTCTGAACATCTGTCTGTCCACCATGGTACTGGATTTTTATCTTTGTTTCTTTTCCTATTTTTACCTTTTTGTGTTGGTTTTAAGTGCTCAGGCATATTCCTGTTTGGTATATATTTTATTGCTATTTTTAAAATCTCATTTGTTAGTTTTTCTGCAAATATATCTATACTGTTAGATTCAATTTGTTCTATGCTTAGTTTACCTAGCTCTAATTGGAAGGACTCCCAATTTGCCTTTTTTTTAGGTTGAATGTGGGTTTCGAGCTTTTTGGACTAGTTCTATATTTGTCGTTTAGGTTTATTTCTATGGGTAAGTGGTCTGAGCTGGAGTCATTCAGTACTTCCCATTTAGTAGAGGCTAGGTTTGGTGTTATAATACTTATGTCTATTGCTGTATCTCCTCCACTGTTGCATGGGTTAACCCTTGTCACTGAGCCATCATTTAGTATGATTAGCTCAGCACTTTCAATGTAGTCCAACAGTCTTTTTCCTGCTGGATCATTACTGTTGTTACCCCATGCCTCATGGTGTGCATTAAAGTCACCTACCAATAATGTTCTTTGGTCTATTTGTGTGTTAATAGTGGCAATGTCCCTATCGGTTATATTACCCTTGGGGCTATAAATGTTTATTATTTTTAAGTTATCTGGCTCACTGTCTAATGTTATACTTATTCCTTCAATATGCCCCAAAGTTTCCCGAAACATCACATATTTATGTGTTTTCGCTCAGTACAAGAGCACCCATCTCCATGTTTGAGTTAACAGCGCTAGCTCATGTCACTGCGCGAGCCCGCGTCACTGATATGATGCGAAGCGCACGTGGAAGCTTCCTGGCCAGGCCGCCTATATTAAGACAGTGGTCGGCCAGTAGGGACCAAACAGGCAGCTAGTGGTCCTTTTCAGGGCCAGTCATTTCCAGGACTAGGAAAGTGATACCAGCGAAGACGTTAACACACTATATATCCAAACATAACCGTTTGTAACCCTTCAATGGGTTTTGGTTGAACAGGGTATTACAACAAAATAACAGACGCAAGGGGAAAAAAAAGCGAAAGAGGTTTTATTTGCAAGAGCGGTCCAAACTACTGAAGAAGCGAAGCTAGGCACCCAGTGTGGGTAGAGTGGTGAGCAAAGAAATGAGAACACGTGAGTTATATTTTAAAGTAGATAATTTCCTAGAGTATTCGATAAATGAGCAAGTTTTTTTGTTTACTAAGGAGATTCCTACTAGGACATTATAATTCATTTTGATGTCATAGATTAATGAAAGGAATGTGGATAGGTTTTATTTGTCGTGTTAGCAAGTCCACTTCACTGCTGTAAGAATATAGTATACTATTTCATACATGGAACTGGACAGAAATTCTATCATTACTGAAGTGGAGATAGAATTAACTTTACGTCAATAGCGAGGCTTGCCACGTGCTGATGAACTGGACTAAAGATAATGATGGCATCTGTGAGCAGCATGGGCGAGCCGGTATGAACATTTCTAATTACCATACCACGTGTTGGGGGGATAGGCCTTATGATGTTAAGCCGTTTATTATTTGGGAGCGCAGTGAGCTAATTATAACGTTTGCTAACTTTGTTAGTTCAAGAGTAATTTTATTTTATTCTCTGATCCGAAGGTAATTTAGTTAAGTGTGGTTCATGATAATTGATTATATTCTACTGTATATTTTTATTGGGTTACTTTGATGTTATATTAGTTACATCTGTGGTGTACATAGTTTTGGTGTTAAATGCCCTTTGAGAGATGCATTTACTTTCAGTTATTTAGATTTCTTGTGAGTATAATGTCCCTCCTGTGTGCGTAAGGCACTTTCAGACATAGGCGTTTATCTGTTTGCTCCTTGCCAGAGGCCCGCACGAAGCATTTATAAGCTATTGCAGTGGTTGTTTCTGTAACAATGCGTTTCATATGATGAGATTCCCAGTCTCATCAGTCGTCAGATACGGCACACTGGTTGCCAGGCGCACCAGTCGTCACATTCGACATGCTTCACAATGTAGGAATGAATATTTATGTGGATCAGTTGCGAGGTGGTAGTTTTTTTTTCTCATTAATGAGAGTATTGATTGTTCATAGTGTTTAATTCTGTTTTATGCTCATTTTATTATGATTTAATTATTGTCATGGAATCGAAGGGCGTAGCTTGGTTTACAGAGCACGTGGGTTTACTTGGAGATATATATTTATCTTCTCGCTCCTTATGGAGCATGGAGTCACCAATGTGGCTGGCCTCTGCAGGAAGCCTGTACAAAGCATTCATATGCCCTTGTAGCAGTGGTTTCGGTAGCAATTTGTGTTACATGGTAAGGTTGCCAGCCTCATGCACAACACCATACTATAGTGCGTTTCAAAAAGATCGGTCGACGATTGACTTCAAATATCTTCATAATCCTTGCACTGATAAACATGATTTTTTGCATGTGGTCTTATATTTTCAATGTCCCAAAGTTTTTATAAAATTCAATGTTGCAGGTAGTGTTCTTTTCTTGCAACGGCTAATTCCTTTGATCTTTTTTAACGAAGTAATTATTTTGTCCTGGAAGAAAATAATTTACCGTAAATGAAGGAAGTTGCATATTTTCGGCATAGGCGTATGTACAATTCGAATGTTAGAGGGGTTTGTTAACTGATTACTACGTGAGGTCCTTTTTTATTTCTTCGAAATATTTGAGAGAATAATAACGCCTATTCGTTGTAAATGTTACTTTTTATACTAAAACGTGAATGGATGCATGAAGAGGTGAAAGTGCTGTGTATATTAAAAATAGTAGGGAAATCGTGGAGATAAAAAGGAAATGAATTGGTTTACATATACACATAGATGGAGGAGAAAACATATCAAACATATAAGGTATTTACACATTTATTCTGAGTCAGACGAGTCTAACATATTGATTACTATTCTCGGCTGAACAAACGACAGTCCATCTTTTTTCCAATAGTCATTTTCCTCTTTTAAGACATGGTCTTCACATTTACACCAATAATCTTTGTCTATCTGCGAGAGGGCGGCATATGTTAGTTCTTTCATATTGCATAGTTTGAAAGTTTTATTTTCAGCTGCCACCTGTCCTTTAACTTTTGCCCAAACGAGTTCAATTGGGTTTAAATGTGAATGATAAGTGGCAGTCTCAAACACATATGACCATGCTGTTGAATCAACTTGTCTATATGGAATATCTTGGTCTTTTGTGATTTCTTAACAAGGGACAGTAATTCAGGTTTCAGAAATCCTTCGTTAAATGGAATGTCTTCTTTTCTGAGCCAAATCTTTATAGCATCTTTTGTACTCGAAGATGTCGGGATTTTGTCTTCTTCTGCCACAGCGTTGTGGTATGATGCGTTGTCCATTATCAGACAGGACGGTCTGTCTAGGGGCGGAAGAAGAGTATTTTCAATCCACTCTCTAAATATGTTACCGTTCATCTCGGTATGATAGTCCCGGTTGTCCGTATAATTGGAAGTGAAAATAAGTTCAGCATTTTTCACTAGCCCATTATGTCTGCTGCCTGCATGTGCCATTATCAGACGTTGTCCTTTTCCACTGGGTACACATTTTTTAATCGTTCCATCTGATAACTGCCATTCCTTTTCACTTGTGTGGTGAGCATTGATCCAAGTTTCATCCACATACACAATATCATAATCTTGATTACGCATTTCCCGTACTTCACGTAAATATTTACTTCTCATAGATACTAAGTGCGGCTTCTCGCAGATGACGTTTCTTCCACTAGAGTACTTCCTAAACGTAAAGCCAATGCTTCTAACAGTTCTCCATAATGTTGATTTCGACACATCAATGTCATTGTGTGTTCTCAGCCGTATTTTGAGTTTCCTTAGTGTCACAGTTTCTTTGGAATTGAACATTCTACAAATCTCTCTTCTAATCACATCTCTGTCAAAACTATATACTACTTTCTTTCTTCCTTGAGTCCTGGTATTGATTGAACTGAAAATTCCATTAGCTTTGAGAAATTGATGAAATGAGCGTTTACTTAAACCCAAAGCGTGAATAGTTCTCTTTTCAGGATTTGAGAGACTCCGATATAGTTTACCACGCTTAGCTTCTCTGCAGAAATATTTATACATCTTCACTGCCATTGTATGCAGTGTAAGGAACTTGACTTTCATACCCATTGTATTACAGACATAGAATACCGCAAGATACGCCTATGCACTGAAATACACAATCAGTAGAATGGTAACTGAAAACACCGGAAGGGTCAATGTAATGTTCAAAACAGTGCAGTAGTGAGCTGAAACACTTAGAAAATCACGTGACATGCGTTCAAGATGTTAAATCGAAATAGCTCACAAATATGAAGGGGTAAGCCCTTTAAAATTACGGTTGGACTAGGAGGTAGTCGATTTTGTATACTTTAAATAAAGAAAATTTAAAACCATAAGTTTGTTAACGAGGAAAAAAATGTCCCCCACGGGACATAGCGATCATTAGGTCATATGCAAGGTTGCAACAATTACGATCAAGTGGTTGCAGAGATATTGAATATTAAACAGCGGCAAACATTGTGAAACGCACTATAGTCTCATTGAACGACAAGCATGAGTGTGTGTGTGTGTGTGTGTGTGTGTGTGTAATACTTGGATATTTCAGGTGGGGTGGGAGAACGGCTGTTTGGCAATGGAAAGTGTGGAGTATGTCATTATTTAATTATTATGATTTTGACTAGTCAGTGCTTTATTTGTGTTTCAGGTAGGCACATGGGCACTGGCTGGGTGTTTGTTTAGCGTTCGTTTATTTGATTTTTGTTACTGAAAGGGTTGTATGAATAAATACAGCCCCGGCCTTAGAATCAAAAGTTTTATTGTTGTATGGGTCTGGTGCGAGAGTAGAATTGGCCGCAAAGAAAGTGATCACATATCACAACACAACATCACATTCCACGCCCACCCTATCACATTTCGATCCTCGAGGATTTGAGTTTTCTCTCTTCTTTCTTTTGTATTTCCCTTGAGAGAGGGCTAATCCAAAGTTTCTCTTGCTGAAAATTATTTTTCCCTCTGTCACACAGAGATCTACCAGATCATACCTAATGATCTGCCGGAGAATCGCGATTGACTTGGTTGCCGATCCCTCCAGTAATTGTTTCAGGAATACTTTACTATACTATGGCCTTAACAGCAGTAACTTGTCGCTGTTCAGCTGTTGTATTCATTAAACGCCAAACAGCTCTTTCATTCATGTATAAAGTAGTTTTAATAAACTACCGTGTGTGTATATACTCATATATATATATATATATATATATATATATATATATATATATATATATATATATATATATATATATATATATATATATATATATATATATATATATATATATATATTATTCAAAAAAAGAAACGCATAGCTACTGAATGCACACACATAGCCATAATTTTGACATTCAATAACTTTTTTACTTTAATGAGTTAATTGTTCAAATTGCACACAAGAATACCTTAGTGTTCAACCAATCAATTGACAATTGTTTTGCATCTGGATCACGAGAGTTTTTTGGCGTACGGGCTTTCCCGTTAGTATGGTGTGTGGCCTCCTCTTGCATCGATCAGCGACTGGCATCTCCTGGGCATGGATGCGACCAGTCGTCTGATATGGGCCTGTGGGATGGCTGCCCACTCTTCCTGGAGTGCCTGGAACAGATCACGACGATTGGCTGGAGCAACGTCTCGGCGACAAACACGTCTATGCAGCTCATCCCACAGGTGCTCAATCGGACTCATGTCTTGAGAAAGGGATGGCCAGGGAAGGGTGAGAATGTTGTTGGCAGTCAGGAACTGCGTGGTCAACCGTGCACAATGGGGTCTGGCGTTGTCCTGTTGAAACACAGACCTTTGGGCAGCCAAAAGTGGAAGGACATGGGGTCGAAGAATTTCATTGTATCGTTGCGCATTCAAGCCTCCTTCAATGTGCACCAATGGACTCATTCTGTTGTAACTGATCATTCCCCACACCATTGCACCTCCACCACCGTGCGGCGGAGCTTCATCAACGCAATTTTGGGCAAAACGTTTATTTCGCCTACGGTAGACCCTACGCCGTCTATCATGACGCTGCAACAAAAAGAAAGATTGGTCACTAAACCAGACACGTCTCCATTGATTGTCAGCTGCCAAGGGACGATGCTGGTTGGTCCAAAGAAGACGATTTTGGCGATGGCGGCGCGTAAGGACAGGTCCTCGGTGAGGTCGTTGTGCCCAACGTCCAGCGTCATGCAGTCTATTCCGGACAGTTTGATCAGAGACATGACGTCCTGCAGGCAATGACTTGGGCAGTTGAGGAAGCTGTTGTAAACCTGTCTCTGAGGTGACGAAGTCGAATAAAGCAATCCTCCGCTGCTGTTGTCACTCTGGGTCGTCCACTGCGATGCCGGTCTTCAACTGAGCCAGTGGCTTGGAACCGGTGCCAAAGTCGACTGATGGTACTCTGATGTACGTTTAGATGCCTGGAAACCTGACTTTGATTCGCCTGCATGCAGTCGGCCAATAGCAATGTTCCTTAAATTTATCGATAGAGACGCCATAAATGTCTACTTGAAAATGAACTGAATTTTTTTGTGTGTAGCGTTATCCTTTTATAGGTTTTCAGTTGCGTAGTCAGTGAATAGTGTTCACCCCAAATTTTGTTGCTTTCACGTGCGCGCAACATGAGCTGTGGTCAAAAATTGCGTCATAAACACTATTGACCACTGCGTTGTAACGATTAAAAAAAACGAACGCAATTCAGGTCAACACGTGCATTTGACACTGTAAAGAACATTTGAGGCTGGTTTTTATATACCCTAGCACCAAATTTTACTTACAAACTCATAAAAACGCGCCCTCGGATAGCTATGCGTTTCTTTTTTTGAACAGTATATATATATATATATATATATATATATATATATATATATATATATATATATATATATATATATATATATATATATATATATATATATGTGTGTGTGTGTGTGTGTGTGTGTGTGTGCGTGCGTGCGTATGTGTATATGAGAGAGAGAGAGAGAGAGAGAGAGAGAGAGAGAGAGATAGAGAGAGAAAATATGTTTGTCTGCCAGTCTTTGTACATACAATATCTGAACCCTGGATTTTCTGATACAATAACTTGAGTCAATCAATCAAACTCGTGAAAGACCATCGTGAAGCTGACCTTGACTAACAAATTGTTTTTTTTTTTCTTCTTTCTCATAATTTGTCAAGGGATTATTCAAGGCATAGTACAAAGAAGGAATGCCAAACTCCTTGACAATCACCAACCAGAGCAATATATGATGAAATTGATCGTTCATATCATGATGTCAGTGTCGATTACACGCACACAAAAATGCCCCGTGTACTTCCCGGGGTTCTCCGAGGAGACCAAGAAAAAAAAAAAACTATGATGATGATGATGATGATGATGATGATGAATGGAAGCGATGGGTACTTCAAGAAAAACATACCATGATGATGATGATGATGAATAGAAGCGATGATTACTTCAAGAAAGACATACTATGATGATGATGATGAATAGAAGCGATGGTTAGTTCAGGAAAAACATACTATGATGATGATGATAAATGGTAGCGATGGTTACTTCAATAAAATGCATACTATGATGATGAATAGAAGCGATGGTTACTTCAAGAAAATGCATACTATGATGATGATGATGAATAGAAGCGATGGTTACTTCAAGAAAATGCATAATATGATGATGAATAGAAGCGATGGTTACTTCAAGAAAATGCATACTATGATGATGAATAGAAGTGATGGTTACTTCAAGAAAATGCATACTATGATGATGATGAATAGAAGCGATGGTTACTTCAAGAAAATGCATACTATGATGATGAATAGAAGCGATGGTTACTTCAAGAAAATGCATACTATGATGATGATGAATAGAAGCGATGGTTACTTCAAGAAAATGCATACTATCATGATGAATAGAAGCGATGGTTACTTCAAGAAAATGCATACTATGATGATGATGAATAGAAGCGATGGTTACTTCAAGAAAATGCATACTATGATGATGATGATGAATAGAAGCGATGGTTACTTCAAGAAAATGCATAATATGATGATGAATAGAAGCGATGGTTACTTCAAGAAAATGCATACTATGATGATGAATAGAAGTGATGGTTACTTCAAGAAAATGCATACTATGATGATGAATGGAAGCGATGGTTACTTCAAGAAAATGCATACTATGATGATGAATGGAAGCAATGGTTACTTCAAGAAAAACCATACTATGATGATGAACAGAAGCGATGGTTACTTCAAGAAAATGCATACTATGATGATGAATGGAAGCGATGGTTACTTCAAGAAAAAACATACTATGATGATGAATAGAAGCGATGGTTATTTCAAGAAAATGCATACTATCATGATGAATAGAAGCGATGGTTACTTCAAGAAAATGCATACTATGATGATGATGAATAGAAGCGATGGTTACTTCAAGAAAATGCATACTATGATGATGATGATGAATAGAAGCGATGGTTACTTCAAGAAAATGCATACTATGATGATGAATAGAAGCGATGGTTACTTCAAGAAAATGCATACTATGATGATGAATAGAAGTGATGGTTACTTCAAGAAAATGCATACTATGATGATGAATGGAAGCGATGGTTACTTCAAGAAAATGCATACTATGATGATGAATGGAAGCAATGGTTACTTCAAGAAAAACCATACTATGATGATGAACAGAAGCGATGGTTACTTCAAGAAAATGCATACTATGATGATGAATGGAAGCGATGGTTACTTCAAGAAAAAACATACTATGATGATGAATAGAAGCGATGGTTATTTCAAGAAAAAACATACTATGATGATGAATATAAGCGATGGTTACTTCAAGAAAATGCATACTATGATGATGAATGGAAGCGATGGTTACTTCAAGAAAACGCATACTATGATGATGAATAGAAGCGATGGTTACTTCAAGAAAATGCATAATATGATGATGAATGGAAGCGATGGTTACTTCAAGAAAAAGCATACTATAATGATGAATGGAAGCGATGGTTACTTCAAGAAAAAACATACTATGATGATGAATAGAAGCGATGGTTACTTCAAGAAAATGCATACTATGATGATGATTAGAATCGATGGTTACTTCAAGAAAAAGCATACTATGATGATGAATAGAAGCGATGGTTACTTCAAGATAAAACATACTTGAATCTCCATGTGGCGCTGTCGTTGTGTCAGGCTAAGATAATCCAAGACAGTTTCTCCCATTTCTGTTTCGTCTTCAGTTCTTGCCTCTGGAAAATACGGCATAATATCGTCTTTATATCCACCTTTGGCCAAAATTGACCTGAGGTCGGAAATTGACGTAACATAGGTTAATCTATCATCCTGAGCGTCCGACTGACAGAGTGGTTAGAGCGCTGGTCTCTCGCGGCAAAGGTGCTGGGTTCAAATCACGGTACCGACGCGCTCCAGACTACCAAGTTGTAAATGGGTACCTGACTTTGAGTTAGGGAAGGACAGGGCAGCGAGGAAGGGAACTGGTCACCCCACCTCTCGATGCTGGATCTAGTATGGTGAAGTCTCTAACATCTCACTACCCTACGGCAGTATCTGCTATGGGGGCTATCTTTACATCTTTACCTATCATCGCTGGAGAAGAACACCATAGCACATTATGTGCTAACATGCAAGAAATATGAACAGCACAGAAAACCACTCATGGAATACTTGAGAACACAAAACTCTCCATCACCATCACAAGAAATTGTACTAAAAATGTATCTACCCAGGAAGCTACACAACATAATAAAATTGTATATTACCAATACAAGAACCAACATATAACAATATAACAACCATAACAAATGAAAATGACAAGGAAAAACAAAAAAACACACCAAAAAACTGTCCATACAATATCAGTACAAGAATTAAAATTAAAAACAAACAAACAAACAGCAAACTACCTATTAAAAAAACCAACAAACGTCTAGTAAATGCATTTAAAAGAATGTTAATAGCAAAAAAGAGTTCCAAAGGTTGTTATTGCCGGGAGTTGTAGTGAGGATAAGCTCTCACTGCAGATAAAATACTTCTATGGCACGCGCCTCAAACAGCCTCTGACAACCAAGTCCAGCTCCCGGCCTTCACGTGTGGCTCAATTTGAGCCCGGCGGAACTGTTTCCACTGACGGGAGAAGGGGCAAAGGCGAGCGACTGGCGCCTTAAAACCAACAGCTTCGGGCAGATAGGGCTCGTGATCCTTGGTTGGTAGCTTATCTAAGAGAAGGAACTCTGAATTCAAACCACCGCTGCCTTGCGGGAATATCCATTTATGGAATTGGCTTCGGGAGTAAACCCTGAGGATAAATCCGGAGTCGGAGTCCCTAAGGCAGTCTAATGTCGATTCGACATTATTCTGGCAACTCCTGCGACATGGCTGGTACCAAACTGTATCGGCTACTGCCGTTCCTTTGGATCTACCGGCTGTGTGGAGAGGGGGAACATGCTGCATGGGCAACAGCTTGATCTCCATATAACTGTGCCCAAGCTCGCGCCCTGGAGAGGACACTCCAGCTTCACCCTATAGGTGTCGGCAAAACACGGGAAGTAGCAGTTACCGGTTATAAGCATTTTGCCCAATTGGCGTAGGGCATGGCGCCAGGGGCTACTTCCGACAGTGGGAGAGGTTCTAGGATCTCACTGGACAGCTACCGCCCGCTTCAAGCTGGGCAGCCCCCAGTCAATAAGGTGTTGTCCCGCCACTGTCTGCTTTCCCCATTGGGTGCATGGGGATTAGGGTCAAACCCGAACTGTGGACAGAAAATTTTGCACCAAGCAATTATCGAAAAAATAGAAATAAGCAAACTCTCAGATTGGGATGCTGGAACGTCCGGACTATGTTGACTGGACTATCCGAAAACCTACAGGATGTAAACGATGTAAGGAAGACAGCCATAATTAATGATGAGCTTAAACGACTTCAGGTGGATATAGCTGCACTTCAGGAAACACGCCTGGCGGGCTCTGGAACGGTGAGCGAGAAGGACTACACATTTTATTGGCAAGGGAAAGATCTTAATAAAGCTAGAGAACACGGAGTAGGTTTTGCGGTCAAAAAATCGCTAACTAAAATGGTTGAACCAGGCGAGAATGGATCAGAACGCCTGTTAACGCTCCGCCTGCAAACTAGCACAGGTCCCATCACCCTTGTCAGTGTGTATGCTCCTACTCTGTACTCTGCCTCAGAAGCTAAAGATGAGTTCTACGAGAATCTAACAGCAATTATCAAAAGCATACCTAGGCAAGAACAGCTTGTTCTCCTTGGTGACTTTAACGCTAGAGTGGGTGCCGATAATGTTTCATGGCCTTCATGTCTGGGCAGGTTTGGTATTGGCAAGATGAATGAAAATGGACAACGGCTCTTAGAGTTGTGCGTCCACCATGACCTCTGCGTGACCAACACCTACTTTCAGACAAAACCCCAGCATAAGGTGTCATGGAGACACCCACGATCCAAGCACTGGCACCAACTTGACCTGATTCTCGTCAGAAGGCCACTCCTCAGGTCTGTGCTCTCCACGCGCTCGTACCATAGTGCAGACTGTGATACAGATCACTCCTTGGTTTGCTGCAAAATGAGAGCACAACCAAGAAAACTCTATCGTGTCAGACATGAAGGGAAACCACGCATTGATACCAGCAAGATGTCAGACCCTTTCATGATCGCTCAATTCACTGCGACCTTCGAGAAAGTGCTCAGTAGCCCTCAGCATGGTGATACTATTACAGAGAACTGGGAGCATCTACGGAACACCATTCAAAGTACTGCACTTGCCACCTTTGGTAAGAAAACAGCAAAGTCAAATGACTGGTTTGATGCTTCATCAGAGGTGATGGCACCTGTCATTGAAGCTAAGCGCAGTGCTATGAATGAATACAAACGTTCACCGAGTGCCAGAACCCTACAGATCCTGAGGGCTACGAGAAGCAAAGTTCAACAAACTGCTCGACGCTGTGCAAATGACTACTGGCTCCAGCTCAGTGAGAGCATCCAGATCGCAGCGCAAACAGGCAACATTAGACAAATGTATGACGGTATAAAGAAAGAACTTGGCCCCCATAAAAGTAAGACGGCACCGCTAAAAACCATCAGCGGAGAGAAGCTAACCGATAAGGGTAAGCAGATGGAGAGGTGGGTCGAGCACTACTCTGAGCTTTACGCTAGAGACAATACCGTTACGCCTGCAGCCCTTGATGGTGTCAACAGTCTGCCAACTATGGAGGAGCTGGATGCCGAACCAACATTAGAGGAACTCAGCAAGGCCATTGATAGCTTGGCCTCTGGCAAAGCACCAGGCAGTGATGGGATTCCTCCTGATTTAATCAAATGCTGTAAGAGCACGCTATTACATCCCCTGCATAGGATGCTGTGCCAGTGCTGGGAAGAGACAACTATTCCTCAAGACATGCGAGATGCCAAGATTGTAACACTGTATAAAAATAAAGGAGACAGAAGTGATTGCAATAACTACAGAGGCATCTCTCTTCTTAGTATTGTTGGTAAGGTTTTTGCCAAAGTCATCTTAATGCGACTACACAAGTTAGCTGAGCGCATATATCCAGAGTCACAGTGTGGATTCCGAGCTGGCAGATCAACAACAGACATGATCTTCTCTCTCCGCCAGCTTCAGGAAAAATCAAGAGAGCAGAAAAGACCATTATATATCGCCTTTATAGACCTCACAAAAGCATTCGACCTGGTTAGTAGGGATGGACTCTTTAAAATCCTCCTGAAAATAGGCTGCCCTTCTAAAATGCTGGAAATGATAAAGTCATTCCATGACGGCATGAAGGGAACAGTCCAATATGCTGGAAGCACGTCACAGCCCTTTGATATACGAAGTGGCGTTAAACAAGGCTGTGTTCTGGCTCCGACCCTCTTCGGAATCTTCTTTGCCTTACTCTTGAAACATGCATTCAGAGATGCAACTGAAGGAATATGCCTTCACACTAGGTCAGATGGCCGTCTGTTTAATCTTTCAAGGCTGAAGGCAAAAACAAAAATCAGAAGGGTCACTATAAGAGACTTGTTGTTCGCTGATGATGCTGCAGTCGTCACTCAAAGCCAACAGGAGCTTCAGAGCTTGATAAATCGCTTCACTAAAGCATGCAAGGACTTTGGCCTCACAATAAGTCTAAAAAAAACGAATGTGCTGAGTCAGGATGTGGGTGCTGCACCAGTTATCACTATCGATAACTATGAATTGGCAGTGGTGCACCACTTCACATACCTAGGGTCTACCATCAATGACAAACTCTCACTGGATACAGAAATCGACAGCCGCATTGGCAAAGCTGCAGCTACCTTTGCCCGCCTCACATCGCGTGTTTGGGGAAACTCTAAACTCACAATGAAGACCAAAGCTGCGGTATATAATGCCTGCGTCACCAGCACACTCCTATATGGCAGCGAGACCTGGACGACCTATGCTAAGCAAGAAAGAAGGCTCAATACCTTCCATTTGCGGTGTCTACGCCGCATCCTCGGCATCTCGTGGAAAGATAAAGTGACAAATGTCGAGGTGTTGTCACGTGATGGCCTTCAAAGTATGTATACGCTTCTTAGACAGCGCAGACTTCGCTGGCTTGGCCATGTTCGCCGCATGGAAGATGGTCGCATCCCAAAAGATATCTTCTACGGACAATTAGCAGATGGCAAGAGAACAGTTGGGCGACCACAGCTGAGGTTCAAAGATGTGTGCAAGAGAGATATGAGGGCACTGGACATGGATCCAGCAACATGGGAGGATGAAGCTGCCGATCGCACTAAGTGGCGATGCTATTTACGGCGCCACCTCAGATTGGGCGAAGAGAGGCTCACACAAGAAGCAGAGGTGAGGAGAAAACGTCGAAAGGAGCACCAGGAAAATAAGCAGCTGAGGGCTGTCACCTCAGGGGCGCATTCCCATAGTCAGTTATGACTGAAGGGGCTATTACTAATAGCAAAAAAGAGCAATACAGTTTCATGGAAGAGGATACATTACAAAACACCATGGACATTAAACAAAGCCACAACAAACGGCAGACAAATTACAGCCTAGAAGAGCCAAGACACAGGAAAAGCAACAAAGTAATGTGCTAAATACAATGATGAACAGTATATACGCTAATTAAACCCATATGCGGTTGAGCCTGGTATGCCGTGTCCAAAAACCAAAACCAAAAATGCTACATAATATCTTAGAATTATTGGATCATCATGAAAAAGTTCATTTAATATGGTGTATCATTCTTTTCAACTACTACTCCAAAAACTTTGAACACGTTTTTCCTCAAATCAAGGTAAAGTAGAGATGGAATAGAACAGAACTAAGTCGACTATATGTTTTCTTATTTTTTTAAATGATATGCTATTTCTTTACTGTTATGGCCTGTTACACTTACAGCCTCTTGTAGTTCCCGTGGGTCTCAAAAGAGACAAAGAAATAATTGGACAACTGCACCCTCAGGAATGTCTTACAGGGCGACTAATATGAGGTTGTACATGAGGCTGGCAACCTGATGACGTAAAACAAAATACCACAGTAACCACGGCTGCATGAGTCATGTGACTGCTTAGTACAGACGTCCTGCATGGGGACCAGCTGCAGTTAGTGGTTGCTCCATGCTCCTTAAGGAGCACAAAGGAAAATGATGACAATCATGTGACTTGTTAGAAGGTCACTCAGTCCAGAGCATCAGCAACATCCCAGTTGTCGTCCCTTAAGGAGCATGGTAGCCACCACCGCAGGCCCCCTTGGGGAAGCCTACACCAAGGCACAAACTCTTGCAGATCATACCCAATGATCTACCGGAGATTGCGATTGACGTGGTTGCCGAACCCTCCTGTAATTGCTACAGGAATATGTGGCTATAATATGGCTTTCACGGCACTAGCTCGTCGCTGTTCAGCTCTTGTATTCATTAAACGTCAAACAGGTTTCATTAATGTATAAAGTATTTTTAATATACTACCATGTATACATATGAGTGTTTGTGTGTGAGAGAGCGAGAGAATGTGTTTGTCTTCCTGTCTTTGTACATACAATATCCGAACCATGGGTTTGTTAATACAATAACTTGAGTCAATTAATCAAACTCGTGAAAGACCATCGTGAAGCTGACCTTGACTAACAAATTGTTTTTTTTTTCTCTTCTTTCTCACAGTCTATCAAGGGATTATTCAAAACATTTCTGTAGCAACTTGATGAAACACATGAACAAAAGAACTGGAAACATACATGTGTATGTGTGTGTGCATATATATATATATATATATATATATATATATATATATATATATATATATATATATATATATATATATATACTGTGTGCATTTATGTATGTGTATATGTATCACAAACACACACGGATATAAGTGTATGTATGTGTATATATATAAGGCTATGTGTGTGTGTGTGTGTATTTACATTAAAAATATTAGGTTATCTACAACGACCCCTTAGAATCCATTCACGGACCCCCCAAAAGGATCCATTGACCACAGGTTAAAAACCCTATCTATAGGTTTCCCATGTTTCTGATGCACACAAGAGAATGTCCTAATGTAGGTTTAATATAATTTTAGAGTTGCTTTCATTCGTCGATTTTTGGATCTCTAAGTATAATTTGGGTAACATGTTCATTGTATACTCTTATATACCTGTCAGCCATGAGGAAATCTTCTGCCTTCTCACATCAGAAAAAAGGTCCAACTCCTTCACGTAGAGATCTCTGTCCCTTTCATAGTTCTCAAACAGGTTTGTTATCTTCTCCTACATATTTAATTTAAAAAACAAAAAAGAAAGAAAAAGACAGTATTGTGAATATTAGCCCCAAATCAGAGCCGGTCTTAGAGCACTCGGCGCCCGGGGCGAGTGGTTTGACATACGCCCTCTGCACCACACTTGTAATAAAACTCAATTGGAAATTAAAAAGATTTGTGAATAATACTGCATATTAGTTTTAGATAGTTATTGCTTACAGAACAAAATACGCGATAACAACTAAAAACAGAATGTTAAAATTATGTCACACTTTGATTTTAGTGATTTCTTATTACAGATTTACACATCGTGCTTTGACCTGGGAAAATTTAAATCACAGCTGAAGAAAGTGGGGATTCTTAATGAAAAAAAAAAAAAGCTCCAGTGCCTTCTTTGCCCTAACTCAGGACGGCTGCCCTGGTCGCTCTGCCCTAAGTCCGGCTCTCCCTACAACATATTCTAAGCTACTGGTGATGTTTTCCATGAAAACAGCAGTTGGTAGAGCAAAGATAAAGAAGGCGAAGGCTAGAACGCAGCATACATTAATGGATGGATGAATTGATGGATGAAATGATTGATGATCAAAAGTCAGGTCATGAGCGTCCAACTGGCAAAGTGCTTAGAACACTTGCTTCTTGCTGCAAAGTTACTGGGTTCCGGGTTCAGAACGTGGTAGAGTCACGCTTCAGCTTACCCATCTGTAAAAGGGTATCTGACTATGCCCTCGAGTTATAGAACGCACAGTCCCCGAAGAAAGAAGCCAGTCACACAACCTCATAAAACGGGACCTAGTATAGTGAAGTCTCTAACACTTCACTCTCCTACGGCAGCATCTTCTATGCGACTACCTTTCCCTTAGCAAAAGGCAGGCCACGATGACAGATGAATAGTAACAAACCTACCATTTCTTTAAATATATCGCGGTCAATACTGCATGACGTCATGCTAGCCACTCTGATAAGTTCATTTGTTCTCTTCAAGCGCTCCTCCGCCTCATCTGTGAAATGACATTACATTTGAACGAACTGATGAGTTTAATTACCTTACAAACAGCGTTTCATTAATAGTCCAAACCAAAAATGCAGGTTGCCATAATAATGTAGCTCTGTGCCAATGGGCGTGGACGAGCACGTCCTTCCATTTCAGCAGCATCAACTACCATGCCTTGTGGCGTAGGAGATCATATCTCCCCACAACTTCCTGTCTCCAGTACAATTTATCAATTCTGTTACTTTTCATGCCACGATGTCAAACTGTCCAGTATTTGCTCTCTTTGTCTTCCCTATATCTTTTTCTTCAATCTTACCTGTTGTTACGATATATTCCAGCTTTCCTCTTCTCATAACATGCCCAAAAAATGTGTATTGCTTCTTTGTAACTTGTGATATAAGTTTCCTTTGTGCATATTGGCCTCTTTCAGGACATCCTCATTACTCTTTTTAGCTTCCATTTCATACAACCATCATTCATCAGTGTCACTAATGAGGCTTATGTTGTTTCTTTTCATAACATGAGAGTTTTTATTAATTAATTAATTTATTTATTTTTGATTCTACTGTTTGCTGGATTTTTCCTATTGGTACCGATTTTATAAGCAGCACTCGTGTGGTTATGAGTCAGCAGAACTTTATTTTCTACTTCTAATTTTTGTACATAGCTTTCATCTGTCTTAAATTTCTTAATCTTTGGTTGTCTAACTCAGCGGTTTTCAACCTTTCTGAGTCCATGGCTCCCCTGACCAACTACATTCTTTCTGCGGCTCCCCTGTGGGATAACTGGTAAAAACTGAAGCGATGTTTCGACATTAAGCCTAACTTTTTTTGAGCAGGAGAGCTGTGAAATGGCGTTTAAATAATGTAATTTTGAAATGTAATTTATAAAAAAATGCAGTTGGACAATCTGTGAAAAAATTATACGTACAAGACAAAATATACACAAAGTGCACTTTGAAAACCCTTACTATAAAAAAAAACCGCACAGATAAAGTAGTTTCTTTCTAACATTTTTTTATATTTTTGTCTGAAAATCATTCACTGATATACTGCACTCATGATTCAATCTCCATAACAAAAAACTTGTACAGTAAAACTATAAAAAAAAATATGATGAATAAAGTACCAGTCACCTCAGTGTGAAACTTAAGCTTGCTTGTTGTTACAGAGCTTGTCAAATCTTGGCACCAATTGAGATACAGCTACCCTCATTTCCTTCTCCATATCAAGTCTTGATCTGAACTTGGTTTTTATGACAGCCACTGCTGAAAACCCAGCCTCACAGAGATAGGAGGTTGCAAAAGGAATTAATATCTTCAGTGCTCTCTTGCTCAAGCTTGGGAACTCCTGTTTTACTGAATACCAAAATTTTGGCAATGCCATGGATGGAAACTTCGCTTGTAGTAAAGAGTCTGATGAAAGTTCTATCAGTTCTTCCTCTTCTGCAGTACTGAAGTCCGAAGGAGCATCACTACTGAAGGGATTTTGAACCCACTGAAACCTGTTAGTTTTCAAGAAAGTATTTTTCAAAATGAACACAGAGTGGAGATAAGTGTCCTTGAATTATAGAAACAATATCTGAACTAAAATCCATTTCATTGTCTGTAATGAACTGCTGCAAACCTGCAAAGTAGTCCATTTCTCATCCTTCATTGATTTTTCTCTTCCTAAGATGGTCGCGCTCAGCGTTGCCACTCAAGTTCTAGAGATAAACCCAGATGTTCTTCTTAAAATAACCCAGAAATACCCAGATTATTTTATGCCTCAAATACACAGATACAGACGATGTTTACATAATCATTTATGTTCATCTTTAGCACAAATAATCTGTGTGCTATCAATTTTTATGTATTTCTTCATTTTTATTTTTTTTTTTAATTACAAAAAATTCACAATTAAATAAAAATGATTATAATAACACCCCAATATATGAACTCTTGAAAATGAGATATTTTAACAGTAATATATTTACATTAGTTACATTAACAAAATGTTCCTCAAATTAAATATAAAATGTTAGTTGTAACTTGTTACTGTTGAAAAATGTCACTTGTCAGAGACTCGGCATTAATGTCGACAACTTCTCCTTCGTCAAGATCATATGCATGAATTGACAACGTGGAATCTTGATTGTGAAGTTCCAAAATCTTTGCATATCTCTGCCGACAACGTCCTTCACGCACATCTTCAACCACGCATTTACTAGGATTAAACTTATGACAAACTCCATCTTTGGCAACTGCTTGCTTGCTTGGCTAGTATTCGATTGGAAACTGTTTCACACAAAAGCTTGTTGGTTTGTTTAGTTTTAACTAAGTTAACCTTCGAAAACACTCTTTCGACGCATGCCGAGGAGTGAGGTAGGGCCATAAGCGTGCAGATGAGGTCAGCCAAAACATCAAATTTCTTCTGGTTATTAGCATCTGTTACTTGTTACAGTTCAGCCAGAATGTTGGCGGATCCTCGTCCACAAGATGTCCAAGATCTTTTCGGTACGATGCCAGTTCTCGCCATTGATCAGAAAGACGATCAAGGCTCTCTTCTGAAACAACTGTTTAAACTGCGCTGCTAAGATGGTAGGTGGTTGCTGGCACCATTTGCACAAAGTGCAAATGAATGACAAACACAGCCGAGAACAAAGACATGTGGAATCTCTTTCTTCAGATGTGCCTGTAAACCACTTGCAGTCCCCATCATAGTGGCACAGTTGTCTGCAGCAAAACCAATGACGTTACTAAGCGGGATTTCATGCGTGCTCAACAATTCTTAACAGTTGTAAACATGCCAAGACCAGTCCCATCCTCTACCTCAATGAGGTCTAACAGTGAATCAACTACTTTTTTTGTTTTTGTGTCACAGAATCGCACAACGACTGCCAACATCTGGTTTGTAGAAATATCAGTACTCTCATCAACGAGTATAGACAATTTCTGATTTCTGCAAATGTTTATAACTTCAAGCCGCTCAAAATGAGCAATGCCGTATTGCATCACATAGGCAGCCTTGGTACGCTTAAGTGACATTTTTTGAGCAATTGGGCTGTCTGGAAATATCTGCTTGCAACATTCAATCAAATGACCAGCTTGCGAAAACGGAGTATTATGTTCTGCCATGAAAGCTGAAAACAGTATCTCCGCTTTAGCAATTTTATCTTGGAGACAGTGCTCTTTTGGTTTGATGAAAAACTTGTAATAGCTTTTTTTTCCCAACACAATGTATATGCCAGTTTGAGCTATGTAAACGAATCAAAAAACAACGTCATTGACGTGGTTAAAAACAAGAATTAAATTTAAGTGGAATAAAAAATATATAGCACATAATGTTTGACATTTAATTATAATATAAATATAATGTATAATGCTCAGTGCACAGAATATACATACATTGTAAATGTCAATTGTCAAATATACCCAGATTAATGCAGATTTTGAAAAAAATTACCCAGATACCCAGACGGAAGCCCAAAAACCCAGATCTAGTAAGAAATAGCCAGCTGTGGCATCACTGGTCGCGCTTGAAGAATGCGCGGAAAGTTGATAGGCGGGTCGGGGGAGCGGGACTTCAAAGGCTGGCCAACATCAAAAGTGAAATTTCTCCGCGGTCACGCAGGTTGACAAACACCAAAAATGAAATTTCCCACAGCTCTGTGTTTTATTTACAGCTAAATACGAAAAAAATCCACGCCCACCCACGGCGTCCCTGACCGTCAGTCATGGCACCCCAGGGCACCGCGGTGCACAGGTTGAAAACCGCTGGTCTAACTGTTCAAAATATAATTTGTGCCGTTCTGAAGAACATTTATTCATCTACAGTTATTTATTTATGATCAAAAAAACTATTCTTGTCAGGACTTCGCGCATTTGTACCTGAAACAATGTACTAAAATACACAATATTATGTGCCAGCTGCCGGCAAACATCGCTGAAAGTACCAACACAAACACCTCATTTACTTTTGATTATAATTAAACCACTCTTCTTTTTTAACAGAATACACTGCGGAGCTAAGTAAAAATGAATTTTACTATTAGATCAATATCATTATTACTAAGCCGGGAATTAAATTCAAAAGCACCAATACCTAACGGCAATATTACTTAGTCAGAAGTATTTAAAAAAAAAAACACAGTGCATCACCACAGTTCTATAAATAGTTTTGTGCACACCGTCATTTGCGCACTTTTCTTTGTCGAGTGTTACTATTTTCGGGAGAGTACATAGAAGGGAAACAGTACAATTAATGCCTAACTTTCAAAAAAGTTGCATCCCTTAGCGTTAGTGATAGAAAAAGCTGGGATTCTATATATATTGATTTTTCTTTTCGCTCCTGTGGAGCATAATGCCACTACAGCAGTTTGTCCCCTTTAGAGCTCTGCACTAAGCATTTACATGCGTTTGTACAGGTGGTTTCTGTCGCGAAATTCTTCGCCCGTCCTCTTCTCTCTCTCTCTCTCTCTCTCTCTCTCTCTCTCTCTCTCTCTCTCTCTCTCTCTCTCTCTTGTTTTCTAATGCTCCAGGAATGACCCAAGATACCGGGGATTTTCCAGTTCATTGTCGAATGACCCATCAGCCGAGGATACCGGCAAGTGACCGGGGTGAACTCCGCCCACTGACCCAAATAGTTGGGGATCTCCAAGTGACCCGGTGAAGACCGCATAATGACACAGTAGCCGGGGATTTCCAGGTGACCAGGAGTTTAGGAATTTCCCGACTTGGCTGAGGTCAGCGACCGCTGTTAACTGTGTATATAATAAAGTCTATATCGTGTATATTTTACTCACATCTGCAAGCCCCGGCGGAAAACTTCAAGCATATTGTCAGACCAAAAGACCAAAGAGTTAGCTATATAGTATATGCCGTCTTTGAGCCAAACTCAGTACTGGAATCAAAGCGGGTGAGCTTCTTATATGCAATTATTTGTATTGAATGTTTGAACTGCTTTCCATTATTATTTCATTATATGCAATTAACCAACGGGCTGATCACCCGTTTGCCAGTCACTTCGATTACGGAAACAGCAGCAAATGGATTGATTTGCCGTTGCCCTAAAGACGCCACTAGGCGTGATGGGAAACAATGGCAAAGAAAACCTATCTGCTGTTGCCCTAAGACGCCACTAGGCGTAATGGCCACTGACTGCTTTGACGGTCGGTGGCTAAGGACGGAAGAAGAAGAAGAAGATATGCAATTAACATTAGTTAATGTTTGCACTGCTTTTCAGTCAATCGCCTACTTTCATGTAATGGATATATTTTACCAAATGCATATATTTACTGTTATATGATTTTCATATGCCTTTCTGTATGCTTTTGACGTCCTTCAGGTTGTTTTACAGAAAGCATTTGCGCTACCCTGCCCGCTTCTTTTATTTAATGGTTGTAACCATTATTGCATTCATGTATTTAATGTATGACTTTGTATGCCTTTACAACAGTTGATAATATATGTATGCCTATGCCCCTACCCTATTAACATCATATGTTTGCAGCTCGAAGAATGGCGCTCAACATTGGTCCATGTCATTTGTATAATAATATGACTAATATCTGAGCCTGGTTTATGGACCACACTCAGGACAAATTAATGCCTCTAACCAGAGAGCTAAATAGAATGTTCCTTTGTGTTATCTCCTAGCTCCCTGGTGGTGACAAAAGGCAGGTGAACTCGCAGTCGTGTAGTGAAACCTTGCAGTACTTGCTACGAACTATTCCAGCAACTTGGCCGGGGGGAGAAAACTTGCAGTGATATTGTGACGTCATACAGCAGCAACACCATTCATGATAAGTGCATTTTAGAACGGACCAAACACTAAACGATCTTAGGTCATACCAGTCAATGATTAAAATTAGGACATAAACCTCAGCCATCGTGAAAGGGTACCCTAATAATAAACATAACTTTTGTGTAGACTATTTTTATCTCCCTTTACCCAGTGCTGTATATATATATATAATCATATATATAAATATGTGGTTTTTTTTCTCTTTCGTTTATCTGTAACCAATTTAGCTTGGTCTAATATATATAGAAACGAATTTCACTGTTGTTTCTTTCTTTCCACTATATGTTCTGTATTGCTTGGTAGTTAACTGTTTTTGTTAATCATTATCTTAATTACCAGCTGGGGGTCTCATGAGCCATATCAGTACCTCAGGGGAAGTGTGGCTGAAGACCTAACATACTCTCAGGATCCTTGATGGGATTTGCTTTTTTGCTTAACTGAGAAGAGTTTAAATTTCAGTCTCCTGAAACATTTCTTCTTACAAGTGTCGGACTATCACTTACAGCGAGCCAGAAGACACTGCGGAAGAGATTGGTACTCTCTTTTATTTCTTCTATCTATCCTTTCTTCTACCCTGTCGCCACAGTTTCTGTAGCAATTTGATTTAAATGATGACGTTGTCAAACCAATGCCTTGTACCACATGTATCTGCAAGCAGTGGGTCTAATCTTTCTTTGCCTCACAAGTGACCCAGAGGAAGTACGTGGGGCTCAAAAATCAGTACGTTAAAAACGTAACATTGTTTATCAACTAATTGTCTTACCGTTAACAAAAGTTATCTACAAAACTAACATGTGCTACGTTTAACACAAATTATCCACAAAATTATCATGTTTGAGTTCTAACACAAGACATGTACATAACCGTCATGTTTTACATGAGATCCAAAGTATCTACAACATTGCTATGTCTATCTTTCAATACAAGTTACCTATAAAACCAGTATGTCTTATCTTTAACCAGATTTATCTACAAAACGCTCATGGGCTTACTTACTTGATTGACCCACTATTGCCGTGAGGCGTAGTGGGGAGCTGAAGTGTGCTTACTTGAGCCAAGTATGTCTCATTGGTTGCTGTGAGCCCGTGTTGTTGTAAGATTTCTGAGAAATTATCTATCCATTTGCCTCTAGGTCTTCCCGGTGCTCTGAAATCATATCTTCTATTGCGGTATGCGAAGGCACGTTGTGGTATTTTATCGGGCTCTATTCTCTTGACATGGCCAAACCATTTATTTTTCTGTCTCTTTATATATTTGATGCAGGATGTGGTTCCAACAATTTTTCTGATGTTGTCATTTCTCAATATGTCTCTCTTGGTAACATTAATGGCTTTTCTTAAGCATCTCATCTCACAAAACTCTCATATTTTACCTTTAATTCAGTTATATTAACAAAACAATCAGTGTATTGCCTTTAACCAAAATATGCACACATTTTTAGATTATCTTTTAAAAAAACAAAACAAAAAATGTGTTTGTCAGATCTTTAACCTCAAGTTTTCTCCACAACAATCAATATCTGATTTTTAGCTCATCCTTATTAACAAAATCACTAGTGTCTCACCTTTGAAGCACTTTGCACTTTCCTCGCAGGTGTTTTTTTCGAGGCTCGTGAAAGATTCATCTAGTTTCCTCACAAGAGCATTATACGCCATGCGACAGTTAAGTTCATGACCTTTTTCGATCAGAGCATCTGAAAGCAAAGGCACTGTCATTGTTACAACGCTTTTAAAATATGGCTTCGCTAGATGAATTGAACTGTATATAGATAAATTGAACTTTATAAAGATAAACTGAACTTTACATAGATAAATTGAACTTTATATAAATAAATTGAACTTTATATCGGATTTTTCACTCCATTAGCAAATTTCAGAACCAAGTTGTTGGTTTTTTTCTTTTATTTTAAATTTCTAATGAGCATAAGAAAAGAGGGGAACAAACAACTTGTTTATAAAGCTGAAAATGTATGGGCACAGTTAAGAATGGAATAAGTCACTTGTTTAAAAAGCTCAAATTATATGAGCGTAAAATAGAGGGAGAAAATAACATGTGTATAAGCTTATAATAACGGGAAACAAACCACTTGTTCATAAAGCTGAAAGGATATGAGCATAAATAAGAGAAGAATAAATATCTCGTTCATAACATTAAAAGTGAATGAGCATAGAAAATAGGGGAGCAAGCACCTTGTATATAAAGCTGAACGTTTATTAGCCCAGAATAGAGGGGAACAACCAATGTGTTTATAAAGCTGACAGTATATGATCGCAGAAAAGAGAGAAATAAACACTTTGTTTATAAAGCTAAAAGTATAAGTGTCTACGTGAAACACTTAACGATCATTTTGGTTCTGACAGATGTGCGCGTGTTACTAAGCAACATACCGCATTCTTACATCATGAGCAGGTAACGCCGCTTCTTTCTTTATATTCTGAGCTGATAATCGATTTCAATAAACCACATCATGACATCGGCAGCCTTGTGCCTTGATTTGATTTTTTGGTTTTTTCTTTAATTAAGGGGACGGAGTGTATACTCTTCTCTTACATTTTTTGCGATTCTTCCTTCATGTGGAATATAATTTTTTTAAGTCTGTTCTGATTTTTGAATAGAAACACGGGGAGGAGCAAAGACTATCTACAATAAAATACTGATATTAATAAAAGTATGCTAAAGATAGATTTCAAAATAGCAAAAATAGAATGGAAAAGAGAGTCGGCATTAACGGTCATTGGAGAAGAACCTAGCATGATTCCAAATAAGAAAATGTAAATGGAGACGAACGAACGAACTAAAAAGGACTGGGCACGGAGGTCCGGCTAAAGGTAAAGAATTGGACACGCCGATGCTACTCAAGGCTGATAATATTGAACGCAGGTCCGGCTAAGTGTTGAGAATCTGACACGCACGTCCGGCTAAGGGTTGGGAATTGGAGTCACGGGTACAGTTAAGTGTTGAGAATAGGGTATGCAGGCCTGGGATACTGGGCTCAGAACTGGAAGAGCTGATAATAGGGCACGCAGATCCGATTAATGGTTACGAATTTAGCAAGCCCGTCCGGCTAAGGGTACTTCTTCTTTCTTCTGCGTTCGTCCTAAAACGGACGTTTGTTACGTTGTGTCGCCGTTTACAGCAAAGCTGCGATATCTGCGCCTTTCGGCCCGAAACATCCGTTTTCGGCACGGCATTTTTGGGACCGGGTTAGCCTTCCCTCTTCGATCCCTACTCTCTCAGCCAGACTGCAGTGATGCAGCCTGTTTCCAGGACCGCCACTTGGAGGTGGAGTAGGGTCTTGGTCAGCTCTGGTTCGCTGACCCTGACGCGAGCAGTCAAGCTATGGGTCGCTTACTGCATTCCTCACTTTTGATGCATCTTCGGTTCCGGGCTAAGGGTTGAGAATCGGACATGCAAGTTCGGCTAACATTCTGCCCTTTATCTCAACTGTCATTATGTCATATCATTCACACACGTGATCAAACCGTAAGCAATTAATTCCTACATTTTTGTGTGCATCAGCAATAGTAAAATATACAGGTATAAACAAGTTATCGTATAAATCTGTACATTCGGTAAAATTACTTTCTCACTTACCAGTACTTCTGTAGGTAGGAATGAAAACAAAATTAATGAAATAAATCAAAGTTAGACAGCTAAAATATTTTAGCCATTTAAAAAAAAAAAACAAACATAACACCGTGCTGAAGACAATAATGGAAGGAATAGTCGAAGGCAAACGTGCAAGAGGAAGGCAACACTATAAATGGGGAGATAAAATCAAGAGATGGACAGGAAAGAGTCTATCAAAGTGCACCATCAAGACAAGAGACATTCATTACAATGGACCTTCGAGGTGGAGATGGCATCTGATGACTAGGATACTTCTGCAGTAGAGTAAAAAAAAAATGGAACCCGTTACACGCCCATTGAAGCATATTGGGAATATGGTGTTAGGCCCATATTATCTTGACCGTCGGCACACGAGGGGTGATGTGGTCGGCATCACGCCGGCCACCTTAACCTTCCCAGAGTTGCTCTGGTACCCATTTGGGGCTGGGTCGACCCATGAGCCGTTTGAGGCCTAAAAAATTCCCGCCTCATCTGGGGATCGAACCATAGACCACTGCGCTAGGAAGCCAGTGCACTAACCACTATGCTACCGCGGCTCCCCAGTAGAGTAAGGTCTTCTTTTTCATGTACCATGCCAACCGGCGTAGGTAACCATGTCTCTCCACAACACTCTGTGTCCGTGCTGCTTATCAATTATGTTGCTGAATACACTGACTAACAAAAAAAATTTTTTTTTTCTTTCTCTAACATTTCTATGTTTTTCTGGTCAATTTTAATGCGCTGTTTTTAAATCTGCAAACCGTTTTTCTCTATCAGGTCGGGATCTCTAGAAATACGCAATTGAAGTTTTTTAACAACGCATACAGTATTACAACATCATGTGTACAAGAAGTATAACAGTTATGTAGGCTTGAATTTCTTTGCAGTCGACTTTCGTCGGTGAATGGCATGTGGTACATCATGATGAAGCATCCAACAATAATCGGCAAGCATGGTCACACTCCACCGTCCTTGATAACGTGACTCCATTACGGCGATATCTTGATGGAATCGTTCTCCATGTTCATTGCTGATTTCGCCAAGATGCGAATCGAGCAAATGGATTTTGAGGGACATGTTACAGCTCATAATTCTGTATGCATCTATGCACTGCTTAACAATATGCACATAGTCGACAGATTTGTGATTTCCCAGAAAGTTATCGACGATCGATTTGAATGCCATCCATGCGCGAAGTTCACTACCATGTAACAAGTTCTCGAATTGTTTGTCTGCAATAACTTTCCTAATCTGAGGTCCTACAAAGATACCTTCCTTTATCTTTGCATCGCTAATTTGCGGAAACTTTTCTCGATGATAAGTGAAAGCTTTGCTTGTTTTATCTAACGCTTTTACAAAATTCTTCATGAGCCCCAACTTTATATGTAACGGTGGTAAGATGATGCTGTCTTTGTTAACTAATGGCTCGTGTATTACATTTTTTATGCCCGAGCTGCATACGATCCCTGATAGGCCACACCTTTCTTGCATAATGTTCCTGTCTGTTGCGGCTGTCCCATTCACATAGGAAGCAACACAATTTAGTATACCCAGTCTGCACGCCCGTGAGAATTGCAATGACCTTTAGGTCTCCACAAATCCGCTATTGGTAGTCATTGTACTTTATTTTTGCCAAAAGTATAGCCATATTGTCATAAGTTTCTTTCATATGAACAGAGTAGGCGACTGGAATTGATGAAAATAAATTTCCATTATGCAATAACACGGCTTTTAGACTAGTCTTGGAAGAGTCGATGAAAAGTCGCTATTCGTTGACTATGTGCTCATGACCGAGGTGCACCATTAGACCTTTTACATCTTTGCAATAGCAAATGTCATCATCCATCTCAAAGTATTGAACAAGTTCTCTGTGTCTATGACGAAATTTAGATATCAGAGTATTGGGCGCTAAAAGATTCCATTCTTTGAGTCGCGAACCGAGTAATTCCGCTTGTCCTTTGGTGAGAGCGAGATCACGTATTAAATCTGAAAGTTCTGAATGGTTAATTAAGTGAACACCATCATTCACCGGTACATAATCCGAGTCAGAATTAGTTTCTAAAGCAGGTAAACTATCACTTTCTGATGGTTCATTCACGTCCAACGGATATTGTTCTGGTGGAACTGGGATCGGACACGTGATTGGATCATGAGGCACTGGTTTCGAAACCGATTCAATATTTGGATAAACCACAGACTTTCTAGTTTTAAAAGTGAAACCATAGATATTTGTCAAGCAGAAGTAACAATCAGTAGCGTGATTTGTCGGTTCATGCCATACTACTGGCACTCAAAAAGGCATCGACTTATGCTTCGGCGATTTTCGTAACCAACCTGCCAATGTATTTGCACAAGTCGAACAAACTGCATTTGGCTTCCAAGATTTATTTGCATCATCAACTTTTGAATCGAAATAAAGTTCATATGCTTTCTTTAGCAATGGTGTAAAGTTTTTCTGGTGAACACGATCGGTAAAATATCCGCACACGTAACAAAACAGATCAGCCGAATTTCTACAACTTCTAGAAGCCATATTTCACTCAGAATTATTTCAAAATACAGTAACTATTTGAAATATAACGTAACATATGTCATGCATCTTTTAGCAGTATAAAAAGTAGAATTATTTTGCATTTTATTAATTTTTAAAAAGTTATATAGTAAAAATGAAACGGAGCAAATAACAGTTTCCCAAAAATATATTTATTCACAAATATCTTAAGAACCCGACGTGATAGAGATAAACGGATTTCAAATTTGAAATCAGCGCAAGAAACTGACCTAAGAACACTTATTCTTATATAAGAAAGAAAAATGTTGTTTGTCAGTGATATTTGTCCACGTCACGATGTCAAACTGTCCAGTATCTTCTCTCTTTGTCGTCCTCTGTCTCTTTTTCCTTCAACATTTTCCGTCGTCACAATATACTCCAGCTTTACACCTCTCACGACATTTCTAAAGAAAATAGATGTCTTCCTACTGAAGTCAGTTCTAAACCTCCTTTGCGCACCTGTCATGACATCCTCGTTCATCTTTATATCTTCTTCTTCTTCTTCTGCCGTCCTTAGCCACCGACCGTCAAAGCAGTCAGTGGCCATTACGCCTAGTGGCGTCTTAGGGCAACAGCAGATAGGTTTTCTTTGCCATTGTTTCCCATCACGCCTAGTGGCGTCTTTAGGGCAACGGCAAATCAACCCATTTGCTGTTGTTTCCGTAATCAAATCATCTTTATATATGTCCATGATATTCGTCATGTAAAACAAATTGTTACAGAGACTAACACTACAAGGGCACGTCAATGCTTTGGTGCAGATATTCAGCAAGAGGACTAGCTGCAGCGGTGCCCCACGATTATTAATATGACTGTAAATATGATGCTGGCAAAGAAAACAGTGACGTTAAGTATACCTGCGTTTATAATAATCATCAGCTAGTGCCTCGCTTGTCTGTTGACTATGACATATCTACATTTTCTACAATCTCTGCTATCTTGAACCAGTAGGTTTTTTTTTTTTACAATTTTTTGTCTCAGACTATGTTATCGTTTATTTTTCGTTTTTTCTTAGATGAAGAACATTACTAAATCCGAGACACATCTTCAATCCAACCTGCAAGTCTGGAAGGAAGAGCTGGAGAAGAGAGGGATAGTCAGCAGCAGCTCCAAAACAAATAAGTAAATAAATAAATAACGGTAATTAACAGGTACTAGTGGGACATAAAGGATGGCACTAGACAACAGAAAAGAAAATATAACTGATAGGCTTACCGGGAATCGAACCTAGGACCAACCAGACGGCGCCATCGCCTTGCTGTGACAGTGCATCGTGAATGGACGCTGAGCCAATTTTGCACCCCAAAAAACAAAAACCATGGTGATACCACGAGAGGAAAGAAAACACCAGATTAAGCTGGGAGAACAGGTCCTGGAGCAGGTCAACCATTTTAAATACCTCGTAGCTGTTAAAGACTATAAAGGAGTCATCAAAGAATATTTGGATACCCGAAAAGCAGCAGCTGGGAGACTTTTTCAGACCATAACTCGAGGATTCCTCAGCAGAAGAGAAGTTGGCAAGAAGACGAAGATGGCTGTATACCGCTCAACCTGTAACCCACTCTTGACGTATGAATGCGAATCATGGACAGTGACTACAATCCACAAAAGCCAGATCCAAACCTCAGACATGGTGTATCTGAGGAAGGTGGTTCAAGTAACAAGAAGAGACATGGTCCGCAACCAGACGATACGATATGGCCTAAAAACTCAATCCTTGCAGACCCAAGTAGTACAGTCCCAACCACGATGGTTTAGTCATGTCTGCAGAATAGCAGAAGATAGGATGCCACGACAAGTATGGGAAACTAAGAGCCAGGGATCCAGACCTCCAGGACGACCCAGAGTCCGCTAGGAGGACAACATTAGACAATTTCTGTAGGACCGAGGACTAGATTGGAACCAGGCAGAAGGAAGACAGCCAATAGGATAGTATGGCGCTTTCTCTTCCAAAATTTTACACCTCACAGTAGAAGAGGAACGACTAAGTAAGTAAGTAATAATAATCATCACCTAGTGTCACGCTGTGTCTGCTAACTGTGACATCTCAACATTTTCTACAGTCTCTGGTATCTTGATCCAGGTTTTTTTTAATTTAAACTTTTTGTCTCAGGGTATGTTATCGTTTATCTTTAGTTCGTTGTTTTTTCTAAGATTAAGATCATTCGTGATCTTTATGGAGCAAATTGGGAAATGATGTTGATGATGAATAAGTGGAACAAGCAAACAAACAAAGAAAACAGCATCTGTTCAGGTACCTCTCTCAAGCAGAAGACTGTCTCTCTTTGCCTCAGTATTGTTCAGCTCAACGTCAAGAGTAGATGCCTCACTATCCAACGTGTTCAGGAATGTATTGAGGCCCACCATTGCGTAGTTGTAAGAATCCAGGACCTGAGGCAAGACCTTTATTATTAGAGTAACTAGATGTGAGTGCTAGAATGCAATAATGGCAGAGTGATGATCCTTCATAATAATCATTAATGGTAAGTATTGCGCTAAACTTGTCGCAACTTATTCTGACCATGCATTTTGACTATAGTTAATTTTTTAATGCATGGGAAGTACTCATGGAATTGTAGTCACTTCTATTTCTACAGTCGTCTAATCTTGATAGCTGTCGTCAAGAAGTTGTCTTATCTTGATAGTATAGTTGCCGATAGTTGTGTGAACGATTTTGAGTCATGTCCATATATGGAGCGCTCAGATCGCCAGTTCTTTGAAAACAGTTGGCAATCGCAATGTTTCAAGATTCATTTCCTTTTAAGGTTCGAGTCTTCAGTCGAACATCGTAGAACATTCTTCGTTTCGTAAGTTTAGCTGAGTTGTATTCGATTCGCGTTTTCTGCGCATGTCTCTGTTTGTGGCATTGTTTAAAATGATTTCCGCCCAGGTCAGTCTGAGCAGAGATGCTGGTAAGGCGAGACATAGCGATGTGCTAGTCTTCGCTTAGATTATTCAGGAAGGAGTCCTCATCATTGTTGTTCCTTTTTTGAGATGATATATCTCTATATTATTCCAAATGCCTGGAGGCATATATGTTTATATGTTATTTGTATATTTATATTTATATGTTTATGTTTCTGCGGGTTTTCGCTTGGGCGGTGTCTCCCTTAGATCATACCACGTCATAGAGGTCGTCTATCGTGAGCGTTTTCTGTAGGGTGTGCAAATTTCCGATACTGGAATTTGCAAAGCGACTTCTGTTGCTATTTTTTGTTAGTTGTGATGACATGTGTTAGTATTGTTTTCGTTATTTTTCTGCATTCTTTAGTTCTGTTTTGATTTGTTTGTATTTGCTAGCCTACTCTTTTCTATAGTTTAGTTTCATATACCATTTTTGTTTATACACTGTGGTGTCTTGTATTTGTGTTATCTTCTCGTAGATATCATCACATTTTTTGTGATATTTCTTTAATTTTCGCATTATTTTTTTGTTGATTTCTACGAATGTTTTCCTATTGTTGCTAAATCTTTGTTATTGTTTACATTGTATTGTTTACATTGTATTGTTTACAGTGTAATGTTTACATTGTTATTGTTTACATTGTGATTGTGTTTACATAGTCATTGGTTACACTTATAGTAGTTAATTCACATTTAATAGTGGGTTATGCTTATGCATTACTACTACACTGATGATTAATAAATGATGAATAGTATTGTGCACTATTGAATGGGAAGTGCACCTATGATCAAGAGTTGATTGATGATATTTCAAAAAGGTTTATACACAAGTTCTTTGATATAAGACTTGTTTCCCACAGAGATTGGGATGATAATATAGGTTGTGAGTAAACAAGTGCTTCATTTAAGACTTGTTATAATTAAATTTGAAATAAGATAATTAATTATTTCAGGTTGTGGACTCATATTATTACTCATCATGGCTACATTTGAGCACTTTATTGAGCAGGGTAAATTGCTTGGGAAGACTGGTGATAAGTTAGAAGAATTTGCAACTGCTCAATATGATAAAGCAATGGAAGCTGAACAAAAGAAACTGCAGATGCAGGTGGATGAAAAAAGATTCCAAATGGAAATGGAAAAACAAAAAAGAGAAGCAGAAGCAAAAGCTGAAGAGAAGAGACTACAGATTGAAAAAGAGGCTGAAAATAAAAGACTTGAAATAGAGGCTGAAAATAAAAGATTAGAAAAACAAGCTGAAGCTGAAGAAAGGAAGTTACAAAGAGAGTCTGAAGAGAGAAAAGCAAAATGGAGCATGAAGAAAAACTCTTAGCTTTGGAAGTTGAGAAATTAAGGGTGATGAACATGGCTAATGCTAATGATGCAAATAAGGTCTCAGATAAGACTAATGCAAGCACTTTCAAGCTTAATCTACCACCATTCAATGCTTCCATCGACGATATAACATTCTATTTGGACAGATTTGAAACTTCATGTAAAGTACATAACATAGATAAATCACTGCAGGTTTATCATTTGTCCAAAATACTTAGAGGTGATGCTTTGAGTATGTTAAGCATGGTAGATGAGCCTGACAAGAACAACTATGAGGTTGTCAGGGCTATATTGTTAAAAAAATACCAACTTGACGAAGACGGCTATCGTCTTCAATTTAAAAATATGTTGCCAGAAACTGGTGTGCAATTCTCTGAATTCATTTCAAAGACACTGATAAAGTTGATAAAGTTGAATATTTTATTCCCGTTAATGATATCCACCAAAAGGATAAATATAAGTGGATGGAAGCAGACATCATCATCATCAGTTGATAAGATCTCTATGGTGTTGTTTGCTCCACTGTAGTGTATGGAATGTCAACTTGACCTACGCAGTGGTGTGTAGACATGGATTGAGTGTACAATGTGCGAATGATGATAAGGGTTCGTGTTGTTGACAAATGTTCTTTTCTCACACTCATGTATGACTGGAAGTCATCGACACCAACGACTGTGTACCTTTTCTAAAGTTTAATTGGACGTACACACTTGACAGCACAGATAGTGACAAATCACAGGTTGGCATAATACATCATAGTACAGTGGATAACTGGTCTTGCAATGTTATGTTACATGGGCACTCATGTAGATTAATATTATAATGGACTGTCAGTAGCCAAGCACTCAGTATCGCCCATACATATATATCATCTGACTTCACTGACTGAGCACGTCAGCTTATAAACAATATTTCAGATGGCTTCTAAACCTAATCTCGTTTAGCGACGATTCTCCCACATAATGTTCAGCACATATTTTTTTTCATATAATAATATTGAACCACTGATAAAGGGTTCTCATGTGTAGCAGTGATCTCTGGACTAAACAAGCGATAATACGGGCATCCCCTTTTCTCTTCTTGAAAGTCACTACAGGTTTGGTTCCAAGATGGCTTCACTCGTGAGCTGTCACTCACGTTTGGATACAGATAATGAATCTGTCCTAAAGTTAGTCATTCATAAAACATTGCATTGCTCTGTAGATTTGATCATGAACAATTGACTGCATTCTACAGAATATAGTGCTGCTAGGAATCGAAGTCGTTTTCATCGAGTCAAATATATTCTCTTATCGAAAATGGTGGCTTCGTACGAGAGTTCATAAAAGTATCTTGGATTACCTTGGTATAAGAAATATGAAACTGCCATCCCTTGGCAATACGAATAAACACTGGGGTAAAGCATACACGATAGGTCTAGACGACTATCACTTTCCCCACAAATACTGAGATCACTTTTTCCCCGGCGACAGGCCGACATAGGAAACACAGTCCCTATCAGGACGAAGCCAAATCACACCACTCTCTAGCGACACTTCCGCCGCATAGCCTTTGACCTCCCTAGAGACAACAGAACATATAGTTCGACTTAGATATGTAAAGATATACGGATATAAGACAGACTCGTCCTACTCAGACAAACAATACACATAAATTCAGGCCATAGATATTCTGAAGCAAGAACAATCTATTACTACCCAAACAAAGAATAAATCGCAGAAATAATGGATTCATCCGCGGAGTTTGATCGAAGAGACGGCACAACTTTCAAGGGAAGTAACTCAATAATGACTTTCCCTTAAGCACTAAAAAATTACCTATGTATAATATTGTAAGATATCAAAGACTGCACGTAACAGACACGTCTTACTTTTTTACGTTGGGTGGAGCTGTCTAAGACAGAAAAAACTTATGAAGGACTTATGGACTTAATACTTAGAGACAAAGTCATGTCTTCTGTCAATGAGTCTTTCCTTGCTTTCCTTCATGAACGTAAACCTAAAACAATAAAAGAAATGGAAGATTTCTGTAGCCAGTATATAACTGCGCATCCTCACGTAACCATTGGTAACTCTAAAGTAAAAGAAGGTCTGCCAGTTGCTTCGGCAGCACCTTATGGTCAAAACTCTAGTCATAGATTCCAACAAAATTTTGATAGGAAAAGTAACCGTAGTTACGGTCAAAATTATGGAAATCAATTTCAGGGTGATTCTTCTTCGAAGAATTGGAGACGAGCTGACAGTCCTCGTTACTTCCAACCTAATAATTTTAAGCATTTCAGAAGAGGATATGGTAACAGAGGCTTTTCCTCGCATAGACCCCAAAACCAAACAAATAGATGTTCACATCAATGTGGACATGATAATAATCATGGAAACTGTAATTCGAAACAGGATAACAGTTATAATAGAGACAATAATAACTACAGAGATAATAACAACAGTGATAACTTCAGAGGTAATGGTAGTCGCGGTAGATCTCAATACAAAAAAAAAGAGATATCAGCAGGCTAACTCGGTTCAACAAGAATCTCAGGGAGCCTGTAATCAGGTTTCTGATAATAAAAACTCTGACGCTGTCACTTGTTCTTCTTTTGACTTTGGGAGAGCAAACAAGTGCCCCCAATGCAGTACTTTGTTCGAACCAACTACAATATCGACTTTGAGTTGTGGTCACCCTCTCCCCGCTCTTCCTGCTTCGGTTGCACATGACGGGAGAGGTTCTCTAATCCTACATAAGGGTCTTGTTAATAATACTCCGGTCTCACTACTTTTCGATTCCGGATGCACCACTATTGGTGTTAGACAATCGCTTGTAGATGCATCCTGTGCGACAGGAAGGGTTATCAAATGTGTCACATTTGGCGGCACTCTAGAGAAATATCCTACTGCTGTAATTCACATTGCCACTCCTTTCTTTACGGGAGATGTGCATGCCTGTCTCTTACTTAATCCAATTGCGGACCTTATTATTGGTCGTATCCATGGAGTTAGGGAATGTACCCCACAGCAGATTGCTGCTTGGGAAGATGATAATATGCAAGCTACCAATGCAGTGGTTACAAGAGCACAAGCTCTACAAACACCACAAACTTCGTTGGATAATAATAATGAAGTTCATAGCCAAGATAGTACCTTGGTTATTTCTCGTGACTCGTTCATAAAATTACAAGAAGAAGATCCTACGCTAAAAAAATTCTTCATTCTTGCGAAGAAAGGTGATCCAAATAAGGATACACAAAGAAAATCTTGGATAGAAATGAAAAACGGCGTACTTGTACGTATGGTACAAGACTCGGCTACGTCAGCACATTCGCAAATTCTTGTTCCCAAGAGTATGAGAGTGCAAATATTGCAACATGCTCATGACTCGCAATGTGCTGGACACATGGGATTTTCCCGTACAAAGTCGAGAGTCCTTGCGGCTTTCTTTTGGCCCTTTGTTAACAAGGACATTCGTATATACTGCCGATCATGTCAGGTATGTCAGGAGGTCAAAGCTAGAGGACCACGACATGCTGCGCCTATCCAGGCTGCTGACATCCCTATTCGGCCATTTCAGAAAATGGCCATAGATATTATTGGCCCTTTTAAGATAAAGTCGGCCAGAGGACATCAGTTTATCCTTACATGTGTCGATATGTGCACACGTTGGCCAGAGGCTATCCCTCTAAAGAGCATATCTACTACAGATATCGCAGATGCTCTTTGGCTGATATTTTCTCGCTTGGGGTTCCCCAGAGAAATACTGTCAGACCATGGCACTCAACTCATATCTGATACTATGTCTCAAGTAATGTCTACCTTACACATTAAAAGATCTCTCAGTAGCATCTATCATCCTATGTCTAATGGGTTAGTTGAGCGTCTGAATAGAACGCTCAAGACTTTGCTTGGTAAGATAAATGAAGATCATCCTCAAGATTGGGACAGGGTTTTACCCGCGGCTCTCTTTGCCTATAGAGAGGTCCCAAATGAGCACACAGGATTTTCTCCCTTTGAACTTGTCTTCGGCGCGCGTCCGCGCGGCCCTATGTCTTTATTACACGATCTCATCACTGCCGATGATATTAGTGATGACACTCAATCTTCATATGAGTATGTCATTGCTCTTAGGCAAAAGATCATTGAGGCATGCAAACTAGCGACTGCTTCGTCAGAAATTGCTAAAGAAAAAGCAAGGCAGTTTGCTAACAAGAACAGATGTCTACGACAACTTTGTCCAGGTGACAAAGCATTCGTCCTACTCCCCAGTAGGGAAAATAGACTTCTGATTGCATGGAAAGGTCCATATGCAATAGTCTCACGTATTTCCGATGTTGACTATGTGGTCGATATAGATGGAAAGCATAAAACTTTCCATATCAACATGCTGACGGAATTTCATGAGCGTCCAGACTATTTGCTGCCTATTTTTCAGGCAACGGACGAATCTTCTGTACCTCATGGTCATTACTCATCCCTGTCTGTCATACAGGATGAGGAATCTGTTTTTTCTGATGTCGATCTTCCTCTTCCAGTGGTTCCACTACATTCTATGGAATCTTGGAAAGATGTCTCAATTTCTCCTAATCTTTCTGTTGATGAACATCGTCAAGTCTCGTCGATGTTACAGACATTTAAGGATGTTCTAACCGACATCCCTGGTCACACGCAGGTCATAGAACATGACATAATTCTTACCGACAATAATCCTATTAGGGTTAGGCCGTATCCTATCCCTATACACTTTCAGTCACAAGTGGAAAAGGAATTGGATGAAATGATCCAATTAAACATAATTGAACCATCGACTTCTCCATATTCTTCTTCCATGGTTATTGTTCGGAAGAAAGATAAGAACATACGAATTTGCGTTGATTATCGCAAATTAAATCAAGTCACAAAGTTCGATGCTGAACCTATGCCTTTACTAGAAGATCTACTTATTAGACTTTCTAATTCTAGATTCTTCACTAAACTTGACTTGTCAAAAGGTTATTGGCAAGTGCCTTTAGCAGATCATGCCAAACCTCTGACTGCTTTCTCTACACCTAGGGGTTTATTTCAATGGAATGTAATGCCCTTTGGTCTTATGAACGCCCATGCTACTTTCGTTCGCATGATGCGTCGAATTCTTTCTCATCGTTCAGATGTCATCGCATACTTAGATGATATCTGTCTCTTCAGTGATTCTTGGGAAGATCACTATCTGGGTTTATATGACCTACTGTCTACTCTACGTGATTATAATCTGACAGCAAAACCTTCTAAAGCTTATATTGGTTTTGGTGAAATTTCTTTCTTGGGTCATCGTGTTGGTCATGGTCTCTTGAAGACAGAAGACCACAATACTTCAAAAATATTGAACATCTCTGTACCTAAGACGAAGAAACAAGTCCGGAGTCTCTTGGGGTTAATCCAATTCTATGGGAGATTTATTCCGAATCTATCTTCGATAATGGCACCTCTGTCAACGTTGTTGAAGAAAGGGTCGCCTAATCTGATTCGTTGGTCTCAGGAATGTCAATCTTCCTTAGACCAGATTAAAAGTATATTTTCTTCTCCTCCCATCCTAAGATTACCTACTCTTGATAGAACTTTTGTTCTTCGAAGTGATGCTTCATCCACTGGGATCGGAGCAGCACTTATGCAGGAATATGCTGAAACTCTGCATCCTGTCATGTACATTTCTAGAAAACTAAATGCGGCAGAGAGGAACTACTCGGTTTTAGACCATGAATTGTTGGCTATGGTTTGGTCTATTCTCAAACTACAAAGATTCTTCCTGGGCGCACATTTCATTCTAGAAACTGATCAGAAAGCTCTTACAGCTATTCAGACTAAGAACTTGAAGAGTTCGAGATCCACTCGATATGCTATTGCTCTTCAACCTTTTCACTTCACGGTACGAGCTATCCGTGGGTCGGATAATGTGATGGCTGACATTCTGTCTAGATGCCCACATGATTCCAACTAATACTTCTGTTCTATTTCTAGATATACGACAGAGCCATAACACACCTATATTACTACAATACATTAGCACATCTGTCCTCACTTTAGGTGAACACATACTATTGTTATCATCTTCTTCTGTTCCCATCTTTAATATAAGAAGAAGACTGAGTAGTTAATATAAGGGCCGAAAGTTCACTCGGTCACAATTGTTAATAATAATGTATTGTATAGTATGAAACATAATGGCTATTAAATAGAATTATATTGGTTGTTTTTTCTCAGCATGTTATTGTTGATCAGAGAAGCTACCTTTCTGTTATCAAACATGGAGAGTTCCACATTGTACACTTTCCTTGGAACGACAGGAGATGTGTCCTGGATCGTCATTTATGTTTAATTTCATTATGTAATGGTATTAATTAAACATTTAGATAATGTACTATTTAACATTTTATATCAGATGTGTACATCCATTCTAAGCGGTATTAGAGTATGACACTGCTATTTGATTATAATGATATGAACTTGCATTTATATTGTATTTTCATGCAAGCGTAGTGCGTGTTGATGGCACCTCCCAGATATATATATTTTTTGAATAAGATTTTTTATCTGTTGAGAAATATTCTCATCAGACACTTTATGTGTCAATGTAGCCTCATACTAGGCAGTGCAATTAGTTATCCCCGCATAATTTGTGCGTTGTTAAACCGCTTTTGGTTTTACTCTTGGATATTTAAAAAAAAAAAAATGTTGCACATTTTTTTTTTATCGGAGGTGGCGGTAATGTTGCGCTAAACTTGTCGCAACTTATTCTGACCATGCATTTTGACTATAGTTAATTTTTTAATGCATGGGAAGTACTCATGGAATTGTAGTCACTTCTATTTCTACAGTCGTCTAATCTTGATAGCTGTCGTCAAGAAGTTGTCTTATCTTGATAGTATAGTTGCCGATAGTTGTGTGAACGATTTTGAGTCATGTCCATATATGGAGCGCTCAGATCGCCAGTTCTTTGAAAACAGTTGGCAATCGCAATGTTTCAAGATTCATTTCCTTTTAAGGTTCGAGTCTTCAGTCGAACATCGTAGAACATTCTTCGTTTCGTAAGTTTAGCTGAGTTGTATTCGATTCGCGTTTTCTGCGCATGTCTCTGTTTGTGGCATTGTTTAAAATGATTTCCGCCCAGGTCAGTCTGAGCAGAGATGCTGGTAAGGCGAGACATAGCGATGTGCTAGTCTTCGCTTAGATTATTCAGGAAGGAGTCCTCATCATTGTTGTTCCTTTTTTGAGATGATATATCTCTATATTATTCCAAATGCCTGGAGGCATATGTGATTTATGTGATTTAATTCCTGATGACAGGTAACTGAATCCTTTTTCCCTGAGTAACTTTATCGCCATCTTGTGATGTTGACTTTTGCTTAGCCTGCCTTATTATAAAGTCTGTGATATGACAAGTTTGCTCAGCTCACGATCCACTTATATTGTCACGCATCGATTGATGCCTGTCCTACGGACTATTTGCTTCCTGACCTTTATTGATGGATCTAGGTTTGATACCTTTGCTGTATAAGGAACATAGAGGACGATAATGTGACGCTCAAAAGACATGCCTGTCTTGTTGAGGTCAAAAATAGGAGACTAGATTTAATCTCCTAGTTGATATCTTCTAGCTCTTATGGAAAGGGGAAGTTTACTACCTGACTACATGTACAGCTGATTCCGATATCCTAAAAGGCATATGATGTACATTATTATGAGGCTGTCTGCTGTGCCTGTTGAATTGACTACATATGTAATAATGACTGTTTGATCGTACCTATGATGTACCGGCTTGTTTATGTCTACACACTTCGTCATTGTGGCGTCTATAATAAATTATACAAAAACCGTCACTAGCTGTTGCAAGCATCATTGACTTTTCTCATCGTGAGTTAACGTGACGTCCTTGTGTGGATTGCCTTGCTTGTAATGCTCACTGTTTGAATACACATCTGCATCCTACACAAACCAGACCACAGATACCATACTATGTCTTCATCGCCTTCAACAATTATGGCGTACAACAAAAAGACACACAACATTTGAACCAATAGTAAGAGAGGCAGAGGTAGGCCAAAAACTACACAGAGAAGAGAACTGAAGACAGAGGTGAAAGTGATGAGGAAGACGTGGAAAGAACTTGAGTTGACGGCACGTGACAGGAGGACTTGGCATGTGTTTATTGACGGCCTATGCTCCTTGGGGAGCTAAATTGTATTGATTGATTGGCTGAATAAATATTAATAATTTTTAAAGAATTTTCCAGGTACCAGGTTCGCTCCCAGTACTGGGAATATAATTAATTGAATTTGTTTCAGGATCAGTGGTTCCTAATGATGTCATACTTCCCCCTGATCTTTTGGGTAGTGAGATCGGATGCCGTGATTTCTCAGATAAAGGGGGGGGGGGGGGGGGGGGGGGGGGCGGGGGGCCGGCGGGAGAGGAGGTCCCGTGTTCAAGTTGCGCACGTTAATTTAAAAGAAAATCCCTCGGCAGTTGAAAATTGCACATAGTAGACCATACGGCCTCTGCTCTGGCAAAATTTAAAAATTAAGAAACCTACCCACAAAATTATTCATAGAATGTGGAATTCCTGAACTGTATGCACGCATTTGTATCCTTACCAGTGCCACGGAATTCGTGCACTGTGCTGAAATCCTCTTTGTGTGATCTAAGGGAGGAGATCGGAGCACTGATGGAGTTGTCCGAGTGCAATGAAGATGAGCCTTAAAACCAAACCAAACCAAAACATTTTTATAACTGCCTCGTGCAGATCGCAAGGATCTTTGAGAAAATGAAGAAAGAATAAGATACTGCTCCCTGTTGTGAGTGTGGTCGAATTTAGGAGCATAAATATTTTACGAACGCTTAAAGTAACATATTGCTTTTTAACAGACGCAGGCCGTTGCTGGAACGAACAGGATCCTGGTACAGTGACTGTTGTCTGTTTAGTTGATATTACTAGACAGCGTATTTTATGATATAACATGCGCGTCGCTGATTCTGTCTGCTAACTTTGAACATGCAAAGAGCGAAGCTGTATTTATTTACTGTGTCAGAATGAGAGATAGTAGAAAAGATTACGGACCGAGATAAAGCTGGCCCGAAAAATTACTAGAGTCAGGGTCAGAGTTAGAGTTGAAAGATGTTCTTTTCCGATATGATATATGATATTCTCATGTTCATATCGTTAAAAGCCACTAATATGAGGTTGTGCATTGGGCTGGCAACATAATCATTTAAAACTAATAGCTGAATAAGCCACTGCTGCGGGGGCACTGCGGCTTTGATGCTGCATTCCTACTAGAGGGCCCCGTAGTAGTGGTGGCTCCATTCTCTGTAAGGAGGGGGAAACGGAAATGAATTCTCATCATCATAAGTTCGAAAACCTTTCAACAACTTCATCTTAGAGGGAAAACCAAGAAAGATAAAAGATGGCATGGCATGGGACATGAAGTTGAAGAAAAAAAACTGTTTCAAAATACCAGAGACAGTGAAAAGGGAGATGTGTCATTATCAAAGGACATGGCAAGGCACTAGATGATTATTATCATTAATGACGTACGCATACTTATCATCATCGTTATCATTCATCATCGTCAGCATTATCTTTCAGTTCCACAAGGAGCAAAGGCCTTCAACAAACGCATGCCAAATGTTCCTGTCCCGTGCCATCAGCTCAAGGTCTTTCTATGCCTTCCCTGTCATTTTCTTTTCTGTCTCTAGTTCGCGTTTCCGTGAATTGTTATGACCTGCCTCTGCTTCTCCTATCCTGAGAATTCCAGAATACGGACTGAATAGTAATACTGTCAACAGGTTTTCTCGATGTGTGTCCTGTCCATCGCCGGCGTCTACTCATCTCTTGTTCCACTGGCGCTTGTCTGTTTCTAGTTATCATTTCCACACTGGTGACCTTGTACGATTTAAATCCTTTCATTTCACGCAAGCGCCCATTTATGAAAGTCTGTAACTTCCTGGTCGTTGTTTTTGTTGTTCTCCGTGTTTCAGAGCCATACAATTGGAATGACTTGACATATGAATTGAAAATTCTGATTTTTGTTTCGTTGGGCCTGATTTCTTTTGATCTTCATATATTTCTTAGTGCAACGAAAGCTCATCTAGCCTTTGTATTCTTATTTTGATATCACTGTGTGTCCCTCCAAGTGTGTCTATATTGCTGCCAAATTAAATGCATGATTCTACATCTTGTAGTGGTATTTCACCCAGTACAATCTTGTAAAGTATTTAGTATTTGGTTGTTGTTTTTGTTTCAAAGCCATAGCAAATTTTATGGAACTAAACATCGTAATAACAATAGCTCCCTGTATGTCACTGATGATGAGCCCTAAACCTACTGAAACTGAACTCTTTTTGCTGATCGAGCACAGTCCAATTCTATACAATACTAATCTCTAATCTAATTCATCAACATTCACTTTTCTCTCCCTACGGAGCATTGATCTACCTCTGTCGCTGGTCCCCTTGCAGGTATCCTGCATTGAAGCGTTCGTGTGCTCTTACAGGAGTGGTTTGTGTTGCAATGTTTTACATAATGTTGCCGGCCATATGTATATTAGGGAGCCGCGGTAGCATAGTCGTTAGTGCTCTGGCTTCCTAGCTCAGTGGTCTATTGTTCGATCCCCAGATGAGGTGGGATTTTGTTTAGGCCGTAAACGGCTCCTGGGTCGACCCAGCTCCAACTGGGTACCAGAACAACTCTGGGAAGGTTAAGGCGGCCGACGTGATGCTGACCACATCACCCCGAATGTGCCGATGGTCAAGAAAATATGGGCCTAACACCATATTCCACATATGCCTCAATGGGCGTGTAACGGGATCCATATGTTTATTCTCCTATTTGTTCGCATCTGACGACATGCGTGGTACGTCAGTGGTTTTATTCTGTCGTTGGTGCCACAGAGACCCCCCCCCCCCCCTTCCTTTCCCCACGGAACTACACGAGGCACAGATCTAATTAGCACCTGTATATTATTCACTGACGTACAGAATACCAATTTTTTTTATAGCATAGCAGTACACCACCTATAAGTGTCTAGTCTTGACCTCCAAAATACTGATATCTTTACAACAAGTATTCTGAGCATTGGATTATCTACTGCATAGATTCAATATTGTGCTTACTAAAGGTCAAGGTAGTCCCATGGCAAATACTGCCGTAGAGGAGTGGAGATTTCACTAAACTAGAATCAACTGCTATAGGTGGGGGTGGCCAGTTCTTTTCCTCGCTGCCTTTGTATTCATTAACTCAAGAGCAAAGTCAGGTACCCATTTACTGCTATGTAGACTGGAGCATGACGCTACCGTATTTCGGATCCAGTACCTTTGCCGTGAGAGGCTAGTGCTCTAACCACTCTGCCAAATGTGCTCACTAGCATTATGAAAACCGTTCTCTTGGTTTCTGAACACGATTTTCTTACCTCCAGAAAACAGTTCTCTTGGTTTCTGAACACGGTTCTTACCTCCTAAAAACTGTTCTCTTGGTTTCAGAACACGATTTTCTTACCTCCATAAAACTGTTCTCTTGGTTTCAGAACACGATTTTCTTACCTCCATAAAACTGTTCTCTTGGTTTCTGAACACGATTTTCTTACCTGTTCTTACCTCCACGATAAATAAAAACTGTTCTCTTGGTTTCAGAAGACGATTTTCTTACCTCCAGAAAACTGTTCTCTTGGTTTCTGAACACGGTTCTTACTTGTTCTCTTGTTTCGAACACGATTTTCTTACCTCCAGAAAACTGTTCTCTTGGTTTCAGAACACGATTTTCTTACCTCCATAAAACTGTTCTCTTGGTTTCTGAACACGATTTTCTTACCTCCATAAAACTGTTCTCTTGGTTTCTGAACACGATTTTCTTACCTCCATAAAACTGTTCTCTTGGTTTCTGAACACGATTTTCTTACCTCCATAAAACTGTTCTCTTGGTTTCTGAACACGGTTCTTACCTCCAGAAAACTGTTCTCTTGGTTTCAGAACACGATTTTCTTACCTCCATAAAACTGTTCTCTTGGTTTCAGAACACGATTTTCTTACCTCCATAAAACTGTTCTCTTGGTTTCAGAACACGATTTTCTTACCTCCATAAAACTGTTCTCTTGGTTTCAGAACACGATTTTCTTACCTCCATAAAACTGTTCTCTTGGTTTCTGGTTTTCTTACCTCCATAAAACTGTTCTCTTGGTTTCTGAACACGATTTTCTTACCTCCATAAAACTGTTCTCTTGGTTTCTGAACACGATTCTTACCTCCAGAAAACTGTTCCCGAAGTAGTCATTTTGATTAGGACCAGTCCTAGAGTCGTCCACTGCCAGTTGCTCTAACTGTCCTGCAAGGTCTGATAGGGTCTCCAGCAGATGCTGGTGAAACGACGAGCCAACGCCGTCAACCGTCCTCAGATCAACTTGCAGAAAGGGGTCCATCGAAAGCGTCGGATTTAGTTAGTCCTAAAACTGAAATTAAAAAACACGCGGTGATACACAATGTGATCGTTGTTAATAAAGGCCCAGAAACTTACTATATAGTTTCTTCGTTCTTCTTCTTTTCGTCTTTTTTTTTTTTTTGAGCTTGCTGTTGTTTAACTATGGCTGCTGAGCTTCTCGTTCTTTAGCAGCCACTACCAAGTTGAAGACTCCTTGGTATTATCTACACTGCAGATCTAGGCTTTTCCTGTGGCTTTTCCGCCATCCCGAAACGTGTTGAGTTGAAGTCATGAGCTCCAGTTTCTCCAGCTTGGCTTGCATTTAAAAGATCATCACATCTAGTCTCAAGCTAGTAGTAAGAAGCACGAGGCATACTGTGCGTTCCCTGCCATCCAAAGGGGCTCTCCAACTATGCAGAGCTAAAATACTGTACTCTGGTTCTGGGCGCTCCCAAGGAATTGTCACGTCCTGCACAGAGCCACTTCTCAGCTTCCCCTGCCTATCACTGGGTACACAGTGAGATCCTTCTGCATGCAGTCAACCAAGTCAAAGAATTACGCCTGGGGCTCTAGTGACTTCTCCAAGCTTAGTGTGCAATGCTGGGTTCTCAACAAGTTTCACCACAGGCTCGGAGCCACCACTGCATATGGTCCCTTTGCAGGAACCGGCATCCAAATATTTATGGTATTGTTGTTGTTGATTTTGGTGCCTTGCACAAACCATTGGATTTTCTTTTGTGCATGGAATACGTGGTTCAACCCCATATGGGTTATAATTTGGGTATATAGTGTTCCTTTTTTACATAAAACTTTTAATTTGTTATTTTTTCAGACTGCGAATTCTGTGGCGTTTGATGTGGAATTTTCTAAGATCTGTTGGTGTATTTCTTCCCTGTTTTTTTAGCATATCTCCCGCTACCCTGTTGAGTTTTGAGATGTTTGCACTTTGATTTATTATATCCTACCTTCGTATTTATTGCCTTTTGAGAATGACTCATGTATTTCTAATGGGAGTGCACTGCTGTGTAATGTTTTGTAATTTATCTTTTGTACTGAACATTTGAGGTGAATATTTTGTTTAAGTATTTTTTTTCTTCTTTAATCACTCTTCTTTGTTTTTGTAGTTATATGTTAATTTTTGTTTTGATAATATAAAACTTTATTATGTTTATTCTTTAATAACTCTTCTTTGTTCTTGTAGTTATACCTTGTATGTTAATTTTTGTTTTGATAATATAAAACTTTATTATGTTGTGTAGTTCTCTAGGAAGGTCAAATTTTAGTACAGTTTCAAGTGATGGTGATGATGAATTTTGTGCTTTAAAATATTCTTTAAGTGGTTTTCTTAGCTGTTTATATTTCTTGCATGATAGCACATAACGTGCAATGATATTTTTCTCAAGACATGCTTCACAGGTGAGTTCCTCTATCATAAAATATCCTTTTCCTAGTTGCAGTTTAATAAGTGTTTTTATTTCAAGGAATTTTTGGCTCTCTATTTATCTGACATGTTTGTGTTGGATTGTTCAGCTTATAAGCATGTCTACCTTCCTGGCGTTGTTTCCAATCTTCTGTCCATTCCGTTGCTATTAGACTTTTAATTATGCTTTTGATCTCTGTTGAGCTCAAACCTGTGATTATGTGGTTAAGGCTGCCTCTTCCTGTTTTAGCTTCCTTGTATGCAGCCTCATTTCCTTCTATTCCCACGTGTGAGGGCATCCATTCTAATATAACAGTACAGCCTCTTTTGTTTAGGTATGCGCTAAGTTGAAGTATTTCTTCCGTTATGTCTGGTCGGCTACATTCATGTGCATTATTTAGTGATTGTATTGCTGATAGTGAGTCAGTTAAGATTGTTAGCTTATTGGGGGGCGGAAAGGGGGGGGGGGGGTTGCCAGTAGTTATTTCCAGCACTTTTGCTATTGCAACCATTTCTGCTGTGAAGATAGATGTATTTTCAGTTATACTATAATTTTTCTTTAGCCTCCATGCTGGGATATGTATACCTATGCCTAGTTCTTCATTTTCTGCTGTAGATCCATCAATGTATAGTTTTAAGCTATCCTTAATTATTTGATCTGTATATTTCTTGGTTATGTTTTTGATACAGTCTTTTTTCTACCTTTTTATTAGTTACGTCTGCTAGATAAAGGTCGATATTTGGTTTCCTGAGCCCCCATGGTGGCAGCACTGGTGTGTATTTACTATTGTAGTTTGTTGCAAATATGAATGTGCTCTTGCGGCGGCGGTTTCTGCAGCAATTCGTTTACATAAGCGTTTCCCAAACTTTTTCTGCCACCGCCCCCTTGGCTCTCAGAGAACATTCCCAGCGCCCCATTCCATTTCCCATTTGTCATATTTCGTCCACGCCTCACTGATGTCTCTCAAATCCACATCATTTTTATTCGCTAACACCGCTACGCAATATGTCAATAGGATATTGCAGTTAATTACCAAATATTACAATTACCCCTTGACAAGCTTCTCGCACCCCCTTGTACGCGTACCCTAGTTTGGGAACCTCTGCTATAAGGTGTATAAGAAACTGGGACGAGCAACGTTAGGGAGGAGCGGTGGATTATGGTTTGTCCAGGTTACGTTCTCCTTTTAAGCGCTCACGTCAGGGTCCAGTACAATCAAACCGCTTTTACATGTAAGCGCTATGTTAAGTAATATTGTTGAATTTAGCTTGACAAGTCCTCAACCCCTTCTTTACTATAGAACGTCCCCTCCCTTTTCCCCTTATTGCCCCCTAAGGTCTTCCAAACGCTTCCCTGGGTACCGCCCACGTTTGGGACAACTGGAGTTTACGTGATAAGATTTAGTAGATCTATGTGTGACGGAAGAGGAAAAGAGAAAGGATTATAATGCCATATACATTTCTGAATAGTCCCCCTTAACGCTTACATTTAAAAGCGTTGTCTCCCCGGGATTAAAGGTGAATTTTCACCGTGAACACTGGCGAGCTGGCTTACAAACATTCACTTTAATTATGAACTACATAAGATAGGAACATGATCTTGTCTTTACAGTGAAGTTAACATTCGAAGAATATTTAGTTTATATTTTCCACCGCTTAAATTTACATATAAGCTGCACTTGTTGCAAATACCCTGAAACCTGAAAACACATTATTTTATCAAGGTCAATTTTAGCTCTGCATATTTGGAGAGACCCCATGGATGGCGTGGAATAACACACTATGTCACATGATTCTTCCTCCTAGCTTAGAACCAGATGTGATGATCCTTCCAATGCAAGCCAAGCTGGAGCTCATGACTTCATCTCAACACGTTTCAGAATAGCAGAAGAGCCACAGGAAAAAAGCCTAGATCTACAGTGTAGATAATACCAAATGAGTCTTCAACTTGGTATTGGCTGGACAAGAGCAAGCTCAGCAGCCCTAGATAAACACCATCAAGGCGATCTTTAGAGAGCTCAGCGTTTCTAAAGTAAGATCCTCACAGCTACCTGCCGCTGCAGTACAGGATATGTTGTCTTAGTGTAAGATTACAAATGGAGAGTATTAGCGTTATGCTGAAAAAAACGCTGACAACGTTGGTAAGGTTACCCGAGGCCTGTAAACAGGTAAATAAATATTACACACACATAAAGGTATGTTCTCAGGAACTCGTGAATAATAAAGTGGCTTACCGGGGAATCGAACCCTGGACCTTCAGTGCGGTACCCCCGCCTAGATCGGCACCACTCACGGAAGGTCCTGGGTTCGATTCCCCGGTGAGCCACTCACGTCTGTTGTTTTTCTGTTGTCTAGTTTTCTACTTCTTTATTATTCACGAGTGCCTGAGAACATACCTTTATGTGTGTGTAATATTTATTTACGGTAAGGTTACGCCTTGCACTATAGTGACTATAGCAATAAAACTATAAATTATCTCCCGTCAACGCCAGTCTCAAGTGAAAAAAAACCACAAAACAAAATCAAAACTTAACTCACTAAATCCAACACTTCATTCACCATAAAATAAATGTAATAGTATGAAATATTTGTTATTAGAGGTACTACATGTAAGAAATATAATATGATGTGTATTATAATTGTAACCTATTAAAAATTATAACGGGGTCAGTTGGATGAAATGAAGACAGTCGGGCGTATGTCCCGATTTCACCCAAATGTCTATCGATCCAGCGACCAGTTAAGCCACCCTATTCAATATAGCCTTAAATAAGAATTCTTAGAAACCTTAACCCCAACCCTAGCGACTTGGGCGAGTTTATTCGCCGCCTGAAATCGAACACACATCCGGCTGTTCGTGTCAACTGAACTAATTTTATAAGATTCCAGAGGTTATTTTTGTTTTTAAATTAATGGAGAGATATCGTTCAACCTCTGAAGTGTTATAATTAGGATATAGGGTATATATTGTTTTCAAGCCCAAATAATATGTACAAAACGTTGGTGATGGATAAGACATTATAAGGGTTAATTTATTCCCTTCATCTCACCAATGAGCACAGGACTTCAACAAAAGCATACCAAGTCCACGTGACCTGTGCCATCTGCTGTCTTTCCATGTGTTCTTTATTACTTTCATGTCTGTCTCCACTTCTCTACACCACGTGTCTTTCAGCCTCCTTCTACCTTCCTTACCATGGGGATTACAGAACAAGAACTGCCTTGAAATGCTACAACATGTTTCCTCTGTGCATGTCCTAACTATCGCCAGCGATGTTTTCTCATAAACAAGACAAATATGGCTGAAATAATTAGATAAAGAAAGATTCTAACTTACTTGTTCTCTTTGAGAAAATGACCGACAAGACGACAACATTATTTGTTCTAGGCGGTGCTCAGTGGTGCACGAATTCATGTTAAAAAAAAACGCGTTTGCACAATTTAGTGTGCATTGTTTTGCTGTCTCTAGTGGCTAGTAAATGTGGAAATGAAAAGGTAGATGGACTTGCCGAAAAAGCGGGTAGTAAAATTCAAACTCAGGAAAGGACATCATGTTCCCATATTACTAATTGTCTAAGTGAAAAGTCCTGGAACGAACACTGAAAAAATCTCGCCACCTTTTCAGAAAACAGAAATGGCGCGTCACTGCTTCATGAACGCCGTTTAAAATAACACGCAGACCTTTCAATTTTTACGTGGTATATTGACCATACCGACCAAAAACAACTTGGCGGAGGACTGTGGAGGCTGAGATGTAAAGAATGAACCAGAGTTGGGGCACTGTACGAAGGATGGCCGCCGACCGAGCAAAGTGGAATCAATTTGTTGTTGCCCTACAAGACGCCACCAGGCGTAATGGCCACTGACTGCTTTGACGGTCGGCGGCTAAGGATCAAAGAAGAAGAAGAAGATATTGACCATAAGTCATGATAAGTTTGACTTCTTTGGTTTGGTTTGTATTTAAGGACTATCTTCACTGCACGCGGACAACTCCATTAGTGTTCCGATCTCCTCCCGTGGATCACACAAGGAGGATCAGCACAGTGCATGAACTCCGTAGCACCAGCGAGGATCCCAAGGTGTGTATATAGGAACCACACATTCTATAAATATTTTTGTGGTGGGTAGGTTTCTAATTTTTAAATTTCGCCGGGACAGCGGCCTTATAGCCAACTCTATACGATTTCCAACTGCCGTGGGATTTTTAACGTGCGAATCTTGCAGACGGGACCTCCAATTTTTCGCCCTTATCCGAGAAGGCTAGGCATCCGATCTCACTACCCATGAGACCAAGGGGGAGTATGACATCATTAGGATTACTGGTTCTGAAAAAAAAATTACATAAATTATATTTCCTCTACCGGGAATCGAACCTGGTACCTCTAGAATGCGAAAGGTCCAATTAATTTGAAAGGGAAGGGACAGAAATGAAATAACCACAGGAAAATTAGTGCCGCCATCAGGAAATGCATCGGAAAGAGCCCAAACATAATTATGTCCCTCATGTTGTGAAGAGATAAAAGCAATAATAAAAACGTGGCTTCAAAGAACAATGACATTCATAAAATAGAAGCAGACTACTCCTTGCCAAGAGATCTGGTGATAATTTTCAGAGAGCCGGCCACTGCAGACTAGAATTCCATCTCCTCAACAAATTAAAAATTTGGATAGAGTGGTGGTTATTTGTTGTACAAGATAAGGTTGTCAGTCCCATGCACAACCTCATAGGAGTTACCTCTTGCAACACGCATGAAGGTACATTATTATTATTCTTTTTTTTTTTTTTTGTCCTCTAAATGACATAGAGATTGATTTCAATCAATCAGTTATATAAATTAAAAAATAATATGGTATGAAATCAGTTTTACAAGTAAACGGTACACAAGAAACAAGGGACGTTTCTCCCTTCGTCAGCCACAGTTACGGACAAGTGACAAGGACAAGAACTACATATAGGTAATCAATCAGTATCCCATAACTCCGTAAGGAGTAAAGTCCTTCAACAAACACATGCCAAGTCCTTCTGTTGCATGCCATCAACTTTGGTTCTTTCAACTTCTACCTCATCATTTTCACCATCTCTTTTCTCCATGTGTTTTTTTTTTTTTTGGTCTACCTCTGCCTCTCCTACCATGCAAGAGTTCTTCGTGAAGGACAATTAACTGGATAGACAAACATGTATCAATGTTGATCCATTCATAACAGCCAAGAAGAAAATAACAATTAACATAATCCAGTTGTGTGCACCAAACAATGACAAAAAAGTAACCGTGAAAGAAAATATCATGTTTGGCAGAAAACGAAAGAAGAAAAGACATCACAAGTTTGATGGGTGACTTAAATGTAAAGATGGGAACAGACAAGAAAATAGTGTAACACATCGTCTCCACGGTAGCAACAGATTTACAGTATGGACTTCGCCCACCTTATTCACGAAAAAACTGTACGGCGATGAAAGACGCCTGCCAAGACAGACCGCCAAATTTTGTTTAAATTATAAATGGCTGTTGTTATATGACAGCAAACGAAGCAGACAAAGAAGACAACTAGTAAAGTATATCTCCAACAAATGAAGACATAAGCAGATGCTATAGCTAATAAATAAAAGTTTGAAACCAATGAGCACCGAACAAATTGACAAAATGAGTGAACATTCTGAAATGGAAAATTTGAGAACGAACAACTAGAAATATATAGCACAAGCCTTTAGTAGCAAACTATCTAGCTTCAAGGCGAGAGAACGCATGGCAGGAAGTAGAAAGATGAGTAAATGTTTCAAAGAAATTCTGAAGAAACACGGATTTGCCATCATCATTCTTGTCATACACTCAAATAAGTATAGGCCTTTAGCAAATATATGCCTCCTGTCCTGTGCCATCAGCTCAGTATGTCCATGTTTACTTTATCCCTTTAATTTATGTCTCCAGTTCTCTTCTCCTTGTGTTTTTTCGGTATCCCTCTCTCTAACTCTGAGGATTCAAGAGTAAAGACTGCCTTGCAATGCTATCAACGGGTTTCTTCAATATGTGTCCTATCCCTCGACAGCGTCATTATTTCATCTCCTGTTCTCCTGGCGTTTGTCTGGTTCTCTTCATCAGTTCTTCTTCTTCGTACACTCTCAGACGTCTACTTGAATGTTTTCAAAGAAAGCAGCAGTAGTCAGTTTCAGTTCCACCTTAGTGATTCTGTCGTCCTATTTCAACCCAGCTATTCAGCGCAAGTGCCCGGTTATGAAAAATATGCAACTTTTCAGTTATTTTTGTCATCATCATCATGTGACGTATTCTCTCCTGAACGTTGTCTCCATGACAGCTGCTCTGAACGTATCACGATTCTGGGCAAGTCGACCTGCATCAACCAAAGACGAGTTCTGACTCTCTGTGATGTCCTGGGTCCACCGTCGTCTAGGTCGACCCCTTCCCCTTTTTCCAGTACCATGCCTTCTATCACTATTTTTTCCAGACTATTATGTCTTTTTATATGACCGAAAAATTTCAGCTTCCTTATTGCGATGGTATTTAAGAGCCAATTTTCCTCTACGTTTAGTGAGCGCAGTATTTTTCTATTGGTCTTTTTTTCAGTCCAGGGTATTCTCAACATCCTTCTCTAGCATTTCATTTCGAATTACTATTTCAACCCGGCTATTCCGCGCAAGTACACGATTATGAAAAATATGTAACTTTTCAGTTATTGTTGTATAACACTTTTTTGGTCTGGTTTTTGAACCCTGCACTTGAAAACTGGTGTTTGTCGTGTGCAAGGCATACCCGGTTCAACCTTATTAAATACCATAAAACCCGCCATAAGTACGTCGGTCGGTCAGTCACATCTTGCACACCGTCATTTGCGCACTTTTTCTATTTTCGAGAGAGTACATTAACTTTCAACCACAGCTAAGGGGGTGCAACTGTGGTTGAAAGTTAGACAATAATTGTATTGTTTCCCTTATATGTACTCTCCCGAAAATAGAAAAGTGCGCAAATGACGGAGTGCATGAACAGTTTGATTAAGGACAGTCAAGATTTTAAAAGATGCACGAACAATTAAGAGACAAGTTGTCATAAAATAAATGTTAGTTATTTAGTCAATTTACGGTCCAATAGATCATTATCACTGCTCCACATGTCATTTATGAAGGTTACTCCATGTCTTCATATTTAATACATCCATATAATGTTCACTACACATATCTAATAACGGTTGCCTGCAATGAAACGACCACAGTAGTAATAGTACCGTCTGTAATACATGTAACCGAAACAACACACTATAATTAAAAACCTGTCAATATTGACGGGTTATTGCTAGTCCAATACCATAATTACCGCCGTAAGTACGTCGGTCGGTCACACATAAGGGATACAATACAATTATTGTCTAACTTTCAACCACTGTTGCACCCCCTTAGCTGTGGTTGAAAGTTAATGTACTCGCTCGAAAATAGAAAAGTGCGCAAATGACGGTGTGCATGAACAGTTTGATTATGGAAAGAAGCCAACAATACACTCGATAAACAGTACATGAATTGCAGACAGGAAGGTGCGGAGATGCAGATTAAATCAACAGACAATCAAGATACTCTTCTGGCCAGTTTCATTCGGGAAACGGATTTAACTCATCATTTTCTTAAAAATAACCTTAAAATGTAAGTTTTTAATTGTTTGTTCAAGACAAAATTTTAATTTAAAATATTGCAGACTTATTATGGATCAAAATAATAAGATGGATGCAATTAAAAACCTGTCAATTTCGACGGGTTATTGCTAGTATGGGTTTATAATTAGGATATATAGTGTTCATCATTCTATATAGCACATTACTGTGTTGCTTTTCTTTTATTATACGGCAAAATGCTGGCTTAATCAACATGGTTCACGTAAAACATATAAACTGCTTCTTCCTACTCTGCATCGCGGCATCTTACGTGGAAAGAAAACGAATAAGTAAAAATAAGCCCTTCTTATGCCAGTCTGTATATATCATCATCACCTTTTCGCTCGTTTGTGGAACATGGCGCCACCACTAAAGCTGGCTCCCGTACATGAGACCTGCTCTCGCTGAGGTGGTTTCTGTAGCGATTTATTTTACATGACAAGACAACCAGCCGCATGTGGTAGTCGCTTCGATCGACATGCTTGAGGAATCAGTAGGACTATTCTTTCTTTGTCACCTTACAGTTTCTCGGGAAAATTGTAGTCTACTCTCATTCGTCCTGTTTCTGCTTCGCAACTCTTACATCTCCGGTTTTTCATGGCTCTTCTTCTTCAAGTGCAATGTCACGTGGGGCAGGCGATCATGTCTCTCCACAACTTCCTGTTACTTGAGTTGTTTATCGTTTCTGTTGTTCCTCCCTTCCCATCTTCCCCATGCCGCGATATCAACTGAGTGGTGACCCGATGAAAACAGATAGTCTTACCCAGAAGATAGCGTAAGGCGGATCCCGAGCCACCGGTAGATCACAAGGGGTAATTTGGTAGATCTCTAGGTGACGGACGGGGGAAAAGAGAAAGAATTTCAAACCTATGGAAATTTCAGGCTAGCCCTCTCCCTGCCGGTATTTACAAGATCAACAGACCGGTGCAAAATTAGAACTGAAATATTTTACCGAATGTTCATTTCAAAGAAGGGACCCAAAGATGCAGCAATAGAGAATGCAGTCAGCGACCCATAGCTTGACTGCTTGCATCAGGGTCAGCGAACCAGAGCTGACCAAGACCCTACTCCACCTCCACGTGGTGGTCCTGGAAAAAGGCTGCATCACTGCAGTCTGGCGGAGAGAGTAAGGATCGCAGAGGGAAGGCAAACCCGGTCCCAAAAAATGCCGTGCTGAAGTCGGATGTGTCGACCGAAAGGTGCAGATATCACAGCTCAGGCGCAAACAGACACAAAGCAACCAACGTCCTTTTCAGGACGAACGAGGAAGAAGAAGACTTCAAAGAAAATCTCTCGTACCTGTCTCATGGTGTTCACGATTAAAGCGATTCTTGTCAGCTAGCTAGTGAGTTTTCATTCGGAACGCTGAAAAAAGTACCTTTAATAAAACACTCTGAAACCTGAATACATACATGATTTTTATCACGGTAAATCTTTAAGATCATGACAGCACTGGACATAAATCCACCAACCTGGGAGGATTGAAGCTGCACATCGCACCAAGTGGTGATGCTCCTTCTGGCGCCAATTAAGATTGGGCGAAAAGAAGCTCTCACAACGAGCAGAAGAGAAAATGACACGCCAATAGGAACACCAGAAAAAAAAAAGCAGCAGAGGGTTATCCCCTCAGGGGCGCATTCCCATAGTCAGTTATGACTGAATGGGCTATTATACTATACTATAAATCTTTATAAAACTTTCTAAAGTAGATTCTCACAGTGCCCAGTATAGTTTGATGTTTCATTCCAGACAGCTCGATCTTTCTATACTAGTGTAAAAGCCCGTCATAAGACGGCAATTAAATTCAAAAGCACCAATACTTAACGGCAATTTTACTTATTCAAAAGTATATTTTTTTTTAAAATGTGTTTTACATCTGATGTTAAAAGTCTGAAGATGACAGAAGAGCATCTTGATTTTCTGTTGTTTTAATCTGGTACAACTTAAATCATGGATCTCCGCATCTTCCTGTCTCCAGTTCATGTACTGTTTATCAGTTGTGTTGTTGACTTCTTTCCATACAGTATAATCAAACTGTTCATGCACACCGTCACTTGCGCATTCTTCTTTGGTAAGTGTTACTATTTTCGGGAGAGTACATATAAGGGAAACATTACAATCAATGTCTAACTTTCAACCAAAGTTGCATCCCTTAGCGTTATGCACTGACAGAAAAAGCTGGGATTTTATATATAGGATTATATCTGTTAAAATCAATCAATACCTTTTCGCTCCCCATGGAGCAGATGTCTTCAACACGAAAACGCCGAGGCTTACTGCCATGCGTCGTCCGCACCAACATTTTTCCATTATCTTCTTTATGCCTGTTATATCTGTCTCCAGTTCTTGTCTCCGTGTGTTTTTGATCTTCCTCTATTTCTCTTACCCTGGAGGTGCCAGAACAGGGGCTGTCTTGTAATGCTATCAACTGTTTTTCTTCATGTATGTTCTATCCAGCGTCTTCCCCTGACGTTTTGTTCCATTGGTGTCGGTCAGGTTCTTCCGATCAGTTCCACGTTATTGATCTTGTCATCCCATTTCAATCTTTCTATTCAGAACAACCACCTATTTATGAAAGTCTGTACCTTGCAGTATCCTTTTTTTTTTTTAAAAAGGCAACTTTTGATCCCCAGATGAAGTGGGATTTATTTAGGCCGCAAACGGCTCCTGGGTCGACCCAGCCCCAATTGGGTACCAGAGCAACTCTGTGAAGGTTAAGGCGGCCGGCGTGATGCTGATCACATCACCCCTAGTGTGCCGATGGTCAAGAAAATATGGGCCTAACACCATATTCCTCTATGGGCGTGTAACGGGATCCTTTACCTCCTTTACCTGGACTTAGATTACAGAGTGTAAAGGAGATTCAGGGGCTGAAACACTTGATAGACAGGGAGACCACTTCTGCTGATCAGATTGCCTCCTGTTGTATCGCTCTGTATAGAGTTTCCTATCTTTTAGTATTGTTGTAACACGTTTTATGTCAATAATAATAAATATATAGACATTGTTTTATTTTTAATAAAGTTTACTAGCATATATTACCGAAATCTCATCTGAAATAATCTTCGTAACTTTTTTTTTTAAAAACAAAGCTGCAGGTGGGAACACTAGTGCTGGGCCCCTTGTAAGCACATGGCCTGAGTGGGCCAAATAGGTTAAGATGGCCTAAGGCTGGCCCTGGCCCATAGGGAAGTGAAGTGTTAAATGGTTTCACCATACTAGGTCCAACTTTATAAGGTGGAGTGAGCAGTTCCCTTCATCACTACCTTTGCTTTCCCCAACTCAGTAGCAGCGTCAGATATCCATTTACAACTGTCCCAATACCAGGTTTCAAACCATGAACACAGTAACTTTGCCGAGAGAGCAAGTGCTCTAACCACTACGCCAATCAGATGCTCACTGAAAATAATAACCGATCAAAAGTGTCATTTACATAAAAACACCACATGGATTCTTTCATCATAATTTTTAAACAATAAACAGACATTTAAAAATGATGTACTCATATTTTTTTTAACGTACAAAAACTGGTACAAATGTTTCAAGAACTTTTTATAATGTCTGGTCTTGAACCTGCTGGCAATTCTACAAGTTATACACGCCCAATCAAAGCAAAGATAGTTAATAGATTTATATTCTGTAGTCAAAATAAAACGACTTTAGTTTAATCATCATCATAATCATCATGACCTTTCAACTCCCCACAGAGCATAAGTCAACAAATTAATACCAAGACTTCCTGTCCTGTGCCATCAGCTCAAGGTCTTTTCATGCCTTTTTAATCCCTTTCATGTCTGTTTCCAGTTCTCTTCTCTATGTGTTCCTTGATCTCTCTCTACCTCTGTTACCTTGGAGATTCCAGAACAAGGACTGTCTGGTAAGGCAATCAACAGGTTTTCTCAATGCGTGTCCTATCAATCTCCAGCGTCTTCTTCTCATCTCTTATTCCACTGCCAATTGTCTGGATCTTGTCTTACTACTTCAATCCTTCTATTCTATGGAAGCACTCATTTATCTGTAGCTTTTTGGTTGTTGTTTTTGTTGTTCTCCATGTTTCACAGCCATAAATATTTGTTTAATCCCAAGACACCTAAATAGGCTCCACACACACACACACAAAAACCCCACAAAAAACCACCATCCCTCATAATTTGCAACCCTCCAAGATTGCCAACATAATAAAGTGCTTAATCATCTCTTTTTCCACTCCTTATGGTGCACGGATCCACCACTGTAGATGATCCTCTTGAGGAGGCTTACATCAAAGCACGTGTTCTTGTAAATGTGGTTTCATAATTCAGGAGGAGCGAAGGCAACTGGCTTGAACAGGTTCTGATAAACACAATACACTGTCCTGGCAACAAGAAAAGTGCCTCCTGTATTCCATAATTTAATTTAAAGCTGTTTTTGTAGCTCACTTCCACTAGCTCATAAACATCACAGGGTTTCTTTACACCATTATCTGATTGGTCAAACTGTGGTTGTCATTTCATCAACTCTTAATCAGACAAAAAACAAATTAATCACCCTTAAATAATGAATCATCTCATCTCATCTCAACCCGTCATGGGTCGTAGGGGTGCCATGGTGGAAGCATCAGCAGACAGGGTACTCCACTGCTCACTATCCTCAGCAATGCATACAAGTGTGGAAAAACCGTGCCCTGCCCATTCTTTGATGTTATCAGCCCAGGATTTTCTTTGCCTTCCTCTTCTCCGTTTACCTTCGACTGCTCCCTGGAGGATCGTTTTCGAAAGGGAGTCATGACGAGTTACATGCCCAAACCAGGCAAGCCTTCAACGTTTCACTACTGACAAAAGTGGTTCTTGGTGGCCAGCATAGGTGTTTATTTTCTCTCTAACATAGACATTTGTTTTGTGCTCTTTATAACAAATGCGCAAAATTCTTCTATAACATTTATACTCGAAAGCCTGAATCCTTCGCTCCGTATCTGCAGTGAGTGTCCAGCCTTCACACCACACCCATACAAGAGAATAGATAATACAAGTGATTTGTATAATTTGATCTTCACAGGAAAACTGATGTTACTTTTCCAGATCACATTCAGCCTTGTCATGGCAACTGAGGCCATCTCAAGTCTTGAGAATATGAAATAATGAATAAAGCTACTGAAAATTATTAGAAGAACAAAGTCTGGCCTTCAAACGTCACTTGAAACTGGGCCCCATTAATGTGGCAACTTAAAAACAGGAGAAATAAGATTAAAAACTAAAACCAAATAAAATCAATGATAACCTTAAATACTTTAACTTCAGTATCATAATAATCCAAGCCTGGATAAAAGGGCCCCTTAATGTGCCAACTTCAACAACAAAGAAGTCAGCTGGAAGTTTTTAAAAAAAAATCTGATACTCTTACATAATTCAACTTTAGCATAATGCTCCAAGACTGGAAAAAAGGGCCCATTAAATGTCAACTTCAAGAAAGGAGAAGTCAGCTAAAAGGAAAAATCAAATAAAATCTATGAGAATTTTCCATAATTCAAATTTAGCATTATGATCCAGGCCAGGGAAAAGGGGCCCTGAATACGCCAACTTCAAGAATGGAGAAGCCAGTCAGAAGCAAAAAAAAATATATATATAACAACATTATGTAATTCAAATTTAGCATTAGGAAAGGAGCCCCTTAATAATGTGTTAATGACAAGAATGAAGATAGCTAGATATAAAAAATAAAAATTATGATAATGTTATGTAATTCAACATTAGCATAATGATGCAGGACAAAGGGCCCTTACATATGCAACTTCAAGAATGAATTATACAGCTAGAAGCAAAAACCAAATATAATCTATGACAATCTTATATAACTGGACTTTAGCACAATGATCCAAGACGAGAAAAAAGGGCTCCTTATTGAGTCAAATAAAATGAAGAAGCTATCAAGAAGCAAAAACAAAACAAACAAAAATCTATGATAATCTTACTTAATTCAACTTTAGCACAATGATCTAGGCCCAGAAAAAAGGGCCCCTTATTGAGTCAACTTTAAGAATGAAGAAGTCACATAGAAGCAAAAACAAAACAAATAAAAATCTATGATAATCTAACATAATTCAACTTTAGCATTATCCTCCGGGCCCAGAAAAAAAAAAAAAAAATGCTCAGTGTCAGCCTCAAGACAGAAGTCAGCTAGAAATAAATTAAAAAAAAAAACAAATCTATCATAATCTGACATTTTAACTTCAGCATAATAGTCCAGGCCAAAAAAAAAAGGGCCCCTTAACACGTCAACTTCAAGTATGGAGAAGTTAGTTAGAAGCAACAAAAAAAAAAAGATCTTTAGCATAATGATCCACGCCTCAACAGGATGGCAGCGCTGAAGACATAAAAAGTCCAAAGTGGCCTGTTTATTAATCCAAAACACTGATGAAAAAGATTAATCAATTCACTAAACATTATATAAGGATCAAGGAACTTGAGGAGCTGTGGTAGCATAGTGGTTAGTGCACTGGCTTCCTAGCGCAGTGGTCTATGGTTCGATCCCCGGATCAGGTGGGATTTTTTTAGGCCACAAATGGCTCCTGGGTCGACCCAGCCCCAAATGGGTACCAGAGCAACTCTGGGAAGGTTAAGGTGGCCGGCGTGATGCTGACCACATCACCCCTAGTGTGCCGACGGTCAAGAAAATATGGGCCTAACACCATATTCCCAATATGCCTCAATGGGCGTGTAACGGGATCCTTTACCTTTTATTGAGTTATACAATACTGACTGTATTTAACTTTTAACTAAAAATGAGTGATAGAAAACAAAGTAAAGAACAAGAAAGACACCAGATAAATGATGGTTTGCATTCATTCCTGTGCAATATTCTGTGCACCAAGAAAATGAACAAAAAGCCCAATGGATAGGCATGAGATTTCAAGAGGTAGATAAAAAAACACACAGAGAAGAGAACTGGAGACAGATGTGAAAGCGATGAGGAAGAGGTGGAAAGAACTTGAGCTAGCGGCATGTGATAGGAGGACTTGGCATGTGTTTGTTGAAGGCCTTGGGGGGGGGGGTGCTAAAGGGTGTTGATTGATTGGTTGAATAAACATTAATCATTTTAAAAGCATTAATTGAAATTTTTTCATACCAAGTGGCTCCTAATGATATCATACTTCCCCCTGATCTCTTGGATAGTGAGAATGGATGCCTTTCCTTCTCGGATTAGGGCAAAAAAAAACCATTTATTTTCTGCCATCCAAATCATAAGATCCAACAGAAGCAGCAATGAAGGAGGATATAATTGTAGCGATCCTCTTTCTTAGAAGAAATTCAATTTAAAGAAGTACATTTTCCATGTGATGTAGATAAGCTCTTAAGGGTTAATGTTTTACATTTTTATTTTGTAGTTATTGAGAACACTGGTTGTCAATGTCATTTATGAAACTATATGTTAAAATTGAAGAACAATATTTTTTATCTGCCTTAACTATAATATAATATGAATTACAAGTGTATATCTATATTCATGTAAAGAAATTATGTTAAAACCAAACAACATCTGGGGGTTGCAGTACTGTATCAGTGTGATGTTTTTTCATTAGCCACTTTGCATATATATAAAATATTTCAATCAAATGCTATGTGATTAAGATTTAGAGTCGGATGTGGAGTCATACTTACGAAATCACTGGAGTCGGAGTTAAGACTAAGAGTTGAACAAATTATTTTCCCATTGCACAAACTTTTGGTGAAGCCATGCATTTATCACTGGCAGTGAAGCCGATCAGGAACAGTATTTTTTATGGTAAAGGTGTCTTAAAAAAACCACAAAAAAACTATAACATTGTTTTACATAAAATGTGTACAAATAAAAGAAAAAGCATGGTTAATCATCTGATTATTTACAAGTTAAAATAAATAGCAAAATGGTTTTACTTTATGCATAACTCAAGCAGTAAGCAACAACAACAAAATCCAAAATATTTAAAATATATGCAATACATCTAGACATTAAAATCAATAACGCTCCACAGCATTACACAAAGCTGGAATAACACACATGAGAAAAACAAAATAACGATTCGAATGGGCTGCAAGGATATGAGGGGCGTTCAGAAAGTAATGCACCACATCGTTTTTCTCAGGAGCTGTTTATTCAAAAAGCATGAAATTTATACACAATGTACATGGATACGTCATGTAAACATCGGTATTATTTAACATAATCCCCATCAACTTGTATGGCTTTATGCCAGCGCGAAACAAGTGCATGTATTCCTAGCCCATACCAGATTTTGTCTTGATCATGTAGCCATTTCTTCGCTGCATGAATCACTCCTTCATCATCTTCAAACCTTGTCCCACGGAGTGCATCTTGAAGTGGACCAAATAGATGAAAATCAGAGGGTGCCAAATCGGGACTATAGGGTGGATGGGGTAGTACAGTCCTACCCAATTTGGTGATTGCTTCCTGTGTTGCTAGACTTGTGTGAGGTCGCGCATTGTCGTGAAGGAGAAGCAGGTCTGCTGGATTCTTGTGCGGCCGAACTCTGCGAAAACGTTGATTGAGTTTTTTCAACGTCTTAATGTAAGCTTGCGAATTGATTGTCTCTCCTCTTGGCATAACGTCCACAAGAATCACACCTTTAATGTCCCAAAAGACAGTGATCATGACCTTTCCAGTCGAAGGAATTGTCTTGAATTTCTTTCTTCGTGGTGATTGCGGATGATGCCACTTCATTGACTGTCTTTTTTGTCTCAGGTTTAAAATGATGTGCCCAGGTTTCGTCACCTGTAACGATCTTAGCCAAAAAGTTCTCTCCATCAGCATTGAAACGCTCCAACAATTCAGAAGAAATTGCTTTCCTTTGCAATCGGTGGTCATTTGTGAGACTTCGAGGAACCTATCTTGCGCAAACCTTAGAAAATCCGAGAGTTTTTATAACTGCATTTGCACTACCAATACTGAGTGACAGCTGTAAGGCCAATTGTTGAGTAGCGATTCGCATATCAGTAAGAATAATGCCCTCAGCGCATTTCTACATTTCTGCGTTGGTGGCTGTGGCAGGACGTCCACAGCGCTGCCGATCAAGCAGCTCCATATCTCCACTTCCTGATTCTTTGATTCTCTGAACCCAGCGACTGACTGTACTCCTGTCGACTGCAAAACTTCCATGCACATCACATAGACGCTTGTGAATGTTCACAACAGTTTCCTTCTCTGCAACGAGAAATTCTATCACAATTTGCTGTTTATAATGCAAGTTGCTAACATGCTCCATTTCAACGGTTTAGGGCAGCCGTATTATTTGGCCGGTTGCAGTGCAATTTGGTGCACACAATTTGCACATGCCATATTTGAAGTGTGCAAAATTTCATGCTTCTATCTTCATTATTAGCTGAGAAAAACGATGTGGTGCATTACTTTCTGAACGCCCCTCGTACAATTTCACTGCAGAAGTGATATGAAACTTGTAAAAGGAGCTAGGGAAGAAGTCGTGGGGGGGGGAGAGGGTTGGGAAGAGAACAATAAGCAAAGGACAATTTTTGTAGGACTTTTGTTTCAAACTGATGATGTGCAACCCACTCAACTTAGACACAGAGTTCATCAGTTATATATCTGTACACATGTCAAAATACTGAAGACCTTGAGCTCTGGTAATCTGCATAGGATAACTATTAGATTATTTCTATAAGGGAAAACAATGCAAAGATCAGTTAGAGATGACACAACTTTCACCAGGCATTCTTTGAGAAGAAATTTAGATCACATTGTGACAACAGGCTAACTTTGATGGAAAGGAGATGGATGACAAAGGGAAACAGTATAGCGTAGTCAACTAACAGTGCATTGGAAAATATCAAGTCATCACTAACATCAAGAAAGATCTGGGAATGGAAGCTGAGATGAGACATGATTGTCTAGGCCACCAGGCATAGCACTTGATGATGACAACAATTAACAATAACGATGGTAATGTTAAGTAAAAGGTAGTCCCATAGCAGAATAGCAGAGAGTGCCGCAGGGGAGTGAAGTGTTAGAGACTTCACCATACCAGGTCCAGTTTCAAAAGGTAGGATGATTAGTCCCCTTCCTCACGTCTTTACCTTCCCTAACTGAAGAACAGAGTTCGGTGCCCATTTACAGCTTGGTAGACTGGAGCATGAAGGAACTGTGTTTTAAACCAGGTACCTTTGTCGCTAGAAGCCAGCGCTCTAAACACGCTGCCAATCGGACACTCTTCACCACTTAGTTACCAAGAAATACAGGAAATAACACAGATCGGCCATTAAAAAAAAATAGAATGTTATGTACATGGGAGAGAAACTTCTTTCTTGGTATTAAAGACAACAGATGTTTTTTGTGTCATGTACATGGATGAGAAACTTCTTGGTGGGTATTAAAGACAAGATGTTTTTTGTGTCATGTACATGAATGAGAAACTAATTGGTGGGTATTAAAGAGAACAGATGTTTTTGTGTCATGTACATGGATGAGAAACTTTGGTGAGTATTAAAGACAACATATGTTTTTTGTGTCATGTACATGGATGAGAAACTTTTTGGTGGGTATTAAAGACAACAGATGTTTTTTGTATCATGTACATGGATGAGAAACTTCTTGGTGGGTATTAAAGGAAAGGAGGGAAATGTTTTACATGTTATGTACATAGATGAGAAACTTCTTGGTGGGCAGTGAAACTGTCAGATCATATGACATATAAAACATCTGTATTTTATGTCATATGACCTGAGAATTTCAACCAATGAGACAATGTTGCCAGAAGCAGTGATAACCTTGCCTACATTCGGACTATCTCCTAGTCTGGCAAGTTTATTTTCTCTCTCTCTTCTTTATCGCTCATGTCATTTATTCTTATCTTTCTGTTTTTTCTCTCTGCTCACTTCTTACTCATTCTATCCCTTTTACCACATAATAAAACCTCACTGTCAAATTATACTTTTTAATTTATTATGTTCATTTACTTCTTCATCCTCAATACTGTTACTCTTCTCTGTTTTGCCTTATTTCCTCAAGAAATGCAACAAATGTCTTCTTTGCTTCTCTTTCTCCTTGTGTGGTCATCTGGCCTGTAATGGAATTTTTTGGGTCAAAAACCTGCCAGTTCTTTCCTTTATTATTTTCTATGGCCACTCTTGCAAATCTCCCTTCTTTGGCACTTTAACCAGATATCCTTCCTCCCAGTCTGCTGATATTTCTTCTCTCTCTTTTTCTCCTTGACTTTACCAAGTAGTTCATGCAAAATCATATCAAGGTCAATGTGTCTGAATTGATGGCTTCTGCAGAAAGGCCATCTAGCCCCCACTACTTTACCATCTCCATGAAGCATCATGAATTTCTTTATTTCTTCCTCATCTGGTCTGTTACAGTTATACTCATTTTCAACTGGTTGGTTAGGTTTCTCTCTTTCACTGCTCCTTTATTTCTCTGTTTTTATCTTTCTTTTTTCCCCCTTCATTTCATGTCCTCCCACCTCACTCACCAACAAAGTTTACCCTACACTAAAACATGAAAACTCTACACCAGGAGCTACCAGTCGATCCCAATCAATCAGTGGATGATTCAGTAGATCTTTAGGTGAATGCAGGAACAAAAGACTTTTTAAAGTAGGTAAATTTTGGACTAGGCCTCTCCCATTGGCATTTAAAACTGCGGGTGCTCCCGGGATCAAAGGTCCTTGTTCCGCATTCCCAAAGAAAACTTTTGAGCTGGCACCTAATATATATTCGTGGACTGTAGGAGACAGGAACACAATCTTTTCTTTGTAAGGCTCATCATCTCCCTTCCCCCATCCTTGTTTAAAATTACACACACACATACACCCCCACCCATCTACACACACACATATGGTAGATCTTTAGAGGGATCAGTGTTACTTAAGTAGATCACAAAAGCTCCTGAGTTGCCAACCCCTGCTCTACACTGAATGAAACTGTTAAACATTTGACAACACTTTAATTGTTGAATAAAGATAAAAATGCTAACTCTATACTGAAAAAAAAAACTGCTAAACATTAAGACAGCAATTTAGTTGTGGAATAAAGATAAAAAATACTAACTTTACTGAATGAAACTGCTGAACATAATGACAGGACTTCGAGTTGTGAAATGTTAATAATGTTAACTCTTTAATGAAAAAAACTTAAATATTTAAACAGCATTTTAGTTGTAGAATAAAGACAGAAATGTTAACTCTGCACTTCAACATTAGGACAGTGTTTTAGTTGTGGAATAAAGATAAAAATGTTAAGTCTTCACTGAATTAAACTGCTAACATTATGACAGAGCTTTAGATGTGCAATAAAGTTAAAAATGTTTTAAGTCTTTACTGAATGAAGTGGCTGCACATTATGACAACAACTTAGTTCTAGATTAAAAATATAAAAATGCACACATTTTTTATTACAGTATCAGATTTTATGTAGTACAACAGTAATTGCAACATAATAAAAGTTAATATTAAAGCAGATTACACCATGTGCCTCTATGAACAAAGGAAATGTTAAATTTTATAACAGGCTAGAAGACCACTAACTCAAACCAGTACATCTTAATTTCAAATCTAACTTATAAGACAAATTAAAACAAGAAACAAAACATTAAAAAAAAACATGAAATAACTACATCCCTTAATGTGTGACCCCATAGACATCCTGCATTATTTACTGAAAGTGCTACTGCAGGGAAAAGAGACCTACTAAACATCAACTATTTATCAAGCAAGCAGTACACAGACTCAAAAGAAAAGTACAGATGGAACATAATTTGCAACAGCTAATGAAATAGTTCAAATATATCTACGCACATCAAAAATATTCATTACAACCAAAAATGGGCAAATAATTACAGCACTTGAACCTTCCATTGGCATGCCACAATAGAGTACAATAACTTCCATGGGCTGTCTTGGTTACAGTCAAAGTTGGTCACGTCTGCACTTTTACACGATATATAAACAAACTTACATTTTAAAATAACATTCAATCAATTTACTATTGCTTTATACATATATTATGATATGTTTTTAATAACCATATGTTTATTTATTGTTTTAAAGCATCACTTGTGGGAGAAAACTGGCATCCATTCTGGTGCCTGGGTCAAGCCTAAAATCTGCTTCAGACAAGGGGAGTTAAGAGGCCTAAAAAAAGCAGATTCAACATGTCAACAAGCTTTCGTCAAATGCAGAATAGTAGGTTATAGTATTAACAGGATTGTGGTCAAATGATAAAGACCATAAAAACTATAAAGAAGTAAACCATTAACAAACCCTGGACTTACCTTAATTTAAGAAACATTATACTGCAAAAAAACGCTGCCCCATATTATGCCACAAAAATGTTATTGGTTGTCTCATAGAACTACAGTCCAATCCAATGAACAAATACTTGTCTCCCTTTCAAAAAAAGACTAACAGCACCCTCTAATTATTTCCCACTAGCAGCAAAATTAGACATTAGTCTCCCATTTAAATATTTCAAATTTTTGTTTCATACAGTGTAATGGGCTATTTTTGTTTTCAAATGTTTTTTTTTTTGCAACAACAATAATTTATACAATTATCATCACTGTGCAGTTCTGCTGACAGCAGAAATCTTTTGCTATTTATACATGTAAAAGGTAGTGCCGTAGGAGAGTGAAGGGTTAGAAACTTCCCTATACAAGGTCCAGCATCGAGAGGTGGGTTGACACTTTCCTTCCTCACTGCCTTTTCCTTCCCTAACTCAAGTGCAAAGTCAGGTACGCATTTACAGCTGGGTAGGCTGAAGCATGTCGATACAGTGAATCGAACCCGGCACCTTTGCCGTGAGAGACCAGCGCTCTAACAACTCTGTCAATCGGACGTTACACATGTACATGTACAAGACAAAAATACTAGAGACAGGAATGACAAGAATTATGAAGACATGGACAGAACTTGAGTCGAAAACACAGGACAGGAGCACCTGGAATATATATTTATATGAAGGCATATGCTCCTTGGGGAACAGAAGGGTAATGATGATAATGACAAGATAGTATGTATAACGTTAAAAAGTAATGAACAACACAGGGAAGGTTTTACTTTGAAAGTAAATATCCCAACAAAAACTCTTCCTCAACAATTAGCATATCCAGTTAGATTTTCAAGTTGGCAACACTGCACCTTCATAGCCTAAATAGTCAACACAGTTTCCACAAATGAGTATCCTCATATGTGCCATACCTAGCTCTTCTTTTAATGCCTACCTCCCCTGACCTACTCTCTCCATCCATACCTTCTATCCTCTCTAGTTTATTTTCAGTTTGATTTATGGGCCTCAACCCATTCTTGCATTTCTCTGGTTACACATTCAAACACATTCTCTATCCTCTTTACATTTTTCACTCTGACAGCCATGTGAATATGAAAAGATGTGGTGATATTCACCCGTTCCTTGTAAGCTCATACAGGATTTGCTCACATATTCAGACAAAACAGTGCATTTTTTGGTGTGCATTTTCACTGTTATGTATCTTTTGTCTTCAGACAGTAACTGTGCCAATGACTGAAGATAACTTTTAAAAAAAAATTGTTTATCTGTACCCCCTGGTAGTTTCCTGTCGGTCTCTGAGGAGACAAAGAAATTTTCATATTGGACTATTGCTTCCTCAGGTATATCCTTCGTGGTGATTAATATGAGGTTATGCATGTGGCTGACAACCTCATCATATAAAACAAACTATTACAGAATCCACCACACAAAAGAGCATTTGAATGCTTCGGTGAAGGCTTCCTGCATTTGGGGGGGGGGTGTGATATAGTGAATTTATGCTCCATGCATTTTCAGTAAGGCTAAACCTCATCGGTTTTTAATAAATAACTTTTTACCCATACTTTCTGCTTACATGTGATACCACTGCACATTACATACATCAGATTTTACAGATGTTGAACATTCATCAAATCTTACAACTCAATATTATGTAACTGACTGATATTATAAAATCTTGTTTTGGAAAAAAGGGACACAAATGCTAATTCTGGAATCACCTGATACCAAACACAAAACTCATAAGTACAATGTTAACTTAAGGCTACTTTTCATCATAAAACATTAACCCGTGATCTTTACAAGATTATTACAAAATGTGAAACTATCATTATATAATGTGAAACTATCATTACAAGATGTGAAACTATCTCATTACAAGATGTAAAACTATCTCATGACAAGATGTGAAACTACATGTTTCAAGATGTGAAACTATCTCATTACAAGATGTGGAACTTTCTGATTATAAGATGTGAAAATATCTTGTTACAAGATGTGAAACTTTCTTATTATAAAACGTGAAACTATCTCCAAACATTTACAGATGTTTATAAAACCCACTAGTATTGAAATGTGGATGTTAATAAACATCATTTTATTAATCAACTGTGAATAAACACTGGCTGCTAAAAAATTCTGCAGTAAACTTTTCAAATCATATGGAAATGTGACATTTTTTTAAAATACAGAAATCACTAAATGTATGGTACCATTCCAGAAATCAAAAAACAGGAGATGGCAGTGATTATAGCATGCATTTAAAAAAATGTATAAACACAGACAGATGGCTGTGAGATGAAAACAATATCACAAGAGGTCAGGGAAGGCCCACATAAACACTTAATGAGAAAACAGGTTAAGCATAAACCTGAAATTAACTAAGCTGTCTTAAACAGATTTAGTTTGGCAACATGTGCTACTGTATTATTCTCCAAAGAGACCAAAAAAAACAGAATTTAACGAAACAGATCTCTATTACTTTTATAAAGAAATACAGATATATCATAAAGAGGAATCTATTTACTGAGGTATTATTCTTTCTTTATCAAATGAATCATTCCGAGAAGGCTTTAACTCACATTATTCTTCTTCTCCAGTACAATATGGGCATACTCATTCAAGTTGACATATTCCATCTTCCTCTGAAAACTGGAAACTCAATAACAAATTAAAAGCTATATCCTCATTACAGACAGCAGCATCAGCAGCAGAACAAAACGACCTCCCAAAGACCTAATAAATAACTGAAAAACACTCAAACCTATATCCTCTGAAGAAATTATAAACCATCTATTATAAAAGCTATGGGGGAGCCACGCTGGTGTAATGGTTACCACATTGCGCTGGCGATCAGGTGTTCAAGCCCGGGTGTGGGCATTTGAAGTAGTGTCATCGACCGGGATTTTGACTGAATAACCTGAACGGCTCCTGAGATAAACCCTCTGTGGATGGGAAGAAGCGAAGCTCCTGACCGGGTTGGAAGGAAAGTCCACATGCTCCCCAGCCTCGCAATGACATGTCATTGGGCCGAAAGCTCAAGTGCCGCTGGTTAAGGAAAAAAAAATAAAATAAAAATAAAAGCTATACTCCTGGATAACACCTGCGTCAAACTGGAAGAAGCCAGTGCTCAAATGAAGCTTATTACCCACATCAGAAAGATGTAATCAACTTTCTTTGGGAACATTATGAGACGAAGAAAGCTGGAGTTATCATGACAACCGGAAAGATTAAAGGAAAAATAGATGGAGGATAAGAAAGAGAGAAGATATTAAACAGTTAGATATCATGGCATAGAAAGAATTCCAACAATACAATTGATAAACAGCACTGAAGAGAGAAAGTTCTGACAACACATGATCGCCTACGCCACTAGGTATGGTGCTTGAAGAAGAAGATTCCTGGATAGCACGCTAACAAGAGAAACCAACCCAATGGTACTTACACAGATGGCTCTGCCTTCAAGGCCACCATAAATGCTGCACTTCAAGTCTACATAAAGTACCAGATTGGCAACACACTAGAAATATATGAACCATGTGGAGAATTCTGTTTAATTACTAAGCAGAGATTGCAGGAAAGACCTTATTTGAAATATACAACCAATTTAAAAAAGAAACCTATAAAACCTCAGACAAAATAATCTTCACTGATTTCAAAATTAACATGCATGGCAAATTACCTTCAATGTGTTAAAGAAATAATCCAAGTGACTGATAACCTGTGAACAGCATACAAAATCTAAGTCACCCTATCCAGTAACAGCAAGACAAAAAAGAATACCAAGCAATGAAAAAGCAGTCAAACTAGTAAAACTAAGAGCAAGCATGGTTCAAACAAACAAACACTACAATCAACATGCAGACAGCTAAACCAACACTTCAAAACAACTTCAAAGAGGAATGGACGAACAAACTGGCAAAAGGGTCTACTGAACATGCAATGTAAAAAGAAATTACCTGAAGAGAAACAACAATGAGGACTCAAAAAGCAGTTAAATAAATTAAGCCCTCATACGAGCCTAACTGCCACAATTGAAACCCATCCACATGAGATAATTCAACAAGTGCTACTCTCACACCTAGACCTCACCACAGAAAAGGGAAAGCTATTGCTGGGCCTCCAAACTATCACAGCCACTCTAAAAGCTATAGAACACATGTAAATTATTCCAATTGGCACTGGTTGCAAAAAGAGAGATAGTCATAGTTAATCAACAGCAACAACAAGTTAAGCTTTAACACAGGATGAAACAATGTAGATTCAAACATTAGAATTAAGTAGTTAAGAAGCTAATGCTGGTCCAGTGGACACTGTCAATTTATGAGGACACCAAAACAATTGTGACATAAAAGAAAAATGATCAAAAGAGGTGTATATTTAGCATCACAGACTTTCAAAAATACTATAAACAAACAATACAAAATTTGGAATGTGGAATCACATCTGACCAAGGATGCAAGCTGTATCTGAGTCACTGCTATTGTCATCATGATCATCTTCCTCTGCATCATTTTCATTGAGGATACAATCAGAATCTGAATCTTCATCAATGACATTCACATTTTCTATGATCTTATCCTCCTCCTCATTCACCACCTCCATTCCGTTGGAATCAGCTGAAAGACTTGTGCTGGTAGACACAGCATCCTTATCACTGCTTTCTCCATCACCATGCTGCTCTTCTGGAACTGGCCTCACCCCATTAGAATGTCTTAAGTATGAAAATGTTGATGCCTGATCTGATGCTGGACTCTGGGCCGTATTTGATGACATCTCCATCTGGATATGAGATGCTCTATCAGAGCTAACACAAGAGTTGTTATCACCAGTGAAAAAACCTCCCAGCCAGGTATCTTCGCAATTGTATTCATCTCCGGATTCACTGGAGAATGATCCAGCCATAAGTAAAGTGTCTGTCTCGCTGTAACTAGGTAAATCTCCGTTACCTACTGGATCACCCCCAGTTGTTTCCACATATTGACGGCCGTCTACCGTCTCATCTGAAAACAAAGTCAAGGTGCCAACTTCCACCAGTCTGCCTGACTCGGGTCTAAGCCTGGAAGATGTATTCTGGTTTTCATTAACAGACTGATGTTGCAGATTGTTTCTACTCCTACTACTGCCATGCCAATTACTTCTTTGAGTTTGCTCCCTTAACATTTCAGGATCAGAACTGTCCTGGTAGCCAGCATTTAACACACCTAATGCCTCTGACTGATAGTCAGATTCATCCAGCAGTTCTAAGTAAGCCTCACTGTATGGGCGGGAGGTGAGCATAGCTTCATGATAAGGAGGAGGTGGAGCTCGATGGCGAAGCATGTCAGAGAGCTGCCGACTGAGTGGAGTCTCATGGCGAGGTCCTCCATGCAGACGCTGAACACGCTTGCGATACACCTTGCATGCAAAACCAGTGGCAATGACCAACACCAAGGCACAAATCAAAGAGCTGGCTACAGCAGCAATAATAACACGTGGGAAAGTTGCTGTGGAAGACAGATGATAAAATTAAGGATTAAATTCTACTGATGATAAAGTTAAGGATTACATTCCATAGTTTATTAAACTAAGGATTAAATTCTACAGATGATAAAGTTAAGGATTGAATTCTACAGTTTATAAATTAAGGATTAAATTCTATAGATTATAAAATACAGGATTAAATTCTACAGATTAAAAAATTAAGGATTACATTTTGCAGATTAAAAAATTATGAATTAAATTCTGCAGTTTATAAAATTAAGGATTAAATTCTACAGATAAAATTAAGGATTAAATTCTAGATGATAAAATTAAGGATTAAATTTTACAAATTATAAAATATAGAATTAAATTCTTCAGTTTATAAAATTAAGGATTAAATTCTACAGATGATAAAATTAAGGATTAAATTCTAAAGATTATAAAATTAAGGATTAAATTCTACATATTATAAAATTAATCATTTATGTTTCCAAATCCTTTTTTCTATGTTTTTTTTTGTCTTCCTCAATCTGTATTACCCTAGTGATTCAAGAACAAGGATTGCATTGTAATGCTCTCAACAGGTTTCCTCAGTGTGTGTGCTTTTTGTGAATGTACTGAACAAACATACAGTCTTTATAGGTACACTGAAACAAGTATAAAGGCTGTGTGACCAGAACAAGGACTGCCTTGTAATGCTATCTTCAGGTTCCCTTAATATGTGTGCTTTATGTGAATATACTGAAGAAACACAGTCTTTATAGGTACAATTATAAAGGCTATGTGACCAGCACACGGACTACCTTGTTATGCTACCAACGTTTCCTCAATGTGAGTCCTCTAAGTGGATGTACTGAAGAAACGCAGAGTCTTTATGAGTACACTGAACAAGTGTAAAGGCTATGAGACGCACTTACTAGCATAGCAGTCATCCTCATCACTGTTGTCCAAACAGCTATTTAGTCCATCACATCTCAATGTTTCATAAATGCACACTCCATTTCTGCACAGATACAAGCCCTTGTCTGAAGAGCACTGCTCTTCAGCTGCAAACAAAGTTGGAAGCTGGTTTTCGTTCTAGTCATCATCATCACCATCGTCATTTTCTTTTGAGCCCCTTACAGAGCATGCAGCCACCACTGTAGCTGGTCCACTAGTAGGTAGCCCACCACCAAGCAGTCACATGTTCTTGCAGCAGTTGTTTCTATGGCAGTTAGTTTTACACGATGAGGTAGCCAGCCCCCCCCCCCCCCCCCATATCTGTCACCTTGTATGACATGCCTGAAAGGCACAGTAGTCCTATTCTTTCTGTACAGGAACTACACAGGACTTTTCATTCTAATCCAAAGTCATTTTTAGCTTACTGAATAGGACATGAAAGACAAAACAATTTGTTCAACAAAACAAAAGAGGCCATATAAGATATGGCCCCTTGTAGTTCCAGGGGGGTCTTGTATAAGACAATGAAAGAATAGGAATACTGCTCCATCAGGCACGTCATACAAGGCGACTTATATGAGGTTATGTATGGGGCAGGCAACTCCACCATGCACAACGCGTTGCTACAGAATCTACCACTGCATGAGCACGTGAATGATTTGTGTATGCTTCCTGCAAGGGGACATCTGCAGTTGTGGCTCCATGCTCCAGAGGGAAGGAAAATTAATTAATTAATACATGGAGGCAAAACCAACTGGAGTTCACACGTACAGACTGGAGATAAGATGTCCAAAACAGAACGTGATGGAAAGCTAGGCCATGAAATATGCTCTGAAATGAGTTAAATAACTGACTGCATCCATTTTAATGTATTTTGTTTTCTCATGACTTCTCCTGACTCATCCAATCTTTGTCCCATCCTCTCTTGACAGCATTAGTTCGTAGCCAAATGTCCACATTTTCACAGTTGCAACACGTTAGTTTATTTTCTTCTGTGTATCATCTGGTCCTTTGTTGTTGTTGTTTCGCTAGCACTATTGAGCTTGTTGCTCTTTTGCAACCAATGCCAAGCTGATTTTCTTGGCATTATCTACAGTGCAGATTTAGGGTCTTCCTGTGGCATTTCTGCTATTCTGCAATTTGCTGGGTCATATGCTGCAGTTTCTTTTCTGGGCATTACATCCTGGCTTGGCATGTATTTATGGAATCCTCAAAACTGGTCTTTTATGCTAGTAGGGGGAAAACGCTAGGGGCAGAATATTGTGCATTTCCTGCCATCCGGGGGGGACCTCTTCAAATTTACAGGGCAAAAAAAAACTGCAATCTGATTCTGGGTGCTCTCTAGGAATCATCATGTCCAGCATAGAGCCACTTCCCAACCCCCTCATCTGTCAGCTATCCACTGTAAGATCCTCCTCTATGCAGTCAATCTGATATTAGCTGGAGTGATTCTCCCAAGCATAGTGTGTAACGCTCGGTTCTAAGTATGTTGCACCACAACAGGAATCGCAGTAGCAGACCTTTCTGGTGAGGCTAATCAATCCCTGAGGGTTAGCCAGGCAACTTGAGAGCTCAGAGGTGGACTATTTCCATGATACATCACAAGAAGGGGCTTCAGGGTTTTGGTTAGTTGTCTAACCCTGAAAATCACCAATGAGAACGTGAATTCCTTATACTTCCTCTGGCTTACTCTATGACTGCTTGTTCTACAGATTTGTCTCTTTGCTCAATACATCTATTGTCCTTTCTGTTCTTGTTCACATGTTCACAGTACCGTATTTGTTATATTTTTCTCAGCTGGGTTAAATCGTTCCTGTGACCATTCAATGTGGTGCCACTCATTGTGATCTCTTTTTTATCTTCTGCAGTGTTCCAGATTTGGTCAGATGCTCAGTTTCCTGAAACAACACGCTGTTTTTAACTCAAAACATGTCAGCCTTTCTGATCTTATCTACATCCTACTTGTTACAATACTACAGTTCACAATAGTTATGTCGAAGTAAAGAGTACAGCAAACCACTCTAAACCCGACAAAGTGGGGAATACTTACTGCAGCCTTTCTCATCCATATTGTTGGGGCAAACTGCCTTCCCATTGCATCTTTCCTCTTCATTGTAACAGCTAGAAGTGCTAACGCCACAGCTAAATTCTGCGGGGCATTCAACTGTGGAAGACATTAATGTATCTTACATATTTTGCTATTAATGCCATTAAGAGTAGTGAGGAGATACACTCCATTCTACTTTAGCCATATGACATTGCCAGATGTCAGGTCTGCCACACGTCTAAAAACCGGTGCGCTAACTAGTCCATTACAAAGACAGTTAACTACTAAATCAGAGGCACATCTTCAATCCAACCTGCAAGTCTGGAAGGAAGAGCTGGAGAAGAGAGGGATGATCATAGGCAGCTCGAAAACAAAAACCATGGTGATATCCCGAGAGGAAAGAAGACATCAGATTAAGCTGGGAGAACAGGTTCTGGAGCAGGTCGACCACTTTAAATACTTGGAGCTATCATAGACCAGAAGGGAGGCATCAAAGAAGAGTTGGCTACCCGAAGAGCAGCAGATAGGAGACTTTTTCAAACCATAAATCTAGGATTCCTCAGCAAAAGAGAAGTTGGTAAGAAGACGAAGATGGCTGTATACTGCTCCACCTATGTCCCAGTCTTGACGTATGGATGTGAGTCATGGGCAATGACTACAACCCACAAAAGCCAGATCCAAACCTCAGAAATGAGGTATCTGAGGAAGGTGGTTGAAGTAACAAGAAGAGACATAGTCCGCAACCAGATGATACGTCAAGGCCTAAAAACCCAACCCCTGCAGACCCATGTAGAACAGTCCCAACTGAGATGGTCTGGCCATGTCTGCAGAATGAGAGAAGATCGGCTACCACGACAAGCATGGGAAACTAAGAGCCAGGGATCCAGACCTCCAGGACAACCCAAAGTCTGCTGGGAGGACAACATTAGACAATCTTTGAAGGATCGAGGACTAGAATGGAACCAAGCCAGGAGGAAGACAGCTGATAGAATAGTATGCCGCTCTTTCTTACAAACCTCTACACCTCACGGTAGAAGAGGAATAAGTAAGTAAGACAGTTAACGACATCATTAACCCTATTCATGCCTGGAGGTTATAAGATAGTGGTAAAAGCCCTGCATTATATCTCATTCATGATATATTGCAATTCATAACATGAATTACACTGAACTGTTTCAATAGGCCTAAAGACCAGTGCATCAGACTTCAAGAGGAAATTTTGCCAGGGTAGCATTCAACAGCCCTTGGCTGTTCCCAGCCTGCTGCAGAGAAGTTGGTTATGTCTGGTCCCTATCCTTCAACCTGTCCAGCATAGCTATTGAGATCATGGGTGCAAACTCTACTATCATGACAAAGTGGGAGACTAATCAGGACAGAAACTGCGTCTCCTGTTTTGTCTTTTCACTTCATTTGTAGTTCTTCCTCTGTTGCAAGTCTACAAGCAGCTCTGTGTCCACTTAAATTAAGCCCCCCACAAATATAAGAAACATCAACTCAAATTTTAAGGCAGTTCTACTTACAGCTTAGGCTTTCAAAGACGAGTGCTAGCTCAGAATAGAAGGGTTCATTTGGTATGACAGGATCATCAATGTAGTACCGACTGAAAGAACCAGGGGAATAAGATGTGGGGAAAAGTCACTGGTGTCAGACAAGTCACACATTCATGAAAACATCTGAAAGCATTATAAGGCAGTCCTTGCTCTGAGTCCTAAGGGTATTAGAAAGGAAGCCGCGCTGGTGTAATGGTTACCACACTGCGCTGGCGATCCGGTGTTCAAGGTTCAAGCCCGGGCGTAGGCATTTGAAGGAGTGTCATTGACCGGGATTTTTACTGAATAACCTGAACGGCTCCTGAAATAAACCCTCTGTGGATGGGAAGGAGAAAAGCTCCTGACCAGGTTGGAAGGAAAGTTCACATGCTCCCCAGCCTCGCAATGACATGTCATTGGGCTGAAGGCCCAAGTGCCACTGGTTAAGGGGAAAAAAAAGGGTATTAGAAACAGAAGTAGACTACAAACTACAAACAAAATATGGAACTGGAGACAAACATTCTAGGGGGAAAAAAAGATATGGAAAGAATCTAAATGAATGGCACAGGTCAGGGACGTTTGATGTGAGTTTATTGAAGGCCTATGTTCCACTGGCAGCTGAAAGGTAACATGGCGGATGACACTACTCAAATTTTTTTAAAGTAGCTGAGCTACATTAAATTTAGCTGTGTTTCATGCCCCATGCCATACATGACTATGAGCATAAGCACATGAACCAAAGCAATTTCGTCCAGGTCAGCACTCTTTTACCATTAAGCACTGAAGGGAGTTCAATTAGCTCTCCTGTGCATTTTGTGTAGCCTGTAACATGGTTGTTGTTGTCAATATCCCATATCTGCTGAGCTGTCTACTCTTGGCAGCTCCATGCTATTCTTAGAAACGTCAGGTTTTCTACAGTTGGTCCAAGGTTCCATATTGTTGGAGTTGGTGATTGTCAGAGGCATCTGTAGTAGGTTTATCCTGGCATTTGTGAGTGGTGGATACAGCATTATGCTGCAAGATCTGGCAAAGCGGAATTTGGCCCAAGGAATGGAAAAGATCAATTTACATACCCTTGCCAAAAAAGGGCAACCTGAAACTGCGCACAAACTACAGAACTATAGCTCTTATAAGCCATGCCAGCAAAATACTATTACAAATCATAATGAAAAGGATGCAACAAAAGCTAGAAACAGAAATAAACGAAGTACAGGCGGGTTTTCGACCAGGTAGAGACACTAGAGATCATATATTCAACATGAGGATCATCATAGAAAAGTGTAGAGAATTCAACGTTGACTTACATACTTGTTTCATTGATTACACCAAAGCTTTCGATTGTGTACAACATCAGCAGTTATGGGCTATTATGAAAAATATGGGATTTCCAAACCACCTTATACAACTCATCGCACTGCTGTACCAAGAACAACAGGCAGCCGTAAGAATAGAGGGGGAAACATCAGAATGGTTTGAAGTACAGAAAGGAGTAAGACAAGGCTGTACCCTTTCCCTTTACCTGTTTAACATTTATGCCGAGAATATCATGAGAAACGTAAGAGATGACCAAGAACACACAGAGTTTGACTCATTTAACATCGGCGGGTACCAGATCCCAGAAATCAGATATGCTGACGACACAGTCCTCCTATCGACCAACCCAGAAGGACTTGAACAATTAATTCTGTCCACCAAAAAACACAGCGAGGCCCAGAATCTATACCTAAACACCAAGAAGACCAAAGTATTGACAACAGACAAAGTAAAGACCAAACCAGAAATTGAAATTGATAACAAAGAACTGGAAAGTGTTAATGAATTCGAATACTTAGGATCAATCATCAACAGCTCTGGCGACTGTGCAGTAGAAATTAAAAGAAGACTTGCAATTGCTTCACATAAACTAATACAGATGAAAAACCTATGGCAAGGCACAAGCAAAGAAACAAAGTTACAACTGATCAGAGCATGTATATTCCCAGTAGCAACATACGGCTGCGAGACTTGGACACTCAACAAAATAGTTGCAAAAAAGATTACATCATTCGAAATGAAATGCTACAGAAGGATGTTGAGAATACCCTGGACAGAAAAAAAGACCAACAGAGAAATACTGCACTCACTAAACGTACAGGAACATTGGCTCCTAAATACCATCGCAATAAGGAAGCTGAAATTTTTTGGTCATATAAAAAGACATAATAGTCTGGAAAAAACAGTGATGAAAGGCATGGTCCCTGGAAAAAGGGGAAGGGGTCGACCTAGACGACGGTGGACCCAGGACATCACAGAAAGTCTGAACTTGTCTTTGGCTGATGCAGGTCGACTTGCCCAGAATCGTAATGCGTTCAGAGCAGCTGTAATGGAGACAACGTTCTGGAAAGAATACGTCACATGATGATGATGATGATGGACACTCCATGAAAAGGTGGCTGGTTGTTTCATAAGGGTAAGAGTCTACACATGGGTAGGGGTTGAGGGTTAATGCAGTTTAAATGGCTATTGACTCTGGCATGTCCTGTTTGAAACTGAAAGATGAGACTTTAATTTTTCCTGTTGAGTCTGTTGATGTTGTCATTGTCTTTTGGCAAGTCATTTCATTAAAGACCTTTCGGCCAGTCTGCCTATTTGCCCATCTGTTCAGCCAGATTTCCATTGTGTTGTTTCTGAGAATCTGTTTGACTGTTCTCTTGCTGCAGGGTCAGTCCTTTTGTTGCTTAGAGGCTCCTGTATTAGCAAGTCTATCAGCTGTCTCATTTCCTGCTTGATCACTGTGTAGGTTTACACTGATGGAGTGGGCTGTGATCAAGTTAGAAGATGCCTTTTTTTTTCATACTGAGTGTGTTTAAGTGCCTTGTAACATGGTATATCCTCTCCTCCTAGCAACTTCCTTCATCCATCTTTTTTATCTGCTTTTCCTTGTGCCACACCTTCCAATAATCTAGCATCATGATTTTCCTTTATGCTCCCTAAGGAGCATGGAGAAACCACTTCAGCTGGTCCCCTTGTAGGGAGGCGTGCACAAAGCAATCATATGCTCTTGCAACAGTGGTTTCTGTAACAATTTGTTTTACATGATGAGATTGCCAGCTCCCATGCACAATCTCACATTAGTCACCGTATACGATGTGTCTAAGGGAGAAATAATCTAACATATAAGGTACGTGTTACATATATATATGGTACATACACTGACCAAGTATACAAATAATTTACTCATTATAGCTCTAATTGTTGTGAGTAAGATGAAATCTAACTATAAAATGTTTTTTTTTAACCTGGACACAGAGCCACTGTAGCGTAGTGGTTAGTGCACTGGCTTCCTACCTCGGCGGTCCATGGTTTGATCCTTAGATGAAGTGGGATTGTTTTAGACCGCAAACGGCTCTGGGGTCGACCCAGCCTCATGAATTGGGTACCAGAGCAACTCTGTGAAGGTTAAGGAGGCCAGCGTGATGCTGACCACATTACCCCTAGTGTGCCAATAGTCAAGAAAATTTGGGCCTAACACCATATTCCCAATATGCTTCAATGGGCGTATAATGGAATCCTAAGGGAGCAATAATCTAGCATATAAGGTACATGTAACACATATATGGTACATGTAACACACATATATGGTACATGTAACACACATATATGGTACATGTAACACACATATATGGTACATGTAACACACATATATGGTACATGTAACACATATATATGGTACATGTAACACATATAAGGTACATGTAACACACATATAAGGTACATGTAACACACATATATGGTACAAGTAACACACATATAAGGTACATGTAACACACATATATGGTACATGTAACAGACATATAAGGTACATGTAACACACATATAAGGCACATGTAACACACATATATGGTACATGTAACACATATGGTAAATGTAACACATATATGGTACATGTAACACACATAAAAGGTACATGTAACACACATATATGGTACATGTAACACACATATAAGGTACATGTAACACACACATAGGGTACACGTAACACACATATATGGTACACGTAACATACATATATGGTACACATAACACACATATATGGTACATGTAACATACATATATGGTACATGTAACACACATATATGGTACATGTAACACACATATATGGTACATGCAACATACATATATGGTACATGCAACACACATATAGGGTACATGTAACACACATATATGGTACATGTAAAACATATATATGGTACATGTAACACATATAAGGTACATGTAACACACATATAAGGTACATGTAACACACATATATGGTACAAGTAACATACATATAAGGTACATGTAACACACATGTATGGTACATGTAACACACATATAAGGTACATGTAACACACATATATGGCACATGTAACACACATATATGGTACATGTAACACATATATGGTACATGTAACACACATATATGGTACATGTAACACACATATAAGGTACATGTAACACACATATAAGGTACATGTAACACACATATAGGGTACATGTAACACACATATAAGGTACATGAAACACACATATATGGTACATGTAACACACATATATGGTACATGTAACACACATATATGGTACATGTAACACAAATGTATGGTACATGTAACACATATATAAGGTACATGTAACACACATATATGGTACATGTAACACACATATATGGTACAAACACTGACCAAGTATCCAAACAAATTTACTCATTATAGCTCTAATTGTTCTGGGTAAGGCAAAATCAAACTATAAATATTTTTTTTTTACCTGGACATAGTGCAACATTAATCAAAATTAAAACCAGCAAGGATGGGCTTATGAAAGGGTGCATTCGGCATGGATACTGGGAGACTGAGCACCTATGGGTTTGTGCAGAGTGTAATGATATCAATTCTGATTAACAATAACAATGTAACCAAACTATTATTTCTGATAGACATTGTTTTTTCTTTCCCCTGAACCACCCACCTGAGCATCCTCTTTCATCTCCACCATGCAATGGACAATTCCAGACGCCATTACAGCTATCACGTTTTCTGAAACAGCCTAATTCTCCATACCCACAAGGCAAATAGTCCTCTTCACACGTAACTGTTTCCATGAACAAAGAAAATAAATTAATAGCAATGCTGAGAAATAAAAAGGTTATGACATTAAAATACTGAAATATTAGGATGATATTACAATGAAGTGATGCACTAGCTTTTCCTAATTCTGAAGCATCCAAAGATCCAAATGATAATAAAGCCACAAATGTATAATACAACATTTATACTAATATTGTGTTATCAGTATCAGGTCTGACAAGCCACTTGTAAAGTGAGGTGTCTAAGATAAAGCATCCTTGTTAATTTACTTTCACATAACCACAGCTGCTTTATTCATAAAGTTGGCATAGCCAAAGACTTCTTTCATATCAATCAATTAACCAATGATCTTCAGCTCCCCAAGCAGCATAGGCCTTCAACAAATACATGCCAAGTCCTCCTGTCACCTGCCAACAGTTCAAGCTCTTTCCATGTTTTCCTCATCAGTTTCACTTATGCCCCCAGCTCTCTTCTCCATGTGTTTTTTGGTCTACCTCTGCCTCTCTTTCCCTGGGGATTCCAGAACAAAGACTGCCTTGTAATGCTATCAGCAGGTTTCCTCAATGTGTGTCCTATCCATTGCCAGTATCTTCTTCTCATCTCTTGTTCCACCGACACTTGTCTGGTTCTTGTCATCAGTTCCACAATTGTGACTTTGTCATACCGTTTCAATCCTTCTCTCATATAACCACATCTATTTCTCTCATAACGTTGGCAGTATATCACAGGCTTGACTCATCACACTCATATAACCACGTATATATCTCTCAAAGTTGGCAATATGTCTCAGTCTTCTCTTGTCACTCTCATATAATTATATCTTTTTCTCTCACAGAGGTGGCAGAATGTCTCAGGCATCTTTCATCACTCTCATATAGTTGGCAGTGTATCACAGAATTCTCTCATCACTCTCATACCACATCTATTTCTCTCATATAATTGGCAGTGTATCACAGGCTTCTCTCATCACTCTCATATATGCACATCTATTTCTCTCGTAAAATTGGCAATGTCACAAGTTTCTCTCACCATACAACCATATCTATTTTTCTCATATAGTTGGCAGTGTATCACAGATGTCTCTCATCACTCTTATATAAACCACATCTATTTTTCTCATAAAATTGGCAGTGTGTCACAGTCTTCTCTCATCACAACAGTTTCACCTTCAAAGAGTCTGGGGAAGGCCATGCTGTTAATATGACTCTCTCGTGAAGTCAGACATTCAAGTGGAAGAAAATGTTCTCCTTTAAGGTACATATCTGTCTTTCTATTTTATTTTTTAGTGAAAAGATGGTATTGGAATCTGCGCCAGCCAGTTCTCAGTATAAAAATTACCACTTGGTCTCTTCCTCTTACTTAGTTGTTCTTCATCTACCCTGGGGTGTAGAGGTTTGTCAGAGAGAGTGCCATAGGAAATATCGGCTGTCTTCCTCCTGGCCTGGTTCCAATTTAGTCCTCAGTCCTTTAGAGATTGTCTAATGTTGTCCTTCTCGCAAACTATGTGTCATCTTGGAGGTCTGGATCCCTGGTTATTATTTTCCCATATTTGTCATGGTAACTGATCTTATCCCATCCTGCAGACATGGCCAAACTATTGTCATTGGGACTGTTCCACTTGGGGTGGGTTTTGAGGCCAAGATGTATGATCTGGTTGTGGACCATGTCTCATCTTGTTACTTCAACCACATTCCTCAGGTACCTCATTTCTGAGGTTTGGAGCTGGCTTTTGTGGGTTGTAGTCATTAGTCTCTTCCTCACTATCATCATCATTTTCCACTGCACTCCCTATGGATCATGGAACAACCACTGCAGTCTGAACCAAACATTCAAATGCTCTTTCAGCAGTGGTTTCTGTGGCAATCTGTTTACATGATGAGGTTGCCAGCCCTTTGTACAACCTGATATGTAATGGTTACCACATCGTGCTGGCGATCAGGTGTTCAAGGTTCAAGCCCGGGCGTAGGCTTTTGAAGGAGTGACATCGACCGGGATTTTGACTGAATAACCTGAACGGCTTCTGAGATAAACCCTCTGTGGATAGGAAGGAGCGAAACTCCTGACCGGGTTGGAAGGAAAGTTCACAGGCCCCAATTGGGCTGAAGGGCTGAAAGCCCAAGTGCCGCTGGTTAAGTGGAAAAAAAAAAATACAACATGCCTGAGGGGAGCAGTATGCCTATTCTATCTTTGTCTCTTCGGAGACCCCTGGGAACAACACAGGGCTATGTCATACGCACACGCCCCCCTGTAATGTGTTTGTAGCACCTCTATAGTAAAAATATAAAAACAATCTTTTCTGAACATTATTTAATGTTATTTAGCAAACTTGTTATACAATTTCAGTTATATAATCAGAGCTTTGGAGCCGCGGTAGCATAGTGGTTAGTGCACTGGCTTCCTAGCGCAGTGGTCTATGGTTCGATCCCCAGATGAGGAGGGATCTTTTTAGGCCACAAACGGCTCCTGGGTCGACCCAGCCCCAAATGGGTACCAGAGCAACTCTGGGAAGGTTAAGGCGGCCGGCGTGATGTTGACCACATCACCCCTAGTGTGCCGACGGTCAAGAAAATATGGGCCTAACACCATATTCCCAATATGCCTCAATGGGCGTGTAACGGGATCCTTTACCTTTTTTACCTTTAATCAGAGCTGCACTACCATCTCATGGTAGCTTGCTTAAGCAACACTGGTTATACAGAGTGGCAATGTCCACAATACTGTTATGTGATGATCCTACTAGAAGTATTTCAGTAGCAACAATAGACCTATCTATCTCTTCACACCAATACTGCTGCAAAAACTGATCTATTTGTGTTTGTATACATAAATAAGATGCCCCTGTTTACCAACACTATTTGTGCTTGCTTACTGCCACTCTGTATTACTTAGTTGAGCACACTTCATGTATTCCTAATGTATGTAATATTATTGACTTTGTAGAGAAAACAGAGGCCTATTATGTATTAACGTATATCACTTACACTTGTGTAAGCTTATATAAGCTGAGTTTGAAACATTGTTCAAATGTTCTATTATTTCCACTCTCCACATGTTAAACTACAAACTTTGTTTAAACATTGTTCAAATGTTCTATTATTTCCATTCTCCACATGTTAAACTATAAACTTTGTTTAAACATTGTTCAAATGTTCTATTATTTTCACTCTCCACAAGTTAAACTATAAACTTTGTTTAAACATTGTTCAAATGTCTATTATTTCCACTCTCCACATGTTAAGCTACAAACTTTGTTCAAATGTTCTATTATTTTCACTCTCCACATGTTAAACTACAAACTTTGTTAAACATTGTTCAAATGTTCTATTATTTCCACTCTCCACATGTTAAGCTACAAACATTGTTTAAACATTGTTCAAATGTTCTATTATTTTCACTCTCCACATGTTAAACTACAAACTTTGTTTAAACATTGTTCAAATATTCTATTATTTTCACTCTCCACATGTAAAACTACAAACTTTGTTTAAACATTGTTCAAATGTTCTATTATTTCCATGCTCCTCATGTTAAACTACAAACTTTGTTTAAAGATTTTTCAAATGTTCTATTATTTCCATTCTTCACATGTTAAGCTACAAACATTGTTTAAACATTGTTCAAATGTTCTATTATTTTCACTCTCCACATATTAAACTACAAACTTTGTTCAAACATTGTTCAAATGTTCTATTATTTCCATTCTCCATATGTTAAACTACAAACTTTGTTTAAACATTGTTCAAATGTTCTATTATTTTCACTCTCCACATGTTAAACTACAAACTTTGTTTAAACATTGTTCAAATGTTCTATTATTTTCATGCTCCACATGTTAAACTACAAACTTTGTTTAAAGATTTTTCAAATGTTCTATTATTTCCACTCTCCCCATATTAAACTACTAATATTGTTTAAAAATTGTTCACATGTTCTATTATTTCCACTCTCCACATGTTAAACTACAAACTGTGTTTAAACGTTGTTCAAATGTTCTATTATTTCCACTCTCCACATGTTAAACTACAAACTTTGTTTAAAAATTGTTCAAATGTTATATTATTTCCTCTCTCCACATTTTAAACTACAAACTTTGTTTAAAAATTGCAAGCATTCCCTATCTTGTGTCATACATCTAAACCACTCATCTAAACCAGTGGCTCTCAAGACCCTTTCAGGAGGTCCCCGAGACCCTTTCACAGGGTTCCCAAGACCCTTTCAGGGGGTCCACGAAGTCAAAACTATTTTCATAACAATCTAAGACGTTATTTACCTTTTTCACTCCCATTTTCCTATGAGTGTACAGAAGCAGATATGAGAATCTTCTATTAAGCAAAATTGTAAATGTCACTCTTCAGTCTCTCTCTCTCTCTCTCTCTGTGTGTGTGTGTGTAAAATATAGTTTAAAAAAAAAAAAAAAAAACAAATGTTATATATGTTAACATGTTTATAATTGTTATTTTTAAATGAAATAATAAATAAATATTTAATAAAACTTGCTCAGCTTTAATTTCCAATACGGTAAATATAGATAAATTTAACCCACATAATCAAAAGCTCTTTGGGGTCCTCAATAACTTCTAAGAGTGTAGAAGGGTCTTGAGACCAAAAATTTTGAGAAACAGTGATCTAAACTCAGACTTACACAACTTCCCTATAAGCTCAATGTTACGTTTCAGAGTTCACAGAATTTTACGTTACATTACTAACATGCTAGTACCTCAATGTTTTTCCTGGGGGGGGTCTGAGAAAAGTTCTGAGGATTGGCTTACTGTTTCCTTAGGAATGTCAAAGGTCACCAATATGAGGTTGTGCATGGGGCTGGCAACCTCATCGTGTAAATAGCTTCAGAAACATGAGAGTTTTGATGCAGGCTCCTGCTAGAGGGGACCTTGCACAACTTCACATTAGTGGCCTTTCACATCATGCCTGAGAGGTCAGTGATTCTATTCCTTTTTTTTTTTTGTCTCCTCAGGAACCACCTTGGTAATTATACAGAGTACATGGCTACTTACCAACTGTGTAATACTTTATTGTGAAGACTTCACTCATTCCGACAGAGGGTAAGTTGATTCCAGGATTGTAGTATATAAATACACTGCTTTGTGTTGATCTGAGGGGTTGGTAATATGTCTTGGAAAAGTAGCTCCTGAGAACTGGAGATGACATGTTAGCACCATCATAAACATTGAACACGCTGTCTAGGGAAAGCTGGAATCTGTCAAAGGTCAGCTCATATGTCACTTTTTGTCCTTCTGTTGTCGGAACATGCAAAAGCCAGGTACAAAAACCTGAAATATCAATCATACTAGACAAGTAATCACTCCTTATCTCCCCTGAGTAATCACTAAGTTGAAAGACACACTGATCAGAGTGAGTGTAATCTGGGTTTTCTGTTGGAACAAATTTATCCAGAGTTGTCTCTAGGTTCTCACTGCGGCTAACTCCGACTTGTGGGCTCTCACTGTGGCTAACTTCAACATCTGTGTTCTCAGTGCGGCTAACTCCAACTTCTGGGCTTTTGCTGTGGCTAACTCCAACTTCTGGGCTTTTGCTGTGGCTAACTCCAACTTCTGGGCTTTTGCTGTGGCTAACTCCAACTTCTGGGCTTTTGCTGTGGCTAACTCCAACTTCTGGGCTTTTGCTGTGGCTAACTCCAACTTCTGGGCTTTTGCTGTGGCTAACTCCAACTTCTGGGCTTTTGCTGTGGCTAACTCCAACTTCTGGGCTTTTGCTGTGGCTAACTCCAACTTCTGGGCTTTTGCTGTGGCTAACTCCAACTTCTGGGCTTTTGCTGTGGCTAACTCCAACTTCTGGGCTTTTGCTGTGGCTAACTCCAACTTCTGGGCTTTTGCTGTGGCTAACTCCAACTTCTGGGCTTTTGCTGTGGCTAACTCCAACTTCTGGGCTTTTGCTGTGGCTAACTCCAACTGTGAATGTAAGATTAAGAAAGTAAGAAAACTCTCAAGCTGAGTCGCTGTGGTTCTCAATTCAAGTTCGAGTCAATCGGCTCAGTTTAACAACACTGACATAGGCAAGTCCCAACTTGTAACTAATTCAAAACTCTTGAATCAAGCCTTGAGTTCAGTAACTTCAATCTAACTCTAGTTCAATCAACTTGAGCCATCAACACTGGCAATAGCTTTCCTGATTAGATTACGTGAAAAAAAAGGTCACAACAGAACATTATTTTATTTAAATGCTGAACATGAATATTAACAATAAAATGAAAATGATGGCACAAACCAAACAAGTGCCAGTGAAACAACAGGTAGGAAGAAGACGCTGGCATAACACTGAGGAAACCTGTTGATAGCATTACAAGGCAGTCCTTGTTTGGCAATCTCGGGAGTAAGAGACGTAGAGGAAGACTCAAAAACACACGGAGAAGGGAAATGAAGCCGACATTATAGGGATAAAGAAGACCTTGAATGGATGGTACAGGAAAGGGAGGTTTGGTTTGTGTTTGTTGAAGGCTGATGCTCCGCATGCCTGAAGGGTAATGATGATGAGGTCTATTTGAACGTCACTGCACATGGAAAACTGAGAGATGAAAAACAGAATCCCACACATTCAAATACAATTAAAACTATTGGCTTTGACTGACTCTACCATATTTGCTATTCTTTGGCTTAAATTTTTTACGGGATGTCCAACTTTCCTTAGTTGTCCTTTATGAATCATTTGGTAAGTTAATATTCTTTGCTCCCCTTTCAGGCCCCAGTAATACATTTGTTAACCAACAACCAAGAAATCACAGACCTTCATAAATGGGTAACTTGCACAGAATAGAAGGATTGATACAGTGACAGTATAATAGGATTAATTGGTAGAATAGAAGGATTGATACAGTGATGGTATAATAAAAGGATTGATACGGTGATGGTACAATAAGATTACTTGGTAGAATAGAAGGATTGATACGAGGATGGTATAAACAGATTACTTGGTAGAATAGAAGGATTGAAATGGTGATGGTCTAATAGGATTACTTGGTAGAATAGAAGGATTGATACGTTGATGGTGTAATAAGATTACTTGGTGGAATAGAAGGATTGATTCGGTGATGGTATAATAGGATTACTTGGTAGAATAGAAGGATTGATACGAGGATGGTATAAAAAGATTACTTGGTGGAATAGAAGGATTGATTCGGTGATGGTATAATAGGATTACTTGGTGAAATAGAAGGATTGATAAAGATGGTATAATAAGATTACCTGGTAGAATAGAAGGATTGATACAGTGATGGTACAATAGGGTTACCAATGTAGAACAGAAGGATTGATACAGTGACAGTATAATAGGATTAATTGGTAGAATAGAAGGACTGATACAATGATGGTATTATAGGATTACTTGGTAGAATAGAAGGATTGATACAATGATGGTATAATAAGATTACTTGGTAGAATAGAAGGATTGATAAGGTGATGGTATAATAAGATTACCAATGTAGAACTGATGACAGGAACCAGACATTTGCCGGTGGAACAGGAGAAGAGAAGAAGACATTGGCGATAGACAAGGCACACATTGATGAAACCTGCTGACAGCATTAAAATACTTGTCCAGGGATTCCCCCAGGGTAGAAGAGGTAGGTTAAAAAGTAGTCCCATAGCAGATACTGCCACAGAGGCATGAAGTGTTAGAGACTTCACTATACTAGGTCCAGTATCAAGAGAAGGGGTGACCAGTTCCCTTCCTTGCTGCTTTCTCCTTCCCTAAATCAGGATCAATGCCAGGTACCCATTTACAGTTGGGTAGACTAAAGCGTGATGCCACAAGGTTTTGAACCCTGCACCTTTGCCGTGAGAGGCGGGCGCTCTAACCCCTCTGCCAATCTGACCTCAGATGAGGTACAGGGAGACCAAAAAGCACATGGAGAAGAGAACTGAAGACATAAATGAAATGGATAAAGAAGCCATTTAAAAACCTTGAGCAGAAGGTACAGGTTTGGACTTGGTGTGAATTTGTTGAAATCCTGTGCTCCCTTGGGAGCCATAAGATAATGAATAAATGAACTAGATTTGAGGACAAATATTTTCACATTTTTACAGCCACATAACTAAATGTCACATTTTTACAGTCACATAACTAAATGTCACATTTTTACAGTCACATAACTAAATGTCAGATGAATAAAATCATTATAAACAAGAATAACAGTGTTACTGGACATTAGATGGCTGAGACACAGCAGATTAAAGTGGACTGATAATCACATTAAGGCTAATAAGATGGCACAAAAGTCTGTATGGAACAAACTGAGGGTGTATAAGATCAAGAGGACACTCATGAGATGGCATTTGATCTAAATAAGTGGTGACAGAAAAATATTGACAGAGAGGATTGGAGAAGGAGTGTTGTTTATAGCTAAGGGCAAAAAAGGGAGTCAAGAAGATTAAAGAAAAGTGCAACAGCATACAGATAAATTAGGGGGTCAGAATTCCAGAGGTACCGGGTTTGATTCACAGCAGAGGGAATATAATTTATGGAATTTTTTTTCAGAACCAGTGGTCCTAATCATGTCATTTCCCCCCCCCCCCCCCCCGGTCTCATGGGTAGTGAGATCAGATGCCAAGCCTTCTTGAATAAGGGTGAAAAAACTGAAGGTTCCGTGTGCATGCTGCACACGTTAAAAATCCCACAGCAGTTGGAAATCATAAAGAGTATGCCATAAGGCCACTGCCCTGGCGAAATTTAACAATTAGAAACCTACCCACCAAATATATTTATAGAATGTGTGATTCTTATATACACACATTGGGATTCTCGCTTGTGCTACAGAGTTTGTGCACTGTGCTGAGCTCCTCCTTGAGTGATCTACGGGAGGAGATTGGAGCACTGATGGAGTTGTCCGTGTGCATTGAAGATAGTCCTTAAAACTAAAAGAAAACCAAACAGATAAATAAAATTGGTGAGCAAAAATATTCAGCACATCACTTAAGGATCCCGTTACACGTCCATTGAGGCATATTGGGAATATGGTGTCATGCACATATTTTCTTGACCATTGACACGCTAGGGGTGGTGTGGTCAGCATCACGTCGGCCGCCTTAAACTTCCCAGGGTTGCTCTGGTTCCCAATTAGGGCTGGGTCGACCCCGGAGCCGTCTGCGGCCTAAAAAAAATCCCACCTCATCTGGGGATCGAACCATAGACCACTGAGAAAGGAAGCCAGTGCACTAACCACTATGCTACCACGGCTCCTACATCACTTAAAATATCACTAAACAATGAGAAGTTTTAAGTGTCAATTGAACAAAAGCAGCAGCACAGAAAGCCACACAAAGAAATAAAGAACACAAGAACAAGAAGGCAAATACAAAAGATTCAAGATAAACATTGAACATAAAGTGAAGGAGTTCTTTAATATTACATCATCGTTTTCTTTTATTGATCCCTATGGAGCATGGACCGAGCAAAGTGGAATCAATTTGTTGTTGCCCTACAAGACGCCACCAGGCGTAATGGCCAATGACTGCTTTGACGGTCGGCGGCTAAGGATCAAAGAAGAAGAAGATGGAGCATGGATCAACCACTGCAGCTCTTCTCCCCACAAGCTCTTACAGTAGTGGTTTCTGCAGCAATCTGTTTGACATGATGAGGTTGCCAGCACCATTTCACATCAGTGGCCTTGTATGACATGCCTGGGGGATCAGTAGTCTTATTCTTTCTTTGTCTCTTCAGATCCCCCCCCATGAACTAGAGGGGGCTCATAAATATTTAACTGAACAACACTGAATGTATGAGACATTAAAGAGAGGGTTAACTACCCAACAAGCTACAGCACAGATCTGAGACTGACACAAAACAATACTAATTAGTAATAAGGGCTGGGATCTTTAACGATTAATTAATGGATACAAACATTTTTTAATCGCTTAATTGATACAACAAATTGTAATCAATGAACCATTTTTTAGCAATGTTTATGTTTTTTTGCTTAAATGCAAGAACATTTGCTATGTTAGAGGTTTGTGATATGGAATTTGGCAAGTGTGGTCAATAATAATATACTGCTAGGTTGTAACTTTCCATTATTTTTATTATATTTTGAGGACGATGTTGCCATATAACAAGTAAAATAAATAAAGTCCTTAGTGATTTGAAAAAAATTTTATTTATGATTTTTTTATAATTTATATCACATTGTTTCTTCTTCCTCTTTCGCCTTCAGACTTCCACATTTATGACTAATAAAGGCAGTAGTCAACTCAAGGTTCCCGACATCTAAATCACATTGTTTGAAACTGGGCAATTAATCTTCGATTAAAGAACTTTGATTAAGATTTTTTTAATCGATCTCTGCCCTAATACTAATCATATACAGAGAAATTTAAACTCATTCCATGCATAGAACTTGCCGAAAAACAAATGCAGCCAATGAAATGACATGGCCACTGGAGAGAGGCAGAAAAGATCAAGGCAATGCATGAGGTTATTTAGAGAAAAGGGGACAAGATGGTCTAATCATTATACATCTCCTAGATGAGTGGATATTTTTGTGTTTTTACTTACTCAGAATAAACTGCAATTTTAAACTCGGAAAGACTCCAGCGCTTTCCCTAAGGTATTCTATAAAAAGTCCATTGCGTGAAGATATCAAGTAATTGGGACACAGGCTTTCACTGTAGCTTCCTAGTATGCTGTCATGATTTGTAAAACCATCGTATACTTTCAGTGTGTCCGGATAAGGCATGCTGCAATGCTCAAAAATAATTTCATACTTGGCTTCCAAATTATCAAAACCTGCATAATAAATCAGCCAAGAAGCTTTATCAGTTCTCTCTAAACATTCAAGAACTGTCCTGTTTGTGGTGATTTCTCCAACCTTATCAGTAAACACAAAATGGCAGCTGCTCACGTCTGCTTCCAATTCTTCCCCTGAATATAATGATGTTGATGTGGTGCTAGTAACAGTTGTGGTGGTGATGGTCGGAGTGACAAACATGCCAAAGGCATCACCTGAAAGTCAAAATTAAAATAAAATGTGACAGAGGGCAGACTACTGCTTGAAATATCACAGTACTGTTGCCACCAAACTCAACTCACTTCAGACATCTCTATATATGAATAAATTAATCTACTGATCAAATTGGCAGAGTGGTTTGAGCCCTTGCCTTCTGTGGCAAAGTTATTGGTTTCAAAAGCTTGTAGCAACACACTCCAGTTTACCCAGCTGTAAATGGGTACCTGACGCTGCTCTTAAGTTGGCAAAGGCAGCAGGAAGGGAACTGGTTACCCCACTTCATAAAGCTGGACCTAATAAAGTGAAGTATCTAACACTTCACTCCCCTATGGCAGTATCTACTAGTCAGATACCATTTTTAAATAAAAATAAAATTTGATGGCAGAAAACAAAAACTAATACTTAACTAAATTGAACATGTATCCAGTAATCCTGGTGTTTTATAGAATACCACATATCACAGAAGCCATACACAGTAGAAGAGACATACAGTGACATCAAAATAAAAATACAAAAGGCAAGCTTTCATTGCACTGGGAAATATATGGAGGTCACAATAAATCAAGTCCAACACAAAAATCAGAATCTTCAATTCAAATGTCATGTCAGCACTATTGTATGGCTTTGAAACATAGAGAACAACAAAATGCTACAGACTTTCATAAATAAGTGCTTGCAGAGAATAGAAGGATTTAAATGTTATGACAAGACCATTAATGTGGGACTGACGACATCAACCAGACAAGTGCCCGTTGAATAAGAAATGAGAAGAAGACTCTGGCGATGGATAGGGCACATACTGAGGAAACCTGCTGATAGTATTACAAGGAAGTCATTATTCTGGAATCCCAGGGTAAGAAAAGTGCACGGAGGCTGAAGAACACATGGAAAAGAGAACTGAAGACAGGAATAAGGAAGACATGGAAAGACCCTGAGCTGATGGCACAGGATAGAAAGACCTGGCATAAGTTTGTTTGGGAAGCTGAAGGTGAGAAATGAATGCAGCTAAACTTAAGTAATATTAAATTTGTTATAACCTTAGCTGAATAGACTGTAAACCCTGAAATCTGAAGTAAATTCAAGAACAATTACTGAGCAAACCTAGAGCCCTGAGTGGTTCCCTGAGGTCTCTGTGGAGACACTCTTGCTCCCTCGTGATGTCATAAGAGGCGACAAATATGAGTTTGTGCTTGAGCTAGCAACCTCATCAGGTAACATAAACTGCTACAGACACTACTGTGGCAACAGCACATAAATGCTTTGATGGCAGCTTTCAGTAAGGTGGCCAGATACAGTGGTGCTTGCGTGCTGCATAAAGTGTGAAAAGAAAAAGGAGGGGAATAAAACCTGGTAGTCTAGAGAACATCAGTGGTACTACTACTACTTCTTCTTTCACCTTACATCTCCCCAAGGAGAACAGGTCTTCAACAAACTTATGCCAAGTCTTCCTGTCCCATGCCATCAGCTCAAGTTCTTTCCATGTCATCTTCATACCACTACTGGCACTACTTACTCAACTGATAATAAATTCTGAAGCCTCTGCCTGTGGTTTCAACACTGGTGCTATTGAAAACAATGTGGAGCCAATATTGTGAGCTGGTCATCTCTGCTGTGTATGGCTCAAACCTCTTGCTGTAGATGCTTCCACAGTAGATCTGTTCATTTACTGGACCAATCCTCAGATTATCACTGCTGCATCCTGAATAACTTGGAATGTCAACATCCAGGAATCTGAAATGTACAGTTGAAGCAAAGATTACAAAGGCATAAAGAACACATTTATTTTTTCTTCTCCTTTTGCTCCTTATTGAGTAAGGAGCCACCCCTGCAACTAGTCCCCTCACAGGAAACCTGCACCAAGCATTAATGTACTCTTGCAGTGGTGGTGTCTGTAGCAATGAGTTTTACATGATGGGGTTGCCCAGCCCCACACACAATCTCAAAACAACCTAAGATTCATAATGATTAAAGTAGGTACAGTGAAAGTACATTTCACTTCATTCCCAGGGACCCAAAGACGCAGCAATAGAAAATGCAGTCAGCGACCCATAGCTAGACTGCTTGCGTCAGGGCCAGTGAACCACAGCTGACCAAGACCCTACTCCACCTCCAAGTGGTGGTCCTGGAAACAGGCTGCATCACTGCAGTCTGGCTGAGAGAGTAGGGATCAAAGAGGGAAGGCAAACCCAGTCCCAAAAAATGCTGTGCTGAAGTCGGATGTGTCAGCCGAAATGTGCAGATATTGTCACTTCCAAAAAATAAAATATAATAAAATTAAAATAAAAGCCGAGACAAAAAAAAACAAAGGGAAAATCATCAACATTAGTAAAGACAACAGAACAACTGTTTTTGCTCAAAACAACCTATGATTAAAAATGCCGAAGTAGGCCCAATGAAACCAAACGTCACTTTAAAAAAAAACTAATTAATTAATTTTAAAATGGAGTAAAAATACAAAGGGAAAACTAATCAAGACCAATAAGAACTGTTTTGCTCAAATCAACCTAAGATTAAAACAGTGAAACCACACTTCACTTCAAAAACAAATTAATTTTTTTTAAACTGGCAAGAGAAACAAAGGTAAAATTATGAACATCAATAAACACAACAGAACAATTGTTTTTGTTTAAAGCAAGAACAATAAAAACATGTCACTTCCAAAAAAATAAAATATAATAAAATAAAACTGGGATAAATAAAACTAAGAGAAGATTATCTAGATCAGTAAAGAATACAAAACAATTGTCTTTGCCCAAAACAACCCATGATTTGAAACTGCTAAATTAAGCAGGCTGAAAGCACATTTCACTTCCAAAACCAAAAAAAAAAAAATTGTTACAAATATTACAACAATGTTTAAAAGTTTATAAAATATCTGTCATTGATGCCACTACCTGAGTCATTACACACATCTGCAATCTCACACTTTAAATCATTCACATCAGGAGCATAGTCAATAATTCACAAGCATAAACATATACACAGATGTACAGGACTTTCTGACATTGCCAAATGTCAAAAGAAATACACTGTAGACCCAATATAAGGCAGATTGATGCATCGCCAGATCACTTATACCACGATCAGAGGTATGACCCCAATGTTGTTGATTGTACCTTGTTTTTTTTGTTTTTTTTTAAATTAATGAAAAAAAAGATATCCCGTTCAACCTGTGATGGGTTATAATTAGGATATATATTGTTTTCAATTCCAAATAATATGAACAACCGCCGATATGAGAAAGTGGCATCACATTTGTCAAATCAATATAAATAGGGACAATCACAATTGTGCTCGTACGTTAAATAAACAGAACAAAAAAAATCAAGAATAAACTCTGAACAAGAATAGTATTAAAGTGGAGGGGTGTAAAGGCCTGGTGGTTCTAGTTATATAACGGACTTTAACAGATATTTAATTGACTTTCATCTGTTAAAAGTCATATGTATTGTAAGAACAGCATCAGACCTTCACACTCCCAGCCACTATATATTAACATTTGTTCGTGTTAAATATTGTTTGACTATATTATGCAGTTCCCTAGGTCTGTCTATTCTCAACACCTCTTCTATATTTATAGGTAAGTTGGATGCTTGCAAATAATCTAATATTGGTATTCTCATTTGTTCATACCTCTTACATTTTAACAAGAAATGTTCTATATTATTGTCTTGAAGACATCCTGCACATTAAGGTTCTTCTATTCTGAAATAGCCTTTTCCCAGCTGTAGTCTGAGAAGTTTCTTATTACTGGGAATTTTCAATTCCCTAGATATGACATTTTCTTGTTGGAGCCTTGAACATCTTATATGCATGTCTTCCTTTCAGATTTTTATCCCACTCTGCTTTCCATTCATCTGTTATTAATTCTTTAATTAAGCTCTTAATCTCTGATTTACTCCTCCCTACATTTATTAGATTTTTATCAGATCTACCTTTCTTTGCTTCTTTATCTGCCTTTTCATTTCCTTCTATACCAACATGTGAAGGTATCCAAGCAATTAAGACTGAACATCCTCTGGAATATAAGTATGTAGTAGCCAGAAATATCTCCTCTGCTATATCAGGTCTACTACATTCTCGTAAGTTTCTAAGTGCTTTAATTGTTGAAAGAGAGTCAGTTAAAACTGTTAATTTTTTGGGAGGGTTATTAGAGAATATTTCTTGTGCTTTTAGTATTGCCACCATCTCTGCAGTGAAAATGGATGTATTTTCCGTGATGCTACATTCTTTTGCTATTTTCCATATTGGAATATATATTCCTATCCCCAATTTGCCATCCTCTCCCTTGGATCCATCTGTGTACACAGTAATGCTGTCTTTTGATATTTGTTGTATATATTTATTGGCGGTGTTTTTAATATTTTCTATATTATTTGTTTTCTTAAGTATTTCTGCTAGGTGATAGTCCGTGTCTGGTTTCTTGATCTCCCAGGGCGGAATCACTGGCTTGTATTCACAACTGTTATTAATTGATGTAATTAATGTACCCAGATGGACAATTTCCTCCATACACTTACATCCTGTAGGGTATCTAGTGGTATTCATTGGCTTGGCCTGAGTTGTTAGTTGGCATCTGGTAAAAGCTGTATGTGCTGGGTGAGACTTATCTAACATAACTCTGTTCATGGAATTTAGTCTTAACTCCTTTCTTCGTAATTCTAAGGGTATAATTCCTAAAGCCAACTCTATAGCTCCCATTGATGTTGATCTGATTGCACCTGCTATTGTACATAAAGCCTGATGCTGAATTCTGTCTAATTTAATCTTGTTACGATGTGCAGCAGAGTCATATATTATACTTCCATAATCTATTTTTCCTCTAATAAAAGATTTATAAAAAGTGAGCATTGTCTTAGTGCTTGCACCCCATCCATTACCTTTCAAATATCTTAATAAGTTAGTCAATCCTCTGCAAGACTCCACTAATTTATCTATGTGTTTATTCCAGTTCAGCTGTTGGTCCAATATCATTCCTAGATATTGAGTGGTTTGTACTGTATAAATGTTTTGCCCTTGGATATTTATGTCTATAATTTTATTTTTTACAGCCCTACCTTTACTGAAGATCATTCCCAATGTTTTATTTGTATTCAACTGAAAACCCCATTTTGTCATCCATTTACATACTTGCTTTGCTTCTGAAGATCCTTATATAATTTTGGCAGATGTCTCCCAGTCCTCCATATAGCAACATCATCTGCAAACTGTGACAATTTATTTGTTATATCATTAAATTCCTCACCTAAATCATTTACCATTATTGTAAAAATTGAAGGAAACATTACTGATCCTTGGGGTATTCCATTTTGTTGTTCATACAGTTCAGATCTATCATTGTTTACCTGAACAGTGAAATATCTATCTTGCAGGAAATTCTCTAAATAATTATATATTTTACTGGTTACTCCTTTCTTCTTCATTTTAAAGAGAGCACCCTCTCTCCAGCATTCATCATAAGCCCTAGCTATATCTAAAAATACTGACACAGTTTTTTCTTTCTTTTGAAATACTGATTTTACTTCATGTTCTAATTTAATTATCTGATCCATAGTGCATCTGTTCTTCCTAAATCCTGACTGAGTTTGATTATACAAATTATTCTTTTCCAAATAAAACTTTAATCTTTTATTTACTATGGTTTCTAATATTTTAACTTAGATGGGAAGTTAAAGAAATTGGCCTGTATGAACTGGCATCATGGGCATCTTTTTCTGGTTTTAGTATTGGAATAATTACTGCTGTTTTCCATGTTTTGGGAATTTTTCCTGTATTGCAAATTTTGTTAAAAAGGGATGTTATCATTTCTATGGTACTTTTTGGTATGTGTTTCAAGATTTCATAGCTCAAGATGTCATGCCCTGCTGATGTATTTGTTTTGTCCTTTATTGTATTTTCAACTTCTTCCATTGTAATATCTGCATTTAAATATGATAAATTTTCAGTATTATAAGGTACTTCTTTACTGAGTTTTTTAAGAAGTGTTGCTCTTCTGTTGACTTCAGCCTGTCCTAGATTTTCCTTAGAACTAACTCTATGGTAGTACCTGGCCAGCACCTCTGCTTTCTGCCAGTCAGTCTCTGCTCTTTCAGGTCTTTTTATATTAGGTATTATCATTTGTTTAGTTCTGCCTTTAATGGCTTTTAACTTATTCCACACATCTGTTGTAGAGTTTGTTGTAGGGTTCAGTGTTTGGCAGAAATTTCTCCAATGATTTTCTTTTGCCTTAAGTATTATTCTGTTTGATTCATTTCTTATGTTCTTATAAATATCTAAATTATCTTCAGATCTATGCTTTCTATATTCTTGTAGAGCTTGTTTTCTTTGTTTTTGAATTTCTGTACATCTAACTGTCCACCATGGTACTGGGTTTTTGTTCCAATGTTCATTCTTTTTTGTTTCCTTAATGCGGTGTGGAATTATGTGTTCTGGCATATATGCATTTGGTATATGTTTAACAGCTATTAACAATATTTCTTTTGTGAGATTATCTGCAAATACATCTATATTTTCATTTTCTATATTATTCTTTTTTATCTCTTCCATTTCTACCTGAAAAGCTACCCAATTAGCTTTATTATAGTAAAATTTCGGTTTTTCTACCAGTTTGTTAGGTTTGTAATTACCTTTTCATGTGCTTCAAATATGAATTAAAACAGGAAACATTTGTGTGAAATCTTCCTTTTCAGCATCCAAAATAAAAAATGTATATGTTTAATATATTTTTTGCTTATTTTCGCTTATTCACGTGTGACGATAGTTGTTTGTACTTATACTAAACGTCCATCAGGTTGTTGATTTCTGACCAATGTCAATAAATTTACATTGTGAGAGTTGGAAAATAACAAAATCATTGGAGAACAAGCTGAATACATTCGAGAACAAATGTCTTAGAAAACTCATGAACATCAGTTGGAAAGAATTCAAGACTAATCGACAAATAAGAGAAGATTCTAGGCAGAAATATGTCTCCGACTATATAAGGAAAAGACGATGGTCATATATCGGTCATGTCCTACGAATGCAAAACAACAGAATACCACTACAGGCGCTCACTTGGGTTCCTGAGGGTAAGCGGAAAAAAGGAAGACCAAAAGAAACACTCAGAAGAACAATAATAAGAGAAGGAAGAACGTTGGGCCTAAATAATGTGCAAGAGCTAAGAGGAGTGGCGTCACAACGAACAACCTGGAGAGCACTGGTTTCTGCCTTATGCGCCGTGTTTGGCGCTTAAAGAATTTATTATTATTATTATTAACCTTTAGCACGCTGCGGGCGACACATGTCGCCGAAGGTAACCTATGTTCTGCCAGCTGGAGGCGACATGTGTCGCCTTGCGGATATCATCGGGAAACTGATTTATAATGTGTGTGCACGTGATCTTAGCCCCGGATGCAAAAATAGAATCTTCTGTGAAAGAGGTTTTACTTCCTTTTCTGACTTTCATTTGAAACGGGTGCGATAGCGTACATTTTCTGTGCAATTTTCAAATCGAAATCAATCGGCATGGATCCAGCTGCCATTTTATCTGAAATTTTCATGGATTCTGATTCCGATGATGAGGAGTTTCTTGGGTTTACTAGTGCTGGTCTGCCGGTATATACTTCGAATGTGGGTGATGATGAAGGGGAAGATAGTGATGTGTCAAGTGTTGATGATTTTGAAGAAGTCAATGTTGTTAGAGCAGCACCTTCTGGCTACAACCACGACTGGCTCCGCAACTTCGACCAAGTTGTGGGACCTGTGGGCGTTGACGATGACATCTCTGAGTTAGATGTATTCCGTTTGTTCATCACAGATGATGTTGTGAACACATTAGTTACGGAAACTAATCGTTACGCCAGTCAGGTTGGTGAAAAGGACGGGCAAGATGTTCGTGCCGCATCCCGTGTGGCGTTGTGGACCAATGTCAGTGATGACGAGATGAGGGCATTTCTTGCTTTGCTTCTGTTGATGGGTGTAACGAAAAGATCGTCATTTGATTTGTATTGGTCAAATGACTGTTTCCTTGACATGCCAGGGTTCAAGAAAGTGATGAGTAGGGACAGGTTTCTGTCTATCTTATCTTTTCTACACCTCGTGGACAATACAACTGCAGCACCACGAGGGCACCCTGACCACAGCAAAGCCTTCAAAATCAAATCGTTTGTTGACACTCTTCTCCCTCTATGGCAAAGCCATTACATACCCTCAAAAGAGCTTAGTGTTGATGAAAGTATGATTGCTTTCAAAGGTAGGACCAGCCTTATGCAGTACATGCCCAACAAACCCTCTAAGTGGGGTATGAAAGCCTGGGGCCTAGCTGACTCCAAGACAGGCTACCTCTGGAATTGGCAGCTCTACCTTGGGAAGGAAGACAATGTGGACCCTACTAGAGGGGTTGCTCACCGTGTTGTCACCTCCCTTGTTGCTCCCCCGTATGGGCATGGCCATGTTGTGTACATGGACAACTTTTTCTCTTCGCCTGCCCTGTTCAAGGAGCTTGGGGATAATCAGACAGGGGCTTGCGGCACACTGCGGACCAACCGCCGAGGGGTCCCCCCACAACTGAAGTTGGCGAAACCCAAAGCTGGTGACCCTCCCATGACTGTTAGAGAAGGCAATATCCTCTATATGTCATGGTTTGACAAGAGGCCAGTGAATCTAATGACAACTGCACACGATGCGCAGACCTTCAGGAAGGAGGTTAGATCCAAACATCATGCTGGCAATGTGCGGATTGTGGACAAACCATGCGCTGTCCAGGCCTATTCCTGTCATATGGGAGGTATTGATCGTGTGGACAAACAGTTGACATACTATATGGTTCTGCACAGGAGTAGCAAATGGTGGAAGAAAATTTTCTTCTATCTATTGGAAGTTTGCTTTGTCAATTCGCTTGTCCTGTGGAGGGCCAAGCATCCGTCTCGTATCAAGGCGGAAACATTCCGTCTGCGGATTGCTCATGGGCTGCTTGAAGGGTACCAGTCTAGGGTCACACACCGCAGAGGAAGGGTATCTGACACTGCACCAGCAAGATTGGTTATGGGGGAACACTACATGACTCAAACCCTAAAACGTCTGGCTAGCGGCAGACCTTCCAGGCTAGACTGCGTTGTGTGTTCCAGCAGGGACACGGGCAAGAAGCGCCACCAGTCCCCATTAGTGTGCCGTAGGTGTGTAGTACCTCTCTGTCCATATCCCTGCTTTGAGCGTTATCACACCCTGCTCAATTTTAAGGCAGATTGTACTCCAGAGCTGCACCAGGAGTGAGGTAAGGCTCTTTTTTTGTTGATTTTTTTTTTTTTTTTTTTTTTTTCACCAGTCTTCTTCTCCTATCACATCAACAAAATGACGTCATCAGATTCGTCATCCATTTATCTCTATACAGTCCAAAAATTACAGCAATTGGCCAAAAAAACAAAAAAAATATAGATTTTACAAGTCATCCACTATAAAAAAGGGGGTTTTCTGAAAAAGAATGCAGCTGCAGGGCAAAATTTCGGGAAAAGAATGCAGCGTGCTAAAGGCTAAGGAAATTTGATACAACACAAACTCACTTATAAACCTATGCCAAAGTTTTGACCCTGTCATCATCGTTATATCATGTCTATAGTGTAATTATAATGATTAAAAAAAATGGAACTTCCAGAATCTTCTTACCTGATTCTTATCTGCATTCCTGGCACACCATAGTAGATCCACATGATGCAAAGTCCAGGTGAGTACAGAAATGGATAATTGGGACTTGTGATATAGCCATCATTGTTGACAGAAGGTCTGATTAGCTTGGACACACATGCTGAAAAAAGTAGTATCTAATGTAATCTTTTCAAAGTAATGAATGTATGAAACGTTATTCTGTGACAATAAAATACATTTTATGTAGACCAGAGGACTCACTGAAGACAGAAGCTCAAGAAAGGTGTTTCTCAACCACCAACAAAGTGCAGATCCCTAGAAAAATGTCATGAACTCCAAAAACCTCATTCTATCAAAAGGAAATGGGAGCCGCGCTGGTGTAATGGCTTCGGCGTTGTACTGGCGACCAGGTGTTCATGGTTCAAACCCGGGCATCGGCGTTTGAAGAAATGTTTACGGCCGGAAATTTGACTGAATAGCCTGAACGGCTCCTGTGATAAACCCTCTGTGGATGGGAAGGAGCGAAGCTCCTGACCGGGTTGGAAGGAAAGTCCTCAGGTTCCCCAGCCTCGCAATGACATGTCATTGGGCCAAAGGGCTGAAAGCCCAAGTGCCGCTGGTTAAGAAAAAAAAAAAAAAAAAAAATCAAAAGGAAATGATACAACTATAAACAGCAGTCAACAGGAGGTTATCTGGCTGTCAAGCAATCCTGCCATCAGACAAATGTTTTGGTGTTATGGTATCTAGAGGCTGATACTGGGAAGTAATGAACAGGACCACTGCTCTTTAATAAAAAATATAATAAATGGCAACTAACTGAGTATGATCACGGGCTACAAGCTCATTATGCAAAACAAACTACTACACAAATCACCACTGCAAGAGTGAATAAATGCTTTGATGCTGGCTTCTTACAAAGGGTCCAATCATGAGGATAGGAAGGAATGTATAGAAGTGTTTAGTTTGACAACATTCAACAAGGGACTGAATGGGTTATCAATGATGGTCTAGTAAGACCAATAAAGAGAAGGCTGAAGATCCTTGGTAAAAGTCTCAGTAAAGAAGACACAACATGTAGATGTACGATACATTATCATAAACTGTATGATAATATATCAATTAATACCAAGCTAAACAAAGGGTCATAACCTTTAATTCTAGATTAAAACTAGGCCCCAGATAGCATTCCTTCACTCTTTCCACTCCATGAGCCACACATAATAATAATAGCCCCTTCAGTCATAACTGACTATGGGAATAAAAGCTGGAGTGTCCTCTCCAGGGCGCGAGCTTGGGCACAGTTATATGGAGATCAAGCTGTTGCCCATGCAGCATGTTCCCCCTCTCCACACAGCTGGTAGATCCAAAGGAACGGCAGTAGCCGATACAGTTTGGTACCAGCCATGTCGCAGGAGTTGCCAGAATAATGTCGAATCGACATTAGACTGCCTTAGGGACTCCGACTCCGGATTTATCCTCAGGGTTTACTCCCGAAGCCAATTCCATAAATGGATATTCCCGCATGAGCCACACAGTGTTTCACTATCTGGTACATTATTCTTCCATGTGCCACATAGTGTGCCACTATCTGATAAATTATTCTCCCATGAATCACCAATGTGAGACACTATCTGGTACATTATTGTACCATAAGCAACATGGTGTGCCACTATCTGGTACATTATCCTCCCAAAAAGCCACCTGATATATATGTTTTATTATAATCAGTTTTCCTCGTGTCTACATGATATACGAGGAGCCGCGGTAGCGTAGTGGTTAGTGCACTGGCTTCCTAGCGCAGTGGTCTATGGTTCGATCCCCAGATGAGGTGGGATTTTTTTAGGCCACAAACGGCTCCTGGGTCGACCCAGCCCCAAATGGGTACCAGAGCAACTCTGGGAAGGTTAAGGCGGCCGGCGTGATGCTGACCACATCACCCCTAGTGTGCCGACGGTCAAGATAATATGGGCCTAACACCATATTCCCAATATGCCTCAATGGGCGTGTAACGGGTTCCTTTACCTTTACCTTACATGATATACAACAAACCTATTTGTTGCCTACAAGATTTACAATGCTTCAAAATGTTCTATTTCCTAAAAAATGAACATGTTTACTGCTTGTTTTAAAAAACTGCCTGTGGGAGAAAATGACTGGCACCCATTTTTAGTGATTAGGTAAAAAACCTCAATTCTGCCTGGGACAGAAAGGGTTAAAGTAAATTATATTTTCTACCTTCCTCATGAACTATGTACACCAACAAGTCATTTAAAGAAAAGAAGTGATTTTTGTGAAGAAAGGAAATAAAACTTAAAACATGATTCACACTGCCCTTGACATTTTTAACGTCAAAGGACCAAGCAAGTTCATGAAGTTTTGGCTTACAGTGATATGTGGTTCATATTAATCTGTATTTAATCTCAACAAATAAATTTAACTTAGATTATAATAATAGTAATAATCATTCCATTTTCACCCTTCATGGAGCATGGGGGCCATCACAACAACAAGCACCATTGCAGAAAGCCTGCATCTAAGCATTCATGTGCTCTTGAAGTGGCGGTTTCTGTAGCATATTTTTCTTCTTCTTCTTCGTTCGTCCTGAAAAGGACGTTGGTTGCGTTGTGTCCGTTTACAGCAAAGCTGCGATATTTGCGCCTTTCGGCCGACACATCTGACTTCAGCACTGCATTTTTGGGACCGGGTTAGCCTTCCCTCTTCGATCCCTACTCACTCAGCCAGACTGCAGTGATGCAGCCTGTTTCCAGGACCACCACTTGGAGGTGGAGTAGGGTCTTGGTCAGCTCTAGTTCGCTGACCCTGATGCAAGCAGTCTAGCTATGGGTCACTAACTGCTTTCCTCACTATTGACACGTCTTAGGTACCCTGTAGCAATTTGTTTTACTTGATTAGATTGCCAGATCTATCCTCACCCTCATATTAGTTGCCTTAAATGACAAGCCTGAGAGAGCAATCGTCTTACTCGTTCTCTGTTACCCTCAGAGACCCCCAGGAACAATAAGGGTCAACTTAGACAATAACTATACTAAATTCCCTCACATTTTTTTTTCTTAAACAAAACGATGGGTATTCAGTGGTGCTGGGATCTTTAACGATTAATTAATTGATTAATCGGTTAACATTTGTTAAATCGATTAATTGACAAAACAAATTTTAATCGATAATTTCATTTTTTTTTTCACTGTTTATGTTTTGTGCTAAAATGCAAGATCATTTGCTTTGTTAGATAGAGGTTTGTGATATGGAATTTGGTAAGTATGGTCAATAAAAAGAAATAGTTTGGTTGTACGTTTTCAGTATTTTCATTATATTTTCAGGACGATGTTGCCTTGTAAAAAGTAAAGTAAATAAAGTCTTTAGTGATTTAAATAAAAAAATGTTATTTATGATTTTTTATAATTTTTCAAATTGTTCGAAACTGATCAATTAATCTTCAATTAAAGAAATTTGATTAATGAATAAAGATTTTTAAAATCAATCCCAGCCCCAGTATTCAGCCAAGCAGTCAAACAAACTTAGCGCTAATTTGTAGGACATGTTTAAATAGCCAAAAACATATTGATATATTAAATGTAGCCTAAATATTTCACATCTTTTACCCCCCAAAAAAAAAAAAAATTTTTTAAACTGTCATTCAATGTGAAAATACATACAATAGCAATATGATTTCTCTCATTGAAAAAAAGATTCAACGATATGTTAACTATGAAAAATTCACATCTTTTTCAAAATATAATTTTTTTTTTTAAACTGTCATTCAAGGTGTATCAACACAGTATTCAGATGCTATTTCTCAGTGAAGAAAAAAGTATGTTCAAAAGAATTTTTTAAATCTCTTCTGTGTTACTAAAACTTTACACAAAACAATAACATAACCACAATAACAAGATTATCAGCTGCATATCTGGTTACAGAAAATGAACATACATGTTGCAGAGACTACTGGTAATGCTACCACCCCAAATGCTAGAGCAATAGACAACACAGCAGCACTGGCCCCTGAAAAAAAGGAATGTATTATTGATAATATCAAAGAAAAGACATGAAGAAACATTTAGATTATTTCTTTTATAATTCTGAAATTTTCTATATACAGTAAAAGTCCAAAAATCTGGACTGCTCTGAGATTTGGTCGGTCTGGAAGTTCGTGCAGTACTTTTAAAATGCAAATTTAAGGAAGAATAAAGAAGAGATGAACAAGCAAATTTGAGTGGTTTATTCATTAACAAATGCAGAATGCTTCATTTATCAAAATGAGTATATTTATTTGTTCATTTCCGCAACTTCTGTTGCGGCTGGTGGATGGAGCACTTTAGCTTCTATGTCGTCTGTTGCACTGCTTGTCGATGGAACACTAGTTTGATCGGCAGATGGTTCTATCGTTTCCTTTAAATACTTTTGTATCTCACCTTGTTTACAACTTTGTAATTTCTTTGTGATAAGATTATTCTGCACCATGTGCACATGCATGACGTCTTGAAGACTAAAGCTGTGGTTCTGTTCCACAAATTTAATAACAGTTTCCATGAACTTTTCTGCCCGAAAATTTTAGAAAGTTTCAGTTTTCAAAAAGTCTGGATTCTCGGGTGGTCCGGATTTCTGGACTTTTACTGTGATTCAAAACTATCTGTCTGAAATGCTGCCTACCTTCACAGAACTAGCATAATGCACTCGAATACACTGGTATTGCTTAAAAAACTGACTGAATACTTCAATAAAGGCAACAAATTTTCATTAATCCATCCTATTTCTTCAACATCAAAGAAGTTATAGACATTCATAACTGGGTGCTGACATAGAATATAAGAATTGAAATGGTATGACAAAGTCACCAATGTAGAACTGATGACAAGAACCAGACAAGTACCAGTTGAACAAGAGATGAGAAGACGATGCTGGCGATGGATAGGACACACAATGAGGAAACCTGTTGACAGCACTACAAGGCAATCCTTGTTCTGGAATCCACAGGAAAAGAGAGGCAGACCAAAAAAACAAGGAGAAGAGAACTAGAGACAAAAGTGAAAATATCAACTTTGTGGACTCTCAGAATGCACTTGATAATATGGAAAATATTTAGACATTATGAAATACTGTAAAATGTATTCAAATCATTCAAGAATTTTAAACAGGTCACCTGTAGAACGGAGCACAAGAGTACACTATAAGAACCCTCTATAATATTCAGAAGAATCAGAGAAAGACGTCTGTTTAACCAACCATCTTTCTCATGGTCATGGAGATACACAAAAGAAGAAAATAAATTAGGAATACAGAAGTCATTTGACAAACAAGAAGATCTTGATTTTGCAGGTGACCTATGTATTTCATCACTTAAACAAGCCATTTTGGCAAAGCAAAGGAAATATGAATAAATCCTACAAAGGACAATGGTCAGTTAACAGAAAACGTGCACAGCTTTACCTATTTCGGAAGTAACATTGATTAGAAGGATGAAAAAAATTCAAAATGTCAGTGATAGAATTTTTTTAAAAACCACATTCGTCCTCTACTCCCTCCAAGAAAACATGGGACTATCACTTTTTGCAGGAAAATAAAATGATGCTATTCAACAGAATGTAAATTCTGTCATTCACTACAGTTTCAAAACATGAAATGTCATCAAAAGTACCATATCCAAACTTCAGTCTTTCACAAACCAATGCTTTCATTGCACTCTCTATACAGATTGTCAGATGTAATAATAAAAAACAGACCTATGAAAGTGAACTTGACACAATAAACACAAATGGAGATTGAAGAAAGATAAGTAAATAGGGATAAAATGTAACTCAGGAAACAACCCACCAGTAAAAACCAGACATATCCATGATCACAAAGGGGGAAAAAAGAGAAGAGATGAAAGGACCAAAGACAGCATGGAAAAGAAAGGATGTAAAGGAAGATAATACAGCTGGAAACTTAAGCCCTTTAAGCTCAATGTTCTATGGACAGCGATAAGGACTGATAGTATCGTCAAGAACTGGCATGACTGGCAGCTGAAGTACATTTGGATTATAATTGTAATACCACCTGTCAACTAATCTAGGCAAGGAAAATTTACTTTAACAAACTTCAAACATTAGAGCCATGGTAAATTGGCACCAGGGATCTGTTCTACAATACTTACGATAATTTAAAAAAAAAAAAGATACCAACCAACCCAGTTTCAAAATCTAATTATTCTGTTAAAGAACCACGAAATCCATCACCACTTTACAGCAGTCTATCTATTCACTGGCTGACTAGTAAATAATTTTATAAAGACCTGCAAGTGCAGATAGTCCTTTAGCTCTATTCCATGTTTTTATGCTACTCGTTCTTTTAATTTAGTGTGTTACTAGCCTGAAGTACAGACCACTAACTATTGCTATTTAGTTGTTGTTCTTCTTCTTGTTTAACTAGCACTGCTGAGCTTTTCGCTCTTGTGCAGCCAATACCAAGTTGAACTTCTTGGTGTTATCTACACATTCATTTATTTGCAAGCAGCTTTTTATGTGGCTTTTCTGCCATCCCTCTTGAGTTGTTAACATACGGAGTGCAGTTCAAGCTTTAAGGACCATACTATTTATATCCATCTTTAATGTCCTTTTCTTGGTTCATAACATTTCTAAGTACATGAATAACCTTACAACTTTGAGTGGTTCTCCTGTGGAAGGACTCAGTGTTTGAACAAAATTTATTTTGATTTTTTTTTCTGGATGCTGAGTTACTAGTTGTGCTGACTAAGTGTCCACTCATGAAGTGCAGTCAAGTATCTATCATAGTCGAATGATAAAATCAACATAAACAGATGTATTTTATGGCTGTGTGATAGGGAGCAGTCCAAGAGGAATAAGATGGACAACATTTTCTACATTGGAAGATCTGGAATATGCAGATGACATTGCACTACTAGCACATTCACATCAACACATCCAGGAAAAAACGGATAGACTTAATAAGTTTAGCCAGCAGGTGGGCTTGAACATCAATTTAAAGAAGTCTGAGGTCATGACGCTCAATGTGAGCAACCCTGAGCCCATATCAGTAAGGAATAAGCAATTGGTACAGACAGATACCTTCACATACCTAGGAAGCATAGTAACACCAGACGGCGGGGCAGGCAAAGACATCAACATCAGAATGAATAAGGCAAGAACAGCCTTCTTTAGCCTAAACAACATCTGGAAGTCCTCCCAATACAGCACAAGCTCAAAATTAAGATTATATCAGAGCTGTGTGCTTTCTGTGCTTCTCTATGGTGCGGAATGCTGGAGAGTTACAGAGAAGGAAATGTCGAAATTGTCCTCTTTTCACACAACGTGCCTAAGAAAAATTCACCGAATCTTTTGGCCGAATACCTTTACTAACCAAGATCTGCTTACTCGTAGCAAGCAAGAGGACATGCACACCATCATAGCTGGCAGACGCTGGAATTGGGTTGGTCATGTCCTCAGAAGAGACCCTGATGCCATCACAAGAACAGCTATGCTTTGGACCCCTGAAGGAAAACGAAAAAGAGGCCGACCAAAAACAACCTGGCGGAGGACTGTGGAGGCTGAGATGCAAAGAATGAACCAGAGTTGGGGCACTGTACGAAGGATGGCCACCGACCGAGCAAAGTGGAATCAATTTGTTGTTGCCCTACAAGACGCCACTAGGCGTGATGGCCACTGACTGCTTTGACGGTCGGCGGCTAAGGATCAAAGAAGAAGAAGAAGTGTGATAGGGAAGTCAGACTATCTGTATAATAAAACAGAATAGTTTCTCTAATGTTTAGCTTATACTTTATACAGCTTTTTCAATTATGTAACAGTTTTATATATCACATTATATAGTTACTTACTTACTTAGCTGTTCCTCTTCTACCCTGGGGTGTATAGGTTTGCCAGAGAGAACACCATACTATCCTATTAGCTGTCTTCATCCTGGTCTGGTTCCAAATCTAGTTCTCGGTCCTTCAGAGATTGTCTAATGTTGTCCTCCCATCGAACTCTGGGTCGTCCTGGAGTTCTGGATCCTTGGCTCTCGGTTTCCTATATGTTGTGGTGTCCGATCTTTTTCCATTACACTTTATAGTTTATATAATCAATTACTGATCTTATAACTATCTATCAAAATGAATAACTTCAGAATAGACTCTTTAAACAACCATGCAGGACAGGCTCTCATTTAAGGAGGTTGACGGTAGTGAAAACTCGATTTTATGTACAAAATATTGATTTTTTACTTTTGAGCTTATTTTATTAAATAATCATCGAGGAATCGAATGAGCAAGGTTTTATAACATAAAAAATGCATTTGATGTATCAAAAAGCATATTTTCTGTACCCACCCCAGCCATGATTTGCAAATTTGTGCCGAAAAAGCAAGATTTGTCGCTCAATAATACCTTAGTTACCCTGTCCATATCGGGGACTATTTGGTATCGATACACAGGGAATTTCATTGTCTGCCGTAATATCGCAAATTCGAAACTATTTTTTCTCATAGCTCTGAGTGAATTGTGTTTGAAAATTTCCGAAATTTTACGCTAATTGCCTTATAAGGAGTTGTCACGTGGTGACCTCATTCCCTCATTCCCGACTCATTGAAGACACAATCGTAAACAACTGTTTCGATTGGTCATAACAACATTTTGGCTGCGTGCGCAAATGTGGAAGAAGCAACAGCCATTTCCGCCCGTCAACAATTATTGTTTGCTGCAAGTTCGATATTTTTCTTGTTTAAATTTCAGTGAATTGTGTTCTATTACTTCAAAATGGGAAGAATAAGTAAGAGATCAAAGCAAATATCTGCTGCCAGGTTGCGTCGACAGTATGTGATTTCTACTAGTGGTAAAGGTAAGACAGAATTAGCGGTGAATAATACACAAACTGATAGGCCTACACAAACAACGTGGAATTTCTGCATCCCACTAGTCGATAGGCCCATGGTTCACATTGCAGATCCAGTAGTGCCTGGCCCAAGTTGATCTGATATAAAAATTAGCTTGAGCACGAGCAAGAATGTTGCATCTCATAATACTGTCTGCGCTCAGCCTAAACCTACGTATAAAACCATTGTCGATATTTCTTTCTTCAACAACCTTCTTAAAAATGTATGTTGCAATTTGTGTAAGCAAAGCACATTGCAAACAAGAACTGACAACACCAAGTCTAAAGGTTTCTCTCTCTTCCTGGAAGTTGTGTGTCACACATGTGAAAAAGCAATTTCTACAACGTACACATCCGAGAGGGAACCAGAAGGCCGCGGCCCTCGTGGACATGCAATCAACAAATCTGCTGTTCTTGGTGCCCTCATGTCTGGAATGGGCCCATATACATTTAATCTCTTCTGTGAGAACCTAGACCTCCCTGGCCTGCACCAGAAAACATTTCATAAATATGCAGATCAAATTTTTGATCATTTGGATACCATGCACTCTACAGTATTTCAACGTTCCGTCAGCATTGTCCGAGCTGAACACGCTAAGAGTCAGCATCGTACCATTAATAAAAAAGAAGTCATTGACATCGCTGTCAGCTTTGATGCAACATGGCTAACTAGAGGTCATAAGTCACTGATAGGTGTTGGCAGTGTTATTGACATCTTGACTGGCATGGTCATCGATACGCATGTTATGTCTTCCTTCTGTCACACCTGTGAGACTACTGGACAGTGGCAACTAAAAAATCAGCCTGACAAATTTGAAAAATGGAAAGCAGAGCATCAGAAGGACTGCTGCCGTAATTACGAAGGGTCAGCCGGAATGATGGAGGTAAAAGCCTGTGAAGTTCTCTTTCTTCGTTCAGTCGCAAATCACAAGCTACGCTACACTGTTTTGCTATCAGATGGCGATTCCAAAGCCTACAACAGACTCTGCGACATCAAACCGTATGGACCAGAAGTTGATATAACCAAAGAAGAGTGCATCAACCATGTTGCAAAGCGATTAGTCACTGCACTGAGGACACTGATTACTGACTGCAGGAAACAAAAAGTCACCCTTGGGGGAAATGGCCGTGGTCGTCTAACGTAAAATGCCATACGAAAATTGTGTATTTACTACCCCAGGGCCATCCGCAAGCATAGTACAGCCCCAGAGATGAAACAAGCCATCATGGCTTCTCTCTACCATGGGTATTCGACAAACGACAAACCCCAACATAATTTGTGTCCCCCAGGCAAAGACTCCTGGTGTTTCTATCAGGCTTCCATCGCCAAAGGAGAAGCTGCCGGACCACACGAGACCAAGGTTCACACTCCGCTAGACTACAACCTGCTCCATAAGCACTTAGCCCCTATTTATGAGCGTCTTACTGATCAGCATTTGCCGAAGCGATGTCAGCTAGGTGCTACACAAAATGCAAATGAAAGCCGACACAATGTTATATGGAGTCGTTGCAGCAAGCGGAAATTTGTGTCATTAAAAAAAGCCAAATTCAGTGTCCTTGTGGCCGTTGGAGAGTTCAACTTTGGTTCATCAGCCAGTGCAGAAATAAAAAGGCTGTGTGGTCAAGCATCTGGAACAAACTCAATACACCTTGGACAGGTGCGATTGAGGAAACGTCTGGCCAACAGCCAGAAACATGAGGCTGACAAACTTGTAAAAAGAAGAAAAATTAGGCAAGAGGCAAGACAAAGGCGAGAGGAGGAACTGCAAGAAGCTGAAGGAGGTGCAGCATATAGTCCTGGAGGATTTTAGTTATATTCAGCCCCCCAGAATGGAGCATATTGGACAAGACAAGGCACTCGGTGAGTAAAATGCATTTTTCTTAAAACTAACATTTTATTAACCAAAAATTGTATTACTAACAAACTATCTAATAGATCAATGTGAAATTTGGCATGCATGTAGTACACATATATACCTTTAAATTGCCACATGCTTTTTTGATATTTTGGTAATTTGCTTTGATATATTAAAAAAAAAATTTTTTTTCATTGTTTTTCATACAAATATAGTGTATTTTTTAAAAAAATCATTAAAAATAGAATTTTAAACTTATCAAAAAAAGCCCCAGATAAATTGTTTTAATTGTCAGTCACAACATGTGTGTGCAATTTAATAAAGTTTGGTCTTCTTCTTCTTCTTCTTGCGATCGCATCTTTGATGATTACACCGTCAGACGAGTTCTCATGATGAATTCGACTGTTGTTTGAAGTTCCTCTTTAACTCCATATAGCTTTGAGTTTAGTGTTGAGTCATTCGGCCAGTATATCTTTCTTAACTGGTCATACAGAGGACAGTCCTGTAGAACATGCTCAGCAGTTTGTTCGTTTAATCCACATGTGCACAGTGGTGAAGCAGACAATCGTAGCTTGTGCATGTGTTTATTCAGTTTGTTATGCCCTGTCCTGAGTCGAAAAATAGTTATCTGTCCCTGCCGGTCGAGAGTGTGATAGTCGTCTTTGGGTTGGTTCTGTTCTCTTCTGATAGTCTGGATAGCTCTCTTTTTCTCAAAGTATGTGACTTCATTATCTTCTTGTTCACATTCTCCTCCCTTTTTTGCAAGTTTATCTGCCTTTTCATTTCCGGGTACACCACAATGAGATGGTACCCACTGAAGTATGGTTCTCTTTTTGGCAGCTACCTTGTTTAGTTCATTTCTCAGATGCGGGAGTTTACCACCCTTGAGAGCTTGCAGGACAGACAGTGCATCTGTGAGGATGACTACCCGGTGGCAGTCAGAGTTGGTGTTATAAATCATATTTGCAGCTTGCTCTAGAGCTTGAACCTCAGCTGTATAGTTGGAACAGAATTTACCAGTGGGAATGTGCCTAGTCTCATAGTGGTTGTCAGGATATGAGATAAAGATACCGGCACCTCCATTCCTAACAGCATTTGTTGCTGATCCATCTGTATAGGCATGTATCCATGATTGATCGGGATAGCTTTCTTGGATCATACTCAATGTAGCAGTTCGTTTTTGCAGATCATTATACTCACATCCACTTGTGAGACCACTGACTGATGTATTAATTTGGAGGGCACTGCTGGCCTGCTCCCATGGTACAGGGTATAGGGTGGGCTTCAGTGGTGTTGTCTTCATGGATAGGTCTTCTTGATGCTGTCTTATAAGTCTTTTCCCCCGATGCACAAAGCTGCTACGCTTTAGACGTCCCAATGCCAGATCATCTAGTCTTGCCTTCATTGGGTGCATTGGCATACTGTTGTACTTTTCCATCTGGATCATGGTTTTTGTGTCTCTTCTATGGGACAATGTCTGTAATCCAGCAACCTTCTGCATCTCTGTTATTGGTGTAGTTTTCATGGCTCCTGTAATGAGCCTGAGAGCTTGATTTTGCACCTTGTCCAAAGACTGCAGATGTGAGTTAGCAGCTGATGACCCTGCTGCTGAGCTAAACTCTAAGTGTGGTCTTATTACTCCATTATAAATCTTCTTTAGATTTCGTTCATTTGCTCCCCAGTTGGTACCTGCTAATTTTCTGAGTATGCCTAGTCGTCTTCGGGCCTTTCCTTCTGCGTTTTCAATATGCTTATTCCATGTAAGCCTTTGGTCAAATGTCACCCCAAGATAGGTGGGGTAGCTTTCTTCCTTGATCACGGTTGTCCCTAGGTGTATGTTAGCTGCTTTGTCTTTGGGGGCGAGGGAGAACAGTGTTGTGGAGGTTTTGTCTGTGTTTATTGTGATAAGCCATTTCTCTGCCCATGACACTAGCATGTCTGCTGCCCGCTGCATTCTATAATTTGCTGTGGTGACATTTTCATCAGCGCACCAGAGTACTAGGTCATCTGCATATAAGGCAGCTTTAACTCCTGCAGGGAGATCTTTCACCAGGTCATTGATGTAAACAAGGAAGAGTGTTGGGGAAATTACTCCTCCTTGAGGTACCCCCTGATGGAGCAACACTTTTCTGCTCTGCAGACCGTCAAGAGTGACTCTAGTTCTCCAGTTATGCAAGTATGACTGGATCCATTTCATCATGTTGCCTTGGATTCCACTTCTCCTAAGTTTTGCAATGAGGCCATCTTTCCACACCTTGTCAAAGGCCTGCTTGAAGTCGACCCAGATCGTTAGGACCTTTTTCTTCTCCTGGAAGGCATCTTCTATTGCTTGAGACAAGTAAGTAACTTGGTCTTCTATACTGTAGCATTCTCTAAATCCAGCTTGTTCCGGCACCAGGATCTGCTCAGACTCTAAATACCATTTCAATCTGTGGTTGACTATTCGCTCCATAGTCTTCCCAACACAGCTTGTGAGACTGATTGGCCGGTAACTTGCAGCCTCGGTCTTACATTTCCCTTTCTTTAGTATGGGTATTGTGATGGCTTCTCTCCATACTTGGGGTACCGTTCCTTTCAACCAGCTGTGGTTGAATATCTCAAGCAGTTTTGTCTTTGCTGCTGAGCTCAGATTTACTAGCATTTCGTTGCTGATTTTGTCTGGGCCGGGTGACTTTTGAAACTTAAGCTTGGAAATAGCCTTCTGTAGTTCTCCTAGTGTGATGGGTTCCCTCATTGGGGCAGGAGTATCTGTCTGTCCCATGGTTGCCAGTATTTCTTTTCTTATCTCTCTCTGATGATCTATGTTAATGGGTAAGTTGCTTTCTGAACTGTATCTTCTAGCAAACAAGTCTGCAGCTTGTTTTCCTCTGAAAAGTTTGCCACCTTCATCCAATGTGATAGTCTGCCTAGGTGAGGAACGCTCTTCATTTAGAGACTTGACTAATCTCCAAAGTTTCCTGCCGTCTTTCTCAAGGTTCAGCGATGCCGTTTTAGTTCTCCAGCTTTTCCGTTTTTCTTCTAGCTTTGTTCTCTGAAACTCTGCTACAGCCTTTTTCCATTTGTTGTGAGTTTCAAGTGAAGGCTGAGACTCTGCGTCCTTTCTAGCCCTGTCCATGGCTTCCTGACGTTCTTGGAGTGTGCTGGACCAGTATGGTATGTAGTTACGCCGGCATCCTTTGGGAATGGTTTCTTTTGCAGCTTGTAGTATGCATCTGTTGAAGTCTTTTACCACTTCATTAATGTCTCTGTTCTGTACCTTGAGGGTAGACAGCAGCGTGTTCACCTGATGCCTGAATAAACCCCCAGTTGGCTTTTTTGTAGTTCCATCTTGTAATGGCTGGGCCTGTACTGAGAGTTGCACTCTGGACAGTAAGAAAGATTGGGCGATGGTCGCTTCCCCCTAGTTGGTCTCCTACTTCTCTACTAATAGATCCAGCTATATCTGGTGTGGAGAAGGCAAGATCTAGTGTTGAAGTTGTGTGCCATCCTCTGGAGTAGAAGGTAGGAGTATCTGTGGCATTATTGACTAGGATTAGGGAGTGATCATCTTGCCAAGTTTCAACCTCTTCACCTCTGTGATCCAGATGGTTATAGCCCCAGCTCTGGGAGTGGCTATTAAAGTCTCCAACTGCTATAAAGTTGGTGGCTGGTACCTGTATAGAGCTGAGACTCAGGGGTTTGTTGTTCGGACAGTAATAGTTCAGGAGTTCTATTTCCATCTTGTCTACCTTTATCTGCAACAGCTGATATTCTGCTCCATCCATGAAGGTTTTCCTTTCGTGTGCAGGAATGTTATTCCTTACAAGAGTAAGTACTCCTCCTTTTCGTCTATCTTTTCTGTCGGATCTGAAGCATTGATATCCCCTTATTTTAAAGGTTTGATCTGCTTTCAAGTGAGTCTCTTGGATACAGCAAACACTGACTTGCTTCTCATACAAGATGTTTTCCAGCTCTGTCTTTTTGCTGTATCCAGCCTGCTTGCTGTTCACTCCCTCTGCATTCCAGTGCATCATGACAAGTGGCACTCTGGGTTTCTCTTTTTCTGTTTTGTTTTGGTCAGTAGTTCTCCTCCGCCGTCTGCTGACTCCACAAGACGGTCTAGAGGGTCCTCCAGTAGCTGAGGGTGGGCTCTGTCGAGGCTCAGAGCCCGGCACTGCACCTGCCTGGTGGAGCTCCACAGGGCGAGCACCAGTACGAGATTTATTTGACGGTGTACTCTCCATAGAAAAAAAAAAAAAGCGAGTTGCGTGATACTGTGGTTTCCGGTGCGCCTTCTGGCCCAGTATCTATGACTTTAGCACCTGTTCAACGGGAGAGTGGGCTCATCCCTAATCTGTTTATGTTCCCAGTAGTAGACTATTCGCAAGCAGCCTGGGGGTGTCACTGCTCTGCGCGGACCTTGTTTACCGAGGCGGCGTCCGAGCTCGTATGGTGAAAATATGGTTGCATTATCTTCAAAATAGCCCTGTCTTTCCTGCCATCCTGCAACTTTGAGTTAGGGAGTTCTGAGCTCCAGTCTCTTTCCCAGGCATTTTATCCTGGCCTGGCACGCATACAGAGGACCCCACTTCTGGTTCTAAGTTAGCAGTTGGGGACAGGTGGGGTAGCACACTGTGCATTCCCCGTCATCCAGGGGGCTCTCCAACTATGCAGAGCTTGCACAATGCTGTGCTCTGGTTCTGGGCTCACCCAAGGAATCCTCACGTCCTGCACAGAGCCACTTCCAGATACCCACCACCTGCCAACCCCCCATTGTAGAAATCTCCTGCATGCGGCCATCCAGTCAAGAGCCAGTATTAAGTCTGGTGCCCAAGTGATTCCCCCCAAGCTCAGTGTGCAATTCTGGGTTCTCATCATGTTGCAACACAGGGGGGATTGTGATGCTCAGCCATCTCTCTCAACTCTGCACCGATAAATGACATCGGGGACTTAACTGTGTCTCAGTACTGGGAGGCCCCGTTTCCGGGTACACCACACACAGCCAGTTGAGGCAACGGTCGCCGTGGGCGTGTCTTCAGTGGGGAAGTTGTGGAGTCTTCCTGTCCATGTTCTTGCACATCCTAACACTGCCCGCAAGACATCGGAGGTTTGGAGAGTGGCCTTCTCTGCTTTTTTGAGCCGGGGTGGGCTCCCCGGGCAAGTCTCGATGGGGATCGGGACGTGTCCACGCGCCAGTGGGCCCAGCATCGGCCGCATCTGTTGGAGGACTTGCTCTGCCAGGTTTGAGTTAGTAAATTCCAACTTTGTCATCTTCTTGGCATTGTGATGCTGGGGTGCCTGTGGATTTCCTAACGCCCCGGGTAGAAGCCAGAAGTGTACTGTGCCAGCTCTGGGGGAGATAAAGGGGGTGTTTCTGCGTCTCCTTGTGATACGTAGCCAAGGTAGGGCTCACAGTGCTCTTTCCCCGTCACCAAATTGCCTGCTGGTTACGCTGAGTTCTCCGAGGCTCTAGGCATGTGACCAAGAGTTGAAGGCAATAGGATCGTCACGTCCTGAGTCTCTGTGCCTGTACGATGGGTTCCGATCTTCAGGGAGCAGTCCACACTCGTTCCCACTCCCAAGACTTGTTCAGTATCCATCTGGCTCCTTCCCACCCACAGAGGGCGTGTACGGTGTAGTGCACCGGTTTTATTATCGAGGTTTGCTCCTCTAGATCCGTTGTGTTTAGCCTGAGGATTCGCACCCTCAGTTACCAGGACTACCTCGAGGAGGGTGTGGCTCTTCACCACGCACAACGATCTTGGGGTATGAGAGGTTTTGCTAGGCCAAGAGACTAACACCGCAATGGTCGCTCCTTTCATGAACAGAATTCACTAGGCCTAGGGTGAAGCAAGGGGGGAAACCCACTACCCACAACACCAGCACATCTGTAGACTTTGCCCCTAAAGTTTGGTCAATGGTAAACATAAGATTTTTGCTCTTGAAAATTGGTGAAAAACCCAATATGGCGGTTATTTTATTTGGTTACCATGTAGAAGGAAAGAAGAAAAATTAGGCAAGATAAAAGCAAGAGGAGCAGCTGAAGGAAGCTGAAGGAGGTGCAGCATATAGTGCTGGACAATTTTAAACACATCCAGCCCCCCAGAATGGAGTATATTGGACTAGACAAGTCATTCGGTGACTAAAATGCATTTTTCTCAAAACTAACATTTTATTAACAAAAAATGTTATTTTTTACAAACTATCTAATAGATCAGTCTGAAATTTGGCATGCATTTAGGACACATATATACCTTTAAATTGACAGGGGCTTTTTTTGATATTTTGGTAATTTGTTTTGATATATTTTTTAAAATATTTTTTTTTCATTGTTTTTCATACAAATATAGTGTATCTTTTTAAAAAATCATTAAAAATAGAATTTTAAACTTATCAAAAAAAGCCCCTGATAAATTGTTTTAATTGTCAGTCACAACATCATCATCATCATCATCATCATCAGTTGCCATCTCCACAACGAAGGTTGGCTGTAATGGATCTCCAACGTCTTCTGTCTCTTGCCTTGGTGGTACACTCTGATAGACTCTTTCCCGTCCATCTCTTGATGTTATCTTCCCACTTATAGCGCTGTCTTCCCCTTGCACATTTGCCTTCACCTCTCCCTTCTGTTATGGTCTTCTGCAAGGTGTTATGCCTTTTTATGTGGCCAAAGTATTTTAGCTGCAGAACTTTGATCTCCCTCATTAGTTCTCTTTTCATACCTAGATTTTCTAGGACCTCCTTATTTGTTTTCATCTCTTTCCATGAGATACGCCCCATTCGTCTATATATCCACATTTCAAGAGCCTCAATTCTTTCTTCCAACTGCTTATTCATCGTCCATGTTTCTGCACCATACAGAAATGCAGAATATATATAACACTTTATGATTCTCAGTTTTAATTTGTGAGATAACTGTTTGGATGTCAGTATATGTTTCATGTTGTTGAATGTAGCTTTGGCCATTCCTATTCTCTTCTTGATTTCTGTTTCACATCTGCCATCTTCTGTTATTATATGACCAAGATATACATAGCTCTTGACTTGTTCCAGGATTTTCCCATTTACGCTTATCTTTAATGTGGGTTTATCGTCTGTTTTGCTAATTATCATAGTTTTTGTTTTCTCAATATTAATGTCGAGTCCATATTCATGACTTATACTGTTCACTTGCTTCACTAGTTCTTGTAACTCCTGTTCGCTTTCAGCTAACAACACGGTATCATCTGCATATCTAAGGTTGTTTATTGACCTTCCACTGATGTTCAGTCCTGGTATTTCCTGTATCTGTTTGAAAATTTTTTCAGTGTATAAATTAAATAGGCAGGGGGACAGCACACAACCCTGTCTGACACCTCTTTTTATTTCTATGTATGGTGAATAATTCCTTCCCGATCTTACTGTGGCAGTTTGCTCCCAATAAAGGTTACTGAGTATTCTTATATCTTTTCTATCAATACCTATGTCTTTGAGGCATTCAATTATTTTCTCATGATGGATTCTGTCAAAAGCCTTCTTATAGTCAATGAAGCACATATACATACTTTTTTGGACCTCTGTATATTTTTCTGCTAATCTTCTTAGGCAAAATATTGCCTCTCTTGTTCCACTGTTTCGTCTGAAACCAAACTGTTCTTCTTGGATTTTGCTGTCTACTTTACTTTTTATTCTTTCCTGTATGATTTTGAGCAGTATCTTAATTGCATGACTCATCAGGCTGATTGTTCTGAAGTCCGAACATTCTGTTGCATTTGGTTTTTTGGGCAATGTTATAAAAACTGATGTCTTCATGTCGTGTGGTAAATATCCTGTATTGTATATATCGTTGCAAATTTCTGTGATTGTATCTATACCAAAGCTCTCCAGAGCTTCTATCATTTCAATTTTTATGTTATCCATGCCTGCTGATCTTCCTTTTTGTATCATATGAATGGCATTCTCTACTTCTGATCTGAGAATGAATTTGGGATGGTTTTTACCTTGTTTGTCATTAGAATCTGTTTGATGGTGCAATTTGGTAAAGTTTTTTTACCTATGGCGGATGTTTTCCATCGAATAGTTCTTTTACGTAGAATTTGGTTCTGGACATACACTCTGTTATTGATATAAAAATTTGAAAATGTGTGCACTGTATTTTGGTAAAGTTTGGTTTTTTTTCCACATCATCAGCATCTTGCATTTCCAAGCAGTTCTCCATAAATAAAAACAATAAAGGAAACCTGAGACCTGGGAGATGAAAATTGGAGAGGAATCCAAGTTCCCATGGCGGATAATTTTTTGAATACATTAAAGGGAACCACACATTGTAATATAATGGCGAATCTTGACACCATGTAACCATGGCTACAAGCTGAACATGCTTTTTACTGAGTGCCTTCTGAAACATGTTTGTTGCTTTGCTTATATACGATACACATTTTAACATTACATGGTGGGCAACAAAATAAACTGTAGAATTTGGCTAATTTTCGTCCATCATGGCGGTGACATACACCGTGTCAAATATTGAGGTCACATAAAAAGTTTGGCGCCAAAATGATTATTAGAACAAAACAAACCCTAACTCCATATATCCTAGAAGCATAGTTTTGAAAATCACTGTAGTTCAGCGGCAACCCCCCGTAGCCATATTGGACGATTTAATGTCATAAAGCAAATCATTGCTTCAATTGCGACAGAAACGTGGTGAAAGCCTAGATGATTTCTTCAGTCGCATTAAGGAGAAAACAAGAGTATGTAAATTTAGCAACGAAGAAGAAAAAGAGCGAATTTTTCTTCTTACATCACAGCATGCCAGAGTTCCAGAAATGTACTGGCAGAGTTTCCAAGCAAACAACTTCTGAGGGCCACGAGGCACAAGCACTAAATAAACAATAAAGGTAAACCTGAGACCTATAAACCTAGACACAACAAAGCAACTGGTTCGAAACAACAAGAAAAACACAACACAAGCAGAGGTGCTATGTGTAAATGTTGTGGCCTAAACCACATACAAAACCACTGTCCAGCTAAAGACTCTACATGTCATTACTGCAGAAAGAGGGGCCACTGGATAAAATTATGTTTCAAGAGGAAACAAGACAGTGACATATATACTCACACTGAGCATTACACATACTTATCTTTTCTCACATGAAACATTTCGTTGGAAATGTTTGCACACATTTTTTTTTCAAAAAAGGGGGGATGTAATATGAATACATTAAAGTACGAACCACACATTGTAATATAATGCGAATCTTGACATGTACGATATTCCTGTAAATAAAACATGGCTACAAGCTGAACATGCTTTTACTGAGTGCCTTCTGAAACATGTGTGTGTGCTTGTGTAGATGACGAGGTAATGCTTATATACATACATCATAACATTACAAATTATAGAGAATTTCAAAAGCAGTAGACCACAAACTGAGGAAAGAACAAGCAGGATTTAGAAAGAACAGAAGATGTGTAGATCATATATTCACTCTCAGGAACATTATAGGGCAGTGCTCAGAATGGCAAAGACAGCTGTACATTAATTTCGTCGATTTTGAAAAGGCTTTTGACAGCATACATAGGGACAGTTTATGGAAAATACTGAGGACTTATGGAATTCCAAGCTGCATAGTGTCAATCATAAAAAGCCTCTATGCCAACTTTACGTGTAGTGTTGGGCAGAGCAATCTAACCTTTGAGGTGAAGACAGGAGTACGACAAGGTTGCCCCTTATCAACCACTCTATTTTTAACAGTCATAGACTGGGTGATGCGCCAGACAACAGAGGGCAGTCCAAGAGGAATAAGATGGACTACATTTTCTACATTGGAAGATCTGGAATATGCAGATAACATTGCACTACTAGCACATTCACATCAACACATCCAGGAAAAAACGGATAGACTTAATAAGTTTAGCCAGCAGGTGGGCTTGAACATCAATTTAAAGAAGTCAGAGGTCATGACGCTCAATGTGAGCAACCCTGAGCCCGTATCAGTAAGGAATCAGCAACTGGTACAGACAGACACCTTCACATACCTAGGATGCATAGTAACACCAGACGGCGGGGCAAGCAAAGACATCAACATCAGAATGAATAAGGCAAGAACAGCCTTCTTTAGCCTAAACAACATCTGGAAGTCCTCTCAATACAGCACAAGCACAACATTAAGATTATATCAGAGCTGTGTGCTTTCTGTGCTTCTCTATGGTGCGGAATGCTGGAGAGTTACAGAGGAGGAAATGTCGAAATTGTCCTCTTTTCACACAACATGACTAAGAAACATTCACCGAATCTTTTGGCCGAAAATCATCACCAACCATGATCTGCTTACTCGGAGCAAGCAAGAGGACATGCACACCATCATAGCTGGCAGACGCTGGAGCTGGGTTGGCCATGTCCTCAGAAGAGACCCCGATGCCATCACAAGAACAGCTATGCTTTGGACCCCTGAAGGAAAGCGAAAGAGAGGCCGACCAAAAGCAACCTGGCAGAGGACTGTGGAGGCTGAGATGCAAAGAATGAACCAGGTTTGGGACACTGTACGAAGGATGGCCACCGACCGAGCAAAGTGGAGTCAATTTGTTGTTGCCCTACAGGACGCCACTAGGCGTGATGGCCACTGACTGCTTTGACGGTCTGCGGCTAAGGATCAAAGAAGAAGAAAGAGACCTGTGAGTAGTAAATAAAACAGGTAAATAACAGACTCGTTAGAAAGAAGAACACTGGACAACAGAAAAGAAATATATGTAATAGGCTCACCATGGACCATCCAAATAGTGCTGTCGCATTGCTGTAAAAGTAAGTTGTGAAAGGATAAACAGCCAATTTGGCACCTCAAAGAAAAAAGTGCTTCAATGACCATGGTTATTTTTCAAGATTCCATAACAACTACGGAATACATGACACACGCCTCCTCTCTCCCTCCCCCCCCCCCCCCCCCCCCCCCCAAAAAAAAAAACGACTCAGACATTATAGGCTAATATACATTTCATAATAGCAAGTATAAAGCAAATAAAAGTCAAAATAATTGTGTCTAGTAGTAGTAATGCGCAGAGGAAATTGAACAACACAGGATAGCAAGGTTGGTTTTTACATCAGGGATGGGTAAACACATAAATAATTAAGGAAGGAAACCTGAGGCCTTTATGTGGTAAATAAATAATCCTTCTTTCTGTCTTACCAGTGTGTGTTATTTGCCCATATTTAGGCCCTACTTAGCCTAGTCATTTAGGCCTATTTATTCATTCATTTATTTACAAGCAGCTCTCTATGCGAAGTTAAGCTTATTCGTTCCTCAAGAAATAGGCGCATAGCAGAGTATACTCTCCATAATACGTCTCTGACACGATTTTCATAAATGCTATGACATATAGCCTAGGCTACATTCAATGTCTTCAGTGGCTATTGCTTATTACTTTTATTTTGGGTGGTAAAATTATAAGGAAATTAATTCATATCACAGGCAACGATCGCTAATTTACTAAACAATGTTACTTTACATCAAACAAGTTGAAAAACTGATTCCTTACCCATAGCTGATTACGTTGGAGATGTATTTTACACAAGACTCTCAAAATGAGCTCTATAGCATTCGTCTAGCATAAAATTACACAATACCAACCCGGATCTACCTGAAATACCATGACATCTGTCTTCCATTCTACTTCCGTCCTGTCTCCAAAATATCGTACGTACCCAGCACTAGGTTTTCATTGGTGTTTATCACCGGCCCCGCCCCTCTCTATAATAAAGCAAACAAATAGGACTCTCCCCCGGTCCACTACACACACACACACACATATATATATATATATATATATATATATATATATATATATATATATATATATATATACACGCACACCCACCCACACTCACACATACCGAGTAACCTTACCTAAATTACATGTGGAGCAGTGATAATGATCTAATGGACCGTAAATTGACTAAATAACTAACATTTCTTTTATGACAGCTATAAAGTGTTATATATATTCTGCATTTCTGTATGGTGCAGAAACATGGACGATGAATAAGCATTTGGAGGAAAGAATTGAGGCTCTTGAAATGTGGATATATAGAAGAATGGGGCGTATCTCATGGAAAGAGAAGAAAACAAATAAGGAGGTTCTACAAGATCTAGGTATGAAAAGAGAACTAATGAGGGAGATCAAAGTTCGGCAGCTAAAATACTTTGGCCACATAAAAAGGCATAACACCTTGCAGAAGACCATAACAGACGGGAGAGGTGAAGGCAAACGTGCAAGGGGAAGACAGCGCTATAAGTGGGAAGATAACATCAAGAGATGGACAGGAAAGAGTCTATCAGAGTGCACCACTGTTAAAGATTATTTGATGGAAGATACTGGTGGGGTCATCAAGAAGATAAATGTTATTATTACTTTCGCTGATAAATGGCGATCAGCATAAGTCGGGCTTACGGATGGCCGACAAGGTGTGTGACTATGGAAATCTAACATACGCGAACGTGTTTAGGTTCTTTAAGTGTGTCTATGATAAGTCACTCACACCACAGCAACGTAGAAGTCAGGAAATGTTGTAAGACCTGGCAACGTTATACATAGTTTATTACGCCACAGTTACGTAAACATCAGAAACAGCACACTGTCACAGGTTACTACAAGTATGAAATACGTGGCAAATGGGTTGTAGCACATAGTATCAAATGGTTATCAGTATAATCCACAGGATCGAATATCCCTCACAGGGAACAACATCATAATTCTTATTATATCAGCAACTCTCAGTACAACAATATCCATGGGAATAAATATCCATATCCGCAACTCCAAGTACAATAATATCCATGGAATAAATATCCATATCAGCAAATATGAATCATGATAGTAATAATGGCCTATACAACTCATGGCCTCATAATATCTTCAATAAAGTACATACTGGAATTATAACATATTCCTTTCACAAAAGTATATATATATATATATATATATATATATATATATATATATATATATATAGATATATATATATATATATATATATATATATATATATATATATATATATATATATATTTACTGGAACACACTAGCGAAGTGATACAAGGCCATTCCGAAGCTCTGCCAGACTCGTACTGTCACGAAATATCCGCTGCTTAAAACAGCTCAGTCAGAATTCATTCAAGCGCTAACTCGCAGCTTGAGATGTGAGCTGGACTCATCCGCTGTAAAGTATAGACTAGGTATTAAATACTAAGTGACAAGTGAAAATATAAAATGAAGTACAAGAAGAATGAGCAACAATGAATGACAGCAAACAATGATATAACATGGTAAACAATAACTTAAACAATGCATATCTATACTAAAGAACAAATAACTTGTTACCATTTAAAAATAGCATAATATGCATGATAACCAAGTTAATAAACTTCACAACCTCAGAAAAAACACCTTTTCAATGTACTAATATCGCTATACACAGTTATCCCTAGCGCACAATCAAGCGCTGGGCACAGAAAAAAATATCTTTCTTCTTGTCTTCATATTCTGTTCAAAAAATACAATACCGAAATGTATCGCAATGACAAATTAAGCGATCAATGGAATCATCATTACAATATCATACGATCAACATTTATCAACACACAGTAGTATAAGTACAATATGATAATGACATGGTACATTATCAGAACAGAGTCATATAAAAATAACATGGTAATGACATGGTGCATGAAAATGAACCAACATACTATCTTAAAGAAGTTATATCATATCCTAATACAATACTATCTAATATACTATACTATACTAATATACAATATTATCTACTATCCTAAATCAATTACATAGTAAGGAAGACTCCAATGGTCTTGGCACATCCTGTGAGCACAAAGATACAAAGAAATCTAGTGGCGTCAAACTGCCGGCAGGCTTCACTTGGAACAGGAAATCTTTCACAAGCAACTTAAACAAGGTGTTGAAAAGTAACCGCTTAATCAAGCAATATAGCAACTTTGACTCTCATGGAAAAGCCGTTGCTGTGAAAAAACACAAAAGAAAATCTCTGTTTGGTAAAGGTAAGACTTTATGGCAGGTAACAGTTAATTTTAATTTTAACCTATCAAATGTGGCCGTATAAACTTCCGACCCCTGTACGATGTTAATCAAACCTTCCTCCGTTACACAAGAGAGGGTAACAGAGAAAGTAGTACAAACAAACTTAGAATCATGAATTAAACATGGTCATAAAAGTGTTCGAAGAAAAAAAAATAGCAGTGTGCAATGATGTATACAAAAGTCGTTAATATACAAATGATACCCACGTCAAAAGGCAAATCTAAAAGATGGTAATGATGACTAAGGTTGTAATTATGGCTGACAATCTGAGATTTTGCGCAAGACAAATGAAATGTAGGTGACAAATGCGTATATCTTAAAGGCTGAACTGAAGTCATAGCCTGTGTACTGGACAAAGAAAAAAGCAAGAAATATACCATAAAGATGTAACAGCAGATAGTAGTAAACTTGGACCTGCGTCGAAGTTTAAACGAAAAGCAGTAAGTACGACAAAAAGTCGTAAAAGATGAAGACACTGAGCTAGTCGGCCCAATAAGAAAGGTAATGAAACTCATAAAGTATAGATATGTACTAACAACGAAGTCCGTACATGTAGCAAAGAAAACACTAGTTATAGCAGAAAAGAAGTTGCAATCTACGTGACTGGATGTAGATTCAGTCGTAGTTATAAAGTTAGTGTGAGTGTCAGTCAAAACTGAAGGATCTTCTTCTATAATAGTAATTAAAGAAGAGTCAAAGTTAGAGTGACGACGTACTGAGGTATGTCGAACTGGGCTAAAAGAAGCACCAAAATTAGCATGATGACAATTGTATCATCAATACTGCAAGATTGCACAAAATTAGCGGAATGTATGACTTTAGCAGAATGCACCTGGTGACAAGATTTTGACATAGTCCCTAAGGTGGAAGTAGTAAGGTTATGTTGCTGTTCCCAAGCAGCAATTTGTTCTGGTGTACACACCTTTATACCATGTATCTGTCCGACAGTAAGGTCGGCAATCGGTGCTCTGAGCATACATGCGTGTATATAACCAGTAAAAAATGGTGTGGCAATGTGGACTATGGCAGTCGGAAAAGTCTCAACTGTTCCACCCAATGTCACACATTTCACCATATTACCTGTAGCGCAAGAAGAATGGACTAGCGACTGTCTAATCCCAACAGTCGTGCATCCAGAATCAAAGAGAACTGAGAAAGGATTACTATTTACAAATCCTTTATGTAGGGTAAGAGACCCTCTTCCGTCGTGTGCAGACAAGCCAGGAAGAGTGGGTAGAGGATGACCGCAACTCAAGGTAGTTATAGCTGTAGGTTGGAACAAAGTTGTGCTCTCCAGGCACTGAGATGCTCTCTCGAAATCGAAAGCAGAGCAAGCAGTAGCATTAGAGACACTATTATCAATGTTACCTTGATTATTAATAACTGGGGTTCTTGTTGAGCAGAGTTAGCATGGCGATGAAATCTATTATTATTTGGAGATCTACAGTCATATCGCGATCTATCGCGACTATTATCTCTATTGGAACCATTGCTATTTCGTCTATTGAAACTATTGTTCTGATTTGAACCCTAGTTAGCATAGTTGCGATTACTATTTCCCCTTGGATCAAAATATCTATTAGATTAATTTTGTTGTCTTTGCGAAAAATTATTGTAAGGTTGATAATCTCTAATGTAGTTACCCCTTCCAAATTTCCATAATTGTTGGAACCAAAATGTTGAGGACCGATAAATTGTCTCCAGTTCCTTGAAGAAGGAGAATTACTACGTGATGGACCCTCTTGGTACTGTCCAAAATCACGATTATCTCTCCTACCAAAATTGCGATCCGCACTTTGAGATCTACTGCGCAAATTAGGACCATATGGTAATGCTGAAGCCACGGGTAAACCTTCTCTGACTTGAGAGTGGCTCACAGTTACATTTGGGTGTGCCGTGACATATTGGCAACAGTATTGTTCCATATCTTTCAAGTTTGTAGGCTTTCGCTCATGTAAAAAGGAAAGAAAAGACTCATTCACTGATGACATGACTTTGTCACGAAGCAATAAGTCCATAAGGGCTTCATATGTGTGTTGAGTTTTTGAAAGTTCAATCCAACGTGAGAACGTAAGACGTATATTTGATATAAACTCTGAAAAATCTTCCCCAGTCTCCGGTAACAGAGTTTTAAATCGCAGACGATAACCGTTTTCATTAAGTTAGTATTTCTTTAATAAGGCAGCGCCTGGCAATATCATAGTTATTCTTGTCAGGCCCCTCCAACCTACTTACAACACTCATTGCATCACCCGTAAGTAGTTCCATAAGTCGTGCACAATATTCCGACTTGTCTATTTTCTGAGATTCACATGTAAGTTCAAATCTATTTAGGTAAAATAAGATATCGTCGGAGGTAGGTTTAAATGGAGGTAATCTGAGCTTATAAGAATGAGTATTTGTCTTATGAGAAGTTGTTTGAGTATCCGTAGTATTTTGTGTATTAATATCATTCACTACCTTCATTTTTTCCAGCTCCATGGATAACAACCTTTGCTCATGGAGTCTAACGTTTTCTTCAGCTTGCATCTGAAGTTTCCTCTCTTCCAATTTCATCTCCATTTCCATTTTCTTTTGAAGTTTTTCTGCTTTTAATTTTTTTCTCCTCCATATCCATTTTCTGTTTTTCATTTTTCAACTGAAGTTTTCTCTCTTCTGCCTGCATTTGCAATCTTCTATCTTCAGCCTCCATTTTCTGTTTTTCAACCTCTAATTTCTGTTTCTTTTCTTCTGACTTCTGCGCCTTGGCATATTCGACAAGTGCGAATTCTTTTACGTCCTCAGTAGTCATACCAAGGGATTTCCCGTGTGTAATGAAATAATCCAAACTAGACATTCTGCTGTATTTTACAAGATATGTATGTAATGTAAATATCCAGGAGACACTTACTGTATCCCAACTTCGTGGGTGACAAGTCCTTGCTTAAGAACTTGTACAATTACCTTTTTAATTACTAATAATGTTATTAATTATCTATATATATATATATATATATATATATATATATATATATATATATATATATATATATATATATATATATATATATATATAGATATATATATAGATAATGCATTATAATATTGACAGTGCATGACAAAATAGACAATACAAACAAAAGTGACAAAGACAAGATATAAAACACAAATGACCACGTTCGCAGAATCAACTAAATCTGAAAGCGAAACCAAAGAAAAAAATATTGCAAAGAGTGCAATGACACTGCAAAAAGTAAGACCATACAAGCACCAATACAGTGTATAAACGAAAAAGTTGTATATAAATCAAAGATAGTAAGAGGAGGAAGACACTCACAAACAAATTAATCAAAAACTAAGGTACAGAGAAAAATATAATGACAACAACACTGAGACGTTTCGTCACACCTAAACAAATACTGTCGTGAGGGACAAGTAACGGTCTGAACCTCGGCAAGGTTTTTAGCCTTGAACCTGAATTACCGCTCAAATGAGACTCGCAATCTCAACCCTATAGAACCCTCATGAAGGCCCTGTGTGAACTGGGATATTCCCTTCATAAGTCACCGCTCCAACCGCCCACATAAACATGAAACATATAATATATAACAAGTCAAAGAATAAATAGATTATGCTCTGAGGAAGGCTCAATGTTACACCGAACAGTGGTACAGTTTACAAACAAACAAACCACTTGTCTTCAAAAGGAATAAAATCCCATCCTCCGCAGCAACAACAATGATGTAAATCAAGTATCACACAGTCTGAATAAATCCAATGGTGATCGGTACTGGAACTCCAAAGTGATACCGGCTTTCGAATGAAATTCCTGACATCAGGTGCTGAAATCCTACGTTGGCGCACGAGAAGAAAGACTGGAACACTGCCACTCTTGACTTGAATAACTTGTGCATAAAAGTCAGTACTGCCTACACTAAAAATCCAGCTGAACTGACATCACAGTAAACTTCTGGACTGTTTATACCCCGAATCACTGGCGACCACATCTGTTAAAGATTATTTGATGGAAGATACTGGTGGGGTCATCAAGAAGATAAATGTTATTATTACTTTCGCTGATAAATTGCGATCAGCATAAGTCGGGCTTACGGATGGCCGACAAGGTGTGGGACTATGGAAATCTAACATACACGAATGTGTATAGGTTCTTTAAGTGTGTCTATGATAAGTCACTCACACCACAGCAACGTAGAAGTCAGGAAATGTTGTAAGACCTGGCAACGTTATACATAGTTTATTACGCCACAGTCACGTAAACATCAGAAACAGCACACTGTCACAGGTTACTACAGTATAAAATACGTGGCAAATGGGTTGTAGCACATAGTATCAAATGATCATCAAGCGCTAACTCGCAGCTTGAGATGTGAGCTGGACTCATCCGCTTTTCCCCCTCAAACTATTTCAAAGAACCTTCGACCAGATTCTTTATCATATTTTTTTTTAAAATAAGCTAACAGCTAGTCAGTAGAGCTGTGTTCAAAAATCACCGAGCATTCATCTCATCACAAAAAGTGTGCTTACAGGCGTGTGTACAAAAAACCGACCCGCACCTACACATCTTTTAACAGTTAACTCCCCTTAATAAAACACGACTTAACAACCACCAAGACAAGAGACAGAAGACGTTGGAGATCCATTACAGCCAACCTTTGTTGAGGAGATGGCAGCTGATGATGATGATGTCTCGTAAGTGTTAGTGCATCTTTTAAAATCTTGCCCTGGTCGACTTACCGCCTCCGAGAAGCCTTGGTCGACTTACTGCCTCTGAGAACAACGTTTGAAGTTTGACGAAACTCCAGTTCATGTACTGTTTATCAATCGTGTAGGTACCGTCAACAGCGGCTTTGAAGAAGTCATGAGAAAACATGGGCTAGGAATAATGAATGAAAATGGAGAACTATTCTCAAACTTCTGTGCTTCAAATCAACTGGTTATAGGAGGAAGCATGTTTCCACATAAGAGAATACACAAGGCAACATGGATATCACCAGACCATAGAACAGAAAATCAGATTGATCATATTTGCATAAACAAGAAGTTTAGATTTTTTTTTTTAAATTAACTGTCGTATTTTGAATCTGTCTAACAACACGGTCATATTTACCGCGCTCACGATAGAAAAAACAGTCCAATAAAATAACCAATCAGGACGCTCCTTTTCTAGTATGTATAAAGAAATCTTTTTAGGTTGGACAGAAAGGACCTATTCTGTGTAAATTTTGGGAAGGGGTTATTTTATTTCTTAAAGAATAGCGATTTATAAAAGGAAATATATAACTATTATACCATCTGGGATATTACTTAATAAGTAGGTACTAAGACGGCCTCATAATAGTAATTCATTTAAAAAGAAAAATTGGTTTTAATGATATTTCTACATCAGGGTAGTCCCCGATTTAGCTAAATAAAGACTGCGTAGATTTAAATGCTAGGGAATAGCTAAACACCAAAGATATAGAAAGCTCGAGATAAATTAGCAAATAAATAATAAATAAATAATTAAAATCGGCCCAGTAATAAGTTAGATATAAAATATTTAAACTTAATCACTTTATACGGGCAAGCTGAAATACGCCTAGGTTTTGATTCTTAAAAATACTTTTGGACCGTGCTTCCGATTGGATGGACACGGCGCTATATATAGAACTAGGACGTAGGGAATTCCGCCACATAATTTGAATATACCAAGCTGCGTGAATTGAGCGCAAACGGATGCTGCAAAGTCTTTTGCCGCTGAGGTCTGTAAGCAGACCTAAAATTCCCATTGAAAGCCGGTCTCAGCTTGTGTATTATTGCCTGAGGGTAAGAAAGATATATATATATATATATATATATATATATATATATATATATATATATATATATATATATATATATATATATATATATTTGTATATATTGTTGATTATTTGCCTGTGTATACCCGCTTATGTGTTCGGTGATGTGTAGAAAGTGAAACTACAGGACTAGTGTGTTGCCGCATTGAGGGAATGCCTGTGTGATTTTGAAACGAAAGCCAGCTTAGAAGATATGTATAATATTTGCAAGTAGAGCAAAAATTTACGACAGTAAGTTTTAATAGGGTACATGAATGAGTATTTCATCCTGGAATTACACACCGTTCACGAAGATAGGAGTGCAGGACTTGTTAACATGATGTAATCAAGTTGTCACTTGCTATTGTGTACTTAACCAAATCATTGTATGGAAGTCAATCATGGGCTAAGGACTCTATCAAAGGATGTTTACAGGAAAGGAATAATCACTTGGAACTGGCTGTAAGAGAAATGAAGTTATATGTCATGTGCAAACTGTTAGCACAATATCTGAATAAGGTATATGTGATGTTTATGTGTGTGTGTGTGTGGAGTGGGACTGGAACCTGCATGGAATGCGGTTATCTTTCATTCCAGGTTCTGTCTCAATATTCAAAAGTAAGACACATCCACTGAGAGGAAATTTGTTGGTACCTACAGCTCTACATCTGTCAAGAGCCATACCACGTTCCCAGCCTGGAGTTGCAGTAATCCTGGCCAGTTGGAGGAAGATCACCATATAAAAAGATAGGTGGAATCTAGTTCCACTGAACAGCACATCCAGTTAAATTGAAACGAATAAACACCACTCATAATAAAAGAGACACTTATAATGATGAGATATGACATATATTTGTACAATAAAGTGAATCATACAGTCCAGGGACCGTGAATATATAATTAGGAAAGAACATAATTGACCTTATCTTGTTACCTTTAACATATTCTTCACTTATGGAAAAGTACATTCCATATTATTTATTTAATGTTGTAAATACCATTTGATTTCTTTGAGAATTCCTGACCGAAAAAAAACTCGGTAGAGGACAAAATAAATTGTAAATAATAATTTCAGTCAGTCTTGCTTAATAATTCTTATTAAGTTAATGTTCTGTATTGAGATTTATTAAATTTATATATATATATATATATATATATATATATATATATATATATATATATATATATATATTTATATATATATATATATATATATATATATATATATATATATATATATATATATATATAAATTCAAAATTACCCCTAGATAACTAGTCATTAAAACATATTATATTTATAAATCAATGTGGGATCTAGAGAGGTAGCAGATAGATCCTCAGTACCCACCACTATCATCATACTTGAAGGTTTACATAGCTTGACCCCACTATTGATGTCGATACACCCTTGCTCTTTTCAGAGAAGGGGGTATTTCTTATATGACCAGTCTCTTATCTGGCACTATCCTGGTATCATCTGATACACCTTTGTGTCCAGGAAAGTCTTTAGTAATACCATCCAAACCTCTCGCGACATTAACGAAGAAAAATATTCCGTTCAACCTCTGATGGGTTATAATTAGGATATATATTGTTTTCAATTTCAAATAATATGAAAAAATGCGATATGAGAAAATGGCGTCACATTTGTCAAATCATTGTAAATAGGGACAATCACAATTGTTCTTATACGTTAAAAAAAACCAAACAAACAACAAACAAAATCAAGAAGAAACTCTGAACGGGAATAATATTAAAGTGAAGGGGTGTAAAGGCCTGGCTGTTCCAGTTATATAACTGACTTTAACAGATATTTAATTGACTGTCTTCTGTTAAAAGTCATAAGCATTGTAAGAACAGCACCAGACCTTCACATTTCCAGCCACTATATATTAGCATTTGTTCGTGTTAAATATTGTTTGACTAAATTATGCAGTTCCCTAGGTCCGTCCACTCTTAACACCTCTTCTATATTTATAGGTAAGTTGGATGCTTGAAAATAATCTAATATTGGTATTCTCATTTGTTCATACCTCTTACATTTTAACAAGAGATGTTTTATATTATTGTCTTGAAGACATACTGCACAGTAAGGTTCTTCTTTTCTAAAATAGCCTTTTCCCAGCTGTAGTCTGAGAAGTTTCTTATTACTGGGAATTTTCAATTCCCTAGATATCTGACATTTTCTTGTTGGAGCCCTGAACAACTTATATGCACGTCTTCATTTCAGATTTTCATCCCACTCTGCTTTCCATTCATCTGTCATTAAATCTTTAATTAAGCTCTTAATCTCTGATTTACTCGTCCCTACATTTATTAGATTTTTATCAGATCTACCTTTCTTGGCTTCTTTATCTGCCTTTTCATTTCCCTCTATACCAACATGTGAAGGTATCCAAGCAATTAAGACTGAAAATCCTCTGGAATATAAGTATGTAGTAGCCAGAAATATAGATCATCATTGCAGGATGTAAAGGTATATAAAGGAGCAGATGTGCCATCAGATCACCACCTTCTGATAGCCAAAGTAAAAATGAAACTCAAGAGATATGCAACAATGCAAAATTATAGACAACAATTTAATGTAGGACTTTTAAGAAACAAGAGATAAATTTGCGGTCACAGTATCCAACAAATTCCAAGTGCTCCAACAGCTGGAAGATGTAGAGAATACAGAAGACAATTGGCAGCAAATCAAAACTGTATGCAATGAGACATGTGAAGAAATACTGGGGAAAAGGGAACAACAACAAAAAGCATGGATAACAACAGAAACCATCAATAAGATAAAAGACAGAAAAAAACAAGAAAGCAGATTTAAACACAAGCAAAACCAGAAGTTCCAAAGCCAAGGCTCAAGAAGTGTACAAAGAAACAAACAAAGAAGTAAAAAGAAGTATCAAAAGAGACAAGATAAAGTATACTGAGGAGTTGGCAAGAGAGGCAGAAGATGCTGCAGCCAAAGGAAATATGAGAGAACTGTAAAGCAGCACAAAGAAGCTAACAGGGAAATACAAGCAAACAAGTTGCCTCATAAAAGACAAGAATGGAAAACAGCTCAGCAATATACAAGAGCAAATGAAGAGGTGGACATAATATTTTGAGAACCTTCTCAATAGACCAGCTCCACAAAACCCCCGGACATCCAGCCAGCAGAAGAAGAGCTACAAATTAACGGTATAAGACCAACGAAGGAAGAAATAAAGAAAGCCATAAAGCTTCTAAGAGATGGAAAAGCGTCTGTACCAGGTGGCATTCCAGCAGAGGCCATCAAAGCAGATATCGACACGGCTACAGAGATGTTATATAAATTACTTGGTAAAGTCTGGGAAAAGGAAGAGATACCAGCAGAATGGAAGGAAGGATATCTGGTTAAGTTGCCTAAGAAGGGAAATTTACAAGAGTGCACAAATTATAGAGGAATAATGTTACTATCAGTGCCAGGAAAAGTATTAAACAGGATTATCCTTGAGAGATTAAAAGAGTCCATAGACAAGAAACTGAGAGATGAACAAGCAGGTTTTCGACAAAACAGATCATGTACAGACCAGATAGCCACTTTGAGAATAATAGTTGAACAAAGTCTGGAATGGAATTCACCACTTTACATCGGATTTGTGGACTACGAAAAGGCATTTGACAGTGTAGACAGAGAATCACTTTGGAAATTGATGAGGCATTATGGAGTTCCCCTGAAGATCATTAATTTAATAAAGAAAACATATGAAGACATGACATGCAGAGTTCTTAACGAAGGACAGCTTACAGAACCGTTTGGGATAAGAACAGGAGTGCGACAGGGATGCCTCTTGTCTCCATTTCGTTTCTTACTAGCAATAGACTGGGTTTTGAGATCATCGACAACAGAATGGAATCCAGTGGACTCTGACTAAGCAGTTGGATGATAACCGTAAGCAGATGCAGGACAAATTGAAAACACTCGATGAGAGGTCACATCAATTGGGTCTAAAAATACACAGGGAAAAGACAAAAATAATGAGAATAAATGAAAGTAATGATAACAGGGTTGAACTTGAAGAAACACCAATACAAGATATAGAATCGTATACATATCTTGGCAGCAATATACACAAAGTTGGAGAGACAGACTGTGATTTCAAACTAAGAATACAAAAAGCAAGCGGAGCTTTCATTGCATTGGGAAATATATGGAGATCAAGAGAAATCGGATTCAACACGAAAATAAGAATCTTCAACTCAAATGCGAAGTATGGCTTTGAGACATGGAGAACAACAAAGACAACAACCAAAAAGCTACAGATTTTCATAAATGGGTGCTTGCGTAGAATAGAGGGATTAAAATGGTATGACAAGGTTACCAACGTGGAACTGAGGACAAGAACTAGACAAGTGCCAGTGGAACAAGAGTTGAGAAGAAGACGCTGGCGAAGGATAGGACACACACTGAGGAAACCTGTTGATAGCATTACAAGGCAGTCCTTGTTCTGGAACCCCCAGGGCAAGAGAGGCAGAGGTAGACCAAGAAGCACACGGAGAAGAGAGCTGGAAACCGATGTGAAAATGATGAGGAGATCGTAGAAAGAACTTGAGATGATGGCACGTGACAGGAGGACTTGGCATGTGTTTGTTGAAGGCCTACGCTCCTTTGGGAGAGGAAGGTTATGAATGAATGTGAATAAATGCAAGAAATGATAACAAGGTTGAACTTGAAGAAACACCACTAAAGGATGCAGAATCGTACACATATCGTGGCAGTAATATATACAGACTTGGAGGGACAGACAGTGAATACAAAAAGCAAGAAGAGATTTCATTGCATTTGGAAATATATGGAGAACAAGAAAATCAAGTCCAACACGAAAATAAGAATCATCAACTCAAATTTGGTCAGTCCTATTGTATGGCTCTGAGACACGGAGAGCAACAAAAACAACAACCAAAAAGCTACAGACTGTTATAAACGGGTGCTTCCGTAGAATGGAAGGACTGAAACGGTATGACAAAGTCACAAATGTGGAATTGATGACAAGAACCAGACAAGTGCCAGTGGAACAAGAGTTGAGAAGAAGACGCTGGCGATGGATAGGACACACATTGAGGAGACCGGTTGATAGCATTACAAGGCAGTCCTTGTTCTGGGATCCACAGAGAAAGAGAGGCAGAGGTAGACCAACAAACAAACGGAGAAGAGATCTGGATACAGTGGTGAAAATTATGAGGAAAATATGGAAATAACTTGAGCGGATGGCACAGGACAGAAAGACTTGGAATGTGTTTCTCGAAGGCCTATGCTCCTCGGGTAGCTAAAGGGTATTATGATTGATTGATTGATTGATTGAAGTCTAAGTGATGGTGTCTTCATGTCTCTTAAAACATCCATTCTACAACAAGCACAGAAAAACACATGTTTTAAGTACACAAATAAATGTCAATAATTTGTAAGTCGTCACCATCATTTCCCATTTTGCTCCCTATGAGGGATGGTTGGAGTGGCTAAGAGGTATGGCGTCCGCTTCGAATTCTAAAGGTACTGGGCATGATTCCCAGTAGATGGAATATCATTTAAGGACATTTTGTTTTTTTCTGAACCAGTGGTCCAAATGATGTCATACTCCCCCCAGATCTCCTTGATAGTGAGATCGGGCGCCTAGCCTTTTCTGATAAGGGCAAAAGCATAGGAGGTCCCGTTTGCAAGTTGCGCACATTGAAAATCACACGACAGATGGACATTGAAAATCACACGACAGTTGGACATTGAAAATCACACGACAGTTGGACATTGAAAATCACACGACAGATGGACATTGAAAATCACACGACAGATGGACATTGAAAATCACACGACAGTTGGACATTGAAAATCACACGACAGATGGACATTGAAAATCACACGACAGTTGGACATTGAAAATCACACGACAGTTGGACATTGAAAATCACACGACAGATGGACATTGAAAATCACACGACAGTTGGACATTGAAAAGAGTAGGCCATAAGGCTGCTGCCCTGGCAAAATTTAAACATTAGAAACCTACGAACTAGAGATGGCTACTGTGTGTATGTGTCGAAACAATGCCTCGAAACAGTATCGTACCCGAACGCTTCGATACAGAGCCTTCTTGCCGTGTCGATACAGTGTCGGCTCCAGTTGCCTCGCTGTTTTGCAGAGTAGAGATGGCTACTGTACTGTGTATGTGTCAAACAATGCTTCGAAACAGCACCGAGTCCGACTGGAATATCAAACATGTCATATTTTTCAGGGATGTGTTATGATGACTTGATTTTACAAGTGATATTATTTTTGCTGAGAAGTTATAGACACTGGAAATTGTGTCAGTGCTGCAGTTGTCAATGTTTTAGGCGCTATGTTAAAGTTGAAAGTGTCCGTGTGTTCGTATAAATGTAATGGACACTTTATTAGCTCTGCTGATATCTGTATACTCGGTGTGGATTTGAATCATTGTCTACCAAAAGTAGCTTACTCTAGTTTGATATCATGTGTTATTATTACTGTTATTATTATTGTTGTTTTTTATTATTTTCCCATATACTGCAGCTATCATCATATCTACGTTTTATTTCATCATAATGAAGACTTGTGTAAAAATATTGAATTGTGGTCACACGAAACGCCATAGATTTTCACACACGACAGTAAAAACAGAGGAAATTGTCTCACACAGTTCATGTATACCCGCCCCGGTACTGTCTATAAGAGACTTCTTTCTCCCCGATACGGGCAATTGTGCCGCTGTGTCGACACACTGTTTCGACACAGTATAATTAATTGAGTCGACTGTCTCGAAACAACGGAGTGTATCGATTCGCCCACCTCTACTACCCACCACAAAAATATTTATAGAATGTGTGATTCCTTTATACATACATGGAATTCTCGTCGGTGCTACGGAGTTGGTGCACTGTGCTGAGATCCTCCTTGTGTAATCTAAGGAAGGAGATCGGACACTGATGCAGTATTCAGTGTACAATGAAGACAGTCCTTAAAACCAAACCAAAAATAAAAGGTCAAGGTAGTCTCATAGCAGATACTGCTGTAGGGGAATGAAGTGTTAGAGACTTCACTATACTAGGTCCAGCTTCAAGAAGTGGGGTAACCAATTTCGTTCCTCCTCGCTGCCTTTTCCTTCCCTAACTCAAGTGCAAAGCCAGGTACCCATTTACAGCTGGGAAGACTGAAGCATGTCGATACCATGGATCAAACCCGGCACCTCTGACGTTAGACCAGCGCTCTAACCACTCCGTCAATCGGACAGAATTCTATAAATAAAAGATATAAATAAAGAAAGATACTGAGCGTGGTTCAAAACTTGAGATAAATCTGCCTATATTTAATAATTGTAAACACTTTGCTCATTTCAATGTCACAACAAAAATAAAACAGAAATCTTCAAGTTTGTGCTTCAGTATCGTTTATTCTGCTCATCCTATGGTCAAACTCTGTCACTGTAACAAATAACATATAATTCAAACAATCAATCAATACCCTTTAGCTCCCCAAAGAGCATAGGCCTTCCACGAACACATGCTATGTCCTCCTGTTGCGTACCATCAGTTCAAGGTCTTTCCTTGTCATCCTCAACATTTTCATTTCCTTGAACCATGAACACCTGATCGCTAGCGCAGTGTGGTAACCATTACACCAGCGCTGCTCCCTAAGCTCCACATAAAACTGGTACCACTCTCTTTAGAATGCCCTTTAGCAGCACACCTCAATGCAATAGTACAATTTTTAAAAAAAATAGTTTAACCTTCCTAAAACGATTCACACTAAACCCGACTTGCACTACGGTATTATTTTATTTCCCCACAGATACATCCTTATTTATATAAAAATTGTTGTATGTAAGGCAATTACGCCGTCAAAAAGTTTCGTAGTTCCACTAAAGTGTGGAACACAACGTCAATCAAGCTTATAACCATTTCAAAGAAAATTGCAAAACGTCCTGCAATGATGTAAGATACCAGATAAGCTTTTAAATCTTATAATAATTAAATTAATTTAGATATATTTATAAAGAAAAACTTAAAAACTAATTATGTTTTTTTAACATTTACTGACTGTTGCAATATTTACATTCTTACAGTAATATTTACTGTAGATTTGGTTTATATTAATATCATTTAGTAAATTTAGTTATTTAAATTATTTTAAAAACGGGGGGTAATCCTGTTAATCAAATTGGGATAATCAATTATATTTATTATAGGGATATCATTCAAATTGTGTTTAGTTCTATATCACTTTGAATGTTATTTATAAAGAAGGATCCCGTTTCTCGCCCACTGAGGTATATTGGGAATATGGTGTTAGGTCCATATTTTCTTGACCGTCGGCACACTGGCGGGGTGACGTGGTCAACATCAGTTATTTATTTGGATGAGGAGGTTGTGAAGAACTGCGGTAAGACGTGGAATACAATGGATGGGTGTGAAAAAAAATCGAAAAAAGGTGATTCGTCTTACGATGACAAAAGAATAAGATATATATATTACATGTAATGTATGTTCACAACATTTGACTTAAAATGGTTGTTGAAAGAGAGTCAGTAAGTTTTTTGGGAGGGTTGTTAGAGAATATTTCTAGTGCTTTTAGTATTGTCACCATCTCTGCAGTGAAAATGGATGTATTATCCGTGATGCTATATTCTTTTGCCATTTTCCATATTGGAATATATATTCCTATCCCCAATTTGCCATCCTCTCCCTTGGATCCATCTGTGTACACAGTAATGCTGTCTTTTGATATTTGTTGTACATATTTATTGGCTGTGTTTTTAATATTTTCCATATTATTTGTTTTCTTAAGTATTTCTGCTAGGTGGTAGTCCGTGTCTGGTTTCTTTATCTCCCAGGGCGGAATCATTGGCTTGTATTCACAACTGTTATTAATTGATGCAATTAATGTACCTGTCGTAGATTTTTTGATAGGAGAATTAAGACTTGGGTTGGTCCCTTCTGAATAGGTTGGAATGAGTGAGAGTCACAGTGTGAGTTAGTAAAGGAAATAGATTCCACGAGTGAGATGATAGAATGTGATATAGAGGCTGTCTCTGAAAGCGAAAAAAATTCTTCTCTCTCTCACCTATCTTCTACGACAGCTTTACAGCGTCAGACAGTCTAAACACACACACATTATTTACTAAATTATACGAGTTATTTGAGCGCGGAGAAAGAAGGATTTCACTGATTTAGAATTCACAATAAAAAAATATATTTTTACAAAAAAAAAAAAAAGAAATAATAAAAAAATTAATTTTTTAAGTACAAACAAATCCAAAAAAAATTATATATATATATATATGTATATATATATACGGTATATATATATATATATATATATATATATATATATATAGAGAGAGAGAGAGAGAGAGAGAGAGAGAGAGAGATAGTTCTATCTACTCACGGGCACGCACATACACGTGACGACAGTTAAACACACAGACGTATGAAATCCCTAACAATGAATATATATATGCTAGAACGAGCTGACCAACGCACTGATTTAGTTCAAGAGAGATTTTTTTAATTATCATCAAAAAAAATCTTCTCACAACACCTAAAAAGATACATCAAGGAAAACATATACAAATAGTCATAAAATTCAAGAAAATGCTACAAGGATGATAGCCCCGCTATGATCTTACTCTAGGTTTAGCCCACAGCCCCGTTAGGATGACAGATGATGGCCCAAAGAGTTATAGATGCACATGGTTAGGGTCTAATATTGTCCCCTTTCTTGAAGGTAGGAACTGACTTATGACAGCAGTATCTATTCTAAAGGAACAATTAAATTTAGCAGCAAGTCTTTCATAAGGAAAAATTACAAAAAAATGAGTGCATTAAACAACGAACATCCTTCCGTCACTTTCACTCGGTTCTTTCATCCGGGTACCCAGGCTTTCGTGCTTACCTAAAAAAACTTGAGGTGGTTCACCGTCTGGCGCAACCTTAGGACACTTCTCTACAGTGAATCTGGATTCTTTGGATAAAGCGAATCCCAGCTCTACAAATACAGGTTTCTTCCACTGTTTTCGGGGAGCGTTCACTTCACCAGTTAAATTTTAGATTTACTGTTAATGTCACTTGAATCAGGTTTGATAAGCAAGTTTAAACGGGCACACAGAGTTCAGAAAAAACACGAGGATTCCCTTAATGTGGAAAAGATGACCAGTGGACAACTGCTCTCAACAGATAGTCTTGGTTCACTATCCACTCTTTCAATAGTGTCGGAAATGTTAATGTTATTTCTTGAAATTATTCTCGCCGCCAGGCAGCATGTACATTTAAATTTGTGGAGCAATATGAACTGGCTCAAAAGCCCAATATATATTTCTAGTCTTTAGAAACCGTTAGTGGGATTGGTATTACTGTCTATCTCTGATGGCACATGCACTGTCAGACCAGTGTTACTTGAAAAAAACCCACGCGGTTAAAGATAGGAAATGTCTATGTTTCTCACAAGTATGTCTCTTTACTAAACGCCGGCAAGTTGGGTTCACCCCAGTATTCACTGAATGAAGAAAAACAACATATAATATACTATACAGAATATGTACTCGTTATAATCTTACATTTTAAACGGCAAGCCTACAGCTTGACTTATTATTTTTAAAACTTCCCGTGAAGTAAGTTATATAAAAATCAATCATCATGAATTAGGAATATCTGCGTATTCCGTCAATATTCACTGATGTCGCATCTAGCATTTATGAGTTAGTTTAGAAAAATATACTCGACTGAGTAGTTAGCAGTTAAATTAAATTCATTATAGTTACATGTTTGTTAAGCTAGAAATATAATTTATTCTGCTTTCCACTGTATGCGTCACTAGAAAATAATACAGACTTATAAATTAATCGCTCTGCACCAAATCTAACTAGGGAAATAAATAAGCAATTTAACACTTTAAACACTTCGCAAAATGCTAGATATTAATATATTTTACCTCACACAGAACTACAGGTAGTCGCACAACTTAAGAATTATCAAAACGCAGTACTCTCCCCTTCACTCTCTCTCACACCTCCCATTTACTAGAAGCATTTCCCCTAACTGACACTTCTCGTTTTCGTGCCTCACGCTGACGAGGGCCCACCGTGAATGCAGTGTCAGGTCGGATTTCCAGACAACTGTCTCATACTGCGTCGTAGAGATGTCAGTAATCACGCCTTACCTAAGCGCTCAACCGAAAGAAACCCCGCGTGACAGGTGCAAATGTAGACATTTAGTCTGCTCTCATGTCTGAGATAAGCGAAAGTCACAGTTTCGTTCACTGACATCTAATGCCATAGAATGCATTCTCACGCCAAATCGTCTGGTGAGGGACTGAACGTTACGTCAGAAGTTACTCGTTTAATCAGCACTGGTATGCGTTTCTAAATGAGACACGAAACTGGCGAAAGTGAGAATGGGAAAATAGTAATGTATATAGTCGCAAACGAACGAATGCGAAAAAAAAACACAGGAAAAAGGAAAAGAGTGATAATAAAAAAAATAGAGGATACGGGTGAAAGAAAGGTAGAGGAAAATATAGGGAATTTATAGATCATAAATGTCTACGTGACAGTACCCAGATGGACAATTTCCTCCATACACTTCCATCCTGTAGGGTATCTAGTGGTATTCATTTGCTTGGCCTGAGTTGTTAGTTGGCATCTGGTAAAAGCTGTATGTGCTGGGTGAGACTTATCTAACATAACTCTGTTCGTGTAATTTAGTCTTAACTGTTAAGTCGTTTTTCGCATAGGTATTAAGTGTGCGAGACTTAACATAGCTAGATGCCAGTCTAACTGTGTTATATGCGCTATGTGTGCGCATCTGAGTAAATATATATGTTTAATTAATTACGTATCAATTGTTGCACTAAAGAGCACAACTTGGTGCGAACGGTATTGTTTTGTCACCTAACAGCACTGACGTTGGGAGATGAAAATGGCCGGTGGTTGAAGACGGTTGTCTTCCAGCATAGTTGTTTGAAGGTCTTTACCCCGTGTCGTGGGAAGACTTCATGTTATTTATGATGCTACCTTCCGATATGAAGTGTTAGCCATTGCCAATTCTGGCTCGTTTGTATCCAGTATCTTGATATGGTACCATTTATTAATCTCCAGTAAGATCATTGTTACGTCCTTTTTGCGCGTGGGGTTTAAGTGTGTGAGCGCATCTAAGAAAAGTTGAATATGATTAGTTATTTACGCGCCGTCATACACAATAGTTGAACACAATAGCACTTCACGGTGCGATTGGTCGTTTGTTGCCAAACAACGTACATTATTAGAGGGGATCTCAAGAGTCTGCCATTGTAGACAGACATACTTTTGTTGGAGCCGATTGTGTGTCTTGCCCCAAGTCGTGGGAAGACTTCATGTAAAGATTTTAATACACCTCCTTGTATGGAGCGTCTACTTTAGCCAACACCTGGCTCGACTGTATATCGGATTTGATGCTATGTTTGTCGTGACAAGATTTGGCTGTACTTCGACACGTATATGTCATGTCGTGTCGCTAGTGGGTTCCAAATTCTTAGAGAGTGTCGGTCAAGTTCTTGATTGAAGATATAATAATGCAAAGTACTTTGATGCTATAACCTGTACTACTGGTGTGATATACCTACGACGCCATGACCATGATTGTCTGTACTTCGTCGCTGAATAAACGTGTGTACTGTGATGTTCAACAATGACTCCAATTCAGATTCACTACCCGTTGGTCAATGTTATGACACTATCGTTCCAGTATTGACATTGCCTATTACCATCGATCCATCTATACACCCACCATTCACATATTCGCGTTGAAACTTATAATTTGGCAATAGAGACTTTAAGCCCGAAAATACCACAGCACTCTAATATTGGTGGGAACATCTGTTGTCCCAGTGTGGGGACTAACAATAGCGACCTAACTATCATGGTAGGGCTTCGGCATGCATCATTCATGGTCTGCCGCTAGTGAGACCAGGTCCGCTACTGGAATAACTATTGTATTATTACACTGATGAACCTTCCAGTGAAGATATCCGGCACTATTGCATATTGATCAAATTCGAATAAGAAGCGTACAAGAAAATATCTATTATAATACTCCCGACGTCCTTGGGACTTCGGTAGTCAGTCGTTGAGGTCTGTCAAATTGGACATGGACAATTGTAATTGATGTACTTTATCTGACATAACAATAACGTACTAACATTAATTCCTTTCTCCGTAATTCTAAGGTAGAATTCCTAAATCTACCTCTATAACTTCCATTGATGTTGATCCGTTTGCACCTGCTATTGTACATAAAGCCTGATGCTAAATTCTGTCTAATTTAATCTTGTTACTGTGTGCAGCAGAGTCATATATTATACTTCCATAATCTATTTTTCCTCTAATAAAAGATTTATAAAACGTGAGCATTGTCTTAGTGCTTGCACCTCGTCCATTACCTTTCAAATATCTTAATAAGTTAGTCAATCCTCTGCAAGACTCCACTAGTTTATCTATGTGTTTATTCCAGTTCAGCTGTTGGTCCAATATCATTCCTAGATATCGAGTGGTGTGAACTGTATTAATGTTTTGCCCTTGGATATTTATGTATATAATTTTATTTTTTACAACCCTACCTTTACTGAAGATCATTCCCAATGTTTTATCTGTATTCATCTGAAAACCCCATTTTGTCATCCATTTATATACGTTATTTATTTGCTTCTGTAGATCCTTATATAATTTTGGCAGATGCCTCCCAGTCCTCCATATAGCAACATTATCTGCAAACTGTGACAATTTATTTGTTTTATCATTAACTTCCTCACCTAAATCATTTACCATTATTGTAAAAATTGAAGAAGACATTACTGATCCTTGGGGTATTCCATTTTGTTGTTCATACAGTTCTGATCTATCATTGTTTACCTGAACAGTGAAATATCTATCTTGCAGGAAATTTTCTAAATAATAATATATTTTACTGGTTACTCCTTTCTTCTTCATTTTAAAGAGAGCACCCTCGCTCCAGCATTCATCATAAGCACTAGCTATATCTAAAAAATACTACCACAGTTTTTTCTTTCTTTTGAAATCCTGATTTCACTTCATGTTCCAAATATTTATCTGATCCATAGTGCATCTGTTCTTCCCAAATCCTGACTAAGTTTGATTATATAAATTATTATTTTCTAAATAAAACTTTAATCTTTTATTTACTGTGGTTTCTAATATTTGACCTACATGGGAAGTTAAAGAAATCGGTCTGTATGAACTGGCATCATGGGCATCTTTTTCTGGTTTTAGTAATGGAATAATTACTGCTCTTTTCCATGTTTTGGGAATTTTTCCTATATTCCAAATTTTGTTAAAAAAGGATGTTATAATTTCTATGGTACTTTTTGTTATGTGTTTCAAGATTTCATAGCTCAAGATGTCATGCCCTGCTGATGTATTTGTTTGGTCCTTTATTGTATTTTCAATTTCTTCCATTGTAATACCTGCATTTAAATATGATAAATTTTCAGTATTATAAGGTACTTCTTTACTGAGTTTTTTAAGAAGTGTTGCTTTTCTGTTGACTTCAGCCTGTCCTAGATTTTCCTTAAAACTAACTCTATGGTAAAACCTGGCCAGCACCTCTGCTTTCTGCCAGTCAATCTCTGCCCTTTCAGGTCTTTGTATATTATGTTTAATTCTGCCTTCAATGGCTTTTAACTTATTCCACACATCTGTTGTAGAGTTATTTGTAGGGTTCAGTGTTTGGCAGAAATGTCTCCAATGATTTTCTTTTGCCTTAAGTATTATTCTGTTTGATTCATTTCTTATGTTCTTATAAATATCTAAATTATCTTCAGATCTATGCTTTCTATATTCTTGTAGAGCTTGTGTTCTTTGTTTTTGAATTTCTGTAGTTCTAACTGTCCACCATGGTACTGGGTTTTTGTTCCAATGTTCATTCTTTTTTGCTTCCTTAATGCGGTGTGGAATTATGTGTTCTGGCATATATGCATTTGGTATATGTTTAACAGCTATTAATAATATTTCTTTTGTGAGATTGTCTGCAAATACATCTATATTTTCATTTTCTACATTATTCATTTTTATCTCTTCCATTTCTACCTGAAAAGCTTCCCAATTAGCTTTATTATAGTAAAATTTCGGTTTTTCTACCAGTTTGTTAGGTTTGTAATTATCTTTTAGTGTTATTTAAATGGGTAAATGATCTGAATTTGTATCCCCAATAACTTCCCATTTTGCATTAGCAAGATTTGGTGTTACAATGCTTATATCAATAGCTGTGTCTTGCTGATTTGCACAAGGGTTAATTCTTGTTACTGATCCATCATTCAGTATTATTAGTTCATTGTTTTCAACGAAGTCCAACAGTAGTTTTCCTGATGTGTCTATTACATTGCCTCCCCAAGCTGTATGATGAGCATTGAAATCTCCCACTATGATAGTTCTGTTGTTTATTCTTTTAATTTTATTCACGTCTGAGATATCTCTTTCGTTTATGTTTCCACTTGAACAGTAAAGGTTAACTATTTTTATTTCTTCTAACTCAGTAGACACTGCTATAGTTATTCCTTCAACATTTTCTATTCTAAATGATTCCCAGTCAGTTATTATATATGTTTTATTAATTAGAAATGCCACACTTCCTCCTTTTTGAGTTTCTGTCCTATCATTTCGAAAGACTTTATATTCATGGATGGTAAAACGTTGACTCAAATTAAGATTAGTCTCTTGAATGGCAAATATTACTTTAGATTGTTTAAACATGCCTATTAATGCTGGTATATATTTTTTTTGGCACTTCTGCAATTCCACTGTATTATTCTAATGTTCTGTACGTCCATTATTTAATTGTTAAGTTTATTATAAATAGTGTTGTACTCTTTTACTCTGAGAAGTGTATAATATATTTATTTATTTGTTAACAACAAAGTCTCCTAGATTTTCGGTTTCTCTGTTAAAGTGAATTTGTAGTTCACTTAGAAAATTCAGCATAAAGGTTTTCACAATGTTTGATACAGAATGAATAAGTTTTTGACAATCTGTTATTTTGTCATTCCACATTTCTTCTAGTTGTTTTTTATCTGTTCGTTTTTGCTCACTCCTTATGAGTTGTCTTTCGGACTCAATCCTTTTCAGTAAATCTTCATTCTCTTCTTTGAGTTCTGCTAATTTAGCCACATCTTTAGCTACTTCATCCTGTATTTTTCTCATGGTTTTCAAGATTTCTTCTGCATTTCTCACTGTATCTTCTGTTATCGATGATTTGATTATTTCACTTTCTTCTGGTAGATTGCTATCTTTTGTCAGTATTTTTGGACTTTATATTTCTGTTGGGTTATTTCAGCATTTCTGGTTCTGACTGTGATTTCTCTTGGTGACGGAGTTGTAGATATAGCGACTGATGATTGATGTTGTTGTAGTGCTACTTTAAATGGTGTGTTAGTACTGACTGATTTTATTAGAGCTAGTTTTGTTTGTTGGTAATGTGGACATCCTAGGAAACGTGCACTGTGGTTTCCTAGACAATTTGCACATTTTCTGTTTATATTTCTTGTTCTATAATCTTTATCATCTACCACTAATTTGCAGTGATCATAGGTGTGGTCGCCTGCACAATATCGACATTTAGACTTACTTCTACATGTTCTTTTGGTATGACCAAATAATTACCGATGTATGTTACGTCGGTTGGTCTCACTCAAAATAGTAACTCGCGCCAGAAAAATACGTGCGCAACGCACGGTGTGCAACTTGCGCGGCTTGGGTTTATATAAAACAAATACTTTGGTTTTTTTTTTTTTTAATTCTTTCACGAAATTAGTAGCGCTCGACAAAGAAAAAGTGCGTAAAAATTGGTGTGCATGAGCCCTCACCCGATGTACAAATCATGAAAACTTGAAAGTTTGTGTTAAAACCACTTAATTATAAGGGAACACTCTTTGAAAACAATCCACGCACTTTCACGCGAAATGTTGTCATCACTTCTGTCTCATATTAATAATCAGATGCAAGACAAAATGAAAATACTCGATGAGAGGTCACAACAAGTGGGTCTGAAAATTCACAGGGCAAATACAAAGATAATGAGATTAAATGCAATAAATAACAAAGTTGAACTTTAAGAAACACCACTACAAGATGTATAATCGTACACATATCTTGGCAGAAATATTGACAGTAAATAAATATTAGACAAACATAAAGGTGTGTTTTCAGGCACTCGTAAGAAATAAAGAAATAGAACACTAGACAACAGAAAAACAACAGACATGAGTGGCTTACCCAGGACTCGAACCTTCAGTGCGACAACCCCGCCTAGTTATGCAAGCGAATCACACTATCCTCCCTGCCATCTAGGCATCATCAAAAAATGATGCTTCGATGACGGGTCATTAGTGCGAACCGCAAGTCATAACACCGGAAATTTACGATGGGCAGTCCAGCCTAATAAGGACGCAATCACTTCTGTTGTTCCCCTAGTAAACAGTAAAGGTCAGTCCACACAAGACAAAGACGTTATTACCGTGTCTAGTAAATGATAGTAGACTAAGAACAGTAAGTACAGGACAGAGGGTATGTTTTTGGTATTGTATAAACATTTATAACACATAATGAAGGGAAACCCGAGGCCTGTAAACAGTAAATAAATATTAGACAAGTATAAAGGTATGTTTTCAGGCACAATAATATAAAATGACCTGAAAGGGCAGAGAATGACTGGCAGAAAGCAAAGGTGCTGGCCAGGTACTACCATAGAGTTAGTTTTAAGGAAAATCTAGGACAGGCTGAAGCCAACAGAAGAACAACACTTCTTAAAAAACTCAGTAAAGAAGTACCTTATAATACTGAAAATTTATCATATTTAAATGCAGGTACCGTATTACAATTAATCAAACTTAGTCAGGATTTTGGAAGAACAGATGCACCATGGATCAGATAATTAAATTGGAACATGAAGTAAAATCAGGATTTCAAAAGAAAGAAAAAAACTGTGGTAGTATATTTAGATATAGCTAGGGCTTATGATGAATGCTGGAGAGAGGGTGGTCTCTTTAAAATGAAGAAGATAGGAGTAACCGGTAAAATATATAATTATTTAGAGAATTTCCTGCAAGATAGATATTTCACTGTTCAGGTAAACAATGATAGATCTGAAATGAATGAACAACAAAATGGAATACCCCAAGGATCAGCAATGTCTCCTTCAATTTTTACAATAATGGTAAATGATTTAGGTGATGAATTTAATGATGTAACAAATAAACACGAAACATGGCATATTTAATATTGACAAAACGATAGTTCTTCATGGAAATATATGCATGGGTAAAACATCATAAAGGCAAAGATCACCTCAGTCAGTAAGTCCATCTGTACACATCTCGCCGCTGTCCTAGGAATGCTTTAGAACAGGTTATTATTCAAGTAATGTGGACGAGAAAGTGACCACGCTTAAAATCTTATAGTAAACTTACTTCTACAATATCTACGGAACTTCTTCTTGAGTCCGGATTCATCATAAATAAAGTGGCGACCTCCAACAACAAGCCACTTGACAAAATACTTGAATTCTCCACCGAATAACGGGAGCTCATAAAACACGTTTGACTATGACGGAAGATTCTAACAGAAGGCCTCGATTAACGGTCTGCATTATTAGCGCAGCACCTAACGCGTCATCATCACCTAGTGACGTAATATCTATATCACGTTCAATTACAATTCATATAAGTGCATAAATACATCATGTTGGCCGCAGATAGAATTGTTACCGCGAATATTAAACTGCTAACAAAACTAAGTGGGGTCAACATGTAAAATACATTATAATCTTCTTTAACAATTCCCTCCCCCGGTGAATTTAAAAAAAAATTAAGAATCAATTTTTTTCACCAATATGACAAAAATTTACATCATAAATTGAACTGAGGTATAAGGAAAAATCGCGAAAAAGTTTATTTTATGAACAAACGGCTAGATGTGTTTACAATAAACAATGTCCAGGCATTGTCAAAAGTATTGTAAGTCAAAAGAACGTCAATACGAAATTAAGTTTACATTCTGTTACTAATGAGAGAATATCGTCAACAGACAATCTAATTAAAGTAAGATGTGCTAATATAGTAAAGAAGCATGAAACGTAATCAAAACTAAGCATCGTTATATTATAATAAAGCACTATGTAAAGTTAAAGAAGAAATATAGAAAGAAAAAATGGAACATATAGAAGACCATGCAAAATCTTTAGAATTATTGTTATGGAAGAAATCAGATACCGGTAGTTAGAGAGATAAAATGTAGTTACATTTGAGACCATACAGAAAAGAAATTACTTAGTAAGCAAAATAGTACAGACGATATTTGGTAAGAAAAAGTAGACTTTAGAAAAAATAAAGGGAAGTAAGAAATAATGGCATAGAAGGACAACATAAATCATGAGTTATCTATCTAAAAATCCTAAAATTCAGAGAATCAATGATAGAAATAAATTAATTAATCTGTTTACTAATACTATTAAGTTTAATGAATTTACTAATATTATCATTTAAAACGTGCATTTAAGAACATTATTAACATTAATAAAAAGTACAATCGAGAACATATAGTCCAGTAAGTTTGAAAATCCAGGAAAAAGAGTTCCATAATCCACGTTTCTCACAACGTCCAAAGTATTAAACGGATAATGTTGTTCTCTTGCAAGTCAATATTGATAATGAATATCTTAGAGTTCAGCGTTATAGTCCAGCAGCAACCAATCCTAGCAAGTAATTAATAAAAAAAGCATACATCCATGCTACAATTCGGAACATTAAAAATTCGATCTCCTAGTGCAGGTAGATCCCACTGAATTCGACAGTCATTGACAAACAGGCTAAAATCATGAATGTGCGTAACATGCACCATCCCAGGCTGGAAGCGAAATTGAGAACGTGCATTAATAATCTGTATATCTGTTAACAAATGCATGAGTGACTTGAATGTTTCTTGAGTGATAATTATTCTTATGTCTTGAACATTTCTTGAGTTCACTTTAGTCTTGTGATTTGAACTTTTCATTATTAATATCAGGTTTGTGACTTGACCATCTCTGGAGCAATGATTAATTTTCAGGCATTGCAGATGGATTTCTTGAGAGCAAATCTGCGACAACATTGTCAGTTCCGGGAATGAATTGAATCTCAAAGTTGTACGGTTGTAGCAAAATTGAGACACGTGCAAGTTTTGGGTTTCTGTGATTTGCACGTTTTAAAGCAGCAACTGCCTTCTGGTCAGTTTGAACGATAAACGGCGCTCCAAGAAGATAACGCTCCAATTTCTGTATCGACCACTCTACTCCCAGCAGCTCATTCTTTATGACACTGTATTTCATCTCAGTATCTGATAGTTTGCGTGAGATATACACGACAGGATGTGGAATGCCGTCTTGCTCCTGAAGTAACGATCCCCCGAGCCCAAAATTTCTTGCATCTGTTCGGAGAAAAAATACTTTGGCAATATCAGGTAGCCTCAAAATAGGAGGTTTAGAAAAAAACATCTAAAATTTTGTTAAATGCAATATTGCAACTATTTGACCAGCTTACCTTTGTTGGTATACCCTTTCGCAATAGGGATGACAACACAGCAGTGATATTAGACAAATTAGGAATGAATCTACTGTAGTGTAGTAAAGTAAACCGTTTAACACCCCGCTCAAATTTCCCCGATTAAAAAATCTAGTTAACGTGATTTCACAACCTATAAACCACTACTATTATATTTGAAAAATTGCCAAGGGCAAGGTCAAACCTACCGCAAAAAATTGGACAAAATAATTTGAATTTTCCACTATTACAGTTAAAAATCTATAAATAAATTCCATGTTTGACCTTGGTCTCAAGGCCATCGTCAAATCAAACCGCTAACATTTAAAATAAAGAATTTGAATTTTCTAACGCCAAGCGTAAAAATACAACCCCCCCCCCCTCCTTAACCAAACACACACGCACACGCTCGACCCTTCCCAATATTTATGACGAAAGCCGTAAAGCTTGGCAACGAATAAACTTTTTACCTCGTTTTATAGGGGAGAGAAACGGTGGATTACAATGGAAATCAAGCCTAACTTGTGCGTTTGAAAATAAATTAGAAAAAAATTACCAAGATAAAAACGGGGATAAAAGGGTAAAGGAAACCTATATAGGAAGATAGAAGACAGTTGTCCTTTTAATAATCACTTTTAATATTAAAAATTGACCCATTAATAACAAAGATATTGTATAAATAAAAATTGAGACAGACGAACAAACACACTTATAATCTGCTCAATTTGGTTGCGTGAGAAAAGTTAGAAATTTCTTGACACGCTTTCTGATTGGTTAAGGCGTAATGTAGCTTTAGGCAATAAAATTAATATTTCGCTGGCAACAACCGCCATTTGAAATTAAAACTATCTAAAGCTGACATCAGAGGGAAAGCCTGCGTGACCAAAGCTTTCACCGTCTGGACACTTAAAGCAGTGGTAGAACCCATTAACTGCCAACGTCAAGCTTATGAAATGTGATATTCTTGTTTGAGGGTAAGGCACAATAAGTATTTGTATTGATTTAATTAACATGCAGGCCACAATTTGTGTTACGATAGCCAAAATAGGAATGCAGTCTTTCGGAGTGAAAGAAAGGCATAAAATATTTGCTAGTGGCTTACAAATTTTGCGCATGGCAATGCAGTAACCCAAAAGGGATATTGGCTTTTGCAATGCCATAAATGTTTAAGTGTTAACTAGGCACACCCTATCTATTGTATGAACGACAAGCCCTGTATAGTGTCACGAAGTGGATTTATGACTAGAGGCTGCCTACCTAAATAGACTAGACCCCAGTGGAAAGAAAAACTAAGAAGATAGATTTCAGAAGAAAAATGACAGTGACTGTGGGAGATGAGGCTATTGGCGTCAAGGGTCGAGAACCTAAATTGACTCTCCCTTGCCACTAGGTGACGTAATGTTTTGCGATAACCTTACTACATCTAACTACCAAGACTGGGATAAGGTTTAATTAACTTAACACCACAGACACCACTATACAGACAACATATAGGTTGAAGTAAGTGACTGATCCCGCCTAAAGTTTGAGTAGATTTATTTTACAAACAAAACCAGAATTTTCAATATAACATACTACAAATAAATACAATGCATGGACACACACCTGGAAATGAACATAACAATTCATTTCAAGTGATTAGGGTTGATAACCCCACACAGTTGCCCTCTCCCTCGAACCTGAAATAAGAAACAGCAAAAGAAATTACAACAACATGTGAAGGGAGATCTTTAACATCAGATCCGTCTTTCTCCTAATCAACCTGATATCATGTAAACACCACCTAACTCCTACTGTCCGTTTGTCTGCAGACGTGTTTCTAAACAAATGACGTGCCTACACCGCTGCTCCACTATAGGCTAAATATTCTTCTCTGACTAACACAAGGTCCACGACCAGAACCCTTCTATCATCTCCTTCACAACGTAAACTTGAACTGCTGAGTTCTAATGTTATGTTCAGTGTCTGTCTGACACTCCTAGTTTCTACAGAAACGACTCATCCACTACTCTCCTTCTCTCCATCTAGTGCAGCTCAGAGGTATTTTTGCCCTCTTTCCTCTGACTGCCGTTGTAGCTGCTAAATTGAATTGGTACTCTGGTTTCTTGACTTGGACTCTCTTCTGCACTTCCAGTGACGAATCTAAATGCACAGGCTCGGTTACCCCTCTCTTGGGTTTGAGCCGTCGGTGTTATTATGCCCAACAAATCACGACACCTCTAGGCCCTGCGCCTAGGTTCAGTGTGTGCTTATGAACGTAGAACTCTGGGTTGGCTAAGAAACCCGTTCTCTTCTGAAGAAGGCTTCGCTTCCCGCTCCCTGCTCTCTCTTGGGTACAAAAACAGACTTTTGCACCAGTGACTACCGCGTCACCACTCCGCTTTCTCTTGGGTACAAAAACAGACGTTTGCACCAGTGATCACCGCGTCACCACTCTGCTTTCTCTTGGGTACAAAAACAGACGTTTGCACCAGTGACCATCGCGTCACCACTCACTTTCTTTTCTGGCTCTGCCGACTCTTCTTCTCCTGACAAGACCGACGAACTTCTAGCAAGCTGAAGGACTACTGACGCCCTTGCTACCACGCCATGAAAATATCTGCTGTGGACAAAACAATAACAAATATATATATCGCACAACAAATTTTCATATCCTTAACACTTAAATCCCAAATCTTCAACACTTAACTCAATACCACTCCCCTGTTCTATTCTATAATTTCGCTAGCGATCCGTAAAGATGCCTACCCCCGCTTCCCCTCAAATACTCTCCTATCGACAACTCTAATCTCCAGACTCAGCTGGCTTAATCTCTTACATGCTGGCGGCTTAGTTTAGCCGTCACAACATTCCGACCACTGAATGAACCTGTTGCCGGTAAATTCCTGGCCCTACTATTTTTACAATGATCGAAGTGTTACCTCGCTAAACCACAATACAATAGACTTCACCCGAGACACTAACCTCCTGTCTCCATGAATTCACGCCTATAAATATAACTCTCAATTTTTAGGATTAATTAAATCCCGTAACTGCTGACTTCAAAACAGCATGGTTTACTGTAAAATTCTGTTTGTTCGTGATGTAGACTTTGGTAGAGTGGGCGTTTCGTTTTATCACCTGGACAGTCCAATGTTGCGGTGTATATCTAGGTCACCAGCGTGAGGCGCTGCCAGGGTGTAATGAATACATTCACACAAACAGCATACATGTTTTCAGGCGAGTAGTACTTGGAATATGATGTGGGATGATGTGGTAAGTGTGGGTGTAGACGAATGCGTTTAGGCTCTTTGACAGCTATACACTGAACCCACTCACCCACATGCAGAAGTCATTGAAGGTAGGTAATACTGCTGACGTTTCACAATATTTATTATACGACGTACGATAGTATGGACGACACAGTCAATGGCACAAGAATCATGGACATTAGATGATGGTAATGGTAGTTAACACTTTGCATCAGCTCAGATATATGGTGCCAACAATAATGGCCTGTCAATCTACGTTCTGCTTTCATATACTGAAGTTCTGGTACCCTGACAGAACCCGTCAGGTACCCCTTTGCAAATATACCGCACGGGAAAGGCGGTTTCAATTGCCTAACAAAAGGCTGTGACTTCTTCTAGCATCACATGCCAGGCACTTCTTCTCATGAAGAATAAAGGCCGTAACAACGGGCCTCTATGGCGACAGCATCAGGCCGCATGTAGCGGGCCTCAAATATAAGGTAACCTTAGTGTTTTATCTTTCCGTGTACATATTCCTGCCAATCCTACCGCTTGCATAGCGGGTTACTCAAGTAGATAACTTTCCCTGGGCTTCTAATGTTCAAAAGACAATTTGGTCTTGGTTCCCGTATCAAGCACCAATAATGGGGCTCTATATAACATATCAGCTGTGAGCTCTGTTCAACATGTCGCCTTAAGGTAATCAAATGTACTTCTCTAAACTAGGCATACGAGAAGATCAAAAATGACTCTATTACCTTGTTTCAGAATCCTATAAAACACTAAACACAACACTGCCATTCCTGGCATACAGAATTAACCAGGGGAAGGAAAGATGACATCTCAGTCATACAAGGAACTTCCAAATCCCCGAAAAGATGGCAAGGAAAAATCTTCGGTCCTCTGTCCGATCACAACGCCCAGGGTACACTGCAAAGACGGAAGTCTCCCGGTCTTTGCCCCAAAACCTGCGCATGTGCAAACAAGCACAGACCTGAGCAAAACTAACCCAAGACCAGGGCGTTTCCTCAAGCGAGAGGCAAAGCCACTCCGTATATGGTCATGTGAATAGTGACTTAATACAAGACGAATATATAAGACCTTCCCCGACACAGGTCAACATAAGACAAGGGGAAGATAACCAGGAATCAAAACTGTCACTAATCGTAAATCACCAGTTCCCTTTCTTAGACTATCAAAATAATTAACAGGTTGATGTCTTTAAACATATATGCCAAATAGACAGCAACATTTACCCACACAGAGAAAAATACACAATTACGGTACCTATGCTCTAACATAACTGTTAAAGTCACTCATTCTTAACAACAGCGTTACCCAAATGAGCCGGCTGGAAATTACACAGCACGCGCTCAGGTACCCCCTCTCCAAATCCTCAAAAATCACAATGAAATTACGTGCATCGTATCTCAACATTTTGATATTTAGCATCTCAAATCTTTAAGCTTTCCTTATCTTATAAAAAGAGTGAATGCACTCTGATAATTATTTAGATAAGAGGGTAACTCATGGCATGTCTGTTACGAAATAAAATTAATTTCACAAGCCTGTTTTCTCGCTGCACTATTTATAATCCCAAATCCAGGAGAAAGTAAATACCCCTGTCTTCTGACAAAATAACAGTAATACCCCAATTAATACGAGCAGCTACACTGAGAAAATTATCAGAATTCCCTACTACCTTTTCACAAATTACTTGCATGCGCTCCTTAGTATTTATCAGTTCAAAAAAATAGCATTGATTTCTCTACTTCTAGGAATAACCACGATACAACTCTGCTAAATTCTTACAAACTATCTTAGCTTAATAAACTACATATTTACCAGCACAGAATCTCTCACGAAGAGCAAATCGGGCTCTGTATATAAAATTCAGGCAGTTCTTTCCACGGCGTAGAAGTTCTAAAATCTGAGAGACTTCTGCCAGGAAAACACGCGTATTTATTACAAGCCCAGAGGCCGGCGACCACGTTAAACATGAGTCATGGCTTGGCTTTGTTTCTATAACAGGTCAATCTCTGAGCCAACCAATATGCTGGGAATTACCCCGCGGTCATTATCTAAATTTAGAACAAAAATAATTCCGTTGCTATCTGTTCCACGCGCTTAAATCTCTACCCTCCCCCCCCCCCCCCCCCCCCCAAACTGTTACGTTGCGTAAAGGCGGTTTGCGTGAACTTTCCCCGTCTGAATTCACCCTTCCTAATAATTCCGGTTCATTCGATACAAGACAACAGGAAGCTGAGACGCTTGGAAGTCATGACCCAAGTGGGCCCGCCCCCCTTAGAGTGTAAAGGAGTAATCGGGCCGAAACACTTGTCGGATGGGGGGACTTCTGATGATGATCAGATTGCTTCCTGTTGTATCGCTCTGTAAAGAGTTTCCTGTCGGCGCGCTCACTGTGAAAGAAACCAAAATGCTCTGCCATTATGCTACTCTAGAAAATCCTCCATGATCACGAATTTCTTAATGAAAAAGCGTATTGGTACCAGTCTAGAAGTTAAACCTACCATCCCTTCTAGAAAAACGTAATAAATAATCTACACGAAAAGTCCAAACACCCTTATAATGTAAAGAGAAACAAAAAACCGAATAAGATAAAAAAAAAAAAAATCCCGCCGTACTCCTTCCTAGAAAAACGTAATTACTACAAAAACTCCTACCCAAAAACGTAATTAAATGCAAGAATCAGAGACAAGGGGCCTGTTGCAAATCCAATCACATTAACTCCTCACATATAGGATGTTGTAAAGAGATATTCAGGGATCACAAGCTATGTATTGTACACCCCTATCTATTGTATGGAAGAGACTTCTTGGAGGAGGAAACAAGAGCTATGTACTATCACTGAAGAAGAATGTTTACACAGCAGTGGTGTTAAACAATGGACGATACAGATTGGTGCACTGATCAGCACACATAGCTGATCAGGGTGAGTTGTCACCGTGTTTGTGTGTGGAATTAAATATTAGATGAGATCTATATGGGGAGGACATTTTTCCTCTCATTACAGATCATATACCAGCATACTTATTGGTGGCAGGAAACCGGGTGAGGGAAGAAAGTTTGGGAGGAACGCTCAGCCTTGTTGCCACAGCTACCCCATTTTTTCAGCTCTAAAGCCAGTTTAATGCATATGAGAACCCAAGGGCCTACAGTTGTCACCAATTTTATAAGTTAAGTCCGTTAGACCGGCACTGTGAGTGTGTAGTGATATCAGTGATACAAATCGCCGAATACAGTAATAGTTAACCCCTACGCAAAGTAAAGTTACCACACCGTTCGGGTGTGTTTGCTCACTGTCATCGCCCACGCCACGAGACGCGCTGGATTTTAAAGGCATTATCGCCAAAGTGAACGATACCCAAAACTACTAGCTTTTTCGTCACTCCGTAATGCAAATTACCACTAACAATAAACGCCGTTTGGCAGACAACAATACATAGTTCGTTTCAAAATGAGTGATAAAAAAACGAAGGAGAGAGAGAAGAATGAATCCTTGACTAAAGCGTTGTTTTTGAATCTCGTAATAGAACGACATGAGACAGCTGACGTCAAGGATTTGCTTATGGTAACACTAAACGCGAATGAGAGGCTGGAAGTTTGAAAAAAGCTACTAGGCCTTGGAAACCGGTTGCTAGGGCACATTTTTTTTTCTAAAAGTTAAAGTTTGAATAAAGCATTGAACTTTGCTATTGCATGCGATGAAACCCCACCGCCTTGTCTCCTCTCCGTAGTGATAATTTAAATCTAACGAAACCACGATTTGCGTTAGGCAAAACGCTTGTTTCATTTCTTAGAACAAGCGAGAGAGAGAAATAAATTTAATTAAGAGGGGGGATAAACAAGGAGGGAAACCCTCAACTAGCGTATGCATAGTGAAACGGAAATTAGTAACCAAATTGGGAAGGGTAGATAAAACGGTGGTAACAGAAACATAGATGAAGTATTGTATCTAAATTGAATAATAAAGGGAAAGAAAGGACAGTTGACAATTAAAATGATAATACTTGTTTATTAGAATATCATATTACACATTATGATTTATTATCTTACCGTAGAGAACAAGTACGTTGTTTGAATAACTGAAGCGGACAAAAGCAAAGATGAAAATTATGATAAGGAGAGAAATAAAAATATAACAGCTAGATGACCGACAGTCGTCTGGTCAATAATTGCCTTTCCTCATTAAAATCGCTCAGATATTAACAAAAATAACGTAGGAAATAAAAATGAATGACAGAAAAGACAGAGACAGTAATAAACATCTCAACTTTGAAAAGCTTGGGGATGTTAGATTTTGAAAGTGTATTTTTGAAAAGAGGCAAATCGGCTTACCCAGATCTGATTGGTTTAGATGCGCATAACTAAGAGAGGGGATATAATGAACGTTTGCTAACGCGTAGTTGCCACTTGATATTAAAAATTCTAGCAGGAAGGTTAAGAGCAGACTCAGATCAGTATGACCCAATGCCTTTGCAGTTCTGAAACAGTGGCGATCTCAGCTTGACCATTGATCGCCGGTTAACCTTCTAGTTGTGTAATTATTCATTGATGCGGTAAGATAAACATTTATGTAAACAGTATTATTAATATGTATATGTATTATTGATATGTATATGCATTATTGATGTGTAGAGGCAAACCTAGATAGGCGCCAAACTAAAAATGTGTGTGGTACCAAGTGCTATTATGGAAGATTATCACTTCTTATTAAAAGCCAGGCAGGCTTAAGTAGAATTTGTGAGAAAATGAAACTATATAGTTGAAAATTGATATATTATTATGACTGTAAGACCAGCAAACCACTGGCCGTCTTCAGCAGTTCCTATGAAGGGAATGTAACAAACTGATGATTGAAATTTACCTGAGTATGAAGCCATCACACAATAAGATAGGGACGAAAGCTATTTGTTTAGCCATAGAATCTGATCTTGAAACTGTTTGATGATGTTTAGTTGTTAGAGATGGAGAGAGGTGTATAAAGTACAGAGGAGGCCTTAATCCTCTTATTCCATGGTTCGATCCTGAAACTCAGTGTGCCACAAAAGTAATATTGAAGCTGCAGAGTTCGAGGCAGAAGTATTTAATTGCCTAATTCCTGAAGTGTACTGAAGCAACATCCACACTTCACTGTCGTAATGAATATTCTGTTGTGAGAAAGACATCACAGTGCTCAAGGAGTTCAAGATAAGCAATACCATCCAGGGGCTTATGAAAGTTCACCTAATTTAAACTCTCCATTATTGAATTAAAACAGTTTCTCTAGATATGATGAAACAATTCGTTCCTCAGAAGCGTGACCAGTTATAAGATTTAGTGCTTCACCAGGACATTCCAAGTCATAAACATTTTCATAGTAACATTAACAGACAAGTTGTCTTTAAATTAAATTACTGTAAATACATTGCCATTCTATTATAGTTTTAAACATTCCTGTGCCCCAGAAATTGAGGTACAGGAAATTACAATTGTAAAAATTATTATCCTAAACTTAACCACTGACTTGTTTGATCAATTTTCTTTGAATTATAGTTGTGGTTGTTGTCATTAACTCAATATTACATTTCACATTACCCTAGACACCTAGCCAGATAACAACGAAACACCAGTACTTAAAAATAGACTCAAAATATATCGCAGATTGAGGTCGTAGGGTGGTAGCAGTCAGGTACCCTGAGAACATCATTATCAACTATTAGACTCAGGGACTTGCATAGCTGACCTCACTCAGTAGACAAGTAATATTTATCTCAGTAATATCTAAACCCACCACAGAGTGTAACATCAATTATTCCACCACAACCACAAGCATAATAATAAATAATAAACTCACCTTGAGATGATGACGAAGACAATCTGTCCAACATATAAACAGTGAAACGTACAAGCAGATATTTGGTGGGTGATCAGTGGGTGGAATTCTTACAGTGATCTTTATTCATTGAAACAAGATACTTGGACAGAGTTCCAGTTATTTATTTTAGATAGTGTATATAAACAAACTTATTGAGTTTGACAATCCCTGCCCCAGAAAATTAAGGTACAGGGACATTAAATTGTAATACAATTACCTAAACTTTAACAAAAGTCTTCTCACCTTAATATTATTGAGTTACAGCTCTGTTTACAATTTTTTTCGTCCTTATATTAAATACATTACCCTAGACACACTCAGCTACACAACATCATAGAGCCTATTTTACACAGAGTGAGATCTGAGAGGTGGCGGATAGGGACTCTTAGAATCATCATCAACAACAATTAGACTCAGGGAACTTACACAGCTTGACCTCACTCTGTTTACCCTTAATTAATAACACCAGTAACCTCATTTACCACATATTGGGACGCTCGTCCGGGATTTGAATTTTCCCTATATCTTTCCGGGACCACTACTGCTGTAGGCTCATACACATATTTGGGTCCTGTTCGGGATTAAGTAAACACCAGACCCTGGGGCTCTATAAATAAATAAATAAGAAAAGTAATAATTGGTGGAATTTGATGAACTGTCAGTGCCTTTATTAATTAGTTAGAAAGTTTGTTAATTCAAAATATATTATTGATAAATTTGTATTGAAAGAAAGGGTGCCGGACTTAGCTAAATTCAGATCTTCCACTGTACAGACGGCAAAAGAGCTTGGCTTGGAGGGAAACCTTCTGATTCAGTATGTGACTTCAGAATGTGATACGTTTATTGAAAGGGAAGATAGGAGGTTAGCAGAAGAGAAGAGATTACAGTTAGAATCTGATAGGAGGCTAGGAAATTAGAGGCTGATAGAGAGGCTGAAATCAAGAGATTACAATTAGAGGCTGATAGATAGCTAAGAAATTGGAGGCTGAAAAAGAAGAAAAGAGATTGCAATTGGAGGCTGAAAAGGAAAGGGAGATTAGGCTGATGGAGGCTGAAAAAGAAGAAAAGAGATTGCAAAGGGAGGCAGAAGAAAAATAGGGAAGAAAAGAGGTTGCAGATGGAGGCTGAGGATAAAAGATTGCAAAGGGAACATGAATTACGACTAAGAGAACTGGAACTTCAAGTCCATGCTCCAGAAAATAAGCAGCCCATCTACCTCTGATACTATTGCAAGTCAGGGGGCCTCTTATTCAGCCATGAACTTTCACTTAGATCCTTTTGTAGAGAAAGAGGATGACATTGAGTCATTCCTAAATAGATACGAAAGACTAGCTACTAATAATGGGTTAGAAAGGGAGAAGTGGAGTTTAAAATTATCACAAGGACTTAGGGGTACATCTTATGAAGTCTTCTCCAAATTGAGCAGAGAAGAGCAAGAAGATTATGATATTCTAAAACAAGCTCTCTTAGTCAGATATGAGAAGAACAGTGAATTCAATAGGAAGAAATTTAGAAATGCTAAGCTATTGTCTGGGGAGACATACCACCAATTCTCTGCCCGACTAGAAACTTATTTGGAGACATGGACTGCTCTGAGGAAAACCCAAGATTTGAAGGAAATGATTATGATAGAGCAACTGAGAGAGTCCATGGCTCCAGACCTGAGAAAACTTCTCATGGAACAAGGTGCAGAGAGGTTGGGTGAGGTTCTCAATGTTGCTGAGAGATATCAGGCAGCCCAGAAAGAAGTAGCTGGGATTAGAAAGAAACCAACAGATAATAACAAAACCCCACCAGACCAAGATGAGTATTATAATACTAGGGATCCACCACCTAGGTTTAAACAAAACAATGATAGGCAAAGATATGATCCTAGAGATAGAAACCCTCAAGCAAATGAAAAGAAACCCTACAGACCAGAAGAAAAATGGTGTAAAATATGTAGGATGCAAAATCATAATAGAATTGAATGTGGTAGGAAAGTTCCTCCATATCACGCTGCATGCATGATAACCGTGGACAAGGGAAGGAAGAAACTGACAGACAGTCAGACAGAGTTTCATCATCCCCCCATCTGTGAAGAAGTAGTATGTAATGGTGCGAAAGTCAAGTGCCTTTACGATTCTGGATTGGAATATGACTCTGTTGTGAGTGCAACCCTGGTGCACCCTGACCAGTATACCACAGACAAAGTGGAAATACTAGGGGCACTAAAGGATACAGCCACCATGACACTTCCCGTAACCAATATTAATGTCAAAACTAGGTACGTGGAAGGAGTGATAAGAGCAGAAGTGGACGACGAACTTAATTACCAGCTGGTGTTAGGAACAAGATTTGTTTTTCTAGGGAGCCCTATAAAACATGTGATAATGCCCACGCTCCAGGTCAGGTCGACCCCTAGTAAGGAGAAGGAACGACCACTAAATATTCATCCTAAACAGATGAGAAAGGCCCAGACAAAGGACAAATCATTAAAACCTTGCTTTGGCAAATTGCCAAATAGCCATAACATCCATAGAAAAGGACAATACTATTTGAAGGATGGACTGCTTTACAGGAAGGCTGGAGCAGGACCTAACGGGCTTGGACAGTTAGTACTGCCATTGAGTTATAGGGAAAAAGTTATTGCACAAGCACATGTTGTACCAGACGGGGGACACCAGAGGATTGGCACCACCCGTCAAAGGACATCTGTGAACTATTTCTGGCCAAATGTAGCTGGAGACATTGCCCAGTATGTACAAAGTTGTGACCAGTGCAGCAAGGTACATTCCACAGGGTGGAAAAATAATAACCAAATGCAAGAAAAGCAATATGGCAAACATGGGCCTGAAAATAACAAAGGAAATAAAAATGATAAGGTAGATAACGTGAATAGGCATGCTCCTTCTCGCACCAAATCTTCCAGAAAGCCAGTGACTATGGCAACTCTTCGGATAGTACCGAGAGTAAATACAGTTACAGACCAGTCCTCCCCGGCCCAAATTGGATCGAAGTTCCGGGAACTGATTAAAAATAGCAATGAGGTTAATCGGCCAACATTGAAACCGAAACTAAATGTTAACCTTAGAAAAGTGGGGAGCGGGCGTTTGAGCAATTGGGAAAATATTCAGCTCGCTTCACAATATGGCTATTAACTTAGCATTATAAGGGCCCCTACACAGCCCATTTGGAAGTATTGTACGGACATTGGATTGAGATCACACATATTATAGCAATGCTACGGGCGAATTGATTCTTGATGCAGGAAGCTGATATTATATTATATCACCAAATTGACGTAAGGCTAAGAAAAGAGCTGGTGAATATGGCCTTTATCTGAATGGCAGATTAAAGAGTCATACATGAACATTAGTAGAGGGTGTTTCCAAATTCCAATCAAGCTTGAATTCAGACCAATTGTTGGCTGTGAGCACATCGGAGGGGCACATTGAATTCATATGTTGCTTTTTGGGATTGAAATTACTCCGAGTGTTTTATCCAGGCTGATTAGGAAATTACTGGACCCCCTATATAACTCTGCCATCACCATTTTATAGATTCCATCCTCATAAATATTGCAACCTTGAGGAACATCTAAGAACCTCTGGACATGTCATGGGACAAACTCAGGGCTGAGACATGAAATGCATAGACATGTCATTTGTAGAGTGAACCATCACTGCTAAATGACCAGTGTTACTAGCAACAGACATATTAATGACTACAGCAATGAATAAAATAACCCAAAATAGTCTGTTAAAAGGACGTGAGCAATGAATGGAAAGTAAGTAAACAACTACACTGGAGCTTGTTATAAAAAATGATAAGAGAATCCCTGAGATCAAAGGCCACAACGGGAATATAAAGTACGTGTGCACGGTTTTAGATCCGATAGATGTGCCAACATCTAAGGGTACATCATAAGATGTAGGCACAACATTGTCAGCCTGAGTGACAACTGCTGTACACGTAGAGTTAAGGTCCTTGTTTACAACAACATCAGACATGATATCATTGTGAACATCATCATGAGGAGCACCCTCATCAATTTCCATTATCGTACAGAAACCAAAACTGGAACATATAGTATTACATGAATGGAAGTTACTGGCTGGTAGCCGTATCATAGCATTGCCTGCATATGCAGTAAACTTATGTCATCGTTCTCTGATTGCGATCCCTTCTGGTGAACAATCCTTGCTCCCATGGATGCGTCCGACCGTGAGATCTGCGATTGGATTATTTAATAAACATGCTTTAACTTTCGCTGAAAAGAATGGTGTATGAATATTAACAATAGCTGTGGGGTAAAATTCAATTGTTCCCCCAAACGTAATACGCTTAACCCTCTTTCCAGTAGAGCAAGAAGGATGGACAAGCGACTGTCTAATCCCAACAGTCGTTGACCCGGAATCCCTGAGTACTGATACTTGGGTGCCATTTACCAACCCTCTGTTGAATACTAGAGTCCCAGTGTCGTCATGGGCAGAGAGACTAACCGCAGGAAGAGGATGTCTGCACTTCAGAACTGTAGTACTGTCTTTCTGAAATAAAGTTAAACATTCATGGCAACGATTCGCCACATCAAAGTCAAATGAGTAACATGCAGAAGTGTGAACCTGGATATTCAGGTCCTGATTACCGATCAACATAATTACTTACCCTGATTTCTAAAGGTTTGACTGTTATTTCTATTTCGGTAATGTTGATGGTTATTATTCCTATTATCATTCTGTGAGAAAAAAATTGTTTGGTTTTCTCCAGTTAGGACGTTAGTGAAAGTTGTTATTATATCTGTACTGAGGTGACTGATTCCGAAATTGCTGTCGACCTCTATTAAAACCATCATTCCTATTGAAGTTACTATTTATAGCATAGTTGTTGACATTATATTTCCTAGGCAAGAAATTTCTGTCTAGGCTCTGAGATCTGGCTCTAACATTATTATTAAAAGTTGTCGTTGAAGCAACAGGTAAAGAATCTCTAATTTGACTATTACTAATGCATGCATTTGGATGTGCGATGCAGTATTGTCTTGCTAATATTTCCATAGACGATAGATCTGATGGCTTGCGTTCCTGTAAGAAATACCAAAATGGCTTGCTTACGGAGGATAACACCTTATCCCTTAGCATTAGATACATAAGTATATCATCTTCTTCTTCTTCTTCCGTCCTTAGCCAAAGACCGACCAAGCAGTCAGAGGCCATCACGCCTTGTGGCGTCTTAAGGGCAACAGCAGATTGATTTTCTCTGTTGTAGTTTCCCATCATGCCTTGCGGCGTCTTTAGGGCAACAACAAATAGATCCATCTGCCGTTGTTTCCGTAATCGGTGTGACAAGCCAACGGGTGATCAGCCCATTGGGTAAGTATATCATAAGATTTCTCAAATCCTGATAATTGAACCCATTAAAAGTAAGTCGTATGGCAGCGACAAATTCAGAGAAGTCTTTCCCTGTCTCATGAATCATTGTCTTAAATTTAACCCAATATTCTTACTCATTAAGTTGGAAACGTTGTAACAGTACTTTTCTAGCAGCATCATAGTCGTTTCTAAATGACTCTTCCATTGTTGTAATGGCAGTCATGTGTTCTCCACTCAAAAATTGTAGCAGTTTGGTAACGCAAAATGATTTGTCTAGTTTATGTGCAGTGCATACACCCTCATAGCGTGCAAGGTAGCATGACACGTTATCAAAAGTAGGGTTAAATATTGGTAATTTAAATTTATCATTACCCTTATGTTTACCAGTGGAAGTAGCAGTATTTGAATCACCATTATTGCTATTATTTCCTGTTTGAGCTCTTAATTTTTGTTCTTCTATACGAAGAAGCATCAACTCCTTTTCCTGAGCAAATGTAGAGGCTTTCTTCTCCTACATTTACTTATCATGTTGCATTTTCTCCCTTTCTGCAACAAGTCTTTTCTCTGCTTTTTGCTCTTCCTTAGCTTCCTTTTCTGGTAATTCACGCTTATGTTCAGCTTCCTCTTGTTTTGCTTTAGCTAACTCAGCCATAGCATATTCTTTCAAGGCTACCGCTTTGTAGCCAAATTCCTTTCTAATCATCATAAAAGATTCCAGAGTAGCCATTTTTAATTGTTATTGTGACTCACCTAGTCAGCTATATAACTTACAAGTCGCGTTACAATATAATGTAAGCACCCAAATAAATTATTTTGCAACTATTATTATTGATGTGCCTCACTCAGGTGAACAAATAAAGGCAAATGGCCTACTAATATACTGCAATCAATAATTATTGTTATCATAAAAAATGTGCATAAATCACTATGCAATACATATTTTTTTTTAAATGTCATGAAGGAAAAAGACAACAGGAACAATAAAACAAAAGAATATTACAAACAATATCACGCCACAAGATCTAACGACACACGAGCAAAATGTTTGTAGAAACTAAATCAAACTGTACTATTGAAACAATTACGAAAACAGTAAATTAGGTCAAACTACAACCAGAAATCTAAAAATAGACATCACTGGACCCAATACAGACAGCTATGTTTAAAAAACTAAACGACAGAAAGGTTAGACTTACAAATGTATAACGAACAAAGACACAAATAAGAAGAATGAAACATAGTACAATGAAAATACAATGTAGATAAACGAAACGTTACAGCTAAACATATATTATTGAATAATTTCAGTAACAGACAGCATATTTAACGAGTTTACTCTAGTCAATCTTCTGCTCAAATGAAATTATTCAAAAAATGGCCCTAACAGAACGATCATGAATCTTTTCGACCACATGGTTTGAGGTACAGAAAAAATTCATGATTCCCAACCAATCGCCCACATAGATAGCATACAAACATAAATAAAGATATATAACATATATTAATAACGAAAGGTGCGACAGGGACTGCCAACAATAAAGAAACCTGGTAAAAAATTGTTAAGTACAAGTACTTATCTTATCCACTCGAAAAAAATCCCCGATGATGCTCCTATGCACCACAAGGCTACGCCAGGAGGCAGACTGTTGGCTGGAAACAGGCTCCAGGCATCATAACAGCAGTTCCCTTGATCAAAGTGAAGCCATGGTAGACTTGAAAATTGTTATCTTGATAGAAGGTTTCAGTAACACTTGGCCAGCTGAGATCTTGTTGAAACAGAACTGTGTCTTGGCAGACCTCCCAGTACGCATGCGCAGTAACGTTGGGCAAATGCAAATTTCTTCCAACGGCAAAGTTCGCACAATAACTGTGAAATCTCTTCAATTTGTAGATACAAAGTTCTTGACAAATCGATCCCCAGTCACTGGATCACAATTTCTTCTCTTGTTACGCTGGGTTTTGGAGTGCGTAAAAGAGATTGTTAGCTATGCTGACACGACAAAGAATGTGGTCGGTGTCAAGGCAGTTAGTGAACTTCAATAAAGTTGAGAACGACCTTCGTGGCTGGGTCCACGAAACATCTTTCTTCTTCTTTGATCCTTAGCCGCCGACCGTCAAAGCAGTCAGTGGCCATCACGCCTAGTGGCGTCTTGTAGGGCAACAACAAATTTATTCCATTTTGCTCGGTCGGTGGCCATCCTTCGTACAGTGCCCCAACTCTGGTTCATTCTTTGCATCTCAGCCTCCACAGTCCTCCACCAGGTTGTTTTTGGTCGGCCTCTCTTTCGTTTTCCTTCAGGGGTCCAAAGCATAGCTGTTCTTGTGATGGCATCGGGGTCTCTTCTGAGGACATGGCCAACCCAGCTCCAGCGTCTGCCAGCTATGATGATGTGCATGTCCTCTTGCTTGCTACGAGTAAGCAGATCTTGGTTAGTGATGGTATTCGGCCAAAAGATTCGGTGAATTTTTCTTAGGCATGTTGTGTGAAAAGAGGACAATTTCGACATTTCCTTCTGTGTAACTCTCCAGCATTCCGCACCATAGAGAAGCACAGAAAGCACACAGCTCTGATATAATCTTAATTTTGTGCTTGTGCTGTATTGGGAGGACTTCCAGATGTTGTTTAGGCTAAAGAAGGCTGTTCTTGCCTTATTCATTCTTCTTCTTCTTCTTCTTTCGTTTGCTTGAAATATATTGTCTATATCTGCAATGTTGTTTCTTGTATAAACTTCACTGTATTTTGTAGTTCATACTGAGGTCCATATAGTTTTGCTTCCAGTGTTGTTTCTCTGGGCCAGTGGGTTTGCCTCAATATATCATATTCGGGGCAATCTTGAAGTACGTGTTCCGCTGTCTGGGGTACCTGTCCACATGTACACATGGCTGAATTGCCAATCTTGAATTTTGTATACATGTGGCTGCGGAGGCGGTTGTGTCCTGTTCTGAGGCGCAGAATGACTATTTGTTCTGATCTGTTCATAGCTTGGTAGTCATCCTGCGTTGATGTTGGTGGCTTTCTGATAGATTTGATCATCTTTTTCTTCTGATGGTATGTAACTGGTACATCCGGTTGTTCGTCTGCAGCACCTTCTTTAGCCAGTCCGTCTGCTCTCTCATTTCCTGGTATTCCACAATGAGACGGTATCCACTGCATGGCGACCCTGCGCTGGTTGCACAGTTCAGAAAGTAGGGCTTGTATAACTGGCAATTTTCTGGACTGAAGTGCTTGGAGTGCTGATCTTGCATCTGTCAGGAATACTACAGGCTGTGGACCGAGATTGGTGTTCAGTAGTTTCTCAGTTGCCACCTTGATTGCCTGGACTTCTGCATCATAGTTGTTACAGAATTTCCCCGTTGGTACTCTGACCGTATCCCTAGTGTTGTTTGGGTATTTTATGTACACTCCTGCTCCTCCATTCTTTACTGCATTCTGTGCTGACCCATCCGTGTATACTCGGACCCAGAGGTCCTGTGGGTATTCATCATCCAGGAAACTGAGAGTGACTGTCCTACGTTGCACGCTGTTCTGTTCATCCCTGTCGAGTATTCCTTTCCCTTTTGTGTGGATGTGTACTGGTAGTCCATGCTCCTCTCTCCAAGGGGTTTGTTCTGGCACAGACTTTAGGGGGCTGTTAACTTCAGGCAGGTCTGAGGTTTGTCTACGAAATCGTTTGGCCTGGTGGATAAAGCTGCTTCTTTTCAGTCGCCCCATTGCTAGGTTTTGGAATCTGTCCTTCATTGGATGGCTCGGCATACAGAGGAACTTTTCTGCCTGTGTTAGCACTTTTGTGTCTCTGCGTTCTCTCAGTGCTTGTATCCTCCCCATTTTCTCCATCTCCACTATAGGCGTTGATTTCATTGCCCCCGTGATGACCCTAAGCGCCTGGTTTTGCACCTTATCTAGCTCTTGTAATGTGGTGTTTGATGCTGGACACCACGCAGCTGACCCATATTCCAGGTGTGGTCGTATGCCCTGCTGGTAAACTTTACTAAATATTTTTCCGCTGGCTCCCCATGTGGTTCCACTTAGTTTTCTCAGGATGGCTAGCTTCCTCCTGGCCTTTGTTGCTGCCTTGTTGATGTGCTGCTTCCATGTCAGCCTATCATCGAATGTAACTCCGAGATAGGTGGGTTGTTTATCTTCTCTCAGGAGCTCTTCGTTTATCTTGATGACACCAGCTTTTTGTTTGGGAGAGAGGGTGAAGAGAGTAGTGCTGCACTTGTCTGTGTTGATGCTGACACACCATCTATTTGCCCACGAGGTTAAGGCATCTATAGCTCTTTGTAGCAGTTTGGTGGCCACTGTTGCATGCTCATCTGTGCACCATATTACCAGGTCATCAGCGTACATTGCCACTTTCATTCCATGTGGTAGTTCAGCAACCAGGTCGTTGATGTAGACTAGGAAAAGTGTGGGGGACAGAACCCCTCCCTGAGGGACGCCATGACGCAGTAGAATTTTCTTACTCTTGAGGCCATCTAGTTGTACTCGGGCTCTTCTGTTATGCAAGTATGCTTTCACCCATTTGTACATCTTATCATTCACTCTACAATTTCTCAGTTTCTTCAGAAGCCCTTCTTTCCAAACCTTGTCAAATGCTTTCCTTAGATCTATCCATGCTGCTAGTACTTACTTACTTACTTACTTAGTCGTTCCCCTTCTACTGTGAGGTGTAGAGGTTTGGAAGAGAGAGCGCCAGACTATTCTATCGGCTGTCTTCCTCCTGGCCTGGTTCCATTCTAGTCCTCGGTCCTTCAAAGATTGTCTAATGTTGTCCTCCCAGCAGACTCTGGGTCGTCCTCGGGGTCTGGATCCTTGGCTCTTTGTTTCCCATGCTTGTCGTGGTAGCCGATCTTCTCCCATTCTGCAGACATGGCCAAACCATCTTAGTTGGGACTGTTCTACTTGGGTCTGTAGGGGGTGGCATTCTAGGCCTTGACGTATCGTCTGGCTGCGTACCATGTCTCTTCTTGTTACTTCAACCACCCTCCTCAGACACCTCATTTCTGAGGTTTGGATCTGGCCTCCATGGGTTGCAGCAACCGCCCACGACTCGCATCCACATGTCAAGACCGGGACACAGGTGGAGCGGCATACAGCCATCCCCGTTTTCCCACCAACCTCTCTTGCTGAGGAATCCTCGATCTATGGCCTGAAAAAGTCTCCCAGCCGCCGCCCTTCGAGTGGCCAACTCTTCTTTGACGCCTCCCTTTCGGTCTACAATAGCTCCGAGGTATTTAAAGTGGTCGACCTGCTCCAGGACCCGTTCTCCCAGCTTAATCTGATGTCTTCTTTCTTCTCGTGATATCACCATGGATTCTGCTCCAGAGCTGCCCATGACCATCCCTCCCCTCTCCAGCTCCCCCCTCCAGACCCGCAGGCTGGACTGGAGACGTGCCTCCGATCTAGCAATCAGGGCAACATCACCAGCAAACGCCAGCTCCGAAATACAGACCCGTCCCATCCCCCAGCACCCCACTGAACACTCTCCTGCTCTCTCCTCACATGCCCTGACGACATCGTCCACAAGGAGCACGAAGAGGCAAGGCGACAGGACACCACCTTGTCCTACACCAGTGGCGGTCCCGAATTCCTCTGACCCATGGCCTGCCGTCCTCACATAACCTCTGCAAGACCCGCAGAAGCTCTGCACAGCATGAATCAGAGGTGCTGGAATATCCCCCCTTGCCAAACAGTCCCAAAGCTTGCTCCAAGGGACCCTGTCAAACGCCCTCTCCAGATCCACGAAACAAAGATGGATCTCTCTCCCATACCCAAGGGCCACCTCACCCAGATGTCCGAGCGTGAAGACCAGGTCCTGAGCACCTCGGTCTGCTCGGAATCCGAACTGGACCTCATCCAATTGCGGCCCAGCTAGGCGTCGGAGTCTCCGCCCCAGGACTCCAGAGCAGACCTCCCCAGGGACACCGAGAAGGGACATGCCTCCACGGCTTCCACACTGTCGATCCTCACCCCTCCCGAAAATTGGTGTTATTATGGCGATCTCCCAATCCTTTGGTATGGTCTTGTTGCACCATGCTGCCTGTAGGACCCTTAGGAGTAAGAGGTCGCCTGATGCTCCCATGTACTTAACCATTTCTGGTGTTATACCATCATGCCCTGCTGCTTTGCCCATCTTGATTTTCTCCAGTGCTGCCTTCAGTTCTTCCATCTTTATGTCATCTTCATCACCATTGGTTTCCTCTTCTGTGCTAGTGGTTATCATTTCTGATGTTTGACCTTGCTCACCATCAAGGAGTTCTGAGAAATATTCTTTCCATCTTTCCATTACTTCCTTCGGGGCAGTAAGCAATTTGCCTTGCTTGTCCTTTATAAATTTGAGAGGGCATTGTTTTCCTTCCTCATGTTCTTTAGGGTCTTATAGAACAATTTCTGGTTTTCTTGTGCATCTTTTTCTAGCTTTTCTCCAAATTCTTCCCAGGACTTCTGTTTTGCTGCTAGCACTTTGTTCTTTACTTCTGTTCTGAGTGTCACATATTCTCTATATTTTTCCATTTGTCCTGTTGTGTTTTTAGCTCCTAAGTATTGTTTCCATGTCATTTTCTTCTCTCTTATTTTCTCTTTGACTTCCTCTGTCCACCAAGGTGTCCTCTTTCTCTGGTTCCCAAGTCGGACTTCACCACATGCTTCTGCAGCAGCTGTCTTTATGATATCCTTGAATTTAATCCAGAGGGTTTCCAAGTCATCAGGTTGTTCTTCTGTGTTGCTCACCGCTGCAGCAATAAGCCCCTGATATCTGGTCTTAATTTCTGGCTCTCTCAGCTTGTAGGTCCTAATGCTCATTTCTCCTGCTCGTTTACTTGGTTTCTTGCGTGATGTTGAGCAGTTCCTAGGCTGAGCAACTCTTTCAGTTGTTCGTTTGATTGTTAGCAGGTAGTGATCACTTCCAATCTCTGGCCCCCTCCAGACTCTTGCATCTCGGACATATTTGAATGAGCTTCTCCGAACAATGGCATAGTCGATCACTGACTTCTCATTCTTTGTTGGTTCACATCTAGTGTATGCATGTATGCGCTTATGGGGGAACTTTGTGTTTGTAATGATCAGATTCTGCTCACTGCAGAATCTAAGGAGTCGCTTTCCATTGTCATTGAGAGTATCTTCTCCATATCTTCCGATAACTCCACTCCATCTAGCATGGTCATTTCCAACTCTGGCATTAAAATCTCCGAGCATGATAACTTCATCTAGGCAGTCATCCACTGTCCTTTGAAGCAGCTCGAAGAATTCCTCCTTGACCTCTGCTCTCTCATCCTCATTTGGCCCATACACTATGACCAGGTTGACTATGGTTTCTCCTTCTTTTAGTTTCACAACCATAATGCGCTCTGAGACAAAGTTCCACCCCTTGATACTATCTTTTTGATTTTGGGCCACAATGCAACCCACACCCCCTTTAGCTCTTTCGGATATGGGTACACCACTGTAGAGCAGCGTGTTGCCATTGAGATCCATGACTCCTTGTCCTTTTTTTCTTTGTTTCCGTAATAGCCAGGATTTCTGGTTTTGCTTTCCTCATCTCTTCCACCAGCTCCTCTTCCTTCCCATTTATACTTCTTGTGTTCCATGTTCCATAAGTCGTAGTCCGTAGTCCGTTCCAGTTCGTCGCCTTTAGAATCAGTCCGGTTTTCTCTCTTTTGTTACTCGTAATCGTGGTTTAAAGCAAACAGGTGATTGGTCTGTTGTGCCTTTGCATGGTGGAGGGGCTGCCTCCTTACGGCCTCCATGCAGGCCGCCCTCCTCCTTTTTCATCCGGGCTTGGGACCGGCATTGGCGGAGTTCATGCTGCTAGTACCAGTTTCTTATCTTGGAACGCATCCTCAATCTCTTGGGAAAGGTAAGTTTCCTGATCTTCGGTGGAATAACACTGCCTAAAGCCCGCCTGCTGTGGTACAAGAAGGTTTTCACTTTAAAGGTACCACTGTAGCCTGAGGTTGATGATACGTTCCATTGTTTTTGCAGAGGCAGCTTGTAAGGCTGATTGGTCTGTAGCTGGAGGCAGTGGAAATGTCTTTTCCTGGTTTTAGGAGTGGTATCATGATTGCTTCCCTCCAGGTCTGTGGAACTCTGCCTGAGTTCCAACAGATATTGAAAATTTGCAGCAGCTTTGTTTTTGCTGCGGTTCCCAAGTTCTTAATCATTTCATTGGACACTCCATCAACTCCTGGCGACTTTCTCATTTTCAATTTGGATATTGCAAGCTCCAGTTCTCTGAATGTGATTGGTGCCTCCATAACTTCAGGTATGGTTCCATCTCGTCCTGCGTGTTGTTTCTCACAAGTCTCCTGTTGTTCTCTGGGCTAACTTCGATGTTGTTGTCTTTAGCAAAGGAGTCTGCAAAGTGATCAGCTGCCTGTTGTCCCATGAGGATGTTTCCATCTTTGTACAGAGCAATCCTTGAGTTTCTCCCTGTACCTTCATCGTTAAGTTGCTTTACCAGCTTCCACAGTTTCCTCGTATCTCTTTCAAAGTTCAAGGACTCTGTTTTCTCCTTCCAGCTTCTTCGCCTGGCCTGCAACTTGGCCCTTTGAAATTTGGCCTTAGCTTGCTGGTAGTTATTGTGGTGTTCTTGGCATGGACTGGTCTCTGCCTGCTTTCGAGATGTTTCCACGTCGTTGTGCAGCTGCTCTAGTTCACTATTCCAATATGGTTTGTAGTGCTTACGAGCCCCTCTAGGTATTGTTTCACGAGCAGCCTGTAATATGCATCTGCTGAATTCATCGACTAGCTTATTGATGTCTTTGTCTACAGTCAGATCTCTAGCCAGTATACTAGTACGGTGCTGGTACATTGTCCAGTCTGCCTTCTTGTAGTTCCACCTGGAGAGAGTGCTGCTCTCCTTGACAAGTTCATTTTCCACAATTAGGAAGACTGGCCGGTGGTCGCTGCCTCCAAGTTGTTTCCCTACAATGCGTGTGGTGTTCCACTCCAAGCCAGGTGAGTGGAATGCCAGGTCTGGTGTAGAGATGGTGTGCCATGATCTCGAGTAGAAGGTTGGTGGGTCGATTGGCTGGTTAATCAGGATAAGCCCATTGTCATCCTGCCAGTTTTCAAGCTCCTCACCTCTCCTGTCCATGTGATCATAGCCCCAGCTCTGTGAGTGGCTGTTGAAGTCTCCGCATACAATCAGTCTTTCTTTTGCTGGGATTGTATCTAGTGCCAGTGGGCGGTCGCTCGGACAGTAGTAGTTGAGCAGGTGGAATTCTGAACTTTCTGTCCTGAGATGAAGCATCTGGTATTCCGCCCCCTCCATATATGTTTCAAGCTGACATGCACTGATGTTATTCCTCACTAGTGTCAGTATTCCACCTTTTCGCCTGTCTATTCGGTCAGATTGGTAGCACTGGTAGCCTCTGATTTTGAAGGCTATGTCTTTGTTGAGGTGGGTTTCTTGCAAGCAACATACATTTACTTGCTCTTCATTCAAGATATTTTCGAGCTCTAATTTTTTGCTGTAGCCGTCTTTTTTACTATTGACGCCTTCAGCATTCCAGTGCATTATTTTAAATGGTCTTTTCTTTGCTTGGCCAGTAGCTCTATTCTCATGCCTCCTGGCTCCACGGGGAAATTGAGAAGGACCCCCAGTAGTAGGGGTTGGGCCCTTCCGAGGCAGAGGGCCCGGCACTGCGCCTGCCTGGGTGTCCGTCACAGGGCGAGTGCCATAACGTTTTGCAGATATAGGCATACTTCCCATAGCGCATGAGCGTGGCATCCTGATTGCTGTGGTGCGCCTCTTGGCTGGTTGCCTCCGTCTTCAGCACCTTGACTTGCTAGGGCAGACTGTGGTCTTGCTCGAGTCTAGGAGGGCCTGGCCAGTCTTGGTTTTTCAGCCGCTAATGGCTGTACTTGAGCCCCATCTCCACGTCAAGGAGCTGGCCTTGATGGGGCTTATTCATTCTGATGTTGATGTCTTTGCCTGCCCCGCCGTCTGGTGTTACTATGCTTCCTAGGTATGTGAAGGTATCTGTCTGTACCAGTTGCTGATTCCTTACTGATATGGGCTCAGGGTTGCTCACATTGAGCGTCATGACCTCAGATTTCTTTAAATTGATGTTCAAGCCCACCTGCTGGCTAAACTTATTAAGTCTATCCGTTTTTCCTGGATGTGTTGATGTGAATGTGCTAGTAATGCAATGTCATCTGCATATTCCAGATCTTCTAATGTAGAAAATGTAGTCCATCTTATTCCTCTTGGGCTGCCCTCTGTTGTCTGGCGCATCACCCAGTCTATGACTGTTAAAAATAGAGTGGTTGATAAGGGGCATCCCTGTCGTACTCCTGTCTTCACCTCAAAGGTTAGGTTGCTCTGCCCAACACTACACGTAAAGTTGGCATAGAGGCTTTTTATGATTGACACTATGCAGCTTGGAATTCCATAAGCGCTCAGTATTTTCCATAAACTGTCCCTATGTATGCTGTCAAAAGCCTTTTCAAAATCAACGAAATTAATGTAAAGCTGTCTTTGCCATTTTGAGCACTGCTCTATAATGTTCCTGAGAGTGAATATATGATCTACACATCTTCTATTCTTTCTAAATCCTGCTTGTTCTTTCCTCAGTTTGTGGTCTACTGCCTTTGAAATTCTCTGTATAATTATCCTGCCTAGTATTTTGCTGGGAACTGAGAGAAGAGTGATTCCTCTCCAATTATTGCAGTCTGCAAGATCTCCCTTCTTGGGCAATTTGTCAATTATTCCTTTGTTCCACTCTGATGGTGTTGTCCCCGTTTTCCAGACTTGTGCAAATAGTGGTTCTAATAGTTCTGCTGCTAGCTCAGGGTCTGTCTTAAATAGCTCTGCATTTAAGTTATCATGGCCGGAGCTTTGCCGTTCTTTAACCCTTTGATTGCTGTGACGATTTCTTCTTTTCGTGGAATGTCTGTATTAACATCTAGATCGTTTTCAGCCTCAGGAACATTTAATTGGGTCTCTGGTGGTTCCTTGTTCAGAGTTTCTCTGAAGTGCTCTGCCCATCTTGTTTCCTGTCCCTCTGCTGTCGTGATGAGATTACCTTGCTTATCTCTTACTAATGTAATATTGTATGCACCTCGTTTTCCGCTGATGAATTTAGTTATTTTGTATACTGTGCTTTGTTCATTTCTCAGTGCTGCCTCCTCTGCCTGTCTTGCAAGATCGTCTAGGAAATTCCTTTTGTTGGCTTGGGTTTGGCGTTTAACTTCCTTGTCCAGCTGACTGTACTGTTCGCTATATAGTTACTTTAACCTGGGGGACTTCGCTTCTATTTTCTTTCTTTTCATTTCCTTTCTCATCGTTATGGTGTTTAATGTTTCTGGTGTTATCCAGTCTTACTTCTTCCTTTCCTGGAATCCCAAGCATGATTTGCTGCTTTCCTTGTATATTGTTGAAATGGTGTTGAAATTCTGGTCTATATCATCAGTCAATGTCTTTTCCTGATTTTTGGCAAATTGGTATCGTTTCTTTATGTCGGCCGCAAAAGCTTTTCTGGTAAGGGAGTCCTTCAATTTGCTGATGTCAAACCTTTTCTGTGCAGTTACAGTTGGTCCAGCCCTTCTTAGTTTCACTTTCAGTTTTGCTACTACTAAATGGTGATTACTTCCCACATCTGCACCTCTTCTTACCTTCACATCTTGTAATGCATGTCTCCATCTACCGTTAACCATGATGTGGTCTATCTGGTTTCTGTCCCGACCATTTGGTGATTCCCATGTTAATTTGTGAATTTCTTTATGTGGGAAAACTGTTCCTCCAATGACCAGGTTGTTAATGCTACAGAAACTTATTAGTTTATCCCCATTTTCATTAGCTGTTCCGCTGCCGCATTTCCCCATTGTTCTTTCATTATATGTATTGTGTGTACCAACTTTCGCATTGAGGTCTCCCATTACTATAACAAGATCATATCTAGGTGTGTCTTCCATTTCTTTCTGCAGTTGTTGGTAGAATTCATCCTTGACCTCCTCATCGCTATCATTCGTTGGTGCGTAGCATTGTATTATTGTAGTGTTGGTGAATCTCCCTCTCAATCTTAATCTTATCAGTCTGTTGTTGATGGGTTTCCATTCCATTAATGTCCTTTCTATTCCTTTTTGTAGAATAATGGCTACGCCTTCATTGTGCTGTCCATCCTCTCTTCCAGAGTAAAGAACTGTTTGTCCTGTTGCTGTTTTAACATTTCCTGCCCCTGTCTATCTGCTCTCGCTTATCCCTAGAATGTGTAACCTATAGTTTCTCATTTCTGCCGTGACCTGTCTTAGTTTACCTGTCTCGTTCATTGTCCTGACATTCCAGAATCCTATTCTTGTATCCTGTTTTGCGGTCAGCACATCCGTTTTCATGTCAGTGGCTTCCTTTCGGCTTTCACCACTGACAGTTATACGAGCCACAGACTCCGAATGTCCCTCCCGCAGCAAAGTTTGTTCATTTATTGTTGTTTCCGTAACTTCATTGTTTTTTTTTTTACATAGACAGGGGTGTCAGCCCTAGGCTCAAACCCCCAACCTGGAGGACCAGGGTACCAGCTGTGCCCGGGGGAGTGGACGGGAACGGCACCAAATCAAGTTAGATGTGACCGGGAGAGGGGAAGGCTGTGTCACCAAATCAAGTCTAGTGTGACAGGGTGAGAAAAGGATGAAATAAACGTTCGGTGACAGATGAATTTTGTGGCAGTATTTTCTATAATTATTCTTCTGTAGTGTTACTGGCGACTGCCAGAGGTGGTGATTACAGATATAAATTGTAATATAACCCAGGTGTTCCTAGGAGACTCGTACTGTTTTTCTTAGGGCAGACTGTGAGATTGTCGTAAATAGGGTAGCACTCTATGCTTGAATACCTGATGTAAACAAAGATCACTGGCTACTGACGCTAAGGAAAATAAGATCAGGCTGGTGTAAAATATGAATGAATACTTTTATTTACTGTCTACACATCTGGGTAACTTCCATCGGGTTCATAAGTACATATTCTTGTGTAATTTACTAACCAGTCTTTCCATGAAATATCACACAACGAACCAGCCTTACACGATGGTAACCACAAAAACAGCCCTCGCTCATCCCGTGCTCAAGAACAACTCACTTAACCCCCTTCTCTCAAACCATCGCTTCCGTCTTAACTACTGAGCAATTCTACTCTAAGTTCGATGACGTCATTTCTAAACAATTTAATTAAATCACTCATAGGATTTGTGACTAGTGCTATTTACTAACTAGACACGCTCTAATACTTAGTGTTTAAATCTTGCTAAGTATTAGTGGCAGCACCTTAGTGTTAATCCGACGTCCTTACTGTCACGCAGCTTTTGTCTGACCCCTAAACACACAGACCAGCCCAGCTTGGTTGAACCTACCAGGAGTAAAACTCCCACTGGCATAGCTCTGGGGATTGTCAGGGTACGCAAGCTGCCATACCACTACAAGGTATAGGTACCATTGATGGCAGCCACGAAACATGGCATATTTAATATTGATAAAACGATAGTTCTTCATGGAAATATATGCATGGGTAAAACATCATAAAGGCAAAGATCACCTCAGTCAGTTAGTCCATCTGTACACATCTCGCCGCTGTACCAGGAATGCCTTAGAACAGGTTATCATTCAAGTAATGTGGACCAGAAAGTGACCATGCTTATAATCTTATAGTAGACCTACAATATCCACTGAACTTCTTCTTGAGTACGGATTCATCATAAATAAAGTGGCGGCCTCCAACAACAAGCCACTTGACAAAATACTTGAATTCTCCACCGAATAACGGGAGCTCATAAAACACGTTTGACTATGACGGAAGATTGTAACAGAAGGCCTCGATTAACGGTCTGCATTAATTAGCGCAGCACCTAACGCGTCATCATCACCTAGTGACGTAATATCTATATCGCAGTCAATTACAATTCATAAAAGTGCATAGATACATCATGTTGGCCGCAGATAGAATTGTTACCGCGTATATTAAACTGCTAACAAAACTAAGTGTGGTCAACATGTAAAATACATTATAATCTTCTTTAATAATAAGGATCTACAGAACCAAATAAATAAAGTATGTAAATGGATAACTGTTACGTGCACTCTTTGATATCCTGCAATATAATACATTTGTATGCTTGTTATGTTCGCAAATATTTTGTAAACAAAATAGATACTTTTTAGTGCTTAGGGAAAAGTCATTATTGAGTTACTTCCCTTGAAAGGAGTTTCGCCACTTTCGATCGAACTCCGCGGATGAATCTAGTTTTACTATGATTTATTCTTTGTTTGGGTAGAAATAGATTGTTCTTGCTTCAGAATATCTATGGCCTGAATTTATGTGTAGTGTTTGTCTAGGTAGGACGAGTCTGTCTTATATCTGTATATCTTTACATATCTAAGTCGAACTATATGTTCTTTGTCGCTAGAAAGGTCAAAGGCTGTTCAGCGGATGTGTGGCTAGAGAGGTGTGATTTGGCTTCGCCCTGATGATGGGGGGCTGTCGTGTTTTCTGTATCGGCTTGTCGCCGGAAAAAGTGATCGATATATGTGTAGGGGAAAGTGATAGTCGTCTAGACCTATCGTGTATGCTTTACCCCAGTGTTTATTCTTATTGCCAAGGAATGGCAGAATCATATTTCTGATACCAAGGTAACAAAAGCACTTCTTATGAACTCTCTTACGAAGCCATCGTTTTCGATAAGCAGACGCACGATTTGTACGTCTGAGGGAATATTTAACTAGATGAAGATGTCATTCATTTCTAGCAGCACCATATTGTATGTTGAAGTCCATTGCATCATGATAGAATCTACAGAGCAATGAGAACATTTAATGTAGGATTAACTTTGATACAGATTCCAGTTTGTATCCTAAAGTGAGTGACAGCTCACGACAGCAGCCATCTTGTATCCAAATATTTTGTGACTTTCAAGAAGAGAAAAGGGATGCCCCGTACTATCGCTTGATGAGTCCAGAGATCACTGCTACAGATGAGAACCCATTACTAGCGGTTCAATATGATTGCATGAAAAATATGTGCTGAACATTATTTAAAGGAATCTTCGCTAGACGAGGTTAGGTCTAGAAGCCATCTTGAATATTGTTTATAGACTGACGTGCTTTGTCAGTAAACTCAGATGATATATATATGGGCAATACTGAGTGATTGTCTACTGACATTCCATTGTGCTATTATGCAACGAGTGCCCATGTATCATTGCAAGACCATTTATCAATTGTACCATGATGTATTATGCCAACCTGTGATTTGTCACTGTATCCGTGCTGTCGAATGTGTACGTCCAATTAAACTGTAACAAAAAGTACACAGCAGTTGGCGTCGATGACTTCCAGCCATACATGAGTGAGAAAAAGAACATTTATCAACTCTTCAAACTCTTTCATCATTCGCGTATTATACTCTCACTCTATGTCTACACACCACTGCGTAGGTCGAGTTGATATTCCTATTCCTAACAACCACTCTGACGAGCAACGCTGGGGCCAACAACAAGTCTTTAACATTGGAGCTTCCACAGACCACCATACCTCTTAACACTGTGGTCCTGTAAATAGTTGATGTCAGTGTGAACAAGGAACAATACAATTTCATATCTATACACCATTCAACAGTATATATATATATATATATATATATATATATATATATATATATATATATATATATATATATATATATATATATATATATATATATATATATATATATATAGAAACAGCATTTAACTCTGGTGGAATTCAACAAAAGAAGGATATTTAACACTGGTATGCTATATTTAACAATAACAAAATGGGATTTTCAGCTGAATACAAATAAAACATTGGGAGTGATCTTCAGTAAAGGTAGGGTTGTAAAAAAATAAAATTATAGACGTAAATATCCAAGGGCAAAACATTAATACAGTGCAAACCACTCGATATCTAGGAATGATATTAGACCAACAGCTAAACTGGAATAAACAAATAGATAAACTAGTGGAGTCTTGCAGAGGATTGACTAACTTATTAAGATGTTTTAAAGGTAGTGGACGGGGTGCAAGCACTAAGACAATGCTCACTTTTTATAAATCTTTTATTAGAGGAAAAATAGATTATGGAAGTATAACATATGACTCTTCTGTACATTGTAACAAGATTAAATTAGACAGAATTCCGCATCAGGCTTTATGTACAATAGCAGGTGCAATCAGATCAACATCAATGGGAACTATAGAGGTGGCTTTAGGAATTCTACCCTTAGAATTACGGAGAAAGGAGTTAAGACTAAATTACATGAACAGAGTTATGCTAGATAAGTCTCACCCAGCACGTACAGCTTTTACCAGATGCCAACTAACTACTGAGGCCAATCCAATGAATACCACTAGATACCCTACAAGATGAAAGTTTATAGAGGACATTGTCCATCTGGGTACATTAATTACATCAATTAAAAACAGTTGTGAATATAAGCCAGTGATTCCACCCTGTGAGATCAAGAAACCAGACACGGACAACCACCTAGCAGAAATACTTAAGAAAACAAATAATATTGAAAATATTGAAAACACAACTAATAAATATATACAACAAATATCAAAAGACAGCATTACAGTGTACACAGATGGATCCAAGGGAAAGGATGGCAAATTGGGGATAGGAATATATATTCCAATATGGAAAATGGCAAAAGAATATAGCATCACGGAAAATACATAAGGAAGGGAAACCCGAGGCCTGTAAACAGCAAATAAATATTAGACAAACATAAAGGTATAATTTCAGGCACTCGTAAGAAATGAAGAAGTAGAACACTAGACAACAGAAAAACAACAGACGTGAGTGGCTTACCCAGGACTCGAACCCCGGACCTTCCGTGTGACAACCCCGCCTAGCTTTATACATACCTTTATGTTTGTCTAAAATTTATTTACGGAAAATACATCCATTTTCACTGCAGAGATGGTGGCAATACTAAAAGCACTAGAAATATTCTCTAATAACCCTCCCAAAAAAACTTAGTTTTAACTGACTCTCTTTCAACAACCATTTTAAGTCAAATGTTGTGAACATTCATTACATTAAGCGCTGAAACACAATGAGTGCCATATACATTGCACCCTTATAAATAAGTCAAAGGGATATAGAACGAAAACAGAATTTGAATGGTATCCCTTTAAAAAATATAATTGATTATCCCACTTTGATTGACAGGATTACACCCCTTTATTAAAAATAGGTGTGTAATCCCTAACTAAATTTACTAAACTACATTAAAAATGAACAAAATCTACAATAAATCTTACTGTAAGAATGTAAACTTTTCAACGGTCAGTAAATATTAAAGAACATAAGTAGTTTCCAAGTGTTTCTTTATAAATTTATCTAAATGAATTTAATTATTATAAGATTTAAAAGGTATTCTGGTATCTTACATCAGTGCAGGACATTTTGCAATTTTCTTTAGATAGCATTCAATTTCTAAATATATATCATTGTGTTCCACACTTTAGTGGAACACGAAATATTTTTGACGGCGTAACTGCCTTATATAGATAAGAATGTCCCTAACACGCCTCTCCCCTGTGGCAGTATTAGCTCGGGAGTAATTCGTGTCACTATGGTGTCACATTCACGAAGACGTGTTAAGTTACGCCAGGTAATTTGACGGTCAGCGACAATCATCATCATGTGACGTATTCTTTCCAGAACGTTGTCTCCATTACAGCTGCTCTGAACGCATCACGATTCTGGGCAAGTCGACCTGCATCAGCCAAAGACAAGTTCAGACTCTCTGTGATGTCCTGGGTCCACCGTCGTCTAGGTCGACCCCTTCCCCTTTTTCCAGGGACCATGCCTTCCATCACTGTTTTTTCCAGACTATTATGTCTTTTTATATGACCGAAAAATTTCAGCTTCCTTATTGCGATGGTATTTAGGAGCCAATGTTCCTGTACGTTTAGTGAGTGCAGTACTTCTCTGTTGGTCTTTTTTTCTGTCCAGGGTATTCTCAACATCCTTCTGTAACATTTCATTTCGAATGATGTAATCTTTTTTGCAACTGTTTTATTGAGTGTCCAAGTCTCGCAGCCGTATGTTGCTACTGGGAATATACATGCTCTGATCAGTTGTAACTTTGTTTCTTTGCTTGTGCCTTGCCATAGGTTTTTCGTCTGTATTAGTTTATGTGAAGCAATTGCAAGACTTCTTTTAATTTCTACTGCACAGTCGCCAGAGCTGTTAATGATTGATCCTAAGTATTCGAATTCGTTGACACTTTCCAGTTCTTCGTTATCAATTTCAATTTCTGGTTTGGTCTTTACTTTGTCTGTTGTCAATACTTTGGTCTTCTTGGTGTTTAGGTATAGATTCTGGGCCTCGCTGTGTTTTTTGGTGGACAGAAGTAATTGTTCAAGTCCTTCTGGGTTGGTCGATAGGAGGACTGTGTCGTCAGCATATCTGATTTCCGGGATCCGGTACCCGCCGATGTTAAATGAGTCAAACTCTGTGTGTTCTTGGTCATCTCTTACGTTTCTCATGATATTCTCGGCATAAATGTTAAACAGGTAAGGGGAAAGGGTACAGCCTTGTCTTACTCCTTTCTGTACTTCAAACCATTCTGATGTTTCCCCCTCTATTCTTACGGCTGCCTGTTGTTCTTGGTACAGCAGTGCGATGAGTTGTATAAGGTGGTTTGGAAATCCCATATTTTTTTTTTTTTTTTTATGTTATCGCATAATCTTTCTGACCATCTTTTCAAGCGACGGTGCTTGTTTATCCAAGCTTTTTTTTTAAATCTAAAGACATATGCATGGAAACATTGACAATAATAGTTTGAACATAAGCATAACAATGAAAATACACTGTGCAGCTGTAAAAATATAAAAAAACCAAAAAAAAAAAATTACTTGCACACACTCATTTACGCACTCTTTCTAGTACTCCTTTTACATTTTTGGTAAAGATAGTGTTGATTAAAAGGGGAAGGAGAAGGAAAAGAAAGAAAGAGACCTTGGGTGTCAAAGACCTAGATTTAGAGTCCGTCGCGAAAGATTTCAGTCTTGATGGAAAATAATCAAAATAAAGGGTAAATTTACTTTAGCTAAAAGCAGGTATCCGATTTCGCTGATTTATATGATGTCAAGACTTCAGGTCCAGCTTGGCTAAAATAAAATTCGTGCTGGACCGTGAAATGTAATCTGAAAGGATGTCCCCTGGGACAAAGACAGAGCCTTGGTTCATCCAGTGCATATCCTGTGTGACCACTTACAACAAGCTTTATTCACATTTCATAGATGGAGAAAAGAAATATTGAACATTTCATTAAATATAAATATACATTTATAAACACTCGGGCACGCTTACATACACACAATTACAAGCACATTTCACTGCACCTTTTATTATTTCCCCCTGTCACAGAGAGTTTTATGATCATAAATTGTCTATATCCTCTTCTTTTCTTCACCCGTGTCCTCTATTTTATTATCGCTCTTTTATCCTTTTCCTGTGTTTTTCGCATTCGTTCGTTTGCGACTATAAACATTACTATTTTCCCATTCTAACGTTTACCAGCTTTTTTTCTCATACTGGGATACGCATTCTATTACGTAGATGTCAGTGCACGAGAGGTGTGAATATGCATCAATCTCAGACATACGAGCAGACTTTTGTCTGCACATTCAGCTGACACAACGAGTTTCGTCGGCTGAGCGCTCAGGTGAGGCGCAATAACCGACATCTCCTCGGCGCAGTTTGAGACATTTGTCTGGAAATCCCAGCTGACAAGGCACTCACTGTTGGCCCTGGTCAGCGTGAGGTGTGAAAACGCACGAGTGTCAGTTCATGGTAGTCTTCTAGTTTATGTAAGGTATTTAAGAATGAGAAGGGGAGATTATTTCGTTTTGCGAAATAAGTTGGGACCCCTTTGTCCTGGTTTAAGATATTTACCGGAGTTTGAAACTAGTTTTCATTCATTCTCCAAATTCGCAGTAGACAGGTTGTTCGTGAATAGAATAAGCTGTATAGCGAAGCCCTAGTTTGTTCGGAAATTTACCGAGCTCTAGACTTCAAATAAATATATCAGCATATAATTCTAAAGTGTGCGATTACCTGTAGTTCTATGCGGAGGTAAATATTATATATTAGATATCTAGTAATTTTGTGAAGTGTTTAAAGTGTTAAATCGCTTATTTCCCTAGTTAGATTTTTGTGCAGATTAATTAAAATATAGTCTGTATTATTTTCTAGTGACGTGTTTCAGTGGAAAGCAGAAAAAAGTATAATTTCTAGCTTAAAAACCAGGTAGCTATCAGGAATTAAATTTAACTGCTAAATAATCAGACGAGAATATATTTTAAAATTAACTTATAACTGAAATGCTACATCAGTGAGTATTGACGGGATACGTAAGTATTCCTAATTCATGCTGATTGATTTTATGTATATAACTTATTTTACGGGAAGTTTTAAATGATAAGTCAAGCTGTACGCTTGCAGTTTAAAAATGTAAGTTATAACGAGTCCCTAATATGTATAAATATTTCATATGTGTTTTTCTTTATTCAGTGAATACTGCGGTAACCCAAATTTTGCCGGCGTTTAGTACAGAGACATACGTGTGAGAAACATAAACATTTTATATCTTTAACCACGTGGGTTTTCAAGTACCACCTGTCTGACAGTGCGTGTGCCTTCAGAGATAGACAGAATACCAATCCCACTAACAGGTTTTTTTAAAGAATAAATGTTTATATTGGGCCTTTGATGCAGATCATATTCTTCTCGAACTCTGTGTTGAGGCTACTTTGTGGCGAGAATAATTACAGCAATCTAAAACATTAACTTTCCGACATTGTTGACAAAGTGTGTGGTGAACCTAGATTATCTGTTGAGAGAAGTTGTCCACCGGCCATCTCCCTAATTAAGGGAAACCTCGTGTTCTGACACTGTGTGCCCGTTTAAGCCTAATTCTTACCTCGTGAGTCAAGTGACACTAACTTTAGTCTGAAATAACTATCGCATGAAGCAGACGCTCCCCGGATCTATTTTGATGAAACCAACAAACACATCTGCAGAGCTGGGATCCGCTTCATTAAACGACAGAAACAGATAAAAAGTGTGTGAGTGTCCCGAAGTTTGCGCCAGACGGCGAACAACAGCACGATTGTAAGTATATCAGGGCCCTGATGAAAGAACCGAGTGAAAGTAGACTGAAGGATGTTCTTTGTTTGAGTCACCCACGTTGTAACTTCCTTTATGCAAGTTATTGCTAACAATATTTACCCTTAGAATAAAGCAGAGTATCAAGTCTGTCCATACCTTAAAAGGGGGAAACCATAGACTCAATCATATGCATCTGTAACTCTTTGGGGTTATCATTTTTCTCTAACGGGACTGTGAGCTATATATCCAGGGGAAGGACCATACAAACGGGTCTATCATTTCTTGTACCATTTCTTGATTTTTATGACTATGTTTATATGCTTTTGATGTATTTTATATGTTGTGATGTTAATTTACTATGATAATTAAACTATACCTACATTTATTTTAGTGTGGTGGTCAGTTCGTTCCCATAATATCTATATAATCCTTGTTATAGTTTTCCCACGTCTGTGTGTATAACTGTCGTCACTTGTATGTGCGGGCACGTGAATGGATAGAGATATATTAATATATACATAATTTTTTATAGACTGTCTGACTCCTCTGGATCTGTTGTAGAAGATAGGCGGAAAGAGAGAGAGATTCTCGATTTCCGGGACAGCCTCTATAAATTTCTACCATCTCAGTCGTGGAAATCTATTTCTATTTACTACCTCTCACTGTGACTATCACTTATTGCAACCGATTCAGAAGGGACCAACCCAAGTCTTAATTTCCCTATCAAAAATCTACGACACCCCCCCCCCTTTTTTTTCTTCCCCCTGAATTTAAAAGTTTGAGCCGTGCAATACCAACGTCAAAGACTTCCCACGAACATACTTAGGGATCAGTTGGCAAGGTCAGACATTGACACTTTAATGACATCTAAAAACTGTGGTCAACATGACCTCCCGCGAATATATGTAGTTCAAAGGTCGAGCTGTAGTACTTGAGAGGATAGGAAGACTGGGGGAAGGGAGGGGGCACAGAAGGCCGAAAGCGGAATTATAAATGTTAGGATAGACAGAGAATTAGATAATAGTGAGACGGAGGAAGGGCTGTTAGAGATACCAGCTCTGTCAAGAACGGCGGTATCCGTGATCTTGTCTTGCCATTTGATGTTCATTACCTTCCTGAGACAGACTGTATGGAAGTGGTTTAGCTTCTTTACATGGCGCCTGTATACAGTCCATGTTTCACATGCATAAAGCAGCACTGGAAGCACCGCAGCTCTGTACACCTTCAGCTTTGTCTGTAGACTAATGCCACTTCGATGCCAAACGTTGGTGTATAGTCTGCCAAATGTGCTGCTGCCAAATGAGATCCTGGTGTTCACCTCATCATCAATGACGATGTTCTGGGATAGTGTGCTACCAAGGTAAATGAATCTGTTCACAACATTCAGTTTCTCACCATTTACCTTGATGAATGGCTCAGTATAAATTGTGCCAGGAGCTGGTTGGTACATGATTTCTGTTTTCTCCGTGTTGATCGTAAGCCCAAAGTTGGAACAGGCTTCGAAGAATCTATCCACGCTAAGCTGCAGATCAGCTTCTGAGCCAGCATTGAAGGCACAATCATCAGCAAACAGAAGATCTCTGATGGTGTGTGATTTGACCTTGGCTTTTGCTTGAAGCCTCCTAAGGTTAAACAATTTTCCATCAATACGATATCTGATGTCGATTCCTGTGTCCCCGTCTCTGAAAGTATCAGTCAGCATAGCAGAAAACATGATACTGAACAGAGTCGGTGCAAGTACACACCCTTGTTTAACTCCATTTGAGACGGGAAAAGGCTCCGATAGCTCACTATTTTCCTGAACTCTAACCTGCATTCCATCATGCAGTTGCTGCACTGTTGTGATAAATTTCTTTGGGCAGCCATGTTTTGACATGATCTTCCATAGACCCTCTCTACTGACAATCAATCAATCAATCAATCAATACCCTTTAGCTACCAGAGGAGCATAGGCCTTCAAGAAACACATGACAAGTCAACCTGTCCTGTGCCATCCGCTCAAGTTATTTCCATGTTTTCCTCATAATTTTCACCTCTGTATCCAGATCTATTCTCCATGTGTTTGTTGGTCTACCTCTGCCTCTCTTTCCCTGTGGATTCCAGAACAAAGACTGCCTTGTAATGCTATCAACAGGCCTCCTCAATGTGTGTCCTATCCATCGCCAGCGTCTTCTTCTCAACTCTTGTTTCACTGGCACTTGTCTGGTTCTTGTCATCAATTCCACATTTGTGACTTTGTCATACCATTTCAGTCCTTCTATTCTACGAAGGCACCCGTTTTTAAAAGTCTGTAGTGTGACCGCGCCATCTTGTCACTACGATTGCCCCCATGGTTCACTGCCTGATTACCACATTATCTTCAAGAAGAAGATTGATTACTAGGCCATAATAATGCCTACAAAATAGTTGTGTATATTTGTGTTTTCATGCCTTCTAGAGCAATAATCACGAGTGTTATTTAAGTGGCCAAATTACTGCGCGCGCGGACTAAGTTGAGTGTTTAGGCTTAGCGGTTTATATAAAGAAATAGCGAGCGGCAAAAGGCCTATTTGAAGATTCAGTCCAGACACGAGAAAACGAAGATACGAGGTGCCCTTTGTGGGTAGAACAAAGACATGACACGTGAGTTTGATTTAGAAGCAGATTAGATTAGTTCCTAGTGAAATTACCATTATTTCTCTTTGGCTTTAGAATTATATTGAGCGTGTCTGTTTTAATGGTTAATGAAATAAATAGATTGATGTGTTTCCAGGACCTTATAATTTAGTCTTGAAATGATAGATGAGTGAAAATAATGTGTGGGTAGATTTTTACTAGTGCCTAGCCCAAATCACAGATGTGAGAGTTTAGTAGCAATTATTTCAGTCATCAGACCGGGCAAGAAAGGCAAAGATAGTATGAAATTATTTCATACATGAAACCAGGCAGAGAAGCGATCTATTACTTGAATTTAGATGATATTAACTGTTATCAAGATGGCAGCCACGTGGTGATGACTGTATAAAAGAAGACGCCAAGGAGTCTGCATTTAACACTCTTAGTTATCACTTAATGTTACGCAGTTTTATATCATGTAAATTGACACGTGGGTGAAAGTAGGTTAAATGTAATTTTCCCCAGTAATAGAAGAGTTTTCGTGGTAAACTTCCTTTATGTGATGACTTTAGTTCTAGTGTTAAGTCAAGAGTAATTTTATTTTGTTCTTTAATGTAAGAGTAATTGAGTGTATTTCAAGATTATTGATTATTCTACTGCATATCTTTGGTAGGTTACTTTGAGTGAGGTGAGGATATGTATTTAGATTGCTGGTGAGATTAGAGCCACTCCTTTGTGTGTAAGGCACGTTGAGACAGGTGTTTCTCTGGCTGCTCCTTGTGGAGCATGGAAACACCAATGCGGCCGGTGTCCATCACAAGCCCACAAGAAGCATTTTTATGCTATTGCAGTGGTTGTTTCTGTAACAATGTGTTTCATGTGATGAGTTCCCAATCTCATCAGGGGTCATGTACGACACGCTTGTGGCCAGGCGCACCAGTCGTCACTTACGACATGTTCAGAGTGCAGTGACGAATATTGAGACGGATCAGTTGCGAGGTGGTGGTTTATTCTTATTATTGAGAGTATCTGTTGTACATGTAGTTGAAGAATATTATTTTATGTCCAGTTGATTATTATTTAATTTATTGTTATGTGAAGAATGGTTTGTGAGAGCACGTGGGCTCACTTGGGGATATATATTTCTCTTCTACGCTCCTGAGGAAGCATGGGGCCACCAGTGTGGTTTGCCTCCGCATGAAGCATTCAGATGCTCTTGCAGTAGTGGTTTCGGTAGCAACCGATGTTACACGGTGAGATTGCCAGCCTCATGCACAACATCATACTAGTCTCATTGGACGACATGCATGAGTGTGTATGTGTGTGTGATAGCTGAGTGTGTGCTCTTGCAGTAGTGGTTTCGGTAGCAATCTGTGTTACACGGGGAGATTGCCAGCCTCATGCACAACACCATACTAGTCGCATTGGACGACACGCATGAGTGTGTGCGTGTGTGATAGCTGAGGGTGTCAGGTGGCGTGGAAGGACTGTTTGGCAGGTGAGAGTATCATTATTTAACTATTATGATTTTAACCAGTCGTTGCTTTGTTTGCTTCTTCAGATTAGCAATCGAGCACTAGCTGGGTGTTTGTTTGGTGTTTGGTTTTTTGGTTTATTTGTTTAATGTTTGCTTCAGTGTTCTCTTAATGTCACTGATAGGGTTGTAAAAATAAATACAGCCCCTGCCTCAGAATCAAGAGTTTTTATTGTTGTTCGGGTCGGTGCGAGTGTGGAAAGAGAGTGATCACATATCACAATAACATCGTCATCATCATTCTCGCCCACCCTATCACAGTAGCTTTTTGGTTGTTGTTTTTGTTGCTCTCCATGTCTCAGAGTATACAATAGGACTGATCACATTTGAGTTGAAGATTCTTATTTTCGTGTTGGACTTGATTTCTCTTGTTCTCCATATATTTTTAAATGCAATGAAAGCTCCTCTTGCTTTTTGTATTCTTATTTTGATATCATTTCTGTCCCTCCAAGTCTGTATATATTACTGCCAAGATATGTGTACGATTCTACATCCTTTAGTGGTGCTTCTTCAAGTTCAACCTTGTTATCATTTCTTGCATTTATTCATTTTCATTCATAACCCTCCACTCCCAAAGGAGCATAGGCCTTCAACAAACACATGCCAAGTCCTCCTGTCACGTCCCATCATCTCAAGTTCTTTCCACGTTCTCCTCATCATTTTCACATCCGTTTCCAGCTTTCTTCTCCTTGGGCTTCTTGGTCTACCTCTGCCTCTCTTGCCCTGGGGTTCCAGAACAAGGACTGCCTTGTAATACTCTCAAAAGGTTTCCTCAGTGTGTTTCCTATCCATCGCCAGCGTCTTCTCATCTTTTGTTCCACTGGCACAAGTCTAGTTCTTGTCCTAAGTTCCACGTTGGCAACCTTGTCATACCATTTTAATCCTTCTATTCTACGCAAGCACCCATTTATGAAAGTCTGTAGCTTTTTGGTTGTTGTCTTTGTTGTTCTCCATGTCTCAGAGCCATACAATTTGGACTGACTTCACATTTGAGTTGAAGATTCTTATTTTCGTGTTGGATCCGATTTCTCTTGATCTCCATATATTTCCCAATGCAATTAAAGCTTCTCTTGCTTTTTGTATTCTTAGTTTAATATCACTGTCTGTCCCTCTAACTTTGTCTATATTGCTGCCAAGATATGTGTACGATTCTACATCTTGCATACATGCCACACGCTATGGTTTACCCATAATCTGTACGGGGCGTTTGCGTTTTTGGATGTGTACGGCCCGTACAAACGTATGTATGGGTTTTTTCCGCCTAATTATAAACCCTTTCAGCACCATTATGACGTACGCCGTACGGCATAAATCTTTACAAATTTTGTCGCTGTGCCGTACGGAGTACGTCACGGAAGTAGCGCGATATTTCGTTCCCATACACCTATAAGACGTACGCCGTACGTCATATTTTAAAAGCACCAGAACTCTTCTGTTTATAAGCGTATCGGCAATTGCTATGCATAATCGGATTCAGCATTGAAAAATCTGGCCTACTAAGCTTGAAACGAACAAAATATTTTACTGCTAGCGAATACAGTAGAACTGATAATAGCGATTTTACAAAAGCAAAAGTTCATAAACATGGACGCTGCCGAACCATAAACATTTGGTGTAAAAAAAGCACGAAAATTCTTGTTTGAGTTGAATTTATTCAACTTGAATGATTCTGACGATTCTTTTTAGTAAGATTCTCGTAATTTTTACCTTTAGTGCCGTCGAGTATGTATAATATGTGTATTTTCGTACCATTTAGAGTTAGGGTTAAGTTTACACTAAACCTAATCCTAACTCAATAGGGCATACATATTATACATACTCGACGGCACTGAAGATAAAGGTTACCCAGATTCAGAGTATGTGTAGTCTGGTTCAGAATCAGACTGATGTAGATTTAGAGCAAAGTGATAGTGAACGGCTTGCTAAAACGAGGAAAGTGAATGATAGTGAAAGGTTTGCTAAAACGAGGAAAGTGATTGATAGTGTTAGTAGTAACATTCGATCTAGATCTAGTTCACTCAGTTTAGATCAAAATAATTCACCAGTGAAAAGAAAGGCAGTGAAAACAAGATCTGCACCTAAACAAGTAAAGAAAATGTCGAGATCTAGACCTTGGAATAAAAAAATGAAAAAAAAAATTGATGAGGAAGAACGTCACCTAAAAGACCCTGGTAACCAGAGGCAGGGGAAGAAAATAATATAGATGCAAACGTAAGTCATGAAGGAGACAAGAGAACCATGCTGCCCAGCCTGAGTTTACAGCACATCTAATTGAATATATTTGTACATTAAATAACTCTGTTGTTACGTTTTTCAGTCTTTGTACAGGTTTTACGGGTCTTTGTACAGGGTTTTTGGATTTTTTGTACAGGTTTTTCATGTCTGAGGTGTGGCATGTATGATCTTGTATTGGTGTTTCTTCAAGTTCAACCCTGTTATCATTACCTGCATTTATTCTCATTATTTTTGTCTTTTCCCTGTGTATTTTCAGACCCAATTGTTGTGACCTCTCATCAAGTGTTTTCAGTTTGTTCTGCATCTGATTACGGTTATGGGACAGAAGAGCCAAGTCATCAGCAAAATCCAGATCATCCAACTGCTTAGTCAGAGCCCACTGGATTCCATTCTGTTGTGTGTTGTCGATGATCTCATAACCCAGTGTATTGCTAGTAAGAAAAGAAATGGGGACAAGAGGCATCCCTGTCACACTCCTGTTCTTATCCCAAATGGTTCTGTAAGCTGTCCTTCGTGAAGAACTCTGCATGTCATTTCTTCATATGTTTTCTTTATTAAATTAATGATCTTCAGGGGAACTCCTGTAACCGAGACACCTACGCTAGCATTATCCGTGCTATTGTTTTGATTCAGAATGAGACAAGAAGTTAGGACATCTCACAAAAGAAAAAAATAATGAATGAAAATAATAATAAATGTTACTGACAACAGTTCAAGATAGGAGGTCACGTTTACCAAAAGTGAGTGATCATAACAATCTAGGGACGTAAATAGAAAGGTCGAGAACAGCGAAGCTTGACCAATAGATTTAATCCAAAAGTATTGGGTTAACGAATCAGAAAGTGGTAAGGTGACACACCACGCTGAGGTGACTGGTAGTCATTATTGCTTGGGAGATTCGAGGAGTAGCTGTGTAGAGAGAGAACACTTTAGGACAGGTTGTATGTCTGTGGTTGTACACACTGGCTCTCATATGTCCAGCTACTTCAAGCAAGTATTAATCTATAAAGAGATAGATATTATTTCTGTGGTGTACAGGAAGTGTATATTTCTATATGAGAACAGAGATTATGCTCTCTCTCGTAAGTATCTGATTGTAAGTACATTTTATGCATTAGATTGATTCTTGTTCTAGGGAACGTTTGTAGTGGCATGATTAGCCAGTTCGCCAAGAAAACTCTATAAATATCTAAAAGGAAACTGAATGCAATGGAGGAGCAACTCTAAGTGAAGGTTAATCTATCAAGAAATAGATATTATTCCTGTAGAGAACAGGAAGTGTATATTTCTACATGAGAACAGAGATTATGCTCTCTCTCGTGAGTATCTGATTGTGTAAGTACATTTTATGCATTAGATTGATTCTTGTTTTAGGGAACGTTTGTAGAGGCATGATTAACCAGTTCGCCAAAAAAACTCTATAAATATCTATAAGAAACTGAATGCTACAGAGGAGCATAAGCACCACAAGTTTATAATGTCGGATTTGGAAGACTAAGAATATTTAAAGGAGACAATGTTATAAAGAGGAACAAATTCTATAAGTTATTGAGCTCACGTAAGAAATACTAGTAATGTCCAAGGATCCAACTTTTGACTGTATGCGAGCTCCATTGTTTGAATTACCTTTTCACGCCTGGTGAACGTATTATCTTATTAAAGGTTTTAATGGCACAGCTCGAATTTGATTTCGTCATTACATGTTGCTGAACTTGTACCATTATTGTTCATACTACCACTGTATGAGAAGTCACTATAATACCATCATAGAAGGAACTGAACGAACTGGGATATGGAAAAGATAGAACTATCATCAAAGAATCACCATCTCTGGCGGAGTTGTCCAGTACAAATTTAATCTTTAACTTGGAAGATAAAACGGAGAAGTTTAAACTTAGACCACGTCACTAGGCCTGCCATGTGACAACTAGTGATTCTATAATACATACTACTAGTGGTCGAGGGGTTATGACATACCTTTAATTGGTGCCGTTTACTGCGCTATGACACTCCATAATGCCTCATCAATTTCCAAAGTGATTCTCTGTCTACACTGTCAAATGCCTTTTCGTAGTCCACAAATCCGATGTAAAGTGGTGAATTCCATCCCAAACTTTGTTCAGCTATTATTCTCAAAGTGGCTATCTGGTCTGTACATGATCTGTTTTGTCGAAAACCTGCTTGTTCATCTCTCAGTTTCTTGTCTATGGACTCTTTGAATCTCTCAAGGATAATCCTGTTTAACTCTTTGACTCCACAGCAACGGTCTGAGCATTGCAAAATTCAACACGCCGTGCCACAGCAACGCTCACAGCGTGGTTTTTAGTTTATCACGCGTAAACCTTAAAAATCGTCCGTTTAATGCAGTTCATATATTGAAATTCGTAGAATGACTTCTGCTACTATCTAAACAACCAATTTGACTGTAGTTAATCAGCAAGTGTGCCTGTTTTGATGTTATTATCACAATTTTTGTGAAGATTTGCGTGTTTGCGTTTTTCATCGTTATTGCTAGAGAAATATGTCACGCTTTATATTTACATTTTCTAAGTCTCCTAAGCAAATAATTGTGTCAAACTACTTTGAAACATTGCTGACATTGATGGTGATTGTTTGGTAGTCACAGTTTGTTGTCCAAATACGGAATCTGTGCAGAAAAGCTAGACACACTAGGTTTAGTTGATGAGTGGGCGTAGTCGTATTCTGGCCGATCAAAAAGCAACAAAACTAGACCTACCGTAACATCTAATCACTAGTTCTTGGTAGAAGATGAAGCTAGGGATACAATTAAAACATTAAACAAGAGTAAAAAAGTTTTTATATGACGTTATTCTTCTTTATTTGTTTGAAAATTACGTAATGCACGATTGCATAATTTGTATTTTTCTTACAACGGACCACGGAAAAACTGGTGTGAATAACACTAAATGTACTAATTGTGGCCATAAGCATGTTTTCTTTTACTTGTATATGGATTAACTTGATGTTTGAAGACTAAAAAGAAAGTTTTATAGTCTACAACAGTAATTTGTCTTTGGTTAGATCGTATTCTACAGTCAACTTTTTAGCGTTTTTCAATTTTACATGCAAAATGTTTTAAGTATACCGAACATACTTGTGTTAATACTACCAAAGGGATTATATATTTGAATTCTCTATCAATTTCCCTACAGTTTGGTATATAATAAGTACATGTTCAAAGGAAAATTCACAAACAAATTTAGACTGAAAGATGAACACTTCACTCTATAAAATTCTGCCCACAAAAAAAGTCTGGCACAGCGTGCAAAATAACTCTGGAATGAAAGAGTTAATACTTTTGCTGTCACTGATAGTAACATTGTTCCTCTATAATTTGTGCACTCTTGTAAATTTCCCTTCTTAGGCAACTTAACCAGATATCCTTCTTTCCATTCTGCTGGTATCTCTTCCTTTTCCCAGACTTTACCAAGTAATTTATATAACATCTCTGTAGCCGTGTCGATATCTGCTTTGATGGCCTCTGCTGGAATGTCATCAGGTCCAGGCGCTTTTCCATCTCTTAGAAGCTTTATGGCTTTCTGTATTTCTTCCTTTGTTGGTCTTATACCGTTAATTTGTAGCTCTTCTTCTGCTGGCCGGATGTCCGGGGGTTTTGTGGAGCTGGTCTATTGAGAAGGTCCTCAAAATATTCTGGCCACCTCTTTATTTGCTCTTGTATAATGCTGAGCAGTCTTCCATTTTTGTCTTTATGAGGCAACTTGTTTGCTTGTATTTCCCTGTTAGCTTCTTTATGCTGCTATACAGTTCTATCATATTTCCTGTGGCTGCAGCATCTTCTGCCTCTCTTGCCAACTCCTCAATATACTTCCTCTTGTCTCTTTTGATACTTCTTTTTACTTCTTTGTTTGCTTCTTTGTACACTTCTTGAGCCTTGGCTTTGGAACTTCTGGTTTTGCTTGTGTTTAAATCTGCTTTCTTGTTTTTTCTATCTTTTATCTTATTGATGGTTTCTGTTGTTATGCATGCTTTTTGTTGTTGTTCCCTTTTCCCCATTATTTCTTCACATGTCTCATTCCATACAGTTTTGATATGCTGCCAATAGTCTTCTGTATTCTCTACATCTTCCAGCTGTTGGAGCACTTGGAATTTGTTGGATATTGTGACCGCAAATTTGTCTCTTGTTTCTTGATTTCTTAGATGTCCTACATTAAATTGTTGTCTATAATTTTGCATTGTTGCATATCTCTTGAGTTTCATTTTTTAATTGGCTATCAGAAGGTGGTGATCTGATGCCACATCTGCTCCTTTATATACCTTTACTCTCCACATGTAAGCCTACCTTGCCGTGGTTGGAGAGCTTGAGCGCCTCAATGATCCCGGGAGCTATGCCGGCGGGAGTTTTACTCCTGGCAGGGTCACCCAAGCCGGACAGGTCCTGGGTGAGGGGCCAGACTAAATGGGCTGAGGAGTGGGTGGAACCCTATAGGTGTAGATGCAGAACCCACCGGCGAGTGGTACATGCTCTGGTCTGCACCAATCCACCCCCACTTCATGGGTTAAATGCTTTCTTGCCTCATTCTTCACTGTTTGTCGTCTATCACGCCCATGGCGACCGTTGCCTCAATTGGCTGTGTGTGGTGTACCCGGAAACGGGGCCTCCCAGTACTGAGGCAAAGTTAAGTCCCCGATGTCACTTATCGGTGCAGAATTGAGAGAGATGGCTGAGCATCACAATCCCTCCTGTGTTGCAGCATGATGAGAACCCAGCATTGCACACTGAGCTTGGGGGGATCACTTGGGCACCAGACTTAATACTGGCTCTTGACTGGATGGCCGCATGCAGGAGATTTCTACAATGGAGGGTTGGCAGGTGGTGGGTATCGGGAAGTGGCTCTGTGCAGGACGTGAGGATTCCTTGGGAGAGCCCCGAACCAGAGCACAGCATTGTGCAAGCTCTGCATAGTTGGAGAGCCCCCTGGATGACGGGGAATGCACAGTGTGCTACCCCACCTATCCCCAACTGCTAACTTAGAACCAGAAGTGGGGTCCTCTGTATGCGTGCCAGGCCAGGATAAAATGCCTGGGAAAGAGACTGGAGCTCAGAACTCCCTAACTCAAAGTTGCAGGATGGCAGAAAAGCCACAGGAAAGACAGGGCTATTTTGAAGATAATGCAACCATATTTTCACCATACGAGCTCGGACGCCGCCTCGGTAAACAAGGTCCGCGCAGAGCAGTGACACCCCCAGGCTGCTTGCGAATAGTCTACTACTGGGAACATAAACAGATTAGGGATGAGCCCACTCTCCCGTTGAACAGGTGCTAAAGTCGTAGATACTGGGCCAGAAGGCGCACCGGAAACCACAGTATCATGCAACTCGCTTTTTTTTTTTTTTTTTTTTTTTTTTTTTTTTCTATGGAGAGTACACCGTCAAATAAATCTCGTTCTGGTGCTCGCCCTGTGGAGCTCCACCAGGCAGGTGCAGTGCCGGGCTCTGAGCCTCGACAGAGCCCACCCTCAGCTACTGGAGGACCCTCTAGACCGTCTTGTGGAGTCAACAGACGGCGGAGGAGAACTACTGACCAAAACAAAACAGAAAAAGAGAAACCCAGAGTGCCACTTGTCATGATGCACTGGAATGCAGAGGGAGTGAACAGCAAGCAGGCTGGATACAGCAAAAAGACAGAGCTGGAAAACATCTTGTATGAGAAGCAAGTCAGTGTTTGCTGTATCCAAGAGACTCACTTGAAAGCAGATCAAACCTTTAAAATAAGGGGATATCAATGCTTCAGATCCGACAGACAAGATAGACGAAAAGGAGGAGTACTTACTCTGATGATCACTCCCTAATCCTAGTCAATAATGCCACAGATACTCCTACCTTCTACTCCAGAGGATGGCACACAACCTCAACACCAGATCTTGCCTTCTCCACACCAGATATAGCTGGATCTATTAGTAGAGAAGTAGGAGACCAACTAGGGGGAAGCGACCATCGCCCAATCTTTCTTACTGTCCAGAGTGCAACTCTCAGTACAGGCCCAGCCATTACAAGATGGAACTACAAAAAAGCCAACTGGGGTTTATTCAGGCATCAGGTGAACACGCTGCTGTCTACCCTCAAGGTACAGAACAGAGACATTAATGAAGTGGTAAAAGACTTCAACAGATGCATACTACAAGCTGCAAAAGAAACCATTCCCAAAGGATGCCGGCGTAACTACATACCATACTGGTCCAGCACACTCCAAGAACGTCAGGAAGCTATGGACAAGGCTAGAAAGGACGCAGAGTCTCAGCCTTCACTTGAAACTCACAACAAATGGAAAAAGGCTGTAGCAGAGTTTCAGAGAACAAAGCTAGAAGAAAAGCGGAAAAGCTGGAGAACTAAAACGGCATCGCTGAACCTTGAGAAAGACGGCAGGAAACTTTGGAGATTAGTCAAGTCTCTAAATGAAGAGCATTCCTCACCAAGGCAGACTATCACATTGGATGAAGGTGGCAAACTTTTCAGAGGAAAACAAGCTGCAGACTTGTTTAGACCATCAGAGAGAGATAAGAAAAGAAATACTGGCAACCATGGGACAGACAGATACTCCTGCCCCAATGAGGGAACCCATCACACTAGGAGAACTACAGAAGGCTATTTCCAAGCTTAAGTTTCAAAAGTCACCCGGCCCAGACAAAATCAACAACGAAATGCTAGTAAATCTGAGCTCAGCAGCAAAGACAAAACTGCTTGAGATATTCAACCACAGCTGGTTGAAAGGAACGGTACCCCAAGTATGGAGAGAAGCCATCACAATACCCATACTAAAGAAAGGGAAATGTAAGACCGAGGCTGCAAGTTACCGGCCATCAGTCTCACAAGCTGTGTTGGGAAGACTATGGAGCGAATAGTCAACCACAGATTGAAATGGTATTTAGAGTCTGACAGATCCTGGTGCCGGAACAAGCTGGATTTAGAGAATGCTACAGTATAGAAGACCAAGTTACTTACTTGTCTCAAGCAATAGAAGATGCCTTCCAGGAGAAGAAAAAGGTCCTAACGATCTGGGTCGACTTCAAGCAGGCCTTTGACAAGGTGTGGAAAGATGGCCTCATTGCAAAACTTAGGAGAAGTGGAATCCAAGGCAACATGATGAAATGGATCCAGTCATACTTGCATAACAGGAGAACTAGAGTCACTCTTGACGGTCTGCAGAGCAGAAAAGTGTTGCTCCATCAGGGGGTACCTCAAGGAGGAGTAATTTCCCCAACACTCTTCCTTGTTTACATCAATGACCTGGTGAAAGATCTCCCTGCAGGAGTTAAAGCTGCCTTATATGCAGATGACCTAGTACTCTGGTGCGCTGATGAAAATGTCGCCACAGCAAATTATAGAATGCAGCGGGCAGCAGACATGCTAGTGTCATGGGCAGAGAAATGGCTTATCACAATAAACACAGACAAAACCTCCACAACACTGTTCTCCCTCGCCCCCAAGGACAAATCAGCTAACATACACCTAGGGACAACCGTGATCAATTAGAAATACCCCACCTATCTTGGGGTGACATTTGACCAAAGGCTTACATGGAATAAGCATATTGAAAATGCAGAAGGAAAGGCCCGAAGACGACTAGGCATACTCAGAAAATTAGCAGGTACCAACTGGGGAGCAAATGAACGAAATCTAAAGAAGATTTATAATGGAGTAATAAGACCACACTTAGAGTTTAGCTCAGCCAGCATGGTCATCAGCTGCTAATCACATCTGCAGTCTTTGGACAAGGTGCAAAATCAAGGTCTCAGGCTCATTACAGGAGCCATGAAAACTACACCAATAACAGAGATGCAGAAGGTTGCTGGATTACAGACATTGTCCCATAGAAGAGACACAAAAACCATGATCCAGATGGAAAAGTACAACAGTATGCCAATGCACCCAATGAAGGCAAGACTAGATGATCTGGCATTGGACGTCTAAAAGCGTAAGCAGCTTTGTGCATCGGGGGAAAAGACTTAAAGACAGCATCAAGAAGACCTATCCATGAAGACAACACCACTGAAGCCCACCCTATACCCTGTACCATGGGAGCAGGCCAGCAGTGCCCTCCAAATTAATACAACAGTCAGTGGTCTCACAAGTGGATGTGAGTATATTGATCTGCAAAAACGAACTGCTACATTGAGTATGATCCAAGAAAGCTATCCCGATCAATCATGGATACATGCCTATACAGATGGATCAGCAACTAATGCTGTTAGGAATGGAGGTGCCGGTATCTTTATCTCATATCCTGACAACCACTATGAGACTAGGTACATTCCCACTGGTAAATTCTGTTCCAACTATACAGCTGAGGTTCAAGCTCTAGAGCAAGCTGCAAATATGATTTATAACACCAACTCTGACTGCCACCAGGTAGTCCTCCTCACAGATGCACTGTCTGTCCTGCAAGCTCTCAAGGGTGGTAAACTCCCGCATCTGAGAAATGAACTAAACAAGGTAGCTGCCAAAAAGAGAACCATACTTCAGTGGGTACCATCTCATTGTGGTGTACCCGAAATGAAAAGGCAGATAAACTTGCAAAAAAGGGAGGAGAATGTGAACAAGAAGATAATGAAGTCACATACTTTGAGAAAAAGAGAGCTATCCAGACTATCAGAAGAGAACAGAACCAACCCAAAGACGACTATCACACTCTCGACCGGCAGGGACAGACAACTATTTTTCGACTTAGGACAGGGCATAACAAAACTTAAACACATTTTGTCTGACTGTGCAGGACAGGAGCATGTTCTACAGGACTGTCCTCTGTAACTGAAGATAATTTCTCACATCAAAGCATATGGAGTTAAAGAGGAACTTCAAACGTCGATTGTCGCTCTGACTTGTTGATCATCCAAAGAAGGATGAGCACATGGACAACAAACTGCTGTGTTCTACATCTGTCCTCTGTATGAACCATTTTAAGATCGCAAGAAGAAGGAACTTCAAAACAACAGATAAACATCCTGCAATGATGATCTAAACTTCTTGTTTATGCATATATGATCAATTTGATTTTCTGTTCTATGGTCTGGTGATATCCATGTTGCCTTGTGTATTCTCTTATAAGGAAACATGCTTCCTCCTATAACCAGTTTATTTGAAGCACAGACGTTTGAGGATAGTTCCCAATTTTCATTCATTATTCCTTGCCCATGTTCTCCCATGACTTCTTCAAAGCCGGTGTTGACTGTGCCTACACGATTGATAAACAGTAGATGAACTGGAGTTTCGTCAAACTTCAAACGTTGTTCTCAGAGGCGGTAAGTCGACCAGGGCAAGATTTTAAAAGATGCACGAACAATTACGAGACATGCTGTCATAAAAGAAATGTTAGTTATTTAGTCATTTTACGGTCCATTAGATCATTATCACTGCCCCACATGTAATTTAGGTAAGGTTACTCCATGTCTTCATATTTAATACATCCATATAATTCTCACTACAAACATCTAATGACGGTCGCCTGCAATGAAATGACCACAGTAGTGATAGTAACAGAAACAACACACTATAATTAATAACCTGTCAATGTTGACGGGTTATTGCTAAATTAATTATAATTAATCAAACTGTGACATGATAAACACTGATAAAACGTAAGAAATCCGTCAGTTTACAACATTTTCTTTCTTGCTTTTGTAAACGAAAAGTAATGACTGATGTCCTGAAAAGGTAAGCTGCGAAATTTATCACCTTTTATGCACATAATACTAAGTGCTAACAGTAAATAAATAAATATTACCCACATAAAGGTATGTTTCAGGCACTCGTGAGAAAAATAAGTGGAAAACTAGACAACATTAAAACATTGTTTAAGTGCTGACAGCTTGTCGTGTGCCATTGTTGCTCGCAGCTCATTTTTAATGCTCTTTCGTCGTGAAAATCATCTTTCCCCTGCGCAGTTTGCTACCAAAAGACTTAAAATAGACGCAGTATTGCCTCAATATTAAGAAAATCTAAAAGAATCGTGTCTTGAGAGATGATGACCTGATACAGATCTTCGTGACATAGATGTCCTTTTCTCGAATGGTTTTGCTTAATGTAAGCATGGAGGTGCTCTAGTTCTCCATTGATATTAACATCAACTCCAAACTCTCAACGAAGACCAAAGCTGCGGTATATAACGCCTGCGTCACCAGCACACTTCTGTATGGCAGCGAGACACAGACAACCTATAATAAGCAAGAAAGAAGGATCAATACCTTCTATCTAAGGTGTCTACACCACATCCTCTGCATTTCGTGGAAAGACAAAGTGACAAATGTCGAAGTGCTGTCAGGTGCTGGCCTTCAGAGCGTGTATACACTGCTTAGACAGCGCAGCGCTGGCTTGGCCACGTCCGCCGCATGGAAGATGGCCGCATCCCGAAAGATATCTTCCACAGACAACTGGCAGAAGGCAAAAGAACAGTTGGTATAAATATATATATATATATATATATATATATATATATATATATATATATATATATATATATATATATATATATATATATATATATATATATATATATACCCGGTATATGTATGTATGTGTGAGTGAGTGAGTGTGTGTGTGCGCGTGTGTAAAGGTTCTCTTTAGACTTTTATTTTATAAAGTGACTTCCCCTTGTAATGTTTGCCTTGTGCATGTATCGCAGGAGAGTATTGACATTACAAAGGGATGTCACTATGATAGGAAACACTATATAGACGACAAAACAGGAGGCAATCTGATCATCAGAAGTGCATCCCTCAGTCGATCAAGTGTTTCGGCCCCTTAATCTCCTTTACATTCTAAGAGGAGCGGGCCCACTTAGGTCATGACTCCCAAGTGTCAGCCTCCTGTTGTCTAGTGCAGAGAATTGAACCCACTCCACCTTGGTTGCATCTTTCGAATTTACTCCTATTTTCTGCCAGCTGAAGTCAAATGTGAAAGTAACCCCTATGTTGAAAACAAATTAGTCCCGAGTTCAATAGCCCGTTGCGGTTGTTCCACAGCCAGCACGATGCCTTTTCCGAGTTTCGCTGAGCCTCTTAAGTGCCCTTGTTCTACTGTCCCCTCAATCCCAACAGTTTCAGTAGATCATACACTAAGGCACCACGAGACCTTTTGTGCCCACCTCAGCGGCCATGACCCTTACAGTGAACCCATCGTGTCTCAAGTCCACGGCCAGATCATTATACTTGGCCACTTTGAACGAGTGTTGCTCGTCCAATCTGGATTCAAATGGCACGGTCAGCTCAATCATTATAATCTGGTGTGATGATGAGGAATGTCACTATATACTTGTTACGGACTTTTATAAATATATCGTAATAATTTCTTGATGTCTTTTGACTTCGATTATGTCTATTAAATGCTGTCGTAACATTTGGGTTCGTTAATGTTTTCATAGATTTTGTATGAACGAATGTTTCTATTTCTCATCTTTTGTGTTCAATTCGTTTGTGACGTTTTGTTTCATTCTATATACGTATTGATGTAATGGATTAGTTCGTTCAATAGGTTGAATGATAACACTTGATTGTCGAACTGACAGAACTATGAAAACTTCTTGTGAATCTCATCAAACTTGGCAATCAACACAAAGTCTTCTGAAGACGACATTCTCCATTTAATTATCTGAAGACATATCACATTATGGAAAACATGAATGAAATACGTGGTTCCCATTTCAAAATAAGGAATGACATCACAGTCTCTTACGTTCTCAACTATTTGACCCTGAGCGGTCATATCAACCGTCGACCTTCGTCTAATTTTCTGTGTTCATATAGTTCAGTTGAATACTATTCTATTCAAACAGTCTTGACATTATCACGTCACATATTATGCTTAATCGTTGGCTTTATATTTCTATTAAGACATCTTGTCTTTTGCATAAAATAACAGGCTATTTCAATTATTCTCAGTTTTTCTGTCCACGCCACAATTTAACATTATCGCTTTCAATAGCGCATTTTATAATACACCGCGTTCCATCTAGAATATCGCGTGTAGATCTGCGTTTTAATATCAACGCCTTCACATATTCTCGGGACTCAGAAGTCCTTATTTATTTCTTATTCCATTAACTAGGAAGCCTGCACACTGACGGTTGAATAAATGAGTTAAGACTCAACATATATTAGTGGACTATGCCACACATTATCTAAACACAGCTATTAGCCCAAAGGCTACATCAATACTCTATCGTTACTAGGCTTAACGTGTCATCCAACGTTTTACGCGAACCCTTTGAAGTCTAGTTAGTTGAGGTGTTGCATGGTGCGACCATCCAAATCAAGATAAAACCAAAATGCTCGTAAACCATGCAACAATCCTCAACAATACTATAAAACTCTAAAGAGAACCTTTACCTATATTTAAAGATAGACAGAACCGGACTTAGGGATTTTTTCAAGGTGGTGTGATGTCTTGTGATGGCGTGACGCCCCCCCCCCCTTTTTTTGGGTTGTTGCAATAATGTATATGCTCTTGCGAGAGCCAACTCCACGCTGCTGAGTGACAGAATACATTTATGTGTTTAAAATCTTATGGTAGGTAAAAGCGTCTGATTGACAGAGTGGTTAGAGCGCTGGTCTCTCGCAGCAAAAGTGCCGGGTTCGATTCATTGTATCGACACGCTTCAGTCGACCTAGCTGTAAATGTGTATCTGACTTTGTATTTGAGTTAGGGGAGGAAAAGTCAGCGAGGAAAGAAACTACTCACCCCAACTCTCAACGCTGGACTTAGTAAAGTGAAATCTCTAACACTTCACTCCAATATCTGCCATCGATGGTACCTATACCTTGTTGCGGTATGGCAGCTTGTGTACCCTGACAATCCCCAGAGCTATGCTAGTGGGAGTTTTACTCCTGGTAGGTTCAACCAAGCTGGACTGGTCTGCGTGGGTAGGGGTCAGACAAAAGCTGGTCCTCCAGGTTAGGGGTTTTAGCATAGGGCTGACACCCCTGTCTATGTAAAAAAAACAATGAAGTTACGGAAACAACAACAAATGAACACACTTTGCTGCGGGATGGACATCCGGAGTCTGTGGCTCGTATGACTGTCAGTGGTGAAAGCCGAAAGGAAGCCACTGACATGAAAATGGTAGAAATGAGAAACTATAGGTTACACATTCTAGGGATAAGCGAGAGCAGATGGACAGGGCAGGAAAAGTTAAAACAGCAACAGGAGAAACAGTACTTTACTCTGGAAGAGAGGATGGACAGCACAATGAAGGCGTAGCCATTATTCTACAGAAAGGAATAGAAAGGACATTACTGGAATGGAAACCCATCAACAACAGATTGATAAGATTAAGATTGAGAGGGAGATTCACCAATTCTACAATAATACGATGCTACGCACCAACGAATGATAGCGATGAAGAGGTCAAGGATGAATTCTATCAACAACTGCAGAAAGAAATGGAAGACACACCTAGATTTGATCTTATAGTAGTAATGGGAGACCTCAATGCGAAAGTTGGAACACACAATACATATAATGAAAGAGTATTGGGGAAATGCGGTAGCGGAACAGCAAACAAAAATGGGGATAAATTAATAAGTTTCTGTAGCATTAACAACCTGGTCATTGGAGGAACACTTTTCCCACATAAAGAAATTCACAAATTAACATGGGAATCACCAAATGGGATTGACAAAAACCAGATAGACCACATTATGATTAACGGTAGATGGAGACATGCATTACAAGATGTGAAGGTTAGAAGAGGTGCAGATGTGGGAAGTGATCACCATTTAGTAGTAGCAAAACTGAAAGTGAAACTAAGAAGAGCTGGACCAACTGTAACTACACAGAAAAGGTTTGACATCAGCAAATTGAAGGACTCCCTTACCAGAAAAGCTTTTGCGGCTCACATAAAGAAACGATATCAATTTGCCAAAAGTCAGGAAAAGACATTGACTGATGATGTAGACCAGAAATTCAACACCATTTCAACAATATATAAGGAAAGCAGCAAATCATGCTTGGGAATCCAGGAAAGGAAGAAGCAAGACTGGATAACACCAGAAACATTAAACGCCATAATGATGAGAAAGGAAATGAAAAGAAAGAAAACAGAAGCGAAGTCCCCCAGGTTAAAGCAACTATATAGCGAACAGTACAGTCAGCTGGACAAGGAAATTAAACGCCAAACCCGAGCCAAAAAAAGGAATTTCCTAGACGATCTTGCAAGACAGGCAGAAGAGGCAGCACTGAGAAATGAACAAAGCACAGTATACAAAATAACTAAATTCATCAGCGGAAAACGAGGTGCAAACAATATTACATTAGTAAGAGATAAGAAAGGAAATCTCATCACGACAGCAGAGGGACAGGAAACAAGATGGACAGAGCACTTCAGAGAAACTCTGAACAAGGAAATACCAGAGACACAAGTGAATGTTCCTGAGGCTGAAAACGATCTAGATGTTAATACAGACATTCCACGAAAAGAAGAAATCATCACAACAATCAAAGAGTTAAAGAATGGAAAAGCTCCTGGCCATGATAACTTAAATGCAGAGCTATTTAAGACAGACCCTGAGCTAGCAGCAGAACTATTAGAACCACTATTTGCACAAGTCTGGAAAACAGGGACAACACCAACATAGTGCAACAAAGGAATAATTGTCAAATTGCCCAAGAAGGGAGATCTTGCAGACTGCAATAATTGGAGAGGAATCAATCTGCACTCAATTCCCAGCAAAATACTAGGCAGGATAATTATACAGAAAATTTCTAAAGCAATAGACCACAAACTGAGGAAAGAACAAGCAGGATTTAGAAAGAACAGAAGATGTGTAGATCATATATTTACTCTCAGGAACATTATAGAACAGTGCTCAGAATGGCAAAGACAGCTGTACATTAATTTCGTTGATTTTTAAAAGGCTTTTGACAGTATGCATAGGTACAGTTTATGGAAAATACTGAGGGCTTATGGAATTCCAAGCTGCATAGTGTCAATCATAAAAGGCCTCTATGCCAACTTTACGCGTAGCATTGGGCAGAGCAACCTAACCTTTGAGGTGATGCCAGGAGTACGACAGGGATGCCCCTTAACAACCACTCTATTTTTAACAGTCATAGACTGGGTGATGCGCCAGACAACAGAGGGCAGTCCAAAAGGAATAAGATGGACTACATTTTCTACATTACAAGATCTGGAATATGCAGATGACATTGCACTACTAGCACATTCACATCAACACATCCAGGAAAAAACGGATAGACTTAATAAGTATAGCCAGCAGGTGGGATTGAACATCAATCTAAAGAAGTCAGATGTCATGACGCTCAATGTGAGCAACCCTGAGCCTATATCAGTAAGGAATCAGCTACTGGAACAGACAGACACCTTCACATACCTAGGATGCATAGTAACACCAGACGGCGGAGCAGGCAAAGACATCAACAACAGAATGAACAAAGCAAGAACAGCCTTTTTAGTCTAAACAACATCTGGAAGTCCTCTCAGTTACAGAGAAGGAAATGTCGAAATTGTCATCTTTTGGCCGAATATCATCACCAACCAAGATCTGCATACTCGGAGCAAGCAAGAGGACATGCACACCATCATAGCTGGCAGACCCTGGAGCTGCGTTGGCCATGTCCTCAGAAGAGACCCCGATGCCATCACAAGAACAGCTATGCTATGGACCCCTGAAGGAAAACGTAAGAGAGGCCGACCAAAAACAACTTAGCGGAGGACTGTGGAGGCTGAGATGCAAAGAATGAACCAGAGTTGGGGCACTGTACGAAGGATGGCCACCGACCGAGCAAAGTGGAATAAATTTGTTGTTGCCCTACGAGACGCCACTAGGCGTGATGACCACTGACTGCTTTGACGGTCTGCGGCTAAGGATCAAAGAAAGAAAGATCACTCCAATATGGCAGTATCTGTTATGGGACTACCTTTTATGTGGTAGGTAGATCTTTTCTTTTTTTTCCAATTATTGTTTAATTACAGATGGGCGCTTAGTGCGCTGCTTTATTTTTGGGGATTTTAAAATAATAATAATATAGACACAGGAAAACGATCGGTTACAAACAAGCATAGATTTTAACGCTGAATCAGAAGCTCTGAAACAGGCAGACTGAGTGCACAGCGCACGCAGAAAAACAGATAGTAATCTTTATAGATGCCCTATCAGTAATAACTGCCCTGAAGAGCCACTACTCTAAGGGATTTAAAAATCGGATAAACTCACTTGAAAGCCTGGCCACATTTTGACACCCACTTTCTTCCCCTTCTCTCCCCCCCCCCCCCCCCCCTTTTTTTTTTACTGCGTGACGTCATATTGGACGACGCCCTAAGTCTTAAAACGACGGCATCTTTATCAGCGTTGCCACAGCTGGGTATTTTTCACTAGATCTGTGTTTTTTGGCTTCCGTCTGGGTATCTGGGTTTTTTTTTCTTCAAAATCTGCATTAATCTGGGTTTTTTTTTGTTTTTTTTTTTTTCCCGTACTCGAGGCGAAATCTCAGGTTATTTTTAATGTCTAGCCTGACATTGATTTTACGTGAGTATCCTATTTTCTTGTACAGAGACAAGTGTCCCTCGTTATTCAGGCAGATACTCGCCGTTTTCGGAGGTACCCATTAGAGCTGGGTCGGCTCAGGAGCCGCCAGTCCCTGGTCGACGACACTTCTTCAAATGTACTCGCCAGGTCTCGAGTTAATCCAGTCCAAATCCCGGTCGACGAAAAATCCTCAAATGCCGTCGCCCGGGTTTGATCCTGAATCACCCGGTCACCAGAGCGGTGTTGTAACCACTACGCTAGCGCGGCTCCCATTAATCTATGTATATTTGACAATTGGCATTTACAATGTATGTATATTCTGTGCACTGAGCATTATACATTATTTGTATATTATTATTAAATGTAAAACATTATGTGCTATCTATTTTTTATTCCACTTAAATTTAATTCTTGTTTTTAACCACATCAATGACGTTGTTTTTTGACTCGTTTACATTAGTGCCCTAGATTCTATAGAGAGTTACGCCAATTAAAATTTGGTCGCCATTTTCGGCTGTACCCGTATTACAGGAAAATGGACCCAATCGCGAGTTTCAGACCCAATTTGCATTTTCGTTTAGGTGAACTAATAATTTGAAATAAAATTAGATGCAAATACAGTAGCACACATTTGTACTATTCTTTGTATTTCAACTAACAAAACAAAAAGAAGAAAACTAGTTTACTTACCGGTTTGTTGAATAGAATCAGTAGCGTGAATTTTTAACACATACTCCGTTAAATTTTATATTCCGTCAGAATTCCACTATTTTGCAACAAATATTCCGTTAGAATTGCAACACTTAGCAAAAACATACTCCCTTCAAATTGAACTATTTACCTAGTTTGAGATGTGGAAACTGGTGAATGACTGTTGTAGACACTGACAGTTTTACTAGATCCAGATGATCACATCAGTTTTTGTTTTCATTAAAAATGTGACAATGTATAGATAGTTTTAAGAAAATCTAATTACATATTTTGGACCGGAGATTTTATTATAATTTTATTATATAATTATATTATATAATTTTTTTTATTATACATATATATATATATATATATATATATATATATATATATATATATATATATATATATATATATATAGTCACTTCGATTACGGAAACAACAGCAAATGGATTGATTTGCCGTTGCCCTAAAGACGCCAATAGGCGTGATGGGAAACAATGGCAAAGAAAACCTATCTGCTGTTGCCCTAGGACGCCACTAGGCGTAATGGCCACTGACTGCTTTGACGGTCGGTGGCTAAGGACGGAAGAAGAAGAAGATATATATATATATATATATATATATATATATATATATATATATATATATACATATATATATATATATATATATATATATATATAAAATAATTTTTATTATTATATAATAATAATATTATATAATTTATTATATAATTTTATTATAATGTTATTATAATTAATAAATATTAATAAAATAATAAAAATATAAAATTATATTATATTATATAATTTTTATTATATAATTTTATATTTTATATATTAAAATTATATAATTCTAAAGTTATATAATTTATATTATATAATTTAAAATTATATAAAATATTTGTATAATATATAAATTTATAATTATATATATATATGTGTGTGTATATATATATATATATATATATATATATATATATATATATATATATATATATATATATATATATATATATATATATATATATATATATTTATATAGTATAATTTTTATTATATAATAATAAAATTATATAATAAATTATATAATTTTTTAATAATGTTATTATAATTATTAGATATTAATAAAATAATAAAAATGTAAAACTTTATTATATTAGATAATTTTTATTATATAATGTTGTATTTTTTATATTAAAATCATAAAATTATATAATTTATATTATATAATTTAAAATTATATAAATTGTATAAAATATATATATATATATAATAAATAAATTTATTTATATATATATATATAAATATATTTATTTATATTTATATTTATATATATATATATATATATATATATATATATATATATAATAAATAAATTTATTTATATATATATATATATATATATAAATATATATATATAGAAGTGTTAAGAATGGACAGACCTAGGGAACTGCATAATATAGTCAAACAATATTTAACACGAACAAATGTTAATATTAGTGGCTGGGAATGTGAAGGTCTGATGCTGTTCTTACAATGCATATGACTTTTAACAGATGAAAGTCAATTAAATATTTGTTAAAGTCAGTTATATAACTGGAACCATCAGGGCTTTACACCCCTCCATTTTAATATTATTCTTGTTCAGAGTTTCTTCTTGATTTCGTTTGTTTTTTTGTTTTGTTTTTGTATTTTTATTTAACGTATTATCATAATTGTGATTGTCCCTATTTACAACGATTTGACAGATATGATGCCACTTTCTCATATCGGCAGTTGTTCATATTATTTTGAATTGAAAACATTTTATCGCAGAGGGAAGGCAAACCCGGTCCCAAAAAATGCCATGCTGAAGTCGGATGTGTCGACCGAAAGGTGCAGATATCACAGCTACGGCGTAAATAGACACAACGCAACCACCGTCCTTTTCAGCACGAACGAGGAAGAAGAAGAAGGAATTGAAAACAATATATATCCTAATTATAACCCATCAGAGGTTGAACGGGATATTTTTCTTCATTAATTTAAAAAAAAAATCTTACTCGATGCTTATTCACGCTACTAGCCCTGGTATTGTCCAGCCGAATATGGCGTCTATGTCGTTCAGCCTCGTTTTCGAATCTGACATAGTTGACGTAACTCTCTATAGAATCTAGGGCACTAGTTTATATCAGCTATCTATTTCCTGTTATTCTGTTAATGGATGTCATCTGCAATATTCAGTCATTTTTGCGATGTGTTATAAAGTATTCTTTTTACATTTTAGACTTAAGCAGATAAACAGCATATTGTTTGTTTGTTTTTTTGTTTTTTTTTTTTTTGGTTTTTTTTTGTTTGTTATTATAAGGTTGTAAAATGAGCGATGATGAAGGTACGCTAGGTAGTTGTTGCAGCATGACGACACACACGCCACCGAGTAAAAAAGTGAAGCCATGGTATTAGCAGGCTTTTTGTGCGGAATGGCTAACAGACAGCGAACTGAAGGATTGGATAAAGCCGGACTCTGGTAATCGCTATGCTGCGATTTGTACGGTCTGTTCCTGTACATTAACTAATGCCAACAAAACAGCTTTATTGACACATAAAAGCATACAGAAGCACATGAAAAACTTCGAAGCCAAAAGCAAAACTCTGAATATTAACAAGTTTTTCATCAAATTAAAAGATCCCTGCGTCCACGACAAAATTTGCTAAAGCGGAGATACTGTTGTCGGCTTTCATGGCAGAACATTACTCCGTTTTCTCAAGCTGATCATTTGATTGAATGTTGCAAGCAGATATTTCCAGACAGCCCAATTGCTCAAAAAATGTCACTGAAGCGCACCAAGGCTGCCTGTGTGATGCAGTACGGTACGGCAGTGCTCATTATGAGCGGCTTGAAGTTATAAACATTTACAGAAATAAGAAATTTTCTATACTCGTTGATGAGGGTACTGATATTTCTACGAACCAGATGTTGGCAGTCGTTGTGCGATTCTGTGACACAAAAACAAGAAAAGTAGTTGATTCACTGTTAGACTTCATTGAGGTGGAGGATGGGACTGTTCTTGGCATGTTTACAGCTGTTAAGAAATTGTTGAGCACGCATGCAATCCCGCTTAGTAACGTCATTGGTTTTGCTGCAGACAACTGTGCCACTATGATGGGGACTGCAAGTGGTTTACATGCACATCTGAAGAAAGAGATTCTACATGTATTTGTTCTCGGCTATGTTTGTCATTCATTTGCACTTTGTGCAAATGCTGCCAGCAACCACCTACCATCTTGGCTTGAAATTTTCATAAAGAATGTCTGCTTCTATTTTTCGCGTAGTAGTAAAAGAAATCTCAGTTCCAGTTAATACAAGATGTAGTTCAGGCCCAGAAACATAAAGTGTTGAAGCTGTGTGAAACAACACTGGCTGTCCAGTGAAGCAGTCATTGAGAGTATCCTTGAGCAATGGGATGCTCTGCACTTGTATTTCCAATCCGAAGCTTCAGTGGACAACGTCGACGGTGCGGGGCAAATCCTGCAGACGATGAACACTGTTGGCACGAAGCACATGCTTCTATTTGTCGGCTACATACTGGGTAAAGTTAACGTCATGAACATGGAATTCCAGTCCGAGAACTTCCGTCTTCACAAAGTGTACACGAGTGTAACAAGAGAGTATCGTTTTCTTCTCAGTATGTTTATTAGGCAGGAAGTATTGCAGCATGAGCATCGCACTCTTGCCAACATTGATTCTTCGGATGTACAGGTGCACAAGAAACTGAATTACATTGAGCTGGGTGGACGATTGTGAAGTGCAGTTAATCCGACAAACTTTACAAGATAAAGAAGTCCAGTTTCGCAAGGATGCATTGGCATACCTGATTGAACTTTGTACTCAAATACGACGCAGGTTCCCACTTGAACAAAACAGTGTTCTGGCGCAAATGCAGCTGTTGGATCCAAAGCAAGCTCTCGATATCAACAAACCTTCTGTCATTCCATTAGCAGCGCAGTTCCCAACAGTTGTTTCAGACGAGAGCCTTGATCGTCTGTCTGATCAATGGTGAGAACTGGCGTCGTACCGAAAAGATCTTGGACATCTAGTGGATGAGGATCCGCCCGCATTGACTGCAACAAGTAACATATGATAATAACCAGAAGAAATTTGATGTTTTGGCTGACCTCGTGTGCACGCTTATGGCACTACCTCACTCCTCAGCAAGCGTCGAAAGAGTGTTTTCGAAGGTTAACTTAGTTAAAACTAAACAAACCAACAAGCTTTTGTGTGAAACAGTTTCCAATCGAATACTAGCCAAGCAAGCAGTTGCCAAAGATGGAGTTTGTCATAAGTTTAATCCTAGTAAAAGCGTGGTTGAAGATGTGCGTGAAGGACGTTGTCGGCAGAAATATGCACAGATTTTGGAACTTCACAATCAAGATTCCACGTTGTCAATTCATGCATATGATCTTGACGAAGGAGAAGTTGTCGACATGGATGACGAGTCTCTGACAAGTGACATTTTTCAACAGTAACAAGTTACAACTAACATTTTATATTTAAATTGAGGAACATTTTGTTAATGTAACTAATATAAGTATATTACTGTTAAAATATCTCATTTTCAAGAGTTCATATATTAGGGTGTTATTAAAATCATTTTTATTTAATTTTGAATTTTTGGTAATAAAAAATAAAATAAAAATGAAGAAATACATAAAAATGTGTAGCACACAGATTATTTGTGCTAAAGATGCACATAAAAGATTATGTAAGCATCATCTATCCCGTGTATTTGAGGCATAAAATAATCTGGGTATTTCTGGGGGTTTTTTAAGAACAAATTCTGGGTTTATCTCTAGAACTTGAGTGGCAACGCTGATCTTTATTTTTGTAATAACTTTCAATGGTCGAGCAATGACAATCCTGAACAATTTGTCAAACGATAAAAAAGCGAATGCAGGAAAGGGAGATGGAATCTTTTGATTTAGAGATCAGAATTTGTTAATTCATCATGGCGGAACTTCAGGCTAGAAGTGATTCCATGAGATAGAAAAAAACAAAATACATGAGTGACTTCTTTATTCTATTAAATTGCTTCAAACATCGCGCAGTGACAATACCACCTGGTTTATTAGACGTTAAACAGCGAATGTAGCAGAGCAAGTGTGAATCTTTTGATTCAGGAATCTGTGATTTAATTCGGGATGGAGGAACTAGAGGCAGGGCATGGTTCAGAGAGAAGGAAAGAAAAATCGACGGAGGAAAAACCTGGAATAATTTATCTAAGTTCTGTTCCAGAATATATGAGCGTTCAGAAACTGAGAAACGTTTTTGGAGAGTTTGGGGAAGTAAACAGGACATTCTTTCAACCTGTAGGTGAGTAGGTTAGGCTACATTTATATAATACGGCATGGTTCACACTTCTTCCTTCTTTGATCCTTAGCCGCCGACCGTCAAAGCAGTCAGTGGCTATCACGCCCGGTGGCGTCTTGTAGGGCAACAACAAATTGATTCCACTTTGCTCGGTCGGTGGCCATCCTTCGTACAGTGCCCCAACTCTGGTTCATTCTTTGCATCTCAGCCTCCACAGTCCTCCGCTAAGTTGTTTTTGGTCGGCCTCTCTTTCGTTTTCCTTCAGGGGTCCATAGCATAGCTGTTCTTGTGATGGCATCAGGCTCTCTTCTGAGGATATGGCCAACCCAGCTCCAGCAAATGCCAGCTATGATGGTGTGCATGTCCTCTTGCTTGCTCCGAGTATGCAGATCTTGGTTGGTGATGATATTCGGCCAAAAGATGACAATTTCGACATTTCCTTCTCTGTAACTCTCCAGCATTCCACACCATAGAGAAGCACACAGCTCTGATATAATCTTAATTTTGTCGTTGTGCTGTACTGAGAGGACTTCCAGATGTTGTTTAGCCTAAAAAGGCTGTTCTTGCTTTGTTCATTCTGTTGTTGATGTCTTTCCCTGCTCCGCTGTCTGATGTTACTATGCATCCTAGGTATGTGAAGGTGTCTGTCTGTTCCAGTAGCTGATTACTTACTGATATAGGCTCAGGGTTGCTCACATTGAGCGTCATGACCTCTGACTTCTTTAGATTGATGTTCAAGCCCACCTGCTGGCTATCTTATTAAGTCTATCTGTTTTTTCCTGGATGTGTTGATGTGAATGTGCTAGTAGTGCAATGTCATCTGCATATTCCAGATCTTGTAATGTAGAAAATGTAGTCCATCTTATTCCTCTTGGACTGCCCTCTGTTGTCTGGCGCATCACCCAGTCTATGACTGTTAAAAATAGAGTGGTTGATAAGGGGCATCCCTGTCATACTCTTGTCTTCACCTCAAAGGTTAGGTTGCTCTGCCCAACGCTACATGTAAAGTTGGCATAGAGGCTTTTTATGATTGACACTATGCAGCTTGGAATTCCATAAGCCCTCAGTATTTTCCATAAACTGTCCCTATGTATACTGTCAATAGCCTTTTCAAAATCAACGAAATTAATGTGCAGTTGTCTTTGCCATTCTAAGCACTGCTCTATAATGTTCCTGAGAGTAAATATATGATCTACACATCTTCTGTTCTTTCTAAATCCTGCTTGTTTTTTCCTCAGTTTGTGGTCTACTGTTTTTGAAATTCTCTGTATAATTATCCTGCCTAGTATTTTGCTGGGAACTGAGAGCAGAGTGATTCCTCTCCAATTATTGCAGTCTGCAAGATCTCCCTTCTTGGGCAATTTGACAATTATTCCTTTGTTCCACTTCGTTGGTGTTGTCCCTGTTTTCCAGACTTGTGCAAATAGTGGTTCTAATAGTTCTGCTGCTAGCTCAGGGTCTGTCTTAAATAGCTCTGCATTTAAGTTATCATGGCCAGGAGCTTTTCCATTCTTTAACTCTTTGATTGCTGTGATGATTTCTTCTTTTCGTGGAATGTCTGTATTAACATCTAGATCGTTTTCAGCCTCAGGAACATTCAATTGTGTCTCTGGTGGTTCCTTGTTCAGAGTTTCTCTGAAATGCTCTGCCCATCTTGTTTCCTGTCCCTCTGCTGTCATGATGAGATTTCCTTCCTTATCTCTTACTAATGTAATATTGTTTGCACCTCGTTTTCCACTGATGATTTTAGTTATTTTGTATACAGTGCTTTGTTCATTTCTCAGTGCTGCCTCTTCTGCCTGTCTTGCAAGATCGTCTAGGAAATTCCTTTTGTTGGCTCGGGTTTGCGTTTAACTTCCTTGTCCAGCTGACTGAACTGTTCGCTATATAGTTGCTTTAACCTGGGGGACTTCACTTCTGTTTTCTTTCTTTTCATTTCCTTTCTCATCGTTATGGTGTTTAATGTTTCTGGTGTTATCCAGTCTTGCTTCTTCCTTTCCTGGAATCCCAAGCATGATTTGCTGCTTTCCTTATATATTGTTGAAATGGTTTTGAATTTCTGGTCTATATCATCAGTCAATGTCTTTTCCTGACTTTTGGCAAATTGATATCGCTTCTTTAAATCAGCCACAAATGCTTTTCTGGTAAAGGGGTCCTTCAATTTGCTGATGTCAAAACTTTTCTGTGTAGTTAGAGTTGGTCCAGCCGTTCTGAGTTTCACTTTCAGTTTTGCTACTACTAAATGGTGATCACTTCCCACATCTGCACCTCTTCTTACCTTCACATCTTGTAATGCATGTCTCCATCTACCATTAATCATGATGTGGTCTATCTGGTTTCTGTCCCGACCATTTGGTTCCCATGTTAATTTGTGAATTTCTTTGTGTGGTAAAAGGGTCCCTCCAATGACCAGGTTGTTAATGCTACAGAAACTTATTAATTTATCCCCATTTTTGTTTGCTGTTCCGCTACCGCATTTCCCCATTACTCTTTCATTATATGTATTGTGTGTTCCAACTTTCGCATTGAGGTCTCCCATTACTACTATAAGATCATATCTAGGTGTGTCTTCCATTTCTTTCTGCAGTTGTTGATAGAATTCATCCTTGACCTCTTCATCGCTGTCATTCGTTGGTGCGTAGCATTGTATTATTGTAGTGTTGGTGAATCTTACTCTCAATCTTATTCTTATCAGTCTTGTTGATGGGTAATGTCCTTTTTATTCCTTTCTGTAGAATAATGGCTACACCTTTATTGTGCTGTCCATCCTCTCTTCCAGAGTAAAGTACTGTTTCTTATGTTGCTGTTTTAACTTTTCTTGCCCCTGTCCATCTGCTCTCACTTATCCTTAGAATGTGTAATCTATAATTTCTCATTTCTGCTGTGACCTGTTTTAGTTTACCCGTCTCGTTCATTGTCCTGACATTCCAAAATCCTATTCTTGTTTTGCGGTCATGACGTCCGTTTTCGTGTCAGTGGATTCCTTTCGGCTTTCACCACTGACAGTCATTCATACGAGCCTCAGATTCCGGATGTCCATCCCGCAGCAAAGTTTGTTCATTTTTTGTCGTTTCCGTAACTTTATTTCTCTATACATAGACAGGGGTGTCAGCCCTATGCTAAAACCCCCAACCTGGAGGACCAGGGTGTCTGCTTTAGTCTGACCCCTGCCCGTGCAAATCTGTCCAGCTTGGTAGAACCTTCCAGGAGTAAAACTCCCGCTGGCATAGCTCTGGGTGTAATCAGGGTACGCAAGCCGCCATACCTCGACAAGGTATTGACACCAGTGATGGCAGATGGTTCACACTGAAGGGAGAAAAACATGGTTCTTGCAGGGGACAAAAGCTGGAGGCCACCTTGTTGGCCAAAAACGCTTTACGCTCCTAATATGGATTTTTTAATTGGTTTTTCTGTTGTTTTAAATGGCCTCAATGTTTGTCGAGCATTATTAATTTTGACAAGAGACTGGGTTTTTTTGTTAGGTTAAGGCTAGATGTTTGACAAAGCTCTAAATAGGGGTGGGGTTAGGTTATGACTAGCTGTAACGTAAATATGGATAGCCTATCTAGCAGCATGGGACAATATTGCGAAGACGACCTCATCTCCTGTCCTCATCTACCGAAACACACAAAAGTAGACAAACGCACATATGTCAGCCAACTGCCTATTTAAACGTCAGCCATTTCGTTTGCACTTTTAAAAACACATACCTGCTTCCACTAACCATGGTCACAACTCTATTCTATTTACATAATTTTCTGACAAACATTGAGGCTACAGGCCTACATTAAAAAAAAAAAAAAAAACTCAAAAAAATACCAACAAAATGTACACAAACTGCAAATCTTTGTAAAGCCATCACTGACGAGCTGCCAGACTTATATTGCGTTCACACTTTGGACATTCATAACAATCTGCAGTGAAACCCTTGCTGATACTTTAATAACTCCAAGCAGCACTACAGATGTATCAAAAGCCATTTTGGATAGCATACATCACCAAAAAATGTCAGATCTGTCTATTGTTGTTTTTGGATTCAGCTTGACTTAATTCAAATGTTCTCTGCAGTTCACTGTCTTATAACTACATCTATTTCTTTTATAAAGATAGAAGACAACGCAAATAAAAGAACTCAGAAAGATTACATACCTCCAAAGAATGGAGGATAGAAGATATTGCAGGGCCCAGCATCAAGGTGAGAAATTCAAGAGACTAACAGAATATCCAATATATCTAAGAATAAATGCTCTTGGAAGGGGAAGACTCAAGCGAAGCAACTTTGTAGAGTCAACCACAACAAGGATGAGAGCAATCCCACAAATGCTGTATCAACAGCCAAACCTATCTACACTGCACACAAGCTCCTAGTTTGGAAACAACATTGCTTCCCTGCAATGATAGAAAATATTTCTGAAATTGAGAGAAAGAAGAGCCAGACTGCAACAGAGATAAAAGCTATAATGACAAAATACATAGAGAAACATTACCCAAGCAACACCTGGATCCATGCATACACAGATAGGTTAGCAACTAATGGAACAGAAGATGGAGGTGGAGGTATCTTCTGAGCTTTAGCACTGGTACACACAAAAAAATGCTGTCAGTGGCAACAGGAAAATTCTCAAATAACTTCAGAGCAGAGACCTTGAAAACTGCAGCAGAGGTTCAAATGACAGGAAAGCACAGACAGACAAGCTGTTTTCTTCACAGATGCACTGTCAGTAGTTGCAACTCTGAAGAGCCAAAATATGCAGGCCTGGATGACCTGAGAATAGTGCTCCACAAACTGTCAACGATTAAAAAGAGTTGTGATCCATTGGATTCCATCTCATTGTAACATCCCCGGCAATGAAATGGCTGACAGATTGGCAAAGGAAGGTGGAAAGCTACCTCAGCCTGATGCAAGCATAACTTTCGAAGCGGCAAAGAGTTTTATCAGAATCAGATACAAGAACAAATGGGATGCAGAGCATCCAGGCCACACACAAAGTGATGCATGTTACCAGCTCAGCAGAAGAGAACAAGTGGTAACCTTCAGACTCCACATGGTCCACAACAGATTAGGATGTCATCTATTCAACAAACTAAATATTGGAACTACCGATGAGTGTAACTGTAGCATTGATAAAATGACTGCTGAACATCTGCTTCAAACATGCCCAACGTATGAGTAACAGAGAAAGTACATATGGCCGTCACCAGTACATTCTTGGAAAAACTATATGGAGGTACAAATAGCCTCAAGCTGACCACATTCTTGAGAGAGCAATAGTCCTATTATTTCTTTATCTCATCAGGGACCCCCTGTAACTACCTTTGTGCTCCTTATGGAGCATGGAGCCTCCACTGCAGCTGGTCCATTTGCAGAAAGCCTACAGCAAGCATTCACATGCTCCTGCAGCTTTGTTTTTTGTGGGTGTTTTACGTGATGAGGTTTCAAAGAAGAAATACGAGTGTATTGTTACCAAAACATATTAACCTTATTATTGTCACTGATACTGAAGTCTTCCTGGGGAAGAATAGTTTAAGACCATGCCTTGTAGGTTTCATTTTATCTGTGTTTCATTGTGCATATTATTCTTATCAACCCTTTATAGAAGATATAATATAATGTAACTTAGTTTTTATTTATTTATTTCAACAGATAAAAGTTATTCCTACAAGAAGGGCTTGTTGTTCACAGAAGGATGGGTTGAATTTCAAAAACGAAGTGTAGCAAAATTTGTGGCCTTGGCACTGAATAATGTCCAGGTTGGAGGCAAGAAAAGAAATCCATGGTACAATTCAATCTGGAACATTAAGTACTTACCAAAGTTTACTTGGACTGATATAAATGCAGACAGAGAGTTGAAGAGGGCTACTTATGAAAGCAGAATCCGGGCAGACATTTCACAAGTGAAAAAGCAGGCGAGTTTTTATGCGAATAATTTGGAAAAATCAAAAACATTAAGTGAAATGCAGAAGCGTAAAGAAAAGAAAGGGCAGACATTTGAAAAACGAAGCTTTGGTGAAGGTGTCCCGCAGAAGCTCACGGATGATGAAGTGCTGGCACAGAAAAAGAAAAGAAAACAAAAGAGTGTGAATGACTCTGGGGAAACGTCAAAACGGCAGAAAAAAACGTTCGGTAATAATGACGAGGATGCATGTCGGGCATATGTCATGACTAATATATTTGGAAGCAGCAGCTGAAACCTACTGATGCAGTACATGTGGCTATTGGCCACATTTATGATGCCCTTTGTGTTCTAAAGCTGTTGTTTAAATCATCATCGTTTTCCTTGGCGCTCCTTATGAAGCATGGAGCCACCACTGTTGCTATTCCCTCAGGAAGTCTGCACCAACCAGTCACCTGCTCTTGCAATGGTGGTTTCTGTGGCAATATGTTTTACATGATTAGGTTGCCAGCCTCATGCACAATCTCATATTAGTTGCTTTGTACTGAGGGTCCTGTTCCTTCTTTGTCTCTTCGGAGACCCCTGGTACAGCACAAAACTGTTGTTTAAATGAAGCTGGCCAATTGTTTTTTGCAATTTGTTTTTTTTTATTTTGGTGGGATACCCTTCACATATAGCTAGGTTGGCACTGACTGTGGTGCATGATACTTGTTAAGGTATTAATGAATCAGGCAAACAAATTGTGAAAATTTACTAATTAAAGATTTATGATCATAAAACGAATAGGAAAACAACAGGACAGTTACCAGGTGCAAAATTTATCACAGAACATACTGCTGTATTACAGATAACAGGATAGAAAGTGCATTCATTGATTTCATGTATGTAATAAAAATTAACATCCAAGCTTGTCAGAAGAAAAGTGAAAATACTGAGAAACGGACAAAAGGGCAGAGGCATGGGTGGGAAAATAAAAGAGTGAAAGATGCAGTAAATGTTTGATAATGTGAGGCAAGTTGTAAATTTTTTCCTATCAGATGTGACTTATAATTCATTGTTTTACGTCCTGGTGGCGTGTGACATAAATAAATATGCATATTTTCATTGTATGATCATACGGTTGTGTGCTTTGTTGCATGATCTCTGCTGCTCATTACCTTCTTGCCTTTCTTCATTTGCTGTGTGTAATATTGTGGTTATTGTTATTGATAATCAGAATCGACATCATTGCACTCTGGGCAAACCCATAGGTGCACAGTCTCCGTCAGCAAATGTCAAAGGGTATGAATGCTAATTTTTTGTGCACTGGTTTTATACACGCCAAATGCATCCTCTCATATGTCCACCCCTGCTGGTCTAACGTTTGATGCCAAATTCCAGCAGCCTTAGCCTTGATGATTCATCAATTGCAGTTGTCATTCTCTAATAGACGAACATGAATTGCCTTCAGTATTTCTCTCTCATCTATGTCCAATGCACCTTCTATGGGTGCTCTTGAAGCTAGTCTGTCAGCTCTTTCATTGCCGCATACCCTTGCATGACCAGGACAGTAGATCCATATCATTTCTTGAAGATTCAATGCTTTTATGGAGGTTTTCCATTCGTGGCTGAGCCAATTTTGGACCTTTCGAAGCATGGATTGTGAGTCTGATACAATAACTGCCTTTGTTAATAAAATTTCAGACAGCCGTCTTAAGGCAGCTGTAACTGCCTTACCTCCATTCTCATGCTGGAGGTTGTTATCTTGTAAGCCCCACTATGTTCAGCAACGGTTCTGCCCTTTGCTCTATCAGAGAAGCTTCACTCTGATTTATTACCATGGATTACAGACCCATCAGTGTACACAGTGGCATCATCATCCCCAGCATTTGCGTTTATAAGCTAATCAATTTCCAGCTCTGCTCTCCCATTGGTCAAAGTTCTGAACTCTCCTCCAAGGCTGATGATGACATGCTGGTAGTTCATCCAGCTCTCATCTGACTAACTCCACTCGTCTCCATTGAATATATTTTAAGCTGTGATCACCTGTCTAATAGTCTCCTGCCTGCGCCATCCATCACAGTTGCAGTTGGTTATGGTGAATTTTAAAGCAGATATTTAGCAGTCATTTTATCTATGTCATAGTTATACTCATCGGTAGTTTCTAACTTTAGCTTGTTGAATAGATAGCATCCCAAGTTGTTGTGGCCCATGCAGAGTCTGAAGACTATGACTTGTTCTCTTCTGCTGAGCTGGTAATATGCATCATTTTGTGTGTGGCCTGGTTGCTCTGCGTCCCATTTGTTCTTGTATCCTATTCTGATAAAACAGAAAGTTATGCTTGCATAAGGTTGAGTTAGCTTTCCACCTTCCTTTGCCAATCTGTCAGCCTCTTTACTGCCAAGGATGTTACAATGAGACGGGATACATTTTATCATAACTCTATTTAATCGTTGACAGTTTGCACAGCACTAGTCTTAGTTCAAACTCCACCTAGGAGGAGGAGGGCGGCCTGCATGGAGGCCATAAGAAGGCAGCCCCTCCAACATGCAAAATCACAACAGGCCAATCACCTGTTTGCTTTAAACTTTTGATTACGAGAACTACAAGAGAGAAAACCGGACTGATTCTAAAGGCGACGAACTGGAACGCACTACGGACTACGACTTATGGAACTTGGAACACGAGAAGTATAAATGGGAAAGAAGAGGAGCTGGTGGAAGAGATGAGGAAAGCAAAATTAGAAATCTTGGCTATAACGGAAACAAAGAAAAAGGGACAAGGAGTCATGCATCTCGATGGCAACACGCTGCTCTACAGTGGTGTACCCACATCTGAAAGAGCTAAAGGGGGCGTGGGTTGCATTGTGGCCAAAAACCAAAAAGATAGTATCAAGGGATGGAACTTTGTCACTAGCTTTGCCTTCAAACAAATGTAATTATCTGATTAACCGTCGAACGTATTAATGCCATTTTTTTGCATACGATGTTATATTTGGTTAGACAGTGATCAGGGGAAATAAATTTGAGTGATCAAGGAGCAGATAATTGTGGAACAAAGGGGAGACAATTTCTATTTCCTTTCCCCGTAAATCCATTTCGTTCGAAAGTTAATTAAACACCGCGAATCGCCAGATCAAAGGACATTGCTCCCTAGAATGGCCCATACGAGCAGAGACGTGTAAAATTTGCACTGATTAGCAAATTATGTTATGCCTGATCTAAGCAAGAGAGCGTGGGTTCTGGTTTTTGGTTCTAGCGTGAAGAAATGGCTTTGATTTACGTATAAGCCGAAATCTGAACGAAGATTTAAACTTGGTGTTAAAAGTAACTAGTACGAGCGATTTTCTGGAAATTTAATATATAAACCCCAGCATTTTAAACTCAATTATTCAGTACTCCTCAGATTTTAACACATCTAGCTCCGATTTCTAGAATCACTTGTATTAGTAGAGTTTCTTAGTTTTTCGTTGGAGATAGTCTTAGAAGTTTGTGTGAAGGTAATATAGCTACTAGTAGTTTGAGTGATTTAAGTGGTAAAATCGTCAATTATATTTTACTAGTTTTTTCTGTGCAGAGTGATTTACTAGATAGGTTTGTCATTTATATTTCTCTAGGTTTTACTGTGTTACAGTGGCTAGCAGAACAAATAATAATTTCTAGCTAAACTATGCCAGCTATAAAATAAATATTAAATTTATAACGGAAACAAAGAATTATAATTAAATTTATAATTGCTAGTAACCAGTCAAGAGAATATTTTAACCAATTAGTAAATGCACTGTTCATCATGAGTATTGACGAAATATTTATTTATTTCTAACTCATGATGATTGATTTTTTAAATGACTAGAATTTATTTCACGGGAGTTTTAAACGATAAGACAAGCTCTAAGCTTGTAGTTATAATTTAAGTTAAATAACCGAAGTGGATAAATATATTATATTTTACGCGGGTTAAGGATAGGATTGAGAATACTATATTATGGTTAAGTATGTGTATTTCTTTTCTCCATTACACAGTATTGGATCAAACCCTTAACCTTACCAGCGGCTTTTATATGAATCTGAGAATAACCTTACGAAAGAACATTTTTTTACTTAGTATCTGGGTCTTCAACGATGAACCTGTCTGCTTCGTGTTACACCCAGAAAGAGACAGAGTACCAACCCAAATAACATTAAGAAGAAATTTTGTAACTGGGCCTATAGATCCAGATTGCTTTTCCCATTTTTCATATACAGTCAGCCTGTGGTGGCGACAATATCAAACATTTGACATAATCAAACTTGTGACATTACCCGAATAACGACCACTGTGTTGTGAAGAAGATTTATCCTGAACAGATTTATTTACCTGACACTTGATTTAACGATCGAATATTCCAAGCTACTGTACACTGTGAACATTAGATCTCTTAAGTATTTTCCTACCTGGACAAAAAGTGAAGTGACATAATCAGCATCCTACTAATAGTAACGAATCAAGCATTTCCCAACATTCGGACTAATTAGTCTTGGAGAAACTGGGGCTTGTTTTGCCAAAAACCAACCTTGGATTTGCGGTGTGTACCTTAACGATTGTTCCAGAGGTTGTGAAAGCACCTATTAGGTAAGAGTGTATAGGCTGGATAGATTATCTCTAAAATCCAGGGACAGACTTTACCTTTCACCATTTCACTCGTGAAAAATCTATTTCTTTACCTTATCTCCCACTGAGCTATCACCGGTTCTAGTTCTATTCAGACTGGACCATAATTGATATTAAATTTTTATAAAAAATCTACGACAGTAAGTCGTTACCATCATTTCCCATTTTGCTCCCTATGAAGGATGGTTGGAGTGGCTAAGAGGTATGGCGTCCGCTTCGAATTCTATAGGTACTGGGCATGATTCCCAGTAGATGGAATATCATTTATGGACATTTTGTTTTTTTTCAGAGCCAGTGGTCCAAATGATATCATCCCCCCCCCCAACCATGTCCTTGATATTGAGATCGGGCGCCTAGCCTTTTCTGATAAGGGCAAAAACATAGGAGGTCCCGTGTGCAAGTTGCGCACATTGAAAATCACACGACAGTTGGACATTGAAAAGAGTAGGCCATAAGGCTGCTGCCTTGGCAAAATTTAAAAATTAGAAACCTACCCACCACAAAAATATTCATAGAATGTGTGATTCCTTTATACATACATGGGATTCTCGTCGGTGCTATGGAGTTGGTGCACTGTGCTGAGATCCTCCTTGTGTAATCTAAGGAAGGCGATCGGACACTGATGCAGTAGTCAGTGTACAATGAAGATAGTCCTTAAAACCAAACCAAAAATAAAAGGTCAAGGTAGTCTCATAGCAGATACTGCTGTAGGGGAATGAAGTGTTAGAGACTTCACTATACTAGGTCTAGCTTCAAGAGGTGGAGTAACCAATTTCCTTCCTCCTCACTGCCTTTTCTTTCCCTAACTCAAGTGCAAAGCCATGTACCCATTTACAGCTGGGTACACTGAAGCATGTCGATACCATGAATCAAACCCGGCACCTCTGACGTTAGACCAGCGCTCTAATCACTGTGTCAGTCGGACAGAATTCTATAAATAAAAGATATAAATAAAGAAAGATACTGAGCGTGGTTCAAAACTTGATAAATCTGCCTATATTTAATAATTGTAAACACTTTGCTCATTTCAATGTCACAACAAAAATAAAACAGAAATCTTCAAGTTTGTGCTTCAGTATCGTTTATTCTGCTCATCCTATGGTCAAACTCTGTCACTGTAACAAATAACATATAATTCAAACAATCAATCAATACCCTTTAGCTCCCCAAGGAGCATAGGCCTTCCACGAACACATGCTATGTCCTCCTGTTGCGTACCATCAGTTCAAGGTCTTTCCTTGTCATCCTCACCATTTTCATTTCCTTGAACACCTGACCGCTAGCGCAGTGTGGTAACCATTACAACAGTGCGGCTCCCTATGCTCCACTTAAAACTGGTACCACTCTCTTCGGAATGCACTGTAGACGCACTCCTCAATGCAATAGTACAATTAAAACTAAAAAATTGATAAACCTTCCTAAAATGATTCACACTAAACCCGACTTGCACTACGGTATTATTTTATTTCATGACATATACGTACCTCTACACCTCACGGTAGAAGGGGAACGACTAAGTAAGTAAGTAAGTAAGACATATACGTTCTTATTTATGTAAGGCAGTTACGCCGTCAAAAATTACTGATTTGTTCGTCAGTTATGATAATGCAGTTGTGCATTACCAGAGTTAATATATTTCTGAGAAAATCGGACAAAACGCCCTGCACTGATGTAAGATACCAGAATAGCTTTTAAATCTTATAATAATTAAATTAATTTAGATAAATGTATAGAGGAAAACTTAAAAACTATTTATGTTCTTAAAGTTTACTAAACGTTCTAAAATTTACATTCTTACAGTAAGATTTATTGTAGATTTGGTTTACTTCAATATAGTTTAGTAAATTTAGTTAATTAAATTATTTTATACAAGGGGTGTAATCCTGTCAATCAAAGTGGGATAATCAGTTATATTTATTAAAGGGATATCATTCAAATTGTGTTTTCGTTCTATATCCCTTTGACTGTTATTTATAAAGAAGGATCCCGCAGATCCCGTTACACGCCCACTGAGGCATATTGGAAATATGGTGTTACGCCCATATTTTCTTGACCGTCGGCACACTAAGGGTGATGTGGTCAACATCAGTTATTTATAAGGATGCATTTTATGACACTCATTGTGTTTCAGCACTTGCATGTAATGTATGTTCACAACATTTGACTTAAAATGGATGTTGAAAGAGAGTCAGTTAAAACTTTAAGTTTTTTGGGAGGGTTATTAGAGAATATTTCTAGTGCTTTTAGTATTGCCACCATCTCTGCAGTGAAAATGGATGTATTTTCCGTGATGCTATATTCCTTTGCCATTTTCCATATTGGAATATATATTCCTATCCCAAATTTGCCATCCTCTCCCTTGGATCCATCTGTGTACACAGTAATGCTGTCTTTTGATATTTGTTGTACATATTTATTGCCTGTGTTTTTTTAATATTTTCTGTATTATTTGTTTTCTTAAGTATTTCTGCTAGGTGGTAGTCCGTGTCTGGTTTCTTTATCTCCCAGGGTGGAATCACTGGCATGTATTCACAACTGTTATTAATTGATGCAATTAATGTACCCAGATGGACAATTTCCTCCATACACTTCCATCCTGTAGGGTATCTAGTGGTATTCATTTGCTTGGCCTGAGTTAGTTGGCATCTGGTAAAAGCTGTATGTGCTGGGTGAGACTTATCTAACATAACTCTGTTCGTGTAATTTAGTCTTAACTGTTAAGTCATTTTTCGCATAGGTGTTAAGTGTGCGAGACTTAACATAGCTAGATGCCAGTCTAACTGTGTTATATGCACTATGTGTGCACATCTGAGTAAATATATATGTTTAATTAATTATGTATCAATTGTTGCACTAAAGAGCACAACTTGGTGCGAACGGTATTGTTTTGTCACCTAAAAGCACTGACGCTGGGAGATAAAAATGGCTGGTCGTTGAAGACGGTTGTCTTCCAGCGTAGTTGTTTGAAGGTCTTTACCCCGTGTCGTGGAAAGACTTCATGTTATTTATGATGCTACCTTCCGATATGAAGTGTTAGCCATTGCCAATTCTGGCTCGTTTCGTTTGTATCCAGTATCTTGATATGATACCATTTATTAATCTCCAGTAAGATCATTGTTAAGTCCTTTTTGCGCGTGGGGTTTAAGTGTGTGAGCGCATCTAAGAAAAGTTGAATATGATTAGTTATTTACGCGCCGTCATACACAATAGTTGAACACAATAGCACTTCACGGTGCGATTGGTCGTTTGTTGCCAAACAACGTACATTATTGAGGGGATCTCAAGAGTCTGCCATTGTAGACAGACGTACTTTTGTTGGAGCCGATTGTGTGTCTTGCCCCAAGTCGTGGGAAGACTTCATGTAAAGATTTTAATACACCTCCTTGTATGGAGCGTCTACTTTAGCCAACACCTGGCTCGATTGTATATCGGATTTGATGCTATGTTTGTCGTGACAAGATTTGGCTGTACTTCGACGCGCATATGTCATGTGTCGCTAGTGGGTTCCAAATTCTTAGAGAGTGTCGGTCAAGTTCTTGATTGAAGATATAATAATGCAAAGTACTTTGATGCTATAACCTGTACTATTGATGTGATATACCTACTACGCCATGACCATGATTGTCTGTACTTCGTCGCTGAATAAACGTGTGTACTGTGATGTTCAACAATGACTCCAATTCAGATTCACTACCCGTTGGTCAATGTTATGACACTATCGTTCCAGTATTGACATTGCCTATTACCACCGATCCATCTATACACCCACCATTCACATATTTGCGTTGAAACTTATAATTTGGCAATAGAGACTTTAAGCCCGAAAATACCACAGCACTCTAATATTGGTGGGAACATCTGTTGTCCCAGTGTGGTGACTAACAATAGCGACCTAACAATCATGGTAGGGCTTCGACATGCATCATTCATGGTCTGCCGCTAGTGAGACCAGGTCCGCTACTGGAATAACTATTGTATTATTACACTGATGAACCTTCCAGTGAAGATATCCGGCACTATTGCATATTGATCAAATTCGAATAAGAAGCGTACAAGAAAATATCTATTATAATACTCCCGACGTCCTTGGGACTTCGGTAGTCAGTCGTTGAGGTCTGTCAAATAGGACATGGGCAATTGTAATTGATGTACTTTATATGACATAACAATAACGTACTAACATTAACTCCTTTCTCCGTAATTCTAAGGGTAGAATTCCTAAATCCACCTCTATAACTTCCATTGATGTTGATCCGATTGCACCTGCTATTGTACATAAAGCCTGATGCTAAATTCTGTCTAATTTAATCTTGTTACTGTGTGCAGCAGAGTCATATATTATACTTCCATAATCTATTTTTCCTCTAATAAAAGATTTATAAAACGTGAGCATTGTCTTAGTGCTTGCACCCCGTCCGTTACCTTTCAAATATCTTAATAAGTTAGTCAATCCTCTGCAAGACTCCTAGTTTATCTATGTGCTTATTGCAGTTCAGCTGTTGATCCAATATCATTTCCAGATATCGAGTGGTTTGCACTGTATTAATGTTTTGTCCTTGGATATTTATGTCTACAATTTTATTTTTTACAACCCTACCTTTACTAAAGATCATTCCCAATGTTTTATTTGTATTCAGCTGAAAACCCCATTTTGTCATCCATTTACATACTTTATTTATTTGCTTCTGTAGATCCGTATATAATTTTGGCAGATGTCTCCCAGTCCTCCATATAGCAACATTATCTGCAAACTGTGACAATTTATTTGTTTTTTCATTAACTTCCTACCTAAATCATTTACCATTATTGTAAAAATTGAAGAAGACATTACTGATCTTTGGGGTATTCCATTTTGTTGTTCATACAGTTCTGATCTATCATTGTTTACCTGAACAGTGAAATATCTATCTTGCAGGAAATTTTCTAAATAATAATATATTTTACCGGTTACTCCTTTCTTCTTCATTTTAAAGAGAGCACCCTCGCTCCAGCATTCATCATAAGCACTAGTTATATCTAAAAAATACTACCTCAGTTTTTTCTTTCTTTTGAAATCCTGATTTCACTTCATGTTCCAAATACTTATCTGATCCATAGTGCATCTGTTCTTTCTAAATCCTGACTAAGTTTGATTATATAAATTATTATTTTCTAAATAAAACTTTAATCTTTTATTTACTATGGTTTCTAATATTTTACCTAGATGGGAAGTTAAAGAAATCGGTCTGTATGAACTGGCATCATGAGCATCTTTTTTTGGTTTTAGTAATGGAATAATTACTGCTGTTTTCCATGTTTTGGGAATTTTTCCTATATTCCAAATTTTGTTAAAAAAGGATGTTATAATTTCTATGGTACTTTTTGTTATGTGTTTCAAGATTTCATAGCTCAAGATGTCATGCCCTGCTGATGTATTTGTTTTGTCCTTTATTGTATTTTCTCTTCCATTGTAATACCTGCATTTAAATATAAATTTTCAGTATTATAAGGTACTTCTTTACTGAGTTTTTTAAGAAGTGTTGCTTTTCTGTTGACTTCAGCCTGTCCTAGATTTTCCTTAAAACTAACTCTATGGTAGTACCTGGCCAGCACCTCTGCTTTTTGCCAGTCAGTCTCTGCCCTTTCAGGTCTTTGTATATTAGGTATTATCATATGTTTAATTCTGCCTTCAATGTCTTTTAACTTATTCCACACATCTGTTGTAGAGTTATTTGTAGGATTCAGTGTTTGGCAGAAATGTCTCCAATGATTTTCTTTTGCCTTAAGTATTATTCTGTTTGATTCATTTCTTATGTTCTTATAAATATCTAAATTATCTTCAGATCTATGCTTTCTATATTCTTGTAGAGCTTGTGTTCTTTGTTTTTGAATTTCTGTACATCTAACTGTCCACCATGGTACTGGGTTTTTGTTCCAATGTTCATTCTTTTTTGCTTCCTTAATGCGGTGTGGAATTATGTGTTCTGGCATATATACATTTGGTATATGTTTAACAGCTATTAATAATATTTCTTTTGTGAGATTGTCTGCAAATACATCTATATTTTCATTTTCTACATTATTCATTTTTATCTCTTCCATTTCTACCTGAAAAGCTACCCAATTAGCTTTATTATAGTAAAATTTCGGTTTTTCTACCAGTTTGTTAGGTTTGTAATTATCTTTTAGTGTTATTTAAATGGGTAAATGATCTGAATTTGTATCCCCAATAACTTCCCATTTTGCATTAGCAAGATTTGGTGTTACAATGCTTATATCAATAGCTGTGTCTTGCTGATTTGCACAAGGGTTAATTCTTGTTACTGATCCATCATTCAGTATTATTAGTTCATTGTTTTCAACGAAGTCCAACAGTAGTTTTCCTGATTTGTCTATTACATTGCCTCCCCAAGCTGTATGATGAGCATTGAAATCTCCCACTATGTTAGTTCTGTTGTTTATTCTTTTATTCACGTCTGAGATATCTCTTTCGTTTATGTTTCCACTTGAACAGTAAAGGTTAACTATTTTTATTTCTTCTAACTCAGTAGACACTGCTATAGTTATTCCTTCAACATTTTCTGTTCTAAATGATTCCCAGTCCGTTATTATATATGTTTTATTAATTAGAAATGCCACACTTCCTCCTTTTTGAGTTTCTGTCCTATCATTTCGAAAGACTTTATATTCAGGGATGGTAAAACGTTGACTCAAATTAAGATTAGTCTCTTGAATGGCAAATATTACTTTAGATTGTTTAAACATGCCTATTAATGCTGGTATATTTTTTTTGGCACTTCTGCAATTCCACTGTATTATTCTAATGTTCTGCACGTCCATTATTTAATTGTTAAGTTTTTTATAAATAGTGTCGTACTCTTTTACTCTGAGAAGTGTATAATATATTTATTTATTTGTTAACAACAAAGTCTCCTAGATTTTTGGTTTCTCTGTTAAAGTGAGTTTGTAGTTCACTTTGAAGATTCAGCATAAAGGTTTTCACAATGTTTGATACAGAATGAATAAGTTTTTGACAATCTGTTATTTTGTCATTCCACATTTCTTCTAGTTGTTTTTTATCTGTTCGTTTTTGTTCACTCCTTATGAGTTGTCTTTCTGACTCAATCCTTTTCAGTAAATCTTCATTCTCTTCTTTGAGTTCTGCTAATTTAGCCACATCTTTAGCTACTTCATCCTGTATTTTTCTCATGGTTTTCAAGATTTCTTCTGCATTTCTCACTGTATCTTCTGTTATCGATGATTTGATTAGTTCACTTTCTTCTGGTAGATTGCTATCTTTTGTCAGTATTTTTGGACTTTATATTTCTGTTGGATTATTTCAGCATTTCTGGTTCTGACTGTGATTTCTCTTGGTGACGGAGTTGTAGATATAGCGACTGATGATTGATGTTGTTGTAGTGCTACTTTAAATGGTGTGTTAGTACTGACTGTTTTTATTAGAGCTAGTTTTGTTTGTTAGTAATGTGGACATCCTAGGAAACGTGCACTGTGGTTTCCTAGACAATTTGCACATTTTCTGTTTATATTTCTTGTTCTATAATCTTTATCATCTACCACTAATTTGCAGTGATCATAGGTGTGGTCGCCTGCACAATATCGACATTTAGACTTACTTCTACATGTTCTTTTGGTGTGACCAAATAATTACCGATGTATGTTACGTCGGTCGGTCTCACTCAAAATAGTAACTCGCGCCAGAAAAATAAGTGCGCAACGCACAGTGTGCAACTTGCGCGGCGTGGGTGTTATATAAAACAAATACTTTGGTTTTTTTTTAATTCTTTCACAAAATTAGTAGCGCTCGACAAAGTAAAAGTGCGTAAAAATTGGTGTGCATGAGCCCTCCCCCGATGTACAAATCATGAAAACTTGAAAGTTTGTGTAAAACCACTTCATTATAAGGGAACACTCTTTGAAAACAATCCACGCACTTTCACACGAAATGTTGTCATCACTTCTGTCTCATATTAATAATCAGATGCAAGACAAAATGAAAATACTCGATGAGAGGTCACAACAAGTGGGTCTGAAAATTCACAGGGCAAAAACAAAGATAATGAGATTAAATGCAAGAAATAACAAAGTTGAACTTTAAGAAACACCACTACAAGATGTATAATCGTACACATATCTTGGCAGAAATATTGACAGTAAATAAATATTAGACAAACATAAAGGTATGTTTTCAGGCACTCGTAAGAAATAAAGAAATAGAACACTAGACAACAGAAAAACAACAGACGTGTGTGGCTTACCCAGGACTCGAACCTTCAGTGCGACATCCCCGTCTAGTTATGCAAGCGAATCACACTATCCTCCCTGCCATATAGGCATCATCAAAAAATGATGCTTCAATGACGGGTCATTAGTGCGAACCGCAAGACATAACTCCGGAAATTTACCATGGGCAGTCCAGCCTAATAATGACGCAATCACTTCTGTTGTTCCCCTAGTGAACAGTAAAGGTCAGTCCACACAAGACAAAGACGTTAATACCAAGTCTAGTAAATGATAGTAGACTAAGAACAGTAAGTACAGGACAGAGGGTATGTTTTTGGTATTGTATAAACATTTATAACACATAATGAAGGGAAACCCGAGGCCTGTAAACAGTAAATAAATATTAGACAAGTATAAAGGTATGTTTGCAGGCACAATAATATAAAATGACCTGAAAGGGCAGAGAATGACTGGCAGAAAGCAGAGGTGCTGGCCAGGTACTACCATAAAGTTAGTTTTAAGGAAAATCTAGGACAGGCTGAAGTCAACAGAAGAACAACACTTTTTAAAAAACTCAGTAAAGAAGTACCTTATAATACTGAAAATTTATCATATTTAAATTCAGGTATTACAATGGAAGAAGTTGAAAATACAATAAAGGACAAAACAAATACATCAGCAGGGCATGACTTCTTGAGCTATGAAATCGTGAAACGTATACCAAAAAGTACCATAGAAATTATACTCATAACATCATTTTTTAACAAAATTTGGAATATAGGAAAAATTCCCAAAACATGGAAAAGAGCAGTAATTATTCCAATACTAAAACCAGAAAAAGATGCCCATGATGCCAGTTCATACAGACCAAATTCTTTAACTTCCCATCTAGGTAAAATATTAGAAACCATAGTAAATAAAAGATTAAAGTTTTATTTAGAAAAGAATAATTTATATAATCAAACTTAGTCAGGATTTAGGAAGAACAGATGCACCATGGATCAGATAATTAAATTGGAACATGAAGTAAAATCAGGATTTCAAAAGAAAGAAAAAAACTGTGGTAGTATTTTTAGATATAGCTAGGGCTTATGATGAATGCTGGAGAGAGGGTGCTCTCTTTAAAATGAAGAAGATAGGAGTAACCGGTAAAATATATAATTATTTAGAGAATTTCCTGCAAGATAGATATTTCACTGTTCAGGTAAACAATGATAAATCTGAAATGAATGAACAACAAAATGGAATACCCCAAGGATCAGCAATGTCTCCTTCAATTTTTACAATAATGGTAAATGATTTAGGTGAGGAATTTAATGATGTAACAAATAAATTGTCACAGTTTGCAGATGATGTTGCTATATGAAGGACTGTGAAACATCTGCAAGCAGTCAAGCTATGGGTCGCTGACTGCATTCTCTATTGCTGCATCTTTGGGTCCCTAATTTAGTTTGACACTAGCCTGAAGTACAGACCATTAACTATTGCTATTTAGTTGTTGTTCTTCTTCTTGTTTAACTAGCACTGCTGAGCTTTTCGCTCTTGTGCAGCCAATACCAAGTTGAACTTCTTGGTGTTATCTACACATTCATTTATTTACAAGCAGCTTTTTATGTGGCTTTTCTTTCATCCCTCTTGAGTTGTTAACATATGGAGTGCAGTTCAAGCTTTAAGGACCATACTATTTATGTCCATCTTTAATGTCCTTTTCTTGGTTCATAAGATTTCTAAGTACATGAATAACCTTACAACTTTGAGTGGTTCTCCTGTGGAAGGACTCAGTGTTTGAACAAAATTTATTTTGATTTTTTTTTTTCTGGATGCTGAGTTACTAGTTGTGCTGACTAAGTGTCCACTCATGAAGTGCAGTCAAGTATCTATCATAGTCGAATGATAAAATCAACATAAACAGATGTATTTTATGGCTGTGTGATAGGGAAGTCAGACTATCTGTATAATATTGTTTAGCTTATACTGTATACAGCTTTTTCAATTATGTAACAGTTTTATATATCACATTATATAGTTACTTACTTACTTAGCTGTTCCTCTTCTACCCTGGGGTGTATAGGTTTGCCAGAGAGAACACCATACTATCCTATCAGCTGTCTTCCTCCTGGTCTGGTTCCAAATCTAGTTCTTGGTCCTTCAGAGATTGTCTAATGTTGTCCTCCCATCGAACTCTGGGTCGTCCTGGAGTTCTGGATCCTTGGCTCTCGGTTTCCCATATGTTGTGGTGTTCGATCTTTTTCCATTACATTTTATAGTTTATATAATCAATTACTGATCTTATAACTATCTATCAAAATGAATAACTTCAGAATAACAGACTCCTTAAAAACCATGCAGGACAGGCTCTCATTTAATTTAATGTTCAAATCATTGCAATTAATTTTTGGTGGTTTTTTCCACATCATCAGCATCTTGTGTGGCATTTCCAAGCGGTTCTCTATAAATAAACAATAAAGGAAACCTGAGACCTGTGAGACTGCAATAATTGGAGAGGAATCACTCTTCTCTCAGTTCCCAGCAAAATACTAGGCAGGATAATTATACAGAGAATTTCAAAAGCAGTAGACCACGAACTGAGGAAAGAACAAGCAGGATTTAGAAAGAACAGAAGATGTGTAGATCATATATTCACTCTCAGGAACATTATAGAGCAGTGCTCAGAATGGCAAAGACAGCTGTACATTAATGTCGTTGATTTTGAAAAGGCTTTTGACAGCATACATAGGGACAGTTTATAGAAAATACTGAGGACTTATGGAATTCCAAGCTGCATAGTGTCAATCATAAAAAGCCTCTATGCCAACTTTATGGGCAGAGCAATCTAACCTTTGAGGTGAAGACAGGAGTACGACAAGGATGCCCCTTATCAACCACTCTATTTTTAACAGTCATAGACTGGGTGATGCGCCAGACAACAGAGGGCAGTCCAAGAGAAATAAGATGGACTACATTTTCTACATTGAAAGATCTGGAATATGCAGATGACATTGCACTACTAGCACATTCACATCAACACATCCAGGAAAAAACGGATAGACTTAATAAGTTTAGCCAACAGGTGGGCTTGAACATCAATTTAAAGAAGTCAGAGGTCATGACGCTCAATGTGAGCAACCATGAGCCCATATCAGTAAGGAATCAGCAACTGGTACAGACAGACACCTTCACATACCTAGGATGCATAGTAACACCAGACGGCGGGGTAGGCAAAGACATCAACATCAGAATGAATAAGGCAAGAACAGCCTTTTTTAGCCTAAACAACATCTGGAAGTCCTCTCAATACAGCACAAGCACAAAATTAAGATTATATCAGAGCTGTGTGCTTTCTGTGCTTCTCTATGGTGTGGAATGCTGGAGAGTTACAGAGAAGGAAATGTCGAAATTGTCCTCTTTTTACACAACATGCCTAAGAAACATTCACCGAATCTTTTGGCCGAATATCATCACCAACCAAGATCTGCTTACTCGGAGCAAGCAAGAGGACATGCACACCATCATAGCTGGCAGACGCTGGAGCTGGGTTGGCCATGTCCTCAGAAGAGACCCCGATGCCATCACCAGAACAGCTATGCTTTGGACCCCTGAAGGAAAGCGAAAGAGAGGCCGACCAAAAGCAACCTGGCGGAGGACTGTGGAGGCTGAGATGCAAAGAATGAACCAGAGTTGGGAAACTGTACGAAGGATGGCCACCGACCGAGCAAAGTGGAGTCAATTTGTTGATGCCCTACAGGACGCCACTAGGCGTGATGGCCACTGACTGCTTTGACGGTCGGCGGCTAAGGATCAAAGAAGAAGAAAGAGACCTGTGAGTAGTAAATAAAACAGGTAAATAACAGACTCGTTAGAAAGAAGAACACTGGACAACAGAAAAGAAATACATGTAATAGGCTCACCAGGGACCATCCAAATAGTGCCGTCGCATTGCTGTAAAAGTAAGTTGTGAAAGGATAAACAGCCAATTGGGCACCTCAAAGAAAAAAGTGCTTCAATGACCATGGTTATTTTTCAAGATTCCATAACAACTACGGAATACATGACACACGCCTCCTCTCTCTCGTACCCAGCACTAGGTTTTCATTGGTGTTTATCAACGGCCCCGCCCCTCTCTATAATAAAGCAAACAAATAGGACTCTCCCTCGGTCCACTACCCACACACACACATATATATACACACCCACTCACACATACACTCACACACACCGAGTAACCTTACCTAAATTACATGTGGAGCAGTGATAATGATCTAATGGATGGGTGTGAAAAAAAATCGAAAAAAGGTGATCTAATGGACCGTAAATTGACTAAATAACTAACATTTCTTTTATGACAGCTATAAAGTGTTATATATATTCTGCATTTCTGTATGGTGCAGAAACATGGACTATGAATAAGCATTTGGAGGAAAGAATTGAGGCTCTTGAAATGTAGATATATAAAAGAATGGGCGTATCTCATGGAAAGAGAAGAAAACAAATAAGGAGGTTCTACAAGATCTAGATATGAAAAGAGAACTAATGAGGGAGATCAAAGTTCGGCAGCTAAAATACTTTGGCCACATAAAAAGGCATAACCCCTTGCAGAAGACCATAACAGAAGGGAGAAGTGAAGGCAAACGTGCAAGGGGAAGACAGCGCTATAAGTGGGAAGATAACATCAAGAGATGGACAGGAAAGAGTCTATCAGAGTGCACCACTGTTAAAGATTATTTGATGGAAGATACTGGTGGGGTCATCAAGAAGATAAATGTTATTATTACTTTCGCTGATAAATGGCGATCAGCAAAAGTCGGGCCTACGGATGGCCGACAAGGTGTGTGACTATGGAAATCTAACATACGGGAATGTGTATAGGTTCGTTAAGTGTGTCTATGATAAGTCACTCACACCACAGCAACGTAGAAGTCAGGAAATGTTGTAAGACCTGGCAACGTTATACATAGTTTATTACGCCACAGTCACGTAAACATCAGAAACAGCACACTGTCACAGGTTACTACAAGTATAAAATACGTGGCAAATGGGTTGTAGCACATAGTATCAAATGGTCATCAGTATAATCCACAGGATCAAATATCCCTCACAGGGAACAACATCATAATTCTTATTATATCAGCAACTCTCAGTACAACAATATCCATGGGAATAAATATCCATATCCGCAACTCCAAGTACAATAATATCCATGGAATAAATATCCATATCAGCAACTATGAATCATGATAGTAATAATGGCCTATACAACTCATGGCCTCATAATATCTTCAATAAAGTACATACTGGAATTATAACATATTCCTTTCACAAAAGTATATATATATACGACATGCTTCAGAATGCAGTAACGAATATTGAGATAGACCAGTTGTGAGGTGGTGGTTTATTCTCGTTATTGAGAGTATTTGTTGTACATGTAGTTGAAGAATATTATTTTATGTCCATTTTATGATTATTTAATTATGGTTATGTGAAGAATGGTTGTGAGAGCAAGTGGGCTCACTTCAAGGTATATATTTCTCTTCTCCGCTCCTGAGGGAGCATGGGGCCAACAGTGTGGTTTGCCTCCATATTAAGTATTCATATGCTAGGGCAGTAGTGTTTCGGTAGCAATCTGTGTTACATGGTGAGATTGCCAGCCCCACGCACAACACCTTACTAGTCTCATTGGACGACATGCATGAGTGTGTGTGTGTGTGTGTGATAGCTGAGTGTGTGCTCTTGCAGTAGTGGTTTCCGTTGCAACCTGTGTTACATGGTGAGGTTGCCAGCCTCATGCACAACACCATACTAGTCGCATTGGACGACACACATGAGTGTGTGTGTGTGATAGTTGAGTGTGTCAGGTGGCGGCGTAGGACAGTTTGACAGGTGAGAGCGTGGTGTTTCTCATTCAGTATTAGATTATGATTTTAACTATTCTGTGCTTTGTTTGCTTCTTCAGATTAGCATCGGGCACTGTTGGGTGTTTTGTTTTGTTGGGTTTTGTGATGTTCGCTAGTTTATTTGTTTAATGTTTGCTTTGTCACTGAATGGGTTATAAAAATAAATATAGCCCCTGCCTCTAGAATCAAGAGTTTTATTGTTGTTCGGGTCGGTGCGAGTGTGGCAAGAGAGTGATCACACATCACAATATAATCATCATCATCATCTCGCCCACCCTACCACAATTGGCGTCGTCGGCAGGATAAGGCAGACAGTGACACTGAGCAAACAGCAGACGAACAAATAGTATAAACACTCAGCAGTGCATTCCTGCAGCAAGATGGCTAATGCGCCTGTGAAGATATTGTACGTGAAGGAGCCAGAGATAAGGTTGTTTAGTGGAGAGGGGAGGCCCACTTGGCAAGAGTTTGTGGGAGATGTGGAAGCCGCGTGGAAGGTGGCGCCTTTTTGTGCAGAAGACAAGTTAGACATGATATGGAACAACGTTACGAAATGGGTATCTAGAGAATTACGGATACATGGCGGAGCCAAGGCCAGCCCTGAGCAGTTACTGGAAATTGTCAAAAAAGCCTACAGCGAGCAACCACAAGTCAGTGAGGTGAACAGGAATTTCCCTTGGGAATATGCTGTTTATGGTGGAAGTAAAAAGCCTGAGACACTGGTCCAGATAGCAAGTGCAGAAGTTAAGAAGGAGGAGGAGGCACTCAGAGCAGAATTATCCTTCCTAAAGTCCCAGATAGCACAGATGTCAGAGGCCAGTTCGCCAGCACAAGAGGAGGTGCAGAGAAAGAGAGCACCATGCCAGCCGCGGGAACAGCCAACGAAGACGAGTGGGTGTGTCCGCAGGAACCTCAACTAGACCTTCTTGCGTGTGAGAGTCAGGCTGTTGCCAAGGAAAGCTGTGAGCTGACAGCACCGATAAAAGCAGTGGCACCGACAAGGCGAAAAGGGATGTGCAAGTGGTATAGTGTCCACAGGGGATGGGGGTTCATCACGCCAGATGATGGAGGTATTGATGTATTCGTACATCAGACCAAGATCTACAGAAAGGGATTCCGGAGTCTGGCGAAGAATGAACGAGTAGAGTTTGACAGCAAACCATCGGTCCAGGGCATGGAAGCAATTTATGTATGCGGCATTGGCGGTCAAGAGTGTAAGGGCAGCAGAAAGCGACCCATGGCACAGAGGAAGCCCAGAAAGATAAGATGCTACAATTGTGGAGACCTGTCAGACCACATGGCAGCCAAGTGCCCTCAAGGCCCGCTTCCGAAGAGATGTTTTCGATGCAAATCCCCAGAACATTTGATAGCCGCCTGTCCCTCAAAGAGCTCTTTCCAGAGACGTGCTACCACAACTGTCGCAAAATTGGTTTCAAGTCATTGCAAATGAGTTCAGTTAGATTTATAAACCCATCTACGATCGAGTGACCGCTTTCAAAATGGCGGCGTATCAGCGAAATGTGTATCGGACAGAGGAAATCGCCAACGATAAATAAAAACGAAGGGAATCCGTATGAAAAGAATTTTACATTTCAGTACAGGGAAGGATGGTGTATAACTGCATATAAGATGGAACGGTAGGAAGTTCTCATTTACGGAGATATATGCGTATTTCGGCTGCCCACAGTTACGTTAAAAGCATGTAAACCCACTTCTGTTCTAAATATTAAAATCAACAAATAACAGTTTGGGAAATTACATGGATAGGAAGATAGAGTTTTATCAGCTGTATAAAACTAGATAAGATGGAACTATATGGATATTATATATGCCGAGAATGATAAAGGCAAAATTTCAGTCGACGCACAGTTCGGCCGAAATCACTGTTCGGGAAGGATTTTTCAGGCTTAGGTTTAGGCTGTGACGTCGGTACTCTCCGATACGTCCGCGCTTTGCGTATAAGTAGCGGATCGGTAAACTGAGAGAGATACATCATCGCTCAGGTGCTTCACACACACAGCTCTGACCGAAGGAGACATCACCAGTGAAAGTTCTCAGTACGCTACACAAGACGAATTTCAGATAAGTTTTTTCTCTTCGCTAACATACTTAATCTCAATATTATTAATAACCTCTAGTATTGGTTAATTGCTTTTAACGTTAGTTAATAATTGATTGGAGTATTGGTTTAAATAAAAATATAAGTGAAATAGAATAAATAAGCCCAGGTAGGCCAACCACGTGGGGTCTTCTTTTGTAAAGTGCCGTAGCCATCTTGTTCAGGCATCTTTCATCGTTGAGACGCGCGTGAACAAAATTAAAGTTAATTCAAATTTACTAGCTTAGTAGTAGGACTAGTCAGCTTTTAACTATTTATATCTAAACATAATTTAAAATTTATATATTAAAAAAATATTAATAACTTGTCTTGTGTTAATTTAGCATAGATAGAGCATAAATACTAATTGTAAGTCATCAGTGATAGGTATAAAATAAAGATAGAGTAATTAGCCAATATTTAAAAAAAAAAAAAAAAAAAAGAGAGAAAGAAGTGCAGCCAGCTTATAATGCCAAGGGAAATAATCTACTAATTATTTTTTAAATTGTTTTATTTTTAGTAAAATAAATAGGCCTAGTCATAATTTGTGTTATTTAGCATTAGACAGAGTGAACCAGAGGATAAATCACAATGCCACCAATGCTCAGGTCGCAATCCGGAGAGGGAAAAGCATGGGTCAAACCAGCTGAAAAGGGTAGAACACCAAACCCGACAGAAAAGAACAGGATCACTAGCCCTATAGTCAGAAACACAGAAATTGGACCCAAAAATAGAAACAATAAAGGAAAATCTGAAAGGAGGCGCAATTAAAACTGCAGTAAGCAGAAACAACAAAAACGAAGACGCAGGAACCCGGACAGCAAACAAACAGACAGGACACAGGAAAGAAGACAACCACGAGACCACAAGCAAAAAAAGTCAGGAAACCAGAGGAGGAGAAAACAAAGAAACCAAAAACAGAATCAAAATAACTCAGATAGCTGGAACAGAAGCCACACTGAGATCTCTCCCGGATGACAAAATCCTGGTCATTCTAGAAGCAATAATAGGAAAAAAATATATTGACAAAGTGCAAAGACATGGAAATGGAGTAACAATCACTGTAAACAACACATCTAGTTGTTTTTTATCTGTTCGTTTTTGTTCACTCCTTATGAGTTGTCTTTCTGACTCAATCCTTTTTAGTAAATCTTCATTCTCTTCTTTGAGTTCTGCTAATTTAGCCACATGTTTAGCTACTTCATCTGTATTTTTCTCATGGTTTTCAAGATTTCTTCTGCATTTCTCACTGTATCTTCTGTTATCGATGATTTGTTTAGTTCACTTTCTTCTGGTAGATTGCTATCTTTTTGTCAGTATTTTTGGACTTTATATTTCTGTTGGATTATTTCAGCATTTCTGGTTCTGACTGTGATTTCTCTTGGTGACGGAGTTGTAGATATAGCGACTGATGATTGATGTTGTTGTAGTTGCTACTTTAAATGGTGTGTGTTAGTACTGACTGTTTTTATTAGAGCTAGTTTTGTTTGTTAGTAATGTGGACATCCTAGGAAACGTGCACTGTGGTTTCCTAGACAATTTGCACATTTTCTGTTTATATTTCTTGTTCTATAATCTTTATCATCTACCACTAATTTGCAGTGATCATAGGTGTGGTCGCCTGCACAATATCGACATTTAGACTTACTTCTACATGTTCTTTTGGTGTGACCAAATAATTACCGATGTATGTTACGTCGGTCGGTCTCACTCAAAATAGTAACTCGCGCCAGAAAAATAAGTGCGCAACGCACAGTGTGCAACTTGCGCGGCGTGGGTGTTATATAAAACAAATACTTTGGTTTTTTTTTTAATTCTTTCACAAAATTAGTAGCGCTCGACAAAGTAAAAGTGCGTAAAAATTGGTGTGCATGAGCCCTCCCTCGATGTACAAATCATGAAAACTTGAAAGTTTGTGTAAAACCACTTCATTATAAGGGAACACTCTTTGAAAACAATCCACGCACTTTCACACGAAATGTTGTCATCACTTCTGTCTCATATTAATAATCAGATGCAAGACAAAATGAAAATACTCGATGAGAGGTCACAACAAGTGGGTCTGAAAATTCACAGGGCAAAAACAAAGATAATGAGATTAAATGCAAGAAATAACAAAGTTGAACTTTAAGAAACACCACTACAAGATGTATAATCGTACACATATCTTGGCAGAAATATTGACAGTAAATAAATATTAGACAAACATAAAGGTATGTTTTCAGGCACTCGTAAGAAATAAAGAAATAGAACACTAGACAACAGAAAAACAACAGACGTGTGTGGCTTACCCAGGACTCGAACCTTCAGTGCGACATCCCCGTCTAGTTATGCAAGCGAATCACACTATCCTCCCTGCCATATAGGCATCATCAAAAAATGATGCTTCAGTGACGGGTCATGAGTGCGAACCGCAAGACATAACTCCGGAAATTTACCATGGGCAGTCCAGCCTAATAATGACGCAATCACTTCTGTTGTTCCCCTAGTGAACAGTAAAGGTCAGTCCACACAAGACAAAGACGTTAATACCAAGTCTAGTAAATGATAGTAGACTAAGAACAGTAAGTACGGGACAGAGGGTATGTTTTTGGTATTGTATAAACATTTATAACACATAATGAAGGGAAACTCGAGGCCTGTAAACAGTAAATAAATATTAGACAAGTATAAAGGTATGTTTGCAGGCACAATAATATAAAATGACCTGAAAGGGCAGAGAATGACTGGCAGAAAGCAGAGGTGCTGGCCAGGTACTACCATAAAGTTAGTTTTAAGGAAAATCTAGGACAGGCTGAAGTCAACAGAAGAACAACACTTTTTAAAAAACTCAGTAAAGAAGTACCTTATAATACTGAAAATTTATCATATTTAAATTCAGGTATTACAATGGAAGAAGTTGAAAATACAATAAAGGACAAAACAAATACATCAGCAGGGCATGACTTCTTGAGCTATGAAATCGTGAAACGTATACCAAAAAGTACCATAGAAATTATACTCATAACATCATTTTTTTAACAAAATTTGGAATATAGGAAAAATTCCCAAAACATGGAAAAGAGCAGTAATTATTCCAATACTAAAACCAGAAAAAGATGCCCATGATGCCAGTTCATACAGACCAAATTCTTTAACTTCCCATCTAGGTAAAATATTAGAAACCATAGTAAATAAAAGATTAAAGTTTTATTTAGAAAAGAATAATTTATATAATCAAACTTAGTCAGGATTTAGGAAGAACAGATGCACCATGGATCAGATAATTAAATTGGAACATGAAGTAAAATCAGGATTTCAAAAGAAAGAAAAAAACTGTGGTAGTATTTTTAGATATAGCTAGGGCTTATGATGAATGCTGGAGAGAGGGTGCTCTCTTTAAAATGAAGAAGATAGGAGTAACCGGTAAAATATATAATTATTTAGAGAATTTCCTGCAAGATAGATATTTCACTGTTCAGGTAAACAATGATAAATCTGAAATGAATGAACAACAAAATGGAATACCCCAAGGATCAGCAATGTCTCCTTCAATTTTTACAATAATGGTAAATGATTTAGGTGAGGAATTTAATGATGTAACAAATAAATTGTCACAGTTTGCAGATGATGTTGCTATATGAAGGACTGTGAAACATCTGCAAGCAGTCAAGCTATGGGTCGCTGACTGCATTCTCTATTGCTGCATCTTTGGGTCCCTAATTTAGTTTGACACTAGCCTGAAGTGCAGACCATTAACTATTGCTATTTAGTTGTTGTTCTTCTTCTTGTTTAACTAGCACTGCTGAGCTTTTCGCTCTTGTGCAGCCAATACCAAGTTGAACTTCTTGGTGTTATCTACACATTCATTTATTTACAAGCAGCTTTTTATGTGGCTTTTCTGTCATCCCTCTTGAGTTGTTAACATATGGAGTGCAGTTCAAGCTTTAAGGACCATACTATTTATGTCCATCTTTAATGTCCTTTTCTTGGTTCATAAGATTTCTAAGTACATGAATAACCTTACAACTTTGAGTGGTTCTCCTGTGGAAGGACTCAGTGTTTGAACAAAATTTATTTTGATTTTTTTTTTCTGGATGCTGAGTTACTAGTTGTGCTGACTAAGTGTCCACTCATGAAGTGCAGTCAAGTATCTATCATAGTCGAATGATAAAATCAACATAAACAGATGTATTTTATGGCTGTGTGATAGGGAAGTCAGACTATCTGTATAATAAAACAGAATAGTTTCTCTAATGTTTAGCTTATACTGTATACAGCTTTTTCAATTATGTAACAGTTTTATATATCACATTATATAGTTACTTACTTACTTAGCTGTTCCTCTTCTACCCTGGGGTGTATAGGTTTGCCAGAGAGAACACCATACTATCCTATCAGCTGTCTTCCTCCTGGTCTGGTTCCAAATCTAGTTCTTGGTCCTTCAGAGATTGTCTAATGTTGTCCTCCCATCGAACTCTGGGTCGTCCTGGAGTTCTGGATCCTTGGCTCTCGGTTTCCCATATGTTGTGGTGTTCGATCTTTTTCCATTACATTTTATAGTTTATATAATCAATTACTGATCTTATAACTATCTATCAAAATGAATAACTTCAGAATAACAGACTCCTTAAAAACCATGCAGGACAGGCTCTCATTTAATTTAATGTTCAAATCATTGCAATTAATTTTTGGTGGTTTTTTTCCACATCATCAGCATCTTGTGTGGCATTTCCAAGCGGTTCTCTATAAATAAACAATAAAGGAAACCTGAGACCTGTGAGACTGCAATAATTGGAGAGGAATCACTCTTCTCTCAGTTCCCAGCAAAATACTAGGCAGGATAATTATACAGAGAATTTCAAAAGCAGTAGACCACGAACTGAGGAAAGAACAAGCAGGATTTAGAAAGAACAGAAGATGTGTAGATCATATATTCACTCTCAGGAACATTATAGAGCAGTGCTCAGAATGGCAAAGACAGCTGTACATTAATGTCGTTGATTTTGAAAAGGCTTTTGACAGCATACATAGGGACAGTTTATAGAAAATACTGAGGACTTATGGAATTCCAAGCTGCATAGTGTCAATCATAAAAAGCCTCTATGCCAACTTTATGGGCAGAGCAATCTAACCTTTGAGGTGAAGACAGGAGTACGACAAGGATGCCCCTTATCAACCACTCTATTTTTAACAGTCATAGACTGGGTGATGCGCCAGACAACAGAGGGCAGTCCAAGAGAAATAAGATGGACTACATTTTCTACATTGAAAGATCTGGAATATGCAGATGACATTGCACTACTAGCACATTCACATCAACACATCCAGGAAAAAACGGATAGACTTAATAAGTTTAGCCAACAGGTGGGCTTGAACATCAATTTAAAGAAGTCAGAGGTCATGACGCTCAATGTGAGCAACCATGAGCCCATATCAGTAAGGAATCAGCAACTGGTACAGACAGACACCTTCACATACCTAGGATGCATAGTAACACCAGACGGCGGGGTAGGCAAAGACATCAACATCAGAATAAATAAGGCAAGAACAGCCTTTTTTAGCCTAAACAACATCTGGAAGTCCTCTCAATACAGCACAAGCACAAAATTAAGATTATATCAGAGCTGTGTGCTTTCTGTGCTTCTCTATGGTGTGGAATGCTGGAGAGTTACAGAGAAGGAAATGTCGAAATTGTCCTCTTTTCACACAACATGCCTAAGAAACATTCACCGAATCTTTTGGCCGAATATCATCACCAACCAAGATCTGCTTACTCGGAGCAAGCAAGAGGACATGCACACCATCATAGCTGGCAGACGCTGGAGCTGGGTTGGCCATGTCCTCAGAAGAGACCCCGATGCCAGGTCGTCTCCAGTTCTTTGAAGAAGAACCCTGAAATGATTGGTTACCTTGGTTTTGATAACTATTATGGTTACCTTTTTTATCAAATCTGTTTTGAGGTCCCTGAAATCTGTGTGAATAATTGGGATTGTATGGTGTTGCTGAAGCAACTGGCATACTCTCCTTAATCTTAGTGTTGCCAAAAGTCACGTCGGGGTGTGCAGTGACATATTGGGAACAATATTCTTCCATTTCTTTTAGAGATTTGGGTTTACGCTCATGTATAAATTCAAGGAAAGGTTTATTCACACATGACATAATCTTATCTCTGAGCAACAAATCCATAAGTCCTTCATACGTTTTTTTCTGTTTTGGAAAGCTCAATCCAACGATCAACTGTGAGACGTGCCTTTGCAGTGAATTCTGAGAATTCTACACCCGTCTCAGGTACCATCGTCTTAAATAAAAGGCGATAGCCTTCCTCACTTAGCTGATATTTTTTTATCAAAGCCGCCCTAATGACATCATAATTATCCTTATCTGCTTCTCCTACAAGGCATAATCTAGTCAAAGATTCACCTTTCAAGTTTTCTGATAATTGATTAGCGTATTGTGATTTATCCACATTATGTGTACGACAAGAACGTTCAAATCTATCCAGCCAGAATGTAATATCGTCACTGGACTGATTGAACGGTGGAACCTTAACCTTGTAAGTAGAAGGTTTACCATTACCACTAGATGCCTGATTAACATTACTCATACTTGTCAATCTCAATTTCTCCAACTCAAATTCATGTTCTCTTATTGCTTTTTTCTCTTCAGCATCTAATCTTTTTTGTTCAGCCTCCCTGTCTAATCTTTTTTGTTCAGCTTCCCTGTCTAATCTTTTTTGTTCAGCTTCCCTGTCTAATCTTTTTTGTTCAGCTTCACTGTCTAATCTTTTTTGTTCAGCCGCAGCTTCTCTTTCTAATTTTTTTTTGTTCAGCTTCAAATCTCCTTTCCTCCACCTGCATCTGCAATTTCTTTTGTTCAGCAGCAGCCTCAGCTTCTCTTTCTAATCTTTTCTCTTCCGCCATAGCTTTTCTTTCTTCTGCAGCTAATCTTTTCTCTTCTGCCATAGCTCTTCTCTCTTCTGCAGCTAATGCTTTGTCATATTGAGCAACTGCCCGTTGTTCTAATTGTTGACCAGTCTTATCAAGGGCTTTCCCTTGTGTAATGAAGTATTCTAAAGTAGACATGATGTCTAACAATAATACCAATCACCTGAACCAATAATAATACCACAAGTTCTCAATGACTTGATTAATCAGTATACTATCCCAATATCTGTGGGTCACAAGCCTTTAATAAGGTCTTGTATAATAGTAATAATAATCAGGTACTGGTTTATACCATAATCCAAGTGCAGTGCACAGGCAATTGTGTCTTATGAAATATACCTATATAAAACATATGTCAACCAACAGATTACATAAAGTACAAATAGGACTGACAATACAAGAACGTTTGCAGAAATCAAAATAAATCAAATAGGGAAATCAATGAAAATAATCACTGAATCTGCAAAGAATAACAACACAAATGACGTCACAATATATGAATATAAATTGTGGATAGAACTGAAAGATAGAAAAGGTTAGACCAACAAATTACAAACAAATCAAAACAAAACTAAAGAACAAAGAAATATTACAAAAATAACAATAATTACAGTCTCCACAGCTAACACAAAAGCAACAGTTGTCGCAGCAAATTTTTCAATCAAGAAAATTGCACCTATAGAAAACGCCCACAACGGACCCTCTATGACGTGGGATATTCTGTTGTGAGGACGCCGCCCAACCTTAAACACAACCCGCTGACATAGAAACTAACATACTATACAAACAAATAACATGTAAACATAAATATATATAAATTATGTGTATGATAGTATGTGTTGCAAAATAGGCTCAGTTTTACAGTAATGGCAAAGTTATTTTTATGAAAACAAACAAACTGCCACTTTATTCAATTAAACATTCTGGCCTTAAATATTAAAGTTCATATATGGAAAACAAGAAGATCCATCGATGAAAATAGGACTTCTTAGTTCACAAATACTGTCTTCCTGTTAACATTGACAAGAATTGATCCAACTGTTCTGTGAAACTCTGTAATGTCTAATGTAAAAAATGTCAACAACGCTGACCTACATACTGCATTCACCTGACAGGTCACGTGACGAAGTGTTGACAAAGAGCAAACCAATACTGCAAGTGTGTCGTATCAGCCACAGGAAACGGTCTGGTATCGGTAATCTGTTGACTTCTGAACTTCTGCGAGGTCAAACCCAGAAAGCTGGTCCACCAGTTGATAAAGTTGATAATGTTGGATTTTTATTCCCGTTAATGATATCCACCAAAAGATAGATATAAGTGGATGGAAGCAGACATCATCATCATCATCAGTTGATAAGATCTCTATGGTGTTGTTTGCTCCACTGTAGTGTATGGAATGTCAACTTGACCTACGCAGTGGTGTGTAGACATGGATTGAGTGTACAATGTGCGAATGATGATAAGGGTTCGTGTTGTTGACAAATGTTCTTTTCTCACACTCATGTATGACTGGAAGTCATCGACACCAACGACTGTGTACCTTTTCTAAAGTTTAATTCGACGTACACACTCGACAGCACAGATAGTGACAAATCACAGGTTGGCATAATACATCATAGTACAGTGGATAACTGGTCTTGCAATGTTATGTTACATGGGCACTCATGTAGATTAATATTATAATGGACTGTCAGTAGCCAAGCCCTCAGCATCGCCCATACATATAAATCATCTGACTTCACTGACTGAGCACGTCAGCTTATAAACAATATTTCAGATGGCTTCTAAACCTAATCTCGTCTAGCGACGATTCTCCAACTTAATGTTCAGCACATATTTTTTCATATAATAATATTGAACCGCTGATAAAGGGTTCTCATGTGTAGCAGTGATCTCTGGACTAAACAAGCGATAATACGGGCATCCCCTTTTCTCTTCTTGAAAGTCACTACATGTTTGGATCCAAGATGGCTTCACTCGTGAGCTGTCACTCACGTTTGGATACAGATAATGAATCTGTCCTAAAGTTAGTCATTCATAAAACATTGCATTGCTCTGTAGATTTGATCATGAACAATTGACTGCATTCTACAGAATATAGTGCTGCTAGGAATCGAAGTCGTTTTCATCGAGTCAAATATATTCTCTTATCGAAAATGGTGGCTTCGTACGAGAGTTCATAAAAGTATCTTGGATTACCTTGGTATAAGAAATATGAAACTGCCATTCCTTGGCAATACGCATAAACACTGGGGTAAAGCATACACGATAGGTCTAGACGACTATCACTTTCCCCACAAATACTGAGATCACTTTTTCCCCGGCGACAGGCCGACATAGGAAACACAGTCCCTATCAGGACGAAGCCAAATCACACCACACTCTAGCGACACATCCGCCGAATAGCCTTCGACCTCTCTAGAGACAACAGAACATATAGTTCGACTTAGATATGTAAAGATATACAGATATAAGACAGACTCGTCCTACTCAGACAAACAATACACATAAATTCAGGCCATAGATATTCTGAAGCAAGAACAATCTATTATTACCCAAACAACGAATAAATCGCAGTAAAATGGATTTATCCGCGGAGTTTGATCGAAAGAGCCGACACAACTTTCAAGGGAAGTAACTCAATAATGACTTTCCCTTAAGCACTAAAAAATTACCTATGTATAATATTGTAAGATATCAAAGACTGCACGTAACAGCTGCCTCCCTGAGTTGTCGTTCACTCATTCATAGGAAGCAGAATATAAGCCAGAGTTAATTTATAATGGGTATATAAAGGATTTCATAAATGTTTCCATACAGCTCTATGGTGATCAGGTTAATTCACGTAGCCATAACCGCTGCAGGAAAATCTGTCATCTTCGTCGATACAAAACACGACACTAGCATAGCGAAGCCCAAAAAGTCAAGCTAGGCCTAACCGACGAGAGATCATCAAAATAGGAGCTGGGATTACCTGGAGTCCGAATCATCTATATACTGACATAAGGAGAGTCTCTAACACAAACTATCGTAGAGACACCATCTCCTTCAGTAGAAAAACCACTTCGTAAGACATCTTTTTCTGACGAAAGGACCAGCTCTAGAAAAACGTACCCCGCCATTTGTAAGCAGTACATCGGAACTCATCACGACTTGTCAAAACAACTCATACTTCCGCTAGACCGGAATACAAGAATCTAGTCCCTCCTACCAATCCAAAATATACAATATAGGACTGATTCTACTTGTACTAATAATATGTAATACATATGAATTCAGGCCATAAACACAATAAGCAAATTAATATATTTTCTGGCCCTAAAAAATAAGTACAAACGCAGCGCAATATCCTTGCGCTGGATCAATATCCAGAACGATTACTCCTATAATCAAAAGTGTGAATCAAACATGGATTATCTCGCTTTTACCATAAACAGCATTTTCATACACAAATAAATGAATGTCTATATTTTTCCCATAGTAAATAGCCATATCGATTTTTGTAATATGTGCGTCAAAAAATGCACGCAACAACGCTTAATCCTCTTTCCAGTAGAGCAAGAAGGATGGACAAGCGACTGTCTAATCCCAACAGTCGTTGACCCGGAATCCCTGAGTACTGATACTTGGGTGCCATTTACCAACCCTCTGTTGAATACTAGAGTCCCAGTGTCGTCATGGGCAGAGAGACTAACCGCAGGAAGAGGATGTCTGCACTTCAGAACTGTAGTACTGTCTTTCTGAAATAAAGTTAAACATTCATGGCAACGATTCGCCACATCAAAGTCAAATGAGTAACATGCAGAAGTGTGTGAACCTGGATATTCAGGTCCTGATTACCGATCAACATAATTACTTACCCTGATTTCTAAAGGTTTGACTGTTATTTCTATTTCGGTAATGTTGATGGTTATTATTCCTATTATCATTCTGTGAGAAAAAAATTGTTTGGTTTTCTCCAGTTAGGACGTTAGTGAAAGTTGTTATTATATCTGTACTGAGGTGACTGATTCCGAAATTGCTGTCGACCTCTATTAAAACCATCATTCCTGTTGAAGTTACTATTTATAGCATAGTTGTTGACATTATATTTCCTAGGCAAGAAATTTCTGTCTAGGCTCTGAGATCTGGCTCTAACATTATTATTAAAAGTTGTCGTTGAAGCAACAGGTAAAGAATCTCTAACTTGACTATTACTAATGCATGCATTTGGATGTGCGATGCAGTATTGTCTTGCTAATATTTCCATAGACGATAGATCTGATGGCTTGCGTTCCTGTAAGAAATACCAAAATGGCTTGCTTACGGAGGATAACACCTTATCCCTTAGCATTAGATACATAAGTATATCATCTTCTTCTTCTTCTTCTTCCGTCCTTAGCCAAAGACCGACCAAGCAGTCAGAGGCCATCACGCCTTGTGGCGTCTTAAGTGCAACAGCAGATTGATTTTCTCTGTTGTAGTTTCCCATCACGCCTATCAGCGTCTGTAGGGCAAGAACAAATATATCCATCTGCCGTTGTTTCCGTAATCGGTGTGACAAGCCAACGGGTGATCAGCCCATTGGGTAAGTATATATCATAATGATTTTCTCAAATCCTGATAATTGAACCCATTAAAAGTAAGTCGTATATGGGCAGCGACAAATTCAGAGAAGTCTTTCCCTGTCTCATGAATCATTGTCTTAAATTTAACCCAATATTCTTACTCATTAAGTTGGAAACGTTGTAACAGTACTTTTCTAGCAGCATCATAGTCGTTTCTAAATGACTCTTCCATTGTTGTAATGGCAGTCATGTGTTCTCCACTCAAAAATTGTAGCAGTTTGGTAACGCAAAATGATTTGTCTAGTTTATGTGCAGTGCATTTACACCCTCATAGCGTGCAAGGTAGCATGACACGTTATCAAAAGTAGGGTTAAATATTGGTAATTTAAATTTATCATTACCCTTATGTTTACCAGTGGAAGTAGCAGTATTTGAATCACCATTATTTGCTATTATTTCCTGTTTGATGCTCTTAATTTTTTGTTCTTCTATACGAGAAGGAAGCATCAAACATCCTTTTTCCTGAGCAAAATGTAGAAGCTCTTCTTCTCCTACATTTTACTTATCATGTTGCATTTTCTCCCTTTCTGCAACAAGTCTTTTCTTTCTGCTTTTTGCTCTTCCTTAGCTTGTCCTTTTCTGGTAATTCACGCTTATGTTCAGCTTCCTCTGTGTTTTGCTTTAGCTAACTCAAGCCATAGCAAATATTCTTTCAAGGCTACCGCTTTGTAGCCAAATTCCTTTCCAATCATAACATAAAAGATTCCAGAGTAGCCATTTTTTAAATGTTATTGTGACTCACCTAGTCAGCTATATAACTTACAAAGTACGCGTTTTACAATAATGTAAGCACCCCCCCAACCCAATTCCCTAACAACCCTTATGGGGGGGGTTCTACCTGCAACTATTATTATTGATGTGCCTCCGTGGCCTCATCCTCACTCGTGATGACAATCATAAAGGGCAAACATGGGCCATGGTATGTAATATACTGCAATCATAATTATTGTTATCATCCTTTCTCGAAAAATGTGGGGGGGCATAAATCACTATGCAATACATATTATTTTTTTAAATGTCATGAAGGAAGAAAAGAATGACAACAGGGAACAATAAAACAAATAAGAATATATTAAACAAACAATATCAAGCGCCGCTACAAGGATCTAACGACACACGGAAGCAAAATGTTTGTAGTGAGAAACTAAATCAAACTGTACTTATTGAAACGAATTACGAAAACAGTTAATTAGGTCAAACTACAAACCAGGGGAAATCTAAAAATATTTAAGACATCATGGACCCAATACAGACAGCTATGTTTTAAAAAAACTAAACGACAGAAAGGGTTTAGACTTTACAAATTTTTATAACGAACAAGAAGACACCGCAATTAAGAAGAATGAAAACGATTAGTACAATGAAAATACAATGTAGATAAATTGAAACGTTCGTTAAGCTAAACATAGGTTATTGGGATTGGAATAATTTCAGTAACAGGGACAGCATATTTTAACGGGGATGTTTACTCTAGTTTCAAATTCTTCTGCTTCAAATGAAATTATTTCAAAAAAATGGGCCCTAACAGAACATCGATTCATGAATAATCTTTTCTGACCACACGGTTTTTGAGGTACAGAAAAAATTCATGTTCATTTTCCCAATCCAATCGCCTCCCACATATGATAGGCAATCTTTAAAACATATAATAAAAGGGAGAAGTTATTATAAACATTTATATATTAAGTAATCGATAAAGGTGCGCGAGACAGGGTCTGCCAACAATAAAGAAACCTGGGTAAAAAATTTTTAAGAGTACAAGTATACTTATCTTTATCCACTCAGAAAGAAAAAAATCGCCCGATGATGCTCCTATGCACCGCCAAAAGGCTACGCCGTCTAGGAGGCAGGACTGTTTGGCTGGAAACAGGTCTCCAGGCTTCCATAACAGCAGTTCCCTTGATCAAATGTGATAGCCATGGGTAGACTTGAAAATTGTTATCTTGTATACTAGATCATAACGTTGCAGTAAACACTTGGCCAGCTGAGAATCTTGTTTGAAACAGAACTTGTGTCTATAGGCAGACCTCCACAGTACGCGGATGCGCAGTAACGTTGGGCAAAAATGGCAAATTTCTTCCATACGGCAAAGTTCGCACATTAACTGTGAATCTCTTCAATTTGTAGATAACAAAGTTTCTTGACGCACAATCGGATCCCCAGTCAGGTCCACTGGATCACAATTTCTTCTCTTGTTACGCTTGGGTTTTGGAGTGCGTAAAAGAGATATTGTTAGCTATGCTGACAACGACAAAGAGAACTGTGGTTATACTGGGTGTGACAGGCAGTTAGTGTGAACTTTCTCAATAAAAGTTGTGAGAACGACCGTGTGGCTGGGTCCACGAAACATATGTTCTTCTTCTTTTTGATCCTTATGAGCCGCCATGACCGTCAAAGCAGTCAGTGGCCATCACGCCTAGTGGACTCGTTCCTTGTAGGGCAATAACATACAAATTTATTCTCCATTTTGCCTCGGTCGGTGGCCATCGAACTTTGTACAGGTGCCTCCAACTCTTGGGTTCATTCTTTGGCAATCTCAGCCTCCTCCAACAGTAGTCCTCCACCAGGTTGTTTTTTGGGTCGGCCTCTCTTTCGTTTTCCTTCTCAGGGGGTCCAAAGAGCTATAGCTGTTCTTGTGATGGCATCGGGGTCTCTTCTGAGGACATGGCCAACCCCAGCTTCAGTGCGTAGTGACAGCTATATGATGATGTGTGGCATGTCTCTCTAATGCTTGCTACGAGTAAGCAGATGACTTGGTTAGTGATGGTATTCGGCAAAAAGACTATTCGGTGAATTTTTTGGTCTTAGGCATTTTTCTTAGATTGTGTGAAAACGAGGAGACAATTTCGACATTTTTGTCCTTCTGTAGTAACTCTCCAGCATTCCGCACCATAGAGAAGCACAGAAAGCCACACAGCTCTGATATAATCTTTAATTTTGTTGCTTGTGCGTGTAATTGGGAGGACTTCCAGATGTTGTTTAGGCTAAAGAAGGCTGTTCTTGGCCCTTATTCATTCTTCTTCTTCTTCTTCTTCTTTCGTTTGCTTGAAATAATAAACTATTATGTGTCTATATCTGCAATGTTGTTTTCTTGTATAAACTTCACTGTATTTTGTAGTTCATACTGAGGTCCATATAGTTTTGCTTCCAGTGTTGTTTCTCTGGGCCAGTGGGTTTGCCTCAATATATCATATTCGGGGCAATCTTGAAGTACGTGTTCCGCTGTCTGGGGTACCTGTCCACATGTACACATGGCTGAATTGCCAATCTTGAATTTTGTATACATGTGGCTGCGGAGGCGGTTGTGTCCTGTTCTGAGGCGCAGAATGACTATTTGTTCTGATCTGTTCATAGCTTGGTAGTCATCCTGCGTTGATGTTGGTGGCTTTCTGATAGATTTGATCATCTTTTTCTTCTGATGGTACGTAACTGGTACATCCGGTTGTTCGTCTGCAGCACCTTCTTTAGCCAGTCCGTCTGCTCTCTCGTTTCCTGGTATTCCACAATGAGACGGTATCCACTGCATGGCGACCCTGCGCTGGTTGCACAGTTCAGAAAGTAGGGCCTGTATAACTGGCAATTTTTGGCACAGACTTTAGGGGGCTGTTAACTTCAGGCAGGTCTGAGGTTTGTCTACGAAATCGTTTGGCCTGGTGGATAAAGCTGCTTCTTTTCAGTCGCCCCATTGCTAGGTTTTGGAATCTGTCCTTCATTGGATGGCTCGGCATACAGAGGAACTTTTCTGCCTGTGTTAGCACTTTTGTGTCTCTGCGTTCTCTCAGTGCTTGTATCCTCCCCATTTTTTCCATCTCCACTATAGGCGTTGATTTCATTGCCCCCGTGATGACCCTAAGCGCCTGGTTTTGCACCTTATCTAGCTCTTGTAATGTGGTGTTTGATGCTGGACACCACGCAGCTGACCCATATTCCAGGTGTGGTCGTATGCCCTGCTGGTAAACTTTACTAAATATTTTTCCGCTGGCTCCCCATGTGGTTCCACTTAGTTTTCTCAGGATGGCTAGCCTCCTCCTGGCCTTTGTTGCTGCCTTGTTGTGTGCTGCTTCCATGTCAGCCTATCATCGAATGTAACTCCGAGATAGGTGGGTTGTTTATCTTCTCTCAGGAGCTCTTCGTTTATCTTGATGACACCAGCTTTTTGTTTGGGAGAGAGGGTGAAGAGAGTAGTAGTGCTGCACTTGTCTGTGTTGATGCTGACACACCATCTATTTGCCCACGAGGTTAAGGCATCTATAGCTCTTTGTAGCAGTTTGGTGGCCACTGTTGCATGCTCATCTGTGCACCATATTACCAGGTCATCAGCGTACATTGCCACTTTCATTCCATGTGGTAGTTCAGCAACCAGGTCGTTGATGTAGACTAGGAAAAGTGTGGGGGACAGAACCCCTCCCTGAGGGACGCCATGACGCAGTAGAATTTTCTTACTCTTGAGGCCATCTAGTTGTACTCGGGCTCTTCTGTTATGCAAGTATGCTTTCACCCATTTGTACATCTTATCATTCACTCTACAATTTTCTCAGTTTCTTCAGAAGCCCTTCTTTCCAAACCTTGTCAAATGCTTTCCTTAGATCTATCCATGCTGCTAGTACTTACTTACTTACTACTTACTTAGTCGTTCCCCTTCTACTGTGAGGTGTAGAGGTTTGGAAGAGAGAGCGCCAGACTATTCTATCGGCTGTCTTCCTCCTGGCCTGGTTCCATTCTAGTCCTCGGTCCTTCAAAGATTGTCTAATGTTGTCCTCCCAGCAGACTCTGGGTCGTCCTCGGGGTCTGGATCCTTGGCTCTTTGTTTCCCATGCTTGTCGTGGTAGCCGATCTTCTCCCATTCTGCAGACATGGCCAAACCATCTTAGTTGGGACTGTTCTACTTGGGTCTGTAGGGGGTGGCATTCTAGGCCTTGACGTATCGTCTGGCTGCGTACCATGTCTCTTCTTGTTACTTCAACCACCCTCCTCAGACACCTCATTTCTGAGGTTTGGATCTGGCCTCCATGGGTTGCAGCAACCGCCCACGACTCGCATCCACATGTCAAGACCGGGACACAGGTGGAGCGGCATACAGCCATCCCCGTTTTCCCACCAACCTCTCTCTTGCTGAGGAATCCTCGATCTATGGCCTGAAAAAGTCTCCCAGCCGCCGCCCTTCGAGTGGCCAACTCTTCTTTGACGCCTCCCTTTCGGTCTACAATAGCTCCGAGGTATTTAAAGTGGTCGACCTGCTCCAGGACCCGTTCTCCCAGCTTAATCTGATGTCTTCTTTCTTCTCGTGATATCACCATGGATTTTGTTGCTCCACAGCTGCCCATGACCATCCCTCCCCTCTCCAGCTCCCCCCTCCAGACCCGCAGGCTGGACTGGAGACGTGCCTCCGATCTAGCAATCAGGGCAACATCACCAGCAAACGCCAGCTCCGAAATACAGACCCGTCCCATCCCCCAGCACCCCACTGAACACTCTCCTGCTCTCTCCTCACATGCCCTGACGACATCGTCCACAAGGAGCACGAAGAGGCAAGGCGACAGGACACCACCTTGTCCTACACCAGTGGCGGTCCCGAATTCCTCTGACCCATGGCCTGCCGTCCTCACATAACCTCTGCAAGACCCGCAGAAGCTCTGCACAGCATGAATCAGAGGTGCTGGAATATCCCCCCTTGCCAAACAGTCCCAAAGCCCGCCCCAAGGGACCCTGTCAAACGCCCTCTCCAGATCCACGAAACAAAGATGGATCTCACTCTTATACTCAAGGGCCTTTTCACTCAGCTGTCTGAGTGTGAAGACCAGGTCCTGAGCACCTCGGTCTGCTCGGAATCCGAACTGGACCTCATCCAATTGCGGCCCAGCTAGGCGTCGGAGTCTCCGCCCCAGGACTCCAGAGCAGACCTCCCCAGGGACACCGAGAAGGGACATGCCTCCACGGCTTCCACACTGTCGATTGACCATCATGCCCTGCTGCTTTGCCCATCTTGATTTTCTCCAGTGCTGCCTTCAGTTCTTCCATCTTTATGTCATCTTCATCACCATTGGTTTCCTCTTCTGTGCTAGTGGTTATCATTTCTGATGTTTGACCTTGCTCACCATCAAGGAGTTCTGAGAAATATTCTTTCCATCTTTCCATTACTTCCTTCGGGGCAGTAAGCAATTTGCCTTGCTTGTCCTTTATAAATTTGAGAGGGCATTGTTTTTCCTTCCTCATGTTCTTTAGGGTCTTATAGAACAATTTCTGGTTTTCTTGTGCATCTTTTTCTAGCTTTTCTCCAAATTCTTCCCAGGACTTCTGTTTTGCTGCTAGCACTTTGTTCTTTACTTCTGTTCTGAGTGTCACATATTCTCTATATTTTTCCATTTGTCCTGTTGTGTTTTTAGCTCCTAAGTATTGTTTCCATGCCATTTTCTTCTCTCTTATTTTCTCTTTGACTTCCTCTGTCCACCAAGGTGTCCTCTTTCTCTGGTTCCCAAGTCGGACTTCACCACATGCTTCTGCAGCAGCTGTCTTTATGATATCCTTGAATTTAATCCAGAGGGTTTCCAAGTCATCAGGTTGTTCTTCTGTGTTGCTCACCGCTGCAGCAATAAGCCCCTGATATCTGGTCTTAATTTCTGGCTCTCTCAGCTTGTAGGTCCTAATGCTCATTTCTCCTGCTCGTTTACTTGGTTTCTTGCGTGATGTTGAGCAGTTCCTAGGCTGAGCAACTCTTTCAGTTGTTCGTTTGATTGTTAGCAGGTAGTGATCACTTCCAATCTCTGGCCCCCTCCAGACTCTTGCATCTCGGACATATTTGAATGAGCTTCTCCGAACAATGGCATAGTCGATCACTGACTTCTCATTCTTTGTTGGTTCACATCTAGTGTATGCATGTATGCGCTTATGGGGGAACTTTGTGTTTGTAATGATCAGATTCTGCTCACTGCAGAATCTAAGGAGTCGCTTTCCATTGTCATTGAGAGTATCTTCTCCATATCTTCCGATAACTCCACTCCATCTAGCATGGTCATTTCCAACTCTGGCATTAAAATCTCCGAGCATGATAACTTCATCTAGGCAGTCATCCACTGTCCTTTGAAGCAGCTCGAAGAATTCCTCCTTGACCTCTGCTCTCTCATCCTCATTTGGCCCATACACTATGACCAGGTTGACTATGGTTTCTCCTTCTTTTAGTTTCACAACCATAATGCGCTCTGAGACAAAGTTCCACCCCTTGATACTATCTTTTTGATTTTGGGCCACAATGCAACCCACACCCCCTTTAGCTCTTTCGGATATGGGTACACCACTGTAGAGCAGCGTGTTGCCATTGAGATCCATGACTCCTTGTCCTTTTTTTCTTTGTTTCCGTAATAGCCAGGATTTCTAGTTTTGCTTTCCTCATCTCTTCCACCAGCTCCTCTTCCTTCCCATTTATACTTCTTGTGTTCCATGTTCCATAAGTCGTAGTCCGTAGTCCGTTCCAGTTCGTCGCCTTTAGAATCAGTCCGGTTTTCTCTCTTTTGTTACTCGTAATCGTGGTTTAAAGCAAACAGGTGATTGGCCTGTTGTGCCTTTGCATGGTGGAGGGGCTGCCTCCTTACGGCCTCCATGCAGGCCGCCCTCCTCCTTTTTCATCCGGGCTTGGGACCGGCATTGGCGGAGTTCATGCTGCTAGTACCAGTTTCTTATCTTGGAACGCATCCTCAATCTCTTGGGAAAGGTAAGTTTCCTGATCTTCGGTGGAATAACACTGCCTAAAGCCCGCCTGCTGTGGTACAAGAGGTTTTCACTTTAAAGGTACCACTGTAGCCTGAGGTTGATGATACGTTCCATTGTTTTTGCAGAGGCAGCTTGTAAGGCTGATTGGTCTGTAGCTGGAGGCAGTGGAACTGTCTTTTCCTGGTTTTAGGAGTGGTATCATGATTGCTTCCCTCCAGGTCTGTGGAACTCTGCCTGAGTTCCAACAGATATTGAAAATTTGCAGCAGCTTTGTTTTTGCTGCGGTTCCCAAGTTCTTAATCATTTCATTGGACACTCCATCAACTCCTGGCGACTTTCTCATTTTCAATTTGGATATTGCAAGCTCCAGTTCTCTGAATGTGATTGGTGCCTCCATAACTTCAGGTATGGTTCCATCTCGTCCTGCGTGTTGTTTCTCACAAGTCTCCTGTTGTTCTCTGGGCTAACTTCGATGTTGTTGTCTTTAGCAAAGGAGTCTGCAAAGTGATCAGCTGCCTGTTGTCCCATGAGGATGTTTCCATCTTTGTACAGAGCAATCCTTGAGTTTCTCCCTGTACCTTCATCGTTAAGTTGCTTTACCAGCTTCCACAGTTTCCTCGTATCTCTTTCAAAGTTCAAGGACTCTGTTTTCTCCTTCCAGCTTCTTCGCCTGGCCTGCAACTTGGCCCTTTGAAATTTGGCCTTAGCTTGCTGGTAGTTATTGTGGTGTTCTTGGCATGGACTGGTCTCTGCCTGCTTTCGAGATGTTTCCACGTCGTTGTGCAGCTGCTCTAGTTCACTATTCCAATATGGTTTGTAGTGCTTACGAGCCCCTCTAGGTATTGTTTCACGAGCAGCCTGTAATATGCATCTGCTGAATTCATCGACTAGCTTATTGATGTCTTTGTCTACAGTCAGATCTCTAGCCAGTATACTAGTACGGTGCTGGTACATTGTCCAGTCTGCCTTCTTGTAGTTCCACCTGGAGAGAGTGCTGCTCTCCTTGACAAGTTCATTTTCCACAATTAGGAAGACTGGCCGGTGGTCGCTGCCTCCAAGTTGTTTCCCTACAATGCGTGTGGTGTTCCACTCCAAGCCAGGTGAGTGGAATGCCAGGTCTGGTGTAGAGATGGTGTGCCATGATCTCGAGTAGAAGGTTGGTGGGTCGATTGGCTGGTTAATCAGGATAAGCCCATTGTCATCCTGCCAGTTTTCAAGCTCCTCACCTCTCCTGTCCATGTGATCATAGCCCCAGCTCTGTGAGTGGCTGTTGAAGTCTCCGCATACAATCAGTCTTTCTTTTGCTGGGATTGTATCTAGTGCCAGTGGGCGGTCGCTCGGACAGTAGTAGTTGAGCAGGTGGAATTCTGAACTTTCTGTCCTGAGATGAAGCATCTGGTATTCCGCCCCCTCCATATATGTTTCAAGCTGACATGCACTGATGTTATTCCTCACTAGTGTCAGTATTCCACCTTTTCGCCTGTCTATTCGGTCAGATTGGTAGCACTGGTAGCCTCTGATTTTGAAGGCTATGTCTTTGTTGAGGTGGGTTTCTTGCAAGCAACATACATTTACTTGCTCTTCATTCAAGATATTTTCGAGCTCTAATTTTTTGCTGTAGCCGTCTTTTTTACTATTGACGCCTTCAGCATTCCAGTGCATTATTTTAAATGGTCTCTTCCTTGCTTGGCCAGTAGCTCTATTCTCATGCCTCCTGGCTCCACGGGGAAATTGAGAAGGACCCCCAGTAGTAGGGGTTGGGCCCTTCCGAGGCAGAGGGCCCGGCACTGCGCCTGCCTGGGTGTCCGTCACAGGGCGAGTGCCATAACGTTTTGCAGATATAGGCATACTTCCATAGCGCATGAGCGTGGCATCCTGATTGCTGTGGTGCGCCTCTTGGCTGGTTGCCTCCGTCTTCAGCACCTTGACTTGCTAGGGCAGACTGTGGTCTTGCTCGAGTCTAGGAGGGCCTGGCCAGTCTTGGTTTTTCAGCCGCTAATGGCTGTACTTGAGCCCCATCTCCACGTCAAGGAGCTGGCCTTGATGGGGCTTATTCATTCTGATGTTGATGTCTTTGCCTGCCCCGCCGTCTGGTGTTACTATGCTTCCTAGGTATGTGAAGGTATCTGTCTGTACCAGTTGCTGAGTCCTTACTGATATGGGCTCAGGGTTGCTCACATTGAGCGTCATGACCTCAGACTTCTTTAAATTGATGCTCCCGCCCACCTGCTGGCTAAACTTAGTAAGTCTATCCGTTTTTTCCTGGATGTGTTGATGTGAATGTGCTAGTAGTGCAATGTCATCTGCATATTCCAGATCTTCTAATGTAGAAAATGTAGTCCATCTTATTCCTCTTGGGCTGCCCTCTGTTGTCTGGCGCATCACCCAGTCTATGACTGTTAAAAATAGAGTGGTTGATAAGGGGCATCCCTGTCGTACTCCTGTCTTCACCTCAAAGGTTAGGTTGCTCTGCCCAACACTACACGTAAAGTTGGCATAGAGGCTTTTTATGATTGACACTATGCAGCTTGGAATTCCATAAGGCCTCAGTATTTTTCCATAAACTGTCCCTATGTATGCTGTCAAAAGCCTTTTCAAAATCAACGAAATTAATGTACAGCTGTCTTTGCCATTCTGAGCACTGCTCTATAATGTTCCTGAGAGTGAATATATGATCTACACATCTTCTATTCTTTCTAAATCCTGCTTGTTCTTTCCTCAGTTTGTGGTCTACTGCCTTTGAAATTCTCTGTATAATTATCCTGCCTAGTATTTTGCTGGGAACTGAGAGAAGAGTGATTCCTCTCCAATTATTGCAGTCTGCAAGATCTCCCTTCTTGGGCAATTTGACAATTATTCCTTTGTTCCACTCTGATGGTGTTGTCCCCGTTTTCCAGACTTGTGCAAATAGTGGTTCTAATAGTTCTGCTGCTAGCTCAGGGTCTGTCTTAAATAGCTCTGCATTTAAGTTATCATGGCCGGAGCTTTGCCGTTCTTTAACCCTTTGATTGCTGTGACGATTTCTTCTTTTCGTGGGAATGTCTGTATTAACATCTAGATCGTTTTCAGCTCAGGAACATTTAATTGGGTCTCTGGTGGTTCCTTGTTCAGAGTTTCTCTGAAGTGCTCTGCCCATCTTGTTTCCTGTCCCTCTGCTGTCGTGATGAGATTACCTTGCTTATCTCTTACTAATGTAATATTTTTTGCACCTCGTTTTCCGCTGATGAATTTAGTTATTTTGTATACTGTGCTTTGTTCATTTCTCAGTGCTGCCTCCTCTGCCTGTCTTGCAAGATCGTCTAGGAAATTCCTTTTGTTGGCTCGGGTTTGGCGTTTAAATCCTTGTCCAACTGACTGTACTGTTCGCTATATAGTTGCTTTAACCTGGGGGACTTCGCTTCTATTTTCTTTCTTTTCATTTCCTTTCTCATCGTTATGGTGTTTAATGTTTCTGGTGTTATCCAGTCTTGCTTCTTCCTTTCCTGGAATCCCAAGCATGATTTGCTGCTTTCTTTGTATATTGTTGAAATGGTGTTGAAATTCTGGTCTATATCATCAGTCAATGTCTTTTCCTGATTTTTGGCAAATTGATATCGTTTCTTTATGTCGGCCGCAAAAGCTTTTCTGGTAAGGGAGTCCTTCAATTTGCTGATGTCAAACCTTTTCTGTGTAGTTACAGTTGGTCCAGCCCTTCTTAGTTTCACTTTCAGTTTTGCTACTACTAAATGGTGATTACTTCCCACATCTGCACCTCTTCTTACCTTCACATCTTGTAATGCATGTCTCCATCTACCGTTAACCATGATGTGGTCTATCTGGTTTCTGTCCCGACCATTTGGTGATTCCCATGTTATTTGTGAATTTCTTTATGTGGGAAGAGTGTTCCTCCAATGACCAGGTTGTTAATGCTACAGAAACTTATTAGTTTATCCCCATTTTCATTTGCTGTTCCGCTGCCGCATTTCCCCATTGTTCTTTCATTATATGTATTGTGTGTACCAACTTTCGCATTGAGGTCTCCCATTACTATAACAAGATCATATCTAGGGGGGTCTTCCATTTCTTTCTGCAGTTGTTGATAGAATTCATCCTTGACCTCCTCATCGCTATCATTCGTTGGTGCGTAGCATTGTATTATTGTAGTGTTGGTGAATCTCCCTCTCAATCTCAATCATTATCAGTCTGTTGTTGATGGGTTTCCATTCCATTAATGTCCTTTCATTTCCTTTTTGTAGAATAATTGGCTACGCCTTCATTGTGCTGTCCATCCTCTCTTCCAGAGTAAAGAACTGTTTGTCCCTGTTGCTGTTTTAAACATTTCCTGCCCCTGTCTATCTGCTCTCGCTTATCCCTAAGAATGTGTAACTATAGTTTCGATTTCTGCCGTGACCTGTCTTAGTTTACCTGTCTCGTTCATTGCCTGACATTCCAAGAATCCGATTCTTGTTATCCTGTTTTGCGGTCAGCACATCCGTTTCATGTCAGTGGATTCCTGAAACGGCTATGTTCACAAAACCATGGACAGTTTTACGAGCTCTTCACAGACTCCGAATGTCCAACTTCCAACGCAGCAAAGTCTTGTCTCATTTATTGTTGATTCCGTAAATTCATTGTTTTTTTTTTTTAGTAAAATCAGACAGGGGTGTCAGCCATATCTAGGCTCAAAATTACCCCACACCTGGTAGGACCAGGGTAACAGCTACGACCGGGGGAACGTGGACGGGAACATTCTCACCATAATCAAACTCTCTCACCATGTGACTCTAACTGACTAAAAAGGCACTCACTCTCCACCACATCAAGTCTAGTCTAACGGAACACTCCCGCCTGACCGAATACGAGAAGTGAATGTTTATTTTTATATAACGTTTTTTTTGACTAGATGATTATTATAGATAGGCAGTTGAAGCATGTTCCTCACATATTAACGTACACCACCTTCTGTTGTCAAACAACTGGCGACTAGCCACATAGGTGGTGAAAGCACACTACAGTAAACCTCAACCCTCTGGAATGCCTTGTAATACCGAACAAATCTGAATTCCTGAGGGAAGGATCATTGGACAGTTTTCGCCTTAGGAGTATAAAACTGTCAGATTGTCGTGACTATTGCGGCGCGTGTGGATTCAAGTCTATGGGCTTGCATGTATCTCAGATTTACATGGGAGTAAAAAGATCACTCGCTACTGCGCTAGGATTTTCAATAGGTCAGGCTGGTGTTACTCTCCTCATATGAATCGTTTTACAATACTATTTATCTACTTCTAGCCTACATCTGGGTTATCTATCTATTATCTATATCATATCTATCTATCTAGATTCTATCTGATCTAATTTAATATCCTAGTCAATCTATCAACATTCGTAATTATAATTCTATCATAATTCTATTCCTATTCATCTATCTATCTATCAATCTATCTAATCCGTCTACTAATCAAACTTTATCTAGCTATCTGCGGGGTCTATCTATTTGCTATCTATGTTATCTATCTGTATATCTATGTAATCTATGTATCATCAAATCTATCTATCTATCTATCTATCTATCAACTATCTATCTATCAAATCAATCATATACATCACTACACCAACCACCACCACACCCCCCCAAACCAACAACACTAAACTGCCCCCACCCCAAATATCACACATCCACCCCCTGTCCCACCCCACAACATCTATATATACAACCCAACCACACAATCACTCTTCTCTTTCACCTACAACACACATACCACCATACCGCCTATAAAACCACCCCCCCCATACCGTCCCCCACTTCATCCAAATACTGATTCCCACCACCCCCACCATCCCCCTTCATCCCCCCCCTCCCAACTCCACCACTAAAACCTTAATCACCCACCCCTTCTACCACACCCCCATTCCATTACATTTTCTATATACCTTTTAACTCAAAACTCATCCCACCTCACCCTTACATCTTAACCCAATAATTCCTCCCCCCTCCCCAAATTCCAACAAACCACAATCACCCCCCTCACTAAAACCATTCCCAAACATCCATTTACCCCCACACTAACCCTTCCACTACCCCACCTACCTAAATACCACATACCCCCACACTCCTCCTTACCCTTCCATCATAACTCCCCTTAACACCAACCCCTACCATATTCCCCTCAATAATTCCCCATCAACAAAAGACAACAATCACTACCAACCAAAGACACCCCATCCAACAAACAAAATCTAACCTTCAACACCAACCACCCTATCTTCCCCCCCCCCCT